>CM067213.1:9890784-10504951 GCA_034190965.1 Prunus campanulata
TAGTATAGGTAAATTTGTTCTTGTATTTTAGACAGCAAAACTGAATTTGCAGATGCGCTTGGATCTCAAACATGTACAAGTTTTGAATCGGTTTTTGACTCTTCATTTTCTGTATTAGTTTTGTTCGAAATCTTCATCTCTGTATAGAAGTCTAGATTGAGTCAATTGCCAAAACTTTGTATCATATTAGAGTCCTCTGGTTGTTTTTTTGTCATTTGTTAGGGAGGGAGAGAGGGGAGTATTATATTGGGTTGCCTCAAGATTGTCTCCAACGTGAATCGAACCCAAGTGCACTTGAGGGAGGGGAGAGTTTGGCCCATTTTTCCTCTGGTTGTTGGGGTCATGACTTTGGATCTCAGAGTTATGAATTGGTACTTAGCATGTATAATTTTTTCCTACGTAGATGTATTACAATGAGGAAGGAAGGTATGAATCCATTTTGAATATGGTTCAAAATTTATTTACCCTTTTCGGAAATAGTTAGTTAGAGACATAACATGTGACAAATACATATACAACCAAATGTTCTGGATGGTTTTACCTTCGTGATTCTGAATGGATTGAACACTTTCATTTCTGGTTTACCTTTTATTTCTCTGGATTTTCTAATCTTTCTACTATTTCCATACAGTCACAAGTTTATTATCAGGCAAGGAATAATCATTATAGAGCATCTGCTCCAACAAAAAACAAAAAATATTTAAAAAGCCAAGGAATAATCATCTTCAGTTATGGATAGCTATTAATTATCTCATGTTACTAAAATAAAAGATATCCACACTTTCATCTGCTCACCCCTAATTGAAGATTCATATGCAGATAGGTAAAAGTTAGAAAGGCATTGAAGCACTAACTGGGGCTTGCATTGATATATCATAACATGTCAAAGAGCATGTAAAATTAAAACAGATTATAATCCGTTCTGTGCTTGGAAAGCACCTAAAAGGAGTAGCTTACAAAACAAGCGATAATTGACACAGATAAAAATTGAAATCTCCTCTGGTTGGCTTTCTGGGTTTGTCTTCTGCTTGATCTCTTTCTCAGTTATGCATGTCCAAACAAAACAGTGCAGTCCTACTCCAGGAATATTCTATTTCGTTCAAGACGCTTTACATGTTTTCATTTCATGCTTTCCAAGGCAGGAACATAGGGCAACCACTTCTCGCTTAAATTTTTGAACCATAGTGTAAACCTGCACCGGGATTCAATTAACACAACCAGAGAGTATGTAAAAAGATTTTTATAATTAACACAAAAAGGTCTGTACTAGAAGAAATAATTCAACAACTGTTTCATCATATTCTTTTGGTGCTAATATAAGATTAGTTGGACATTCAAGTTTTTACTTAGAGCTAAGGGCCACTGTGTTTATCTTCCTAAAGTCGATTTTGACAAAATTCAATTGACAATGTAAACAAAATCAAATAAGCAAAATGAAGCCATATATGTCTAATAGAATCACTTCTTTAGTATAAAAAATATTTCAAAAGGGGGAATAAACATGATTTTTATCATCCAAACTAAGAAATGAAAAAAGGCCCAAAAAATTGTACAATGGACCTTTGACTTGTGGAAGTATGACATCACCTTTCTTACACCAGATGTCAATCCCATGCTTGAAAGGACATCGGCGTCCACACATTTCCAGGGCACAGTTTCTTTGCCCTGCTTGCTAACCAGGTCCTTCATCCCACCTTCATAACAATGAAAAGTAAACTATGATAAGAATATCCCCAGAAGCAAGGTTGTCCTACTATAACTAACAAAATGTTACTCTGATAAATCTTAATTCTTTGGTTCCAGTGATTTAAGATTAATGAATTAATAAACAAGTGTGCAGCAGCTTTGACCTCAAGCTGCCTCTCAAATACTTCTCTGAAACAGTTCATTGAATTTACCAACATGTGGGAAGAGATAGAGACATAGATCAAACCTTTTAGATGTAACACCAACAATTCCACATACATCTTGAGACGAATGTGAGTGAAAACATGGACATTTTCTCCAACATATTCCCTGGAAACTATGTCACAGGTGTTTCTGGGGTTAAGTCTAAAATGTTTATTCAAATATTGGTCAATTGCCTTTCTCCTAGTGACCAAGTCAGCTTCTCCAGCCAGCAAGACAGACGGGAACTCCCAGAGGCCAGCAAGCAACCCTTCATCAGGCCGTTTTACAAGAAGAAACTCATTGTTGGTTCGGTGTCCCTCTGACAGTTCCTCATCTCTTAATATTTGCACAACACATACAGCAGAAAAATCATGTCTCTGTTTGGCCTTTACGCCCTTAATTGGATAATCTGTAACCAGCACTGAACTATCAGCTCTAGAGATTGATAGTGCACAACATTGGACTGATACAGGACATGAATGACAATTTGGACTCAATGGGGTACATACAGTTGCACCAAGCTCCATGAGAGCCTGATTGAAGTCCCC
Source organism: Prunus campanulata (assembly GCA_034190965.1). Taxonomy (NCBI): domain Eukaryota; kingdom Viridiplantae; phylum Streptophyta; class Magnoliopsida; order Rosales; family Rosaceae; genus Prunus; species Prunus campanulata. The sequence goes on from CM067213.1 coordinate 9,893,223, forward strand.
AGGTTGGAAAGGGTCAACTAACTGAGCTGCTAGTTTCCTGTTCACACACGTGAAAATCAGAAAGTGATGATTGGCAAATTTTGAATATATATACCCACACACGCCCCATGGCATCGTTTTCTGAATTTCAAACACATCAATTTGAACCATACCAACTTGAGGTGTGATGCAAACATGTCAAATTTGTTGCCACACCTAAGTTTGGGAAAAGTTGAAAAGAAACATTGATTGACTTTATTCCCTTACACTTTATATCATTAACAAATGGAAGAAAATGTGTTTCTTAAATTATATTACAATTAGAATAAAATGAAAGGAGATTTAACGGCATAATGCAAGCAGCATGAATATATGTCTAAATCAACACTACTGAAAACCTTTATGATCTGTTAAGAATTGTACAGATAAGGATATACCATACTTTAAGCAGAGAACATATATTTTACTCGATGGAAAAGAAATGGTGACCAAAAGTTTCTTCCCCTTTAAAAGAGGAATTAAGTTCAAATCCTATAAAAGAACAAACAGTTATTCTATAAAAGAAAAGCTCACCAAAATTTCTTGACAGTCGAAGAGTCTTTTGGATTGGCAGAAACAGCCTTTAGTCTAGCAATCACCCTTACTACATTTCCATCAACCACAGGAACCACCTGATATAATAACTCTTATAAAATGCTGTTTCTTGATTAAACAAATATCATAGAAACTTTCTCTTTGAGTCAGACATATCACAGAAGTTACTCACCTCTTTAAATGCAATTGAGGCTATTGCTCCAGCTGTATAGTCTCCGATTCCCCGAACTTTTCGCAGTTGAGAAACTGTTTTAGGAAATTGAACTTCTTCTGCAACAATCATCCTAGCTCCCTAACAATTGAACAAAGAGATTGAAACAACAGCATGTTTTCTATTCACAAAGAAAAATTGCTTGTTATATTCAAATTTGTTCCTTTTTCATTATAAGATGAGATACATTATTCTCAAATGAGATCATTGAGAACAGCAAAAAAATTTGAATAAGAAAAGGTCCAAAGGCCTTCATTGTAAAACTAGAATATACAATATGAAGACAGAATCATCCTGCATAGAAGGCAGTCTCAGAATCATTATAAGTTCACAACTCATAGTCATTACAAGTGTGACGAAAGATCATCAAAGTGTTTCAATCAGATTATAGATGGATAAACACCAAGGTTCTTTTGTTTCCAAATCAATTGGTCATGAAGCAGCACAATGACTAATAAATATGATATACTAAGTAAAAGGATTTTTCTATAGCCTATGAGCAGAAAGCACCTCCAAAAGAAATCGCGCCCGTCGGTAGTAGCCCAAACCCGCCCACAATTCATTCACCTCCTGCAAAAGACTGCAAGTGTTACTTTCTCAAAGCGTTTCGCACAAAAACTTCAAAGTGCTATTGGGTCATAAAAGCGCTTACTGAAGATAGGTGCTTTTTCCAATAAGCACTTGGATTTTTAGTAAAAATTTCGACTTGCTTCTAATAAAATTGCTTCTCACAAAAGAAGCTTAAGCAGTTCCCTTTGGGACTTCTTCATTTCAAATGTGAATGTGAAAGCAAAAGATTGGAATAAGGTTAATCAGAAAGTGAAATGTGAAGGTAGAGACCTCAAGAGAAGCCTGGGCGAGGTGGTGAATGGTGGGCCATTTGCTCATCCAACGATGAAAGTACTGAACAACAGTTTGAACCCTCGTCTGTTGCAGCATCACCTCCGAGACCCACACTCTGTAGGCTCTTCGCTCCACGTCCTCCTCTGCTTCTCTCCAAGGGAGCTCTCTGCGGTTGAGGCCGTACCATTCCAACAGAGCCTTCCTAATTCTCTGGGCCTCCTCTTCGCTGAAGAACAAGTCTTCTATGTCTTGTATTTCTGGTTCCTTAGCCGATTGCCGTCGCCTCTGCTTTTGCCTTTGCGGAAGAGAAGCTGCTGCTGGCGGTCTTTTATTGGCAGCAACTGCTGCATCCTTCTTCTTCCGGCTGCTCCGGCCCGAACTCATTATGTCTTTTTGAAAAATCAAATGGTGTGCCGTTGTAAAAATTCAAATCAAGGTGGATGTGTACTGGAGAGTCTTCAAAGTTCTATGGGGGGCACTCAATTTGGATTTTAACGCATTCCCAAATGAGCTTGAAACTTTGGGGTATTTAATTAGCATCTTGGAGTCTAGTTTTAGTTTTAGTTTTAATTTTTTTTTTTTAAACCTGATTTAGAGGGCGCGAGAGTATACTAAACTCACACATACAGCACGGATACTAAAATTTGAACCCATGACCTTACTTGAGGGAGCAATTACTTCAAACTATTACACTAGTGGGTCCTTTACGAGTCTAATTTAGGTGTAGAGGTGTATTCAAAACGCCTTTTTCTTTTCTTTTTATTTTTTGGACAAATCCATATTATAAAGTACTCTATAATGTATGTGAGCGGATGGAATTCAGGTGCAAAGCGACCAATCTACTGCATTGGCCAATTATTTAACCCAAGTTTCCTATTCCAAAAATCATTCGTTTTATCAAAAATTCATGAGTGTTGCTAGACGAATCCTAAAATTAATTGAGTACACCCTATTATCTAAGTACACCCTAATATTTTAATCAAAATATAAAATTAACTAAGTATACCATATTTAACTACCAAAAATACTCCTGATACACTCTAATACACTCTATCACACAACACCTTAATACCAATGCTAAATAAGATTTCTCTTTTTATATGAATTCATGCCCTCTTTTTAGATTTTGGGTTCGCATCAAAATCTTTAATTTCATAAGTTGTTGTGGGAATAGATTTGCTAGCTCCTTCAATTCAAAGCTTAATTCTTGTAAATTCTTATGATTTTCTTTATTTATTTCTTATTTTTGGATTGAACTTGTCGCCCTCCAAATATGTTCTATCATCTTATGAAAATTTTATGGGTTCCTTTTCTTTTTTATGGATAATGGATCATTATGACCTCCATAGATAGAGAAGTGATTTGAAGCACAAAAGAAGGAACGTTGTTTGGTCATTTGCAATGGATAAGTGTTTAATTGATGCCCTTGTTGTTCAAGCTAGAAACGGAAACAAAATTGACGAGTGCTTTAATGAAAATGCCTACACTGTTGCTTGTATTGTTGTGAACTTTCCTTGCACCTCCGCCAGTGCTCGATGGGTTGTTCGCTGTAGGCACCAAGCAATACAAAAACTTCTCTATGCTTGATTAGGGTTGAATATGGTGAGTAGGGTGTACTTATTAAAATTATATTTGTTTCACAATTCAATATATCTTTTTTGGTCATTTTATGTTAGGATTAATTAGTAATTCAATAAATACTTTGGTAGTATGATGTACTTAGTTAATTTTAGGATTCGTTTAATAGCACTTGTTTTAGCAAATGTGACTTTCTTTGGATGAGGAAATTCAAAAGTTTTGAGGAATTCATAAATAATGGAAATTAATTTTTTAAAATTTGTAAAGTTTCTTGTTTGGCTAACAGATTTAAATACGGAATTTAACGTTTATAATCTTGGAATTATAGAAATGAACACTAGTTAGATAAAATTTAATGTCAGGATTTATGACATCCAAATTCCATGCTTTTTTTCCCACGTGGAATTTCTAGAGTTCTTTTTTTTTTTTTTTTTTTATAATCGAAACACTAAAATTGGTATGTCAATTTAGAAATTTTGACTTTTATCAAAATCCCAAGTTTATTGCCCTCATCCAAAAGCACTATTAAAAAAATTCATGAAATGATGGATTTTAGAAGTCTAATTTGGAAAGAAATTTTAAAAGGTAAAGTTCAGATTTTTGGAAAAGAATCTGAATGTGGAGTGGAATTTTGAAAATAAGGAAGTGCGAATAGAACAACTAAAAAAGAGAACTTTGGATGGTGTGTACTCATGAGTCGAACAACTGAGGCTCGTGATTAACATTGAAAAACCGACCACATATGTCAAACCGAACATGTTTGATTGTCCTTTTCTTTTAAAAAATTCAGTGCTTAATTGAAATGGATTGGTTGAATCAATTTGATGTGTTAAAATTTATATTTGTTGGCTTAATCTTTTTTTTTTTTTTTTTTTTTTTTTTATCAAATAGAAACTTCATTAGATAAACTTCAACGGTACAATCAAAGACATCAACAAGATATCTAAAATACCAATCCCAAGAGGGCAACAAACTAACATGCTAAAAGCAAAACTAATATGGACAAAAGCCGCACTAAAACTACTAGCCAACATCACCACAATTAACCATAAGCCCAAGCAACCCCTACAAACCTAACATAACCAAAACCTTAAAACAATCCATGAGCCTAGACGAACCTTATCACCACCAAGGTCTAAAATATCGATGATATCGGAAATATCGGTAGTCCAAAAACACGGAAATGTCGATGGAAATATCGGGATATTATCGATATCGAGAAAAATTGAATAAAAACCACGGAAATTGTAAGATAAACTTGAAATTTTTTATTGAAACTTTGCAGGATGTTTATTTAGTCAATTATCTATTAGTTTATCACAAAAAATTGGAAGGAAATGCATTGCATGATGGATTTAACTTATTTAAGTTGATTATATAGCGAGCTGGCAAACACTGTAAGTGTAGAAAATATGTAGTAATTAATAAAAGAAGATTAAAAACACCATAATCATTTATATATAATGAATTACTACAATATTTTACACTTTATACATTGCATGGTAACATACATGAGTGACTTAGTACCACATAGAGTTCCTACGAGGTTCAAAATTTTCACTATCTTCATCATCTCTATGTGTAGAGTAAGTATATTGTGAAGAGTAGTCATTCTCATCTCATGTGAAAATTTGTTTCTTGCAAAAAGAATTCAAAACAAAACCATGTATATACATAAATATTTTAGCATATTTTCACAAAAACATAAGTGATATGGTGGTTAAGGTGTTGAAAGAGTAAAATGGGAGGGGTTCGAATCCCCATGGTGTTTTTTTCAATATCAAAATTTATCCTAGATAATAAATGTTAGCTTGCAGACATTTTAAAGACGTTATAAATATTACACGCCGATAATATAACGCCGATAATATAATCACAAACACATCCTCATCGAATCCCTCTATGCGCAACAGGGGAGGCTTTTCAAAAAAATTCATGTATTTTTGGGTTTCATATCATAAAAATGTTGAAATTATCGTCCCGAAAATATCGGCCCCCCAAAAAACCGATATTATCGCAAAAATACCTTGATCACCACCACCTGAAGAAGCACCGTCGCGGCTACACTCACCACCGCATCCTTAACAAATGATGTAGAATCAAATTTAGAGAACATGAGCGGCATTAAGAAGCGAAACCATGGCTCAGAAGAAACCACCACAAGGTGCTTTTTATTCAAAATGCTCCAGTGGACTTATTCACTAACCTAAAAGGAAAAGACAAGAAGAGAAGAAGTGGAGGAGAGGCAGTGACGCTTCTTCCTCCTTTCCCTTTATGGAATTTTCCTTTAGGACTCACAGAAGGAGAAAGCGGCTTGGGTTTCTTCAATCTTCTTCTATTTCTTGGCTTAATCAAACCAAACCGGCAGCTTTTACTTTCTTCCTTTTTCAAAACTTACCTTTTCCACATGGCTTTATCGTATTAGATGGGCTTAAATCTTATCATAGTTCTCCCCACATTACCTACCACATCAGATTAAAAAAACCTAGCTTTCTTCTCGCCCGTAGTCGCAACCTTAGCTTCCTTCTCTCTCGCAACCACAACCTTTTCTTCCATCTTCTCACTCTCTTCTCTCTCATAGCCCCAACCTCTTTTTTCCTTTTTCTCTCACAACTATAACCTCTTATGCCTTATCTCTCATAGCGCCTTCATCAATTCTCTCTCTCTCTCTCTCTCTCTCTCTCTCTCTCTCAATGTATTCTTCTCTTCTTTCTCTCTTATCAATTAAATCTCACAACACCTTGTCATAGATTTGTCGTTCTTACTAGATCTTGTCATCCCATGCTAGATCTTGATGTCCTTCGCTAGCTCTCGTGGTCTCTCGCTAGATCTTGTTTGTCCCTTGCTAGATCTCGTTATCCCTCAATAGATCTTGTTGTTCATATCTTTTCGTCCTTTGCTAGACTAGTGGTCCCTTGCTAGATCTCGTCAGATCTCATTGTTCCTCATTAGATCTTGTTGATCATATCTTGTCGCTCTTTGCTAGACTAGTAGTCCCTCACTAGATCTCGTTATCCCTCGCTAGATCTCACTGTCCATTGTTAGATCTCAATAAATCTTATCGTCCCCTTTTTAGATCTCTTCATCCTCACTAGATCTTGTTGTCTCTTGCTAAATCTTGATGTCCTTCGCTAGATCTCACTATCCCTTGCTAGATCTCGATGTCTCTGGCTAGATCTCGTTGTCCCTCACTAGATCTCGTCATCTCTAACTAAATCTCACCATCCCTTACTAGATCTCACTATCCCTTAATAGATCTCGCCGTCCACTGTCATCCTTACTAGATTTGGTCGTCGTTCTCACTTTCACTGAAAAACAAAATTAATTGACATGAGTGACAGTTAGGCGGCAATTTCAAGATCTTGTACATCTAACATCATGGGTTCGGTGCACAGTTCTGACCACTCATTCCGTTTAACCAAACTGAGCCCATCCATATTCACTACAAATGGTTTTTCATTAATTGCATGCTTAATTAACACTAAGGACACTCCTCAACAGTTATCACTTGTCTCTAGTGTTGGGGCTTTCTGATCTCAGCTTCTCCAAAGTCAGGGTTCCATTGCTAACAACCCAAAATCGTTGCCAATGGAAAATAAGAAGTTTAAGAACCACTTACCTTATGAGATCATAGTATAAACCCTTCCCAAGTTGCCAGTCAAATCTTTGATCAGATTCAGTTGTGTCTTAAAACTCTGGCGTTCTCTGTTGTATGACCCACAGTTTGCAAAATCCCACTTCAAAAAAGCTTATAAGAAACAAACATTGAGTCCCAGACTCCTCATCTCCACTGCCTTTGAACTCCAATCCGTACACTTGGAACTGTCGTTGTCTGCAGTTGGAGACAATTCTTTGGTCAGAAATCTCAGCTTCCCATTCAAGCAACCTGACCGTATTGTCAACATACTGGGCTCGTGCAATGGTTTGGTATGTGTAGCTCTTGATTTTCGTGAATACTTTTACCTCTGAAACCCATCCACTGGATTCTTGTAGAAATTACCTGACCTAGATTTTGGGTCAAAAAATATTAAAGGGCTTTACAACTATGGGTTTGGTTATGTATCAGCCACTAATGACTACAAAGTTGTTGTAGCCTCTCAATTGAATGGTCCAAATGACATAAGTGACAGAGACCATTTTGAGGTCTTCTCCTTGAGAGCCAACTCCTGGAAAGAGGTTCAAGTTCCCATATTATCCAGTGAGTCGAATTATGGGGCTCTTTCAAATGAGGCGCTCCATTGGTTACACACATTGCTTGGACCACACGGTTACACACAAGTTGTAATTGCTTTTGATTTGGTAAAGGAAGAGTTCAAAGAAGTAATGTTGCCTAATTTTGAAGAAGATGGGATAAGTTTCATAAAAGTGGGCTCTTTTAGGAGGATTTTTGTGTGCATGGGGTGATGAGGAGCCTAATTTTCAATGCATTGAAATCTTGGTGATGAGAGAATATAATGTGTGTGAATCTTGGACTCGAAATTCCGATTGTTCAGAGAATCAGATCATGCTTTTTAGGTTTACGGTTGCCAATGTGAGGCCGCCACGGGGTTCCATGCCTATCTTATTTAGGTAAAGTGGTACTGTTGTGATGCATTATTGTAGTCCAAAGAATATGGAATTGATATGGTTTGATAAAAATGAAGACGAGTTTGACAAGGATGCGGTTTGTAGTAGGCAATATATGCTACTTAGACTTTTTGGAGGTTGCTTTGCTTGCTATAATTAGAGACTTTGACTTTTTTGGTTTCCCAAGGTATCCCCCAAGCATGGCCTAGGCCTAATCCTCTGAGGTACTGTCGGGCGCATATGCGGAGACCTCTCTCAAGAAAGTTTTCTGCATCCACAAGGGCTCGAACTCGAGACCACTTGCTTAAGCGACTAGAGCCCCTTCCACTTTGACCAACCCTCATTGGTAGAGACTTTGACTTTTCACTAAAAATTGAAGCCTTTAACCCATTTTTTCAATAATTATTTGTTAACGGACTAAAACACCCTTTGCTTAATCAGTAAACATTTATCTACCATTTTTATGCATTTTTTTTAAGGAAAATTTCAAAAATGGAAATCAACCCATAAATGCCAAATTAATTGTGACAAACTTTATTCCATTTTTGGATTGTGCAATTTGAATTTTGCATCTATTTCAGATTTGGTGCAATATCCCGTATCTGATTTGAAGCAATTTTAATACTAAACACTCTTCATCGTCAGTCATCCAACTTCTTCAAATTGAGGTTTTCAGCGCCAAAATCTGAAATGCCGATGGCGAAGAAGAAGAAGTTGGAGAAAGAATCGAATAACCACTTACCCCAAGACATCATCGTGCATATTCTCTCCAGGTTGCCAGTCAAATCCCTGATCCGGTTCAGCTGCGTCTCAAAACGGTGGCGTTCCATAGTCACCGACCCTGAATTCGCCAAATCCCAGTTCAAGGTAGCGTCTGAGCAGCAAACCCTCCGTCCCAGACTCCTCGTCTCCACCGCCTCTCATCTCCAATCCTTGAACTTGGAGGAGACGTCGTCGTTTGATGACAATTCTGCGGTCAGAGAGCTGTCCTGCCCATTCAAGAAATCAGGCAGTCATCTGGTGCTACTGGGCTCGTGCAATGGCTTGGTATGTGTAGCTCTTGATTTTCATGAAAGCTATTATATCTGGAACCCATCAACTGGGTTCTTCCTGAAATTGCCTAACCCTGGATTTGCATCAAAAGGTGTTAGAAATGTTTATAATTATGGTTTCGGTTATGTGGCGGCCACTGATGACTACAAAGTTGTTGCGGCAGCTCGTTTGATTGATCCAACGGACGGGGACCCTGTTAAGGTCTTCTCTTTGAAAGCCAACTCTTGGGAAAGGATTGCAGCCCCTAAGTTATCTAATTGGTCCAATGGGGTTCTTTCAAATGAGGCACTCCATTGGCAGCACTGCTTGTTTGAGCCATTCAGACAAGCTATCCTTGCTTTTGATTTGGCCAAGGATGAGTTCCGGGAAGTGGCATTGCCTATTTTAAACGAAGATAATGTCAAGTTCGGACAACTAGGGGTTCTTTTAGAAGGATGCCTGTGTGTAACGACTCATAGGAAGACCGATCCTCACTGTTTAATGAGTAATAGGAACCCTGAGCTTCACCATATTGAAGTCTGGGTCATGAGAGAATATAATGTGCTTGAATCTTGGACTAAGCTTTTTAAGCTTAAGGTCTCAGGTCACCCAGAGCAGATGTGGCCTTCCAGGCCTATCTTCTTTAGGGAAAGTGGTGCAGTTGTGATGCAAAGTTGTAACATGGAGGCGGAGTTGACATGGTTTGATGAAAAGGAAGACAAGTTTTGTAACCCAATAAACGGAAAAGCCAAGGTTTGTGACCACATAGAGAAAGAAGATGAATTTGAAAAGGATGTGGTTTGCAGTGAGCTGTATAGGCTTGAGGGGTCTCCCCTTGTGCATAACGTGATTGAATATGTTGAGAGTCTGCTACCGTTCTTCTCCAACATTAATGGTAAGCTTTCACACAGCAATACGTTCTTTATGCATTTGAAATTATTTGTTCATTTTGATCTCCTCATCTCTGCAATACTTTTGCCATTGTCCTTGACATATTTTCATGCTTTGATTGCATATGTAAACAACTTTAAGCACATTCACATTAAACCCATTATGGTATGGAATATATTGGGATAGAAACAATAGATAAAAGTTCATGGTATTGGTAACTGGTATTGGTAACTCAATGCTCGGATGCTTTCGGTCTTGAATAGTTTGTTTGAGTGTTGGAACCCAAACATATGGTTTTCAACCAGTCCAACTCCTTTGCAAAAAGATGTGTCTCTTTTACCTTTTTCTTCTGTCACACTTGGTGATTCTTTTGGACAACAAGACCAGTGTACTCTTTGGAAAATTTTCTGAAGTAATGAAAAAGGATCACATTAAGTCTAATGTGATTATGTGTATCTTACAAATCAACAGCTATGGGAAGGGTAATGTACGATCAATGACTTGGCAGGTTTTTAGTTTTGCTACTTAGTATTGCAACTAATTTGTTATAGATGGTTAAGCACATACTCTGAGGTGGCTCTTCTATGAGCTCAATGTGTATCATTGATGTACTCATTGTTCTATTTTTTCATTTTTTTATTTTTTTAAATAAAAAAAATTGAGAGAAATGTACTTATTGTTAAGTGAATGGAAATCAATTTTTATCAAATTCCGCCGATAACTCAGCGTGGTATCTGAGATGGAGCCATATGGCTCACATTCTTGAACTTTCTCACTCTTTCCTGTATTTTATCGGTTATCAAAAATTCTGCATAAACGTTTTTCTTGAACTTTCTTCCATTTCTTTTCAGTGGCAGATGAACAAACACCTCCAGTAGAAATTCCCATTCAACATCTGATCATTGTCCAACAGATTAGTGTTGAGAACATTAGCAGTATGGTTCCGATGAAGCTAACCCACACTAATTTCACTCAGTGGAAATGGCTATTTCTTCCAGTTCTCAAGAAATATAGTGTACAAGGTTTGGTTGATGGGACTGAGATCTGTCCACCTGCTTTTCTGGTGGATAAAAATGGTAAAATCTCCAATCATGTGAATCCAGCTTTTGAAAAATGGATGGACCGAGATCAAAGTGTAATGGTTTGGCTGAAATCAAGAATCTCTGAAGATTTATTACCATATTCAGTTGGTGCTTCTTCCTCTCGGGCACTCTGGATGGCCCTGGAGAAACTTGTTGTCGATGCTTCTCATTCTCATTTCGGTTGAGGTGAGTACTGATCCTCCCTCCGTGGATGAATTACATGGGCCAAATATCTCTTTCTCAAAAGCTAAAATCATTAAAAGTATAAACTGATGAAGTATCACATGAGACTTCACCAGAAAATGTGGATCCTACAAAACAATGGCTAGGTTGTTAGTTTTGTAAGTTAGTTTTACAACTGTGTTTGTTTTACATGGTTAAGCAAATATGCTGAGATGGCCCTTTTATTTTATGCGCTAAGTATAATCAGTTTTTACAAAAGTCAACATAGGATTAGTGCTATTGTGCTTCTTAAATAAACCCTTTTTTTTTTCCTTTTGGTTGTTGATTATGAGAAAGTTGGGCTTCTTCTGTTATGGTGCAGTAGCTATTAGAATTGTTCAAGTTACATTAGTGTCTTTTATGAAAACACCAGAAGTTTGACTTTTCTTCAGCAAACTATCAGCTGTTGTACGTTCTAGTTCATCACCAGAAGTTGCCACAAATTTGTTTTATGCGAAGGCAAGTGATGGGAATTTGAGTGGAAGTGTTTTCTAAAGTCTTTGAACCAAATGGAAAAGGAATCTGTCTTAGGGAAGATGGTTTCCATGTAAACAGATAAAATATATATAAATAAGCTATATCAAGGGCAATGGCATGGTGAAAAATTTAAAGGGAATATCTCCAATGGCCCCCGTCCTTTCTAATGCACATTTTGAACAAGGATGGGTTACCTTGTCAAATTATGGTGGCTCTGTGAGCAATTTTGACGCATTTTCTCTTGCTGATGCAGCTGTGTCGTTTAACTCCCCTCTGAGCTATTTGGAGTCTGTTTCTTTCCTATATATAGCATTATTCTGTTGTCCTCTTGTTTGTTTTCCATTGGACTTCTGTATATGTTCTTCTTGTATGAGCCTTGGTGCTTTGCCCTGGTTTCTTCAATGAAATATCCAGGTTCTGACCAATAAAAAAAAAGAAGGTTAAAATGACCATTGAGTTTTATACATCATTTCTGGTGCTAATCGGATTTTAGTTTGGTTGTGGGAAACTTTTGCTATTTGAATTGAAGAGAAAAACAGAGATAGGTGTATGGGGAAAGTTGAGGTTGGTGTTTATGTTTTTAGTTTAATTTTTATTTATGTACTTATTTAATTTTTATTCTTAGATGTGGGAGAACGTGTAACAGTTGGGTCAAATACTTGGATAACATGCTCTGCTTTTTTTTTTTCTTTTTTTTCTTTTTTTTTTCCGGATAACATGCTCTGCTTAGGTTGCACCTTTCTTATATATAGAGGTTTAAATATAGGCTAAGTAAAGAGTTAATATTTGACACAGAATATATAATGCATCTGCTACACCTACTCCAAATCAAGGGTTGCAGATAAAAATCTAAAAAGAAAACAATGCCAATGGCGACGATCCTCGAAGGTAGCCCTGTCAGACTTGGACTAAGACAAAAAAAAAGTAACCTTGTCCAACACGTAAAAAGGCCTAAAAGATTCCTATATTAATATAACCACTAAATCCATGTGCCATATTGGGACAAACTCTCAACAATAATCCCAAAGGTACAAGGAATTCTTGTAGGATGCCACAGGCCTAGGAATTCATTGTCTTGACCTAGTTTCTTTATTTTCGCTTTGCATCCGATGCCTACATCTATATTTTAAGGGTAAATTACTCAAATAATCCTCAAATTTATGTCCGATTTACATTTTGGTCCCTCAATTAAATTATTCATTCAAATGGTCCATCAACTCTTTATTATTCGTCAAATTGGTCATACCGTAACATTTTCTGTCAAATTAAATCATGTGAGGAGCACATGCTATATTGTTAAGGGTAAATATGACTTTTGATAGCTTAATAAATAAGAATAAGTTTTTTTAGAAGAAAAAAAAAACCTGCAGCACCATCTCTCCTCCCATTCCCCTTTGTCTCCCCATTCCCTCTCTCCTTCTATACTCTCTGTGCTCTCTCCCATTTTGCTATGTTCTAGAGAAGGGCTTCATCCTCATTGTTTCTTTCTTTTTGGTTTTTAAATAAAAATCGACTGTCTCTTGAGGAGAAAACTTGGGCTTGGACTTGGGATTCCGTGAATTTAGTGTCGTCTACATCCGTAGAAGGCAAGATCGAAAAAGCTTCGGACAATCCAATTCAGCGTCCAGTCCCAAGACTAAGAAATCCCGTTGATCTTATATTAGGTTGTTTGGTTGAGATAATATTATGTTTGGTTGTGGAAGAATTGTAGAATTAAATTTCATATTTTGGTGATTCTTGGATACAATGACTGCCTGGAGAAAATGAAAAATGGGTGTTTGTTGATTTACATTGGATTGATGGGGAGGGTTGCAGAGATGGAGGTTGGGGCGGGTTCTGGTGTTTTTTTTTTCTTTCATTTATTTATTATTTTTTGGTTTTTTGATTATTGGGCATTTCAGCTTTTAAATATTTTGATTTTTATAGTATTTTATAGGCTTATATAGATTTTAATTAAGTTATTAGCATTTTAGTATAAACTTACGATTTTAACCCTCAAATTAACTGTAATATTGACGGAATTAGATGGTAGGACCAAATCGACGAATAGTAAAGAGTTGATGGACCATTTGAATGAATAATTTAATTGAGGGACCAAAATGTAAACCAAGTATAAGTTTGAGGACCATTTGAGTAATTTACCCTATATTTCAATTTTGACTCAAGATTATATCTATCTTCTTCTTTTTTTTCATTTTTTATCATAGTGAGATAACTTCATTGAAACAATAATGTCATAGTACAAAAGAAAAACTGGACTTTAGTAATGTAACAAGTCTGGCATCATTAAAACCTTGACTTTAAAAACCCTCAAATGGAGGAAAATCCGGTCAAGGAAAAAGAGTACCACTACATCACATCCAGTATAAAATTAAATTAAGAAAATAATTTGTCATTGGCCAAAACATCATAAATCCATAAAGGACCATCCTCTAACCACACTTGAAAGTCCTGAGACAGGAGCGCCTGTTTAGCTAATAGATGAGCAACCTGGTTACACTCCCAATGAGCAAATTGACAAGAAATATGAGCAAAATGATTAAAAAGGCCCCTGACTTCATCTACTAAAGCACCCTCCACCAACCAGCTTTGCTAATAAGTTCGAAGATTCATGATAATCTCTTTGGCATCCATTTCCAAAATTACATAACAATGCCCCATTTGACTTAATCCCAAAATTGCTGCATAAAGTTCGGTAGCTTTAGGAGAAAACATGCCATGAAGACCTTTATAGGCAGCCATCAATAAATCACCCATACTATCCTGTATTACAACCCCCAAACCCCTAAAGCCAAACAACAAGTTGACAGCACCATCAACATTTAACTTCACAAAATTACTAGTAGGTGGAGACCAATACCGCACAATATTAGTTGCTGGAACATGAGATGACATTAAAATAATAGCCGGTTGGTATTCCAAAACAAGCTTTCAAGTATGAACCAAAAGAAATACTTTGGCCATAATGTAAAAGATCATTATGAGAGCTCCATATAATCCCCAACTCAAAAAAACAAAGAAGACTAGCTCGTCATTAGTCAAAACCGAGGAAACATATCGGTAGAACTCCTTAAAAGTACCAACCTGTAGGGGGACAGTCAAGTCATGAATAGGTGACAAGACAAAGTAAAAAATATTGGCATGTTTATTTATTAGGAACGGAAGAAACCATGAATCTAGAAACTTAGATATTAACTACTCCCCTAATTGATTCCATTCCCGATTTTGAGGGTACATAGAATAAGCAAGAATTGGAATCATTTCAATACCATAACACCCTATCAAATTCACCAAACCATAAATATCTATATATACCCTACACCCTTTATCTGCTTCTCCAAATCCAGGGTTCCAACAAAACCTAATTAAAAAAGCAATGGCAATGGAGAAGACGACCCTCCCTGATGATATTATTGTGGAAATTCTCTTCAAGCTGCCCATGGAATCTTTAATCCGATTCAGTTGCGTTTCGAAAAGGTGGCGCTATTTAGTAATCTCTGACCCAGAATTCGCAGAACACCATTTTAAATTAGGTTCACGCTTAAGCGCAGACTCTTCTTCTCATCAACTTCATATGAATTAAACTGGCCAGAGCACTTGCTAGGATCCGTAGACTTGGAAAGGGATTCTCCAATGATCAGTAAGCTCGTCAGCCCATTTAAGCAGGGCAATGGTGCCATTATACTGGGATCCTGCAACGACTTGGTATGTATACAAGTTCAAGAAAAGTTTTACATCTATAACCCATCAACCGGATTTTCCAACACATTATGTAACAAAGATTTTTTAGAACATTTTCGGTCAACAGCTACAAGGCGGCGGCGTTGTGTTGAAATGTCTCCTCTTTATCATGGTTTTGGTTATGTGTCGGCTACTGATGACTACAAATTTGTGGTAGCAATTGGTTGTTCTCCCAATGGGGAGGTTGCGATCTTCTCACTCAGAGACAACGTTTGGAAATGGGTTAAGGCCCCTTGTGACTACTCTAATTATGACGCTATGTCTCCTCACGGGGCTCTTTTAAATGAGGCAATGCATTGGTTTTACAATCCCCCGCCAAATGAACAATGTATCTGTGCTTTTGATTTAGCCAAGGAGGAGTTCCGGGTGATGCCTCTGCCTGTTATTAGCGAAGCTGATAAATTTGATTTGTGTTTTGAATATCTAGGAGTTCTTGAAGGATGCTTGAGTTTGTCAAGGTGGAAGTCTCGTGGCTCTTGCGTGAATCATGGAATCATCTGTTCAAGTTCGACATCGTGTATCACGTACCGGTCTTCGTATCTAAAAGTGGTAGCATTGTGGTGAGAAAAACTTGGTCTGGGAACATGGCGGTAATAAAGATTGGGAAAATGACAAAGTTGTCTTTTGGGATTTCTGGTGTATGAATGGCCATGTGCGTTATAAGATTTGTGACGTGATTGAATACGATGAGACTCTATTGTGGGTCAATCATTACGATGGGCTGGAACGGTAGGGAAAAATACCAAAACCCCAACATGTTCAAGGCACAGACGAAGTGAGGAGGATGAAAATGAAGAGGGTGTGGAAGAAGAAATCCAATCCAATCCAATCCAATTTTTAATTAATTTTGATGATTTGACGGATTGGATTGGATATCCATTCCAAAATCGGCATGAAGAAGAAGAGAGGGTAAATGACTCAATTGTTGTCTAGTTGCCTTTGCCCAAACTGTGATTGATAAACGTGTTTATACCCAAACTGAACAGCCAATAAGAACAAGACACGTGGACAAAATCGAGTCTGGTCAAAGTTGCCTTCGGCACCCAGCACATGGTCAAAGTCGCCTTCGGTACTCAGGCTACCGATCTATCCAATTGGGGCAACGCCCTCCCTGGGACACGTGGCACGCCCGCAGTCGACGCCCACAATCCCACATCGAAATTCCCAACAAAGTGCACACCTCCCAAGGCCTATAAAGGAGGCCAACTACCCCAAAATAGAGGTAATCAGAACGATCGGCATACTGTCTAATTGATTTGTCAGTTAATCTTACTAAATTCGAACTTACTTAAGCATTGGAGAGCCTTCGGCCGGTACCACACCGGTGCCCTGGGTCTTACCGAGCGTTTCTCTCATATTGCAGATCACGCTACCTACCGAGGCCATCAGAATACCGAAGACATAAAATCACTAAGTTGACCCTCGAAAGTCTCGAACCATTTTTTGGCGTCAACAAAACGCATTTTCTTCAAAACTTGTATTGGTTTTTGTTTGGTTTTTCTTGCTAATATTCAGGATGGTTTTGCCTTTGTAATGCTTAACGAGTTGAACAAGTTCATTATTTTTATTTACTTTTTTATTTTCTGGATTTCATTCTTCCTTTGAATTACCCTTGTAATAATGAAAATGCGTTGGTATGTCAGGACACTCACAAGATTGGCCTCATACCTGTACCATCATCTTCTGTTACAATGTCTTTGCAAGAGGTTTGATGCTATGCCAATTGTCTTTTCTTATTCTCTCACTTTATTCAAAACTAGACTTTGGTCTGCTAAAATCAGCCTAAAGAGAAAGATGATGATTGCGAGCTTTGATCACTTTATTAAACATGGCTAATGGTATTTCTATATCTTGTTTGACTTTTCCTTGTTAATGGGGTGAGTGTTACTGAAATAATAATGATATCAAGTCCTTGTCTGAAAACCCGCTCGAGCGCTTTGATTTATACGCAACAATTGTTTAACTATTGCTTGGGCTATCCGCATTTCTAATTCTATAATCTTATCTATTCCTTATCAAAAAGTACTGGATTTAATTATTGAAGAAAATAACCTTTTACAAAATATAATTCTTTCAGTTAAAAATAATCAATTCATAGGAACTGAACATCTCATTGTATGTACATTCTAAAGAGTAATGTTAGGGTCAGTGGGGTATAGCTTAGTTGGTTGAGCTCTTCCATTTCTACTTATGTGGGCAGAGGTTTAAAACCCCGAGGCACCCAATGAATATTTGGGTAAACTCCCCTCCCCTACACGTATGGAGCTGGAGTTGATATGGTTTGATGAAAAAGATGACAAGTTTTGCAACCAAAGATAAGCCACGGTCTGTGACAGCATAAAGAGAGAAGACGAGTTCGAAAAGGATGTTGTTTGCAGTGGGCTGTATAGGCTTGAGGGGTCTCCCTTTGTGGATAACGTGGTTGAATATGTTCAGAGTTTGCTGCCGTTCTTCTCCAACATTAACGGTAAGCTTTCTCACAAAATACATTCTTCATGCATTTGAAATTATTTGTTCATTTTGATCTGCTAATCCACTGAAATAGTAAAATAAGATAAAAGAATTCAACCTAATAGTAAACACAAGAACAGATATATTGGTTCACAGCAACATCTTTGCAATACTTTTACCATTGTCCCTAACATATTTTCGTGCTATGATTGGATATGTAAACAACTTTAAGCACATTTACATTAAAGACGTTATAGTTATGGAATATATTGGGGGAGTAGAAACAATAGATAAAACTTCAAGCACAATTCTTTACTTTTTTTTTTTTTTTTAAATAATTCTTCTTTGACCGGAACTGGTATTGGTTTCTCAATGCTCGGATGCTTTGGAACCCAAACATATGGTTTTCAACCTTTCCATCTCCTATGCAAAAAAGACTTGTCTCTTTTACCCTTTTCTTCTATCACACTTGGTGATTCTTTTGGACAACATGACCAGTGTGCTCTTTGGATCATTTTGTAAAGTAATGAAGAAGGATCACATTAGACTTCATGTGATTATGTGTGTCTTACAAATCAACGGCTAGGGAAAGGGTAGTGTACAATCTATGGCATGGCAGGTTCTTAGTTTTGCTAGTTAGTGTCACAGCTAATTGGTTATAGATGGTTAATCACATATTCTGAGGTGGCTCTTCTATGAGCTCATGTTATATCATCGATCATTTTTTATTTATTAAGAGAAATGTACTCATTGTTAAGTGAATGGAAATCTATTTTTACCAAATTCCGTCTATAATTCAGTGTGGTATCTGAGCTGGAGCCATATGGCTCACATTCTCCAACTTTCTAACTGTTTCCTGTATTTTATCGCTTATCAAAAATTCTGTGTAAACATTTTTCTTGAACTTTCTTCCATTTCATTTCAGTGGCAGATGAACAAACACCTCCAGTAGAAATTGCCGTTCAAATCTGATCACTGTTGAGAACATTAGCAGTATGGTTCCGATGAAGCTAACCAGCAAATGGCTATTTCTTCCCGTTCTCAAGAAATATAAGGTTTGGTTGATGGGACTGAGATCTGTCCACCTGCTTTTCTGTTGGATAACAATGGTAAAATCTCCAATCATGTGAATCCAGCTTTTGAAAAATGGATGAACCGGGATCCAAGTGTAATGATTTGGCTGAAACAAAGAATCTCTGAAGATTTATTAGCATATACAGTTAGGGCTTCTTCCTCTTGGGCACTCTACATGGTCCTGGAGAAACTTGTTGCCAATGCTTCTCATTCTCACTTTGTTTGAGGTGAGTACTGATCCTCCCCCCGTGGGTGAATTACATGGGCCAAATATCTCTTTCTCAAAACTAAAATCGTAGAAGTGTAAATTGATGAAGTATCACATCAGACTCACCTGGGGATGTGGATGGATCCTACAAAACAATGGCTAGGTTGTTAGTTTTGTAAGTTAGTTTTACCACTGTGTTTGTTAGATACATGGTTAAGCACATATGCTGAGATGACCGTTTTATTTTATGCTCTAAATATAATCATTGGCGTAATCATCGTCAATGTTAATATAATCAGATTTTACCGAAGTCACCATAGGATTAGTGCTATTGTGCTTCTTAAATAAACCCTTTTTTTTCTTTCTTTTGGTTGTTGATTCTGAGAAAGTTGGACTTCTTCTTTTATGGTGCAGTAGCTATTAGAATTGTTGAAGTTACATTAGTGTCTACTATGAAGAAGTTGGACCTTTCTTCAGCGAACTATCAGCTGTTTGTTGGTTCTACTTTGTCACCAGAAGTTGCCACAAATTTGTTTTCCACGAAGGCAATTGATGGGAATTTCAGTGGAAGTGTTTTCTAAATTCTTTAAACCAAATGGAAAAGCAATGTCGTAGGGAAAATGTTTTCCATGTAAACAGATAAAATATATCAATGAAGCTATTTCAATTACAATGGCATGGCGAAAAGTTTAAAGGCATTATCCCAAATGGTTATTTCAGCTGCACAAGGTGAAATGACCATCGAATTGTAAACAACAGTCCTCGTAGGTGTGCATATCGAGACTAGAAAATCGGAACACTAAGCCACACCAGACGAAAAAAATTGGAAAAAAATTTGTGTTGACTTTTCCGAACCGGTTGTGTAAATTTTTTTTAAAAAAAAATTTATTTAAGTTCAATGCAAAATTTCTAAGAGATTTTCTATTTAAACCCCGCACTTCTCTTTGTTCACCCCAATACTTAAATCATTAAGCTGTAAGTTTTATTATTATGTAAAAAGACATAAAAGGTCATCCAACTTAATGCTTAACCCTAGTACATCTATACACACACCCCACACACCCCACCACTCTTCATATTAAATTTTAGAAAAATACAAACTCCTCTACATCCTATTGCCAGATTACTTCTCTTTAAAGACGTAAAACGTTGAGGAGCCTACCTCTTTAAAAATCTTTATTTGGTCTAGGATCTCTTTCCATTGACAGGATACAAAATAGAGAAAGGCTGGTCTGTTAACTTGGATGTTGTCTCCATTCACCATGACCAAGAAGTCTTTCCCAATCCTCAAAAGTTTGATCCCTCCAGGTTTGATGTAAGCTCTTTTGATATCAGCAATTTGCAGTTGATATATGTAGCTTCCTGAAGTCATTGTATTGTTAAATAATTGTTATAAAAAAAAATGCAGGCACCCCTAAAGCCTTTTAGCTTTCTTGGATTTGGTAGCAGACATCGAATGTGCCCCGGAATCAACATGGCTAAGCTCGAAATCTCAGTAATTCATTCATCACCTGGTCTGCAGATACAAGTAAGATGAAGAATGACATCTTTCAGTTTAAAATATTAAAATTATATATAAAAAATTAACAGCTATAAGCATAAGTCAAATAGAAACTATGCAGCGTAATCGAACGTATAAAACAAACATATGATTTGACCAATTTTTCATGCAGTTGGAAATGGTTGAGATGGATAGGATAACTATAACCATCAGAGCTGAATTTTCTATAGTTTGTAGTAGGAAGATAGTGGGGTTTAAATAGAAAAACTCTTTTATTTATTTATTTTCCAACTTGGGGTGTATTTAAGGGTAGTTTGGGAAGATAGTGGGGTTTTCTTAGACATTGTGAAAATTTAAATTGAAAGTTGGGGTGAACTTAGAACATGGGGTGAACAAAGAGAAGTGTGGGGTTTAAATAGAAAATCTCAATTTCTAATCCATTAACTAATATTTCCCCAAGCCCGACTTCAAAGCACCTCTTTTATGTAGGCCCAATCATCTCTTTTTGCAAAAAATTGGGTCATTTGTGAATGTTTAAGCCACACCAAACCAAAAAAATTGGAAAACAATTTGTGTTGACTTTTCTGAACTGGCTGTGTATTTTTTTTATTTTAAAAAAATTTATTTAAGTTCAATGCGAAATTTCTAATCCATTAACTAATATTTCCCCAAGCCCAACTTCAAAGCATCTCTTATGTAGGCCCAATCATCTCTCTTTGTAAGAAATTGGGCCATTTGTGAATATTTAAGCCCAAACAATAAGGGCTGGTTTGGTATTCTACTTGGATCCTATTTTATAAACTCAAAAATAAATTTTAAGTCCAAAGCTCAAAAAACCCGTTTGGTAGACCCATTTTTAAAAACCCAAACCTAAAAAAATTCAAAAACACCCTCATTATTGAAAACAAAAAAAAGTGAGGTTTTACTTCTTCCTTTTTCTTTCTCTCTCTCATCTCTCTCTCAATGTCCTCCATCTATTCTTTTCTTTTGTTAATTTCAATTTGGGAATTAGGGTTTCTGATTTTTTTAATTTTAATTTCAATTTTTTTAGATCTTAAAAATAGTTTGGAGTTCAATACTAAACAAGTTTTTAGATCCTAAAATTAGTATTTAACAACTCATTATTTTTTTTGTTCATTTTTTTAGTAGGATACCAAACGGGCCATAAAATTTTAGTTGGAATTTGTAAAAAATAATAATTTAAAAATTATATTAAAATACATCCACTCCAAAATCGAAAAATCGCACTGGAATCGATTTAAATTGGACCGATCAGTTTCATAAAAAAATTTCACCAAAATCAAACCGAACCACACTAGTTGAATAGTACTGATTCCGATGTGAGGTGGAAAATGAACATGAGTGGACCATGTTGACCCCTAATCCCTCGTGCTAATCGAATTTTGGTTATTGGTTGTTGTGGATAACTTTTGCCATTTGAATTCAAAAGAAAATCAGCGGTGGGGAGGTTGAGGGTGGTGTTTATTTTTGTTGAGGCCCAAATATATTTCTAGCCTAGTACAACACTTAATTAGGGAAGAAGCCCGACTGAGGTACGCAAGAGTTTGTCGTGTATGCTTGCACAAGTTATGGTTCACGTGCCACGCCAAGCAAATAGCAACCCGCCATGCAGAAAGGTCGTAACAAGCCTGTAAAATGTCCTGGCTCTATGAACCAAGTAACACGCAACGCCAAGCGGAAAACCTTTATATTGGCACCAAGCCACGCTACAATCTTAAGTGGGCCCAAGCCATGCAAATGTCTGGGGCTTGCTAAGCGAATTATGGTATGGATGGTTACGAGTATTCACGAGGCCTATTGATGGTCCAAGGAGTGGAAGTTTTGGGCTGCTTGGGAGCACCAAAACTCAAGCTCATTTCTTGAGCTCAAACATATGGGTAAGAATGAGAGAGAAAACCCAATACCTTAGGAAAATATCCAATGTCCTACAACACTTAGAAATATCCCACATCAGTCAAAATATCCAGCACCTTGTTAAAACCAAAGCAAATCTACGCAGATATGACGCTTCCAGCAGCTTGACGAAACCAAGGCAAACTTACAGGCCGTTGGAAATAAAACACCAAAGATCCAACACCTTAGAAAATAGCCCAGCCCAGTATCTTATAAAATATCCAACATCGTGGAAAATATCCAGCACCCTTGAAAATACCTTAGCCAAATCAAAACCAAGTCAAAGACAAGCCATTGCAAAAACCTAGATGGAATCCTTGTGCGCAGGTTGCTGGAGGTGAAATACCCCTCAGACCAACGCCCCCTACCCATTTTTCTTTCTTATGCAAGTTCTAGTAGGAAAACCAAGAAGAAAAGTAAGGGGTGCCTCATCCATATGAAGGAGTCCAACCGCATGAAAGTCTTGGAACTCCAAAAAGCTCTGCTCCTATGCTCTTGGATTGGAGAGGTTTCACTAAATAGGATTGAATGGAAGAAAGTGAAGAAAAAGGGCAAGGATGACTTGGTAAAATTAGGGGTTCCAACGCTTATAAAAGGAGGCACCTTCTACCCAGCAAAACAACCATCCAGGAACGCGACCAAGCTTTTGTCAAGCGGCTAGAAATTTACTCAAGCCACCCATTCTTTATTTCCATTTCTCCCTCTCTTCCCTCATCAAAATTTCCCTAAATTTCCCTCTCCCTTGCTCTGAACCTTTGTTTCCATAAGAAATTCAAGCTCTTTCTCTCTATTAATAACTCATGAAGACTTAGCTTCCATGCCACAAGCTTCTCAAGCCAAGCCATATTACTAATCTATCATGGCTGTCTAATTTATTGGTGAAAGGAACCAAAGTGTTTTTTAAGGCTCCATGAATCTTTCTAAACACTCTTGGGGCCTAATTATTGAACTTAGGCACATGGACAACTTCATTTGTCCTTTCTTTACGAAAGCCCAAGCCCATTCGTCAAGCTACTGGAATAAAAAGTCCTCTACAATGTTTTTATTTATTTACTTATTTAAAGTTTATTCTTAGGTTTTAATTATTATAAAAGTTATTAGATTGTAAATAGGATACTGCACGTATGTCACACTGCTATTCCCAGGAATATAGTAGCTCCTACTTATATGTAGAGTAAGAAGGAAAGTATTTTTCTTGTAAATAACTAACTTGTCCTTAAAAATACCTCATGTACTCGGCACTTGGTTTTTTAAACAAAAAATTAGATGTAATGTTGGGAACTTTGATGGTAGGGGAAATGTTTTTATTAGTTCAAAGAACAACTTTTCTGAAAGAAGATTAGATATAGTTAAGAACTTTTTATAAAAAAAAAAAAAAATCTAAAATTTACTTTTTACTTTCGAAAAAAGAAATTCATATTCTTTCTGATAATTTCCTAGAAAGAGAAAAATACAATTCAAATTGATGTGAGATGAATAAATTGGGAAATGCTAATGCCGCCCATTTAATGTTTCAATCCCATTAATGTTTTATTCTTTTTATCACAGTACTAACATCTTGCAATAGGTTCAACTGGACTGGAACAACTGTCTGCAACTACAACATACCACCTGTGGAGCAGAGCTGGATATGGAAACATTTGTTCATGGAAGGGTCCAGTGTTTCTGGGTCTGGGCCCATGGATTTGTTACGTTGTATTCATGGGTCTGGGCCCATAAATATGTTTCAGGGCTGCTTGTCCTATCAGCCTGCCACCATATCATATTGTCCCCTGCTCTACAATCCAGAGTGTAAATTAATGGATTTCAATCAAGCACATGGTCATTGGCCCAAGGTTTTCTAACTAAAGAGTATTAGCTTGGAATGCAATGTCGACATATTCTCTCTCGTTTGAGAGTGCTTCTTGAATGACCAAAAGCTTTTTCTGACAATCGAAAGCAATTCTGATTACATGCAAAATAATTTAAAAGTGTGTATGGGTCATAAAATGCTTTCTAGAGAAGCACTTGTTAGGTGCATGAAGCACTTCCAAGTGTGCTTTTCAAGAAGCATTTTGATTTTTAATAAAAAGTGCAATATTCTTCTAATAAAAGCGTTTATAACAAAAGTGTTTCCCCATAGAAGCAGTCCCAACAAGCACTAATTGTCGCCCACAAGATTTGTCTAACAGTTAAGTAGAGAAGCCAACAGGTTCAATACGAATCAGCATGCCAAAACAGTGAAGTATGTATTAATTACACAAGTAACTAAGCAAGGCAACTATCAGTCTCAAGCTTGGCTGGATGAGTCCCCATCTGAAACTGCAAGGAGAACTGCATGTATGGGTTGGCTGGGCCGGTGGGATTGTTTTGATTTGGATTATATTGAGATAGCTACAGAAAATAATAATTACAAATGGGATCATAAATTGATGTGGAATTGAGGCACACTCCATGCCTCGCTGCTTCATTTGGTGACCCAGTTGGCCATAACAAGACAAAAATTGACCTGGTCTGAAAGAACCATGCACGACTAAGACTAGCATAAATTGTCGTCCATTATTCATAATTCATACCTAGGTATTATCTATAGCTAGCTAGTGTTGTCTGACTTCGATGAACAACTTGATTTTCCACTTTACTCTAAATTAAATCCGATTCATATAAGCATGCAGCTAGCATGGTTGATTCAATCATGCATTTGGTTTGGTGTGTTATTAATTATAATTTTGTTTTTGTCGTCAACCATATATAGGTTGCTTTCGGGATCATAGAGTTGAATGCCATCGAGATCATGATGTAAACAAGTCATTGAGAATTTGAGATACAATAAAATATATATCCACCATGATGAAGATTAAAGAGAATATTTATCTAGTTTGTCAATTTTTTGTTCTTTTTTAGCTAAGATAATGAATATCATGTACTCATCTAATATATATATATAACTCCACGTTCGCGACAAAAATTGGACTCTAATAATATGTTGACACACACACATTTTCAAATTGGGAAAGGCAAATCTCTCATAATCCAAATAATTTTATTATTATTATTATTATAAAACTAATCAAACATGCAAATGAATTGTGAATATCAGATGGTTTTGACATGAAAATGCGGTAGCACCATATATAGCAACATGCAAAGGGAAGAGCATGAACACGTCCTTGCATGGGGAGAGCATGCACCCATATAAACTCAATATGATGTTATACATCCTAATTAATTTAATTAATTTAAACCCGATCGCAATCGACAACCACGTAATAAGCAGATATATATGAAGATGATTCATGAATCTATCTGAATAATGTAAAATGTGATCTGGCTGTAATTAACTTGTATAAGTTGTAAATAAGATATGCATGAAGAGGGTTCATGTATCTGAAAGTGAATTTGATCTCCTGGCAGCTGAAAAAGATCGTATATATCCTTTTCCCTGGATTGCTCAATCAAACCAATCTAAAATCCACATTTAGAATAATTATCCCAATTAGATAAGTAGATGGAAACGAAATAGTCACAGCCGTATGAATCCAAATCAACTCAACATTACATAATTTCCATGTAAAACAACATGCATGCATTCTGAGCTCTGACCAATAATATTTTATTATATTTACAAATCAATCCCTTCCTTCCCAAGCAAGAGAGAGATTATCCAGATAAGCAGTGGTATTTTGTTGGAAGCTGTTACACTCATCACGTATTAACATCAAAGCAGCCTGAATTTTGAGCAGCACGTACTTCACCTATAGTTCTCCTTCAATTCCTGATGACTTTGGTTAAAGTCAATGGTCCCAGAAGCAAGAAAACTTTGAAACATTTTCCTCATCTTTGTAGAGAGAGAAAGATTTGGGCAATTCATTTGAGGAGCTGTCTCCCAATTGATTTACGTACGTTTCTGCTTCTAGTAATTAAGTGGGTATGCGTAGCTTTCGTTGACCTTTTGTTAACTGGCTAATATTATATACATATATATAATAATAATAATAATTATTATTATTATATATACATATATACAAACAAAAATGTAAAATTGGAGGGTAAGGAAGAAATTGGGGCCTACGTTATTGAAGAAAGGGGGGGCAAATGGACCATGGCAATGTCTACTCGGAATGGTCGAACGTGAGCACACATGTTACTTGTCAGCATGGACTAAGTCTCTTATGGTCCCCCAACTTCTTAATGCATTTGCTTACAGAGAGAGAGGGTGTGGTGGGGGGCACTTAAACGAGGCTTTCACATGCCCTAATAGCTCCTCTCTACTACAAACCACGTGGCTCTCCTATTATTCTTTGATTAATTTCCCTCTTCATCATTCTATCTCAATTCAAGTTTTAACATTCCCTAACTCATCTTTTAAGCTAGCCTAATGACTAGTCCTAGCAATAACTAATAATACCAACCAAAATTGAGGGTTTCAAAAAAGACAAATTATCTAGCTAGCTAGCCTCTTTTCCTTTAGTCAAAATTTGTTTAGAAAAGTACAGCCGTGGAAGAAGAGAAGCTCAAAAACTCAGTCCTATTATCATTCTTTAATAGAGCATCCGAATAAAATCAGGAGCACCTCAAATCAAACAGAAAAACTCAACATATTTCTTGAGGAGTTTTTCTGTTTTGTTTTGTTTTGTTTTTGCTTGAAGCCTTAATCACTAATTGTTTATGTAATATATTTACCATCTATGTGTGATCCAATGGTGCATTTAAGAGGATAATTCCCACTACATTATTTGGATAGTATCTAATCACGTCTTATTTGTCGTCCCATTAGCATGCTTGAATCCGGCAAGCGGTCCAAGCCTATATGCCAATTTGTCACAAATCAATCAGATCATTCTAGCTAACCGAGAGACCACAATTAATTGTTGCATGGTTTCAAATGTATGGGTAATATTATTAATTACTTGGACATTGCTTGCCCATGCATCTTTTCGCTTAATCATTAACTTTGATACATAGCTAATTAATTTGAAATAATGCAAAGATTATTGATTACATTAGCGCATTGCATTGGACTCTAACTACAATCTAATGAATTAGACACCACATTTTTATTAGAATCTAATGCAATATGGTGTTTTTAATTACGAGAAGGAGGATTCAACTTAGATGCAAAGTAAGAAGCACATCCGCTCTAGTCAACTTCGCAAAGCCATGTATACCCAACGCAATAATGCAACAATATAATAAATAAAGTCTTCGCTTTTAGCTAGACCCATAATGGAGTGAAACGTACTAAAGAGTGTGAGAAGCTATTTTACATGTTATTACGAAATTCTATGCCAAATTGTTTAGCAATAGAAACCTCCTTGTTTATTATTTTTTTACACATAAAATTCAGTCAAAGTGTATGCTTCTTCATCCAATCAAAACGATCTTTATTTTCTTATTACCAACTAATACATCTTCATAGACTAGTTTTTTGGGTTTCTTACTTCAAATGGTAGTTTCTTCGGGAACTGAGGAGAGACCCACCTACCCCTCCCAATAGCAAGATATCAAAACCAGGATCAAAGAAGCTATGCCACATTGAGCTGTCACTCACTTTTGTTGTTTCAAATCTCTCAAAAAGTAACATGCAAATAAAACCTAAGCCAAAAAAAAAAACCAAGGAAATCTGGGATCTAGCTATCGATGCGCCCCATCACTATCGCCTTCTTGCTCAGCCTGTTTTACTAATTAATACTAATTAGTTGGTTCCATATCAAATACAAATTGTTTAAAAGATCAACTCTCTCTTAATCACTTTTATTTATTACCTAAAAACGACATTTCTTAAGTGAGCTTCATGTGAAGTGCGTTTTTTAACTTATTATTTCCCGTAAATGGGACAACAAAGACCTAATAATCTATGCAAATTACAATGGGAAAGTTAAGAAATCAGGTAGCAGAAACAAAGGGCGGACAAATGGATTAGAAGTTGTTAAGCATAATTATTGCTTGCTTTAATATTTTCCTAATGCAACCAACTTTACCAAGCATTTTTTTATGTTGTAGCTTTATCATTGCATTCCAAAGTTTGAATAGGAAACCCCGAGTCCCCACCGCCCAAGAGCCAAGACATTATCATGAAAATAAGACTATCAAAGATTTGCTATTCAGTTTTTCCAGTCCAATCAAGATGTGCCACTTAAATTTCGGCTCCTTGAATCAATTTGCAACTCATTTTTTACATGCGCAATCCATGGGCCAGGCATTAGGAAGAAGACCTATAATAACTTTTTTTTTTTTTTAAGGGATTAGATTTTGACAATAAAACTAAGTTATTTGGAATATTATTAAACCAAAAAAAAAAAAAAAAATTGATGTAAGGTATTTAATAATACAATATGCCATTTTATTGTGAAATGCATCTATACCGTTTCATAATCTATTTGGACCATTATATAAAATAGCTAATTTCTTATGAAAATATTTAGCCTCTTAAATAAGATACTTTGGTCTTCTAAATAAGAATAATGCTACTCTTACCACATTTGTATGTTACATTCATATACCACTTTATATGGTGATGAGGTGGACAACTACATCAATTAAAATTAATTTAACATTTTCTTTTCTTTTATAATTTATTGACACTTTTTAGTTGATGTGGATGTCCACTTCATCTGTTACATAAGGTGGTATGAGAATGTAGTATACAAATGTGGTAAGTATTGTCACATCCCGGATCAACTCCGTCGTAGCATGATATTGTTTGCTTTGGGCCCCCCCTGTCCTCACGGTTTTGTTTAAGGGAACTCACGAGCAACTTCCCAGTGAGTCATCTATCCTGAGATTGCTCTAGCCCAAACTCGCTTAACTTCGAAGTTCTCATGAATCTGAAGCCAGTGAGCTTCCAAAAGGCTTCGTGCTAGATGAAGGTGGTCAGGTACATATAAGGCATATCACCCCTTCTCCGTTGGTCGATGTGGGACGTTACAAGCATGCAAATTACATAAGAGACTGCTGAAATTTCAGCAGTAGTCTCGCTGTTTAAATATGGGCCCGGCATCTAGTAATGCCAGAAAAAGACAGGATTCGTCCCAGATTTCGAAGATATTCGAGACGGTCCTATCAAGTATAGCATTATTCTCTACATATATAAATATATATGTTTGATTCTTTATATACTTTTTGGGTGATAGAGATGTGTCCTTTAATTTTTTTTATTTTATTGCTAGCTTTTCTTTTAGTTAATAATTTAATATTCATCTATCCCTATTTCAAGTCTTAAAATTCTATTTATTTTCCTCTCTCTTTTTTGTTTTTTTTCTGAAAATTACTTTTATTTTTTCAACATTTTCTTTGTAATTGGCATCTCTTGATTTTTCTAGCTAGTTTCGTGTTCTTTTTTTCTTTGTAATCTTAATTAGTTGCAAATTTAACAGTTGCATGCAGTTAAAAACTTTTTAGTCAAATATCAGTGGAAGCTTGTATTTTAGATACAATGGGTAAGTTTTTTTATTAATTTATTTTTATCTCAAATACAAGGGTTGGGTAACATAATTGAGTCATCTTTCGAATGATTATAGTGTGGTATTGAAATAAGTGAAAAATCTTAACATATGAACGGGTTATACCATACAATAATTTATCGATTATTAGATACAACAAGACAAATTTACTCATCACTTAAATATTAATAGATACTTTAATTCATTAATAATCTCATATCAAACCATTTGAAGTTTTACATCAGATTCTAGGGTTTTCCCTTGTTTGTATAGCTACAATAATTATGATAAAAATTAATAAAAAAGAGAGAGAGATACCCTTTTAGTTCCCACCAAAATTTCGAGGTTGACTCAAATCAAAAGATTGTTTGGGCATTAGGGTGATGAACTAAGCAGACACAAGAACTCATATGAAAAGGTTAAAAAAGGAGGAGAAGAATGGCCGACAAAATTAGTTGTGGCTACTCCAGTCAAGCAGCATATGGACCAGGGGGCACAATCAGAGGTCGAAGTTTACATGGACCTGGTGGGTCACTCTAGCCATTTTCTATGATACTTGCTGTCGGTAGGGTTTCTATACAAAACTAGACCCCAAGTCTTGATTTTTGTTTTTTTGTTTTTCCGATTACCATCTCATTAATGCTGCTTTGTACACTTGTAACCCCACGCTAGTTTGTAGGTGGTGCAAGACACTTCCCAGTCCAAGAAAATGTGGAAAAAATTAAATTAATTATATATAATTAATTATATAATTAATTGATATTGATTAGTTAACACTAAAACTGGGTATTAGGAGTGTAAAAGTCTGCTTAATGTCTTCTTGCTTTGGGACGGTGGAGAAAAGCGCGTACAATTATCATGTTGTCGATTGAATTTTATTGGATTAAACTTCATATATATTAAGCAAAAGATAAACTTTTGTTATCTCTTTCTTCGGTACTCAAAGTGTGACGTGGCATTCCTTTGTTAGACAAATCTTCTCTGTGTTATCTATGATTACATTTTCCCTATATATAGACCCTTCCACTCCAACAACACCCAATAACCCAATTCAAACTTGCATTCCAAAATCAAAACCAAAACCTCAACTCTCTCTCTCTCTCTCTCTCTCTCTCTCTCTCTCTCTCTCTTTTGCTTTCTTTCCTTTGCACTTTTGTGATAGTTTACATCTAGCTAAGCTTCTATTTATATCAAGAGAGTTGTTTGTTTTTCCAAAATCAAAATGTGCATGTTGTCTACAAAAGCTACGTGCAACTCTCACGGCCAAGACTCCTCATACTTCCTAGGCTGGCAAGAGTATGAGAAGAATCCCTACCATGAGGTCCAGAATACAAAAGGGATTATTCAGATGGGTCTTGCAGAGAATCAGGTAATAATTAACTAATAATTTTCTTTTTTGGTACAATATTGTTAATACCATGCATAAATACCCTTTATTTTCATTTTTTTTTCTCGAGAAATTATTTATATATTTCTGTACTCATGATCATTTCAATGCTTTGCTTTGCAGTTATCCTTTGATATTCTTGAGTCATGGCTTGCGAAGAACCCAGACGCAGCTGGATTCAAGAGAAATGGAGAGTCCATATTTGCGGAGCTTGCTCTCTTCCAAGATTATCACGGCCTTCCCTCATTCAAAAAGGTAAACACATGAATTATTTTGTACAATTAAATATAGCTTCCCTTTTCCTTAATGCAATTCAAAGGCACGACCCCACCAAGTAAGCTTCTAGCTGGCGCATGTCTGACTCAGATTTTTTGATTATTTTCATTACAGGCATTGGTGGATTTCATGGCGGAAATCCGAGGAAACAAAGTCACCTTTGATCCCAACCACTTGGTTCTCACCGCCGGTGCAACTTCGGCAAATGAGACCCTTATTTTCTGCCTCGCCGACCCTGGCGAAGCCGTTCTCATTCCTACCCCATATTATCCAGGGTACGTATCTTAATAATGAGATTTGAACTCCATAGTACTTTCATGTCTCCTCGTGGACTTTAGTTCACGATGGGAAAATAATTACGCATTTCATTCCGTAATGATATTTGCTTGCATTTCTTGCAGATTTGATAGAGACCTCAAGTGGCGCACCGGGGTTGAGATTGTACCCATACACTGCACGAGCTCCAATGGCTTCCAAATTACTGAAACCGCTCTCCAAGAAGCCTACCAAGCAGCCCAAAAACGCAATCTAAGAGTCAAAGGCGTCTTGGTCACGAACCCATCAAACCCATTGGGTACCACAATGACCAGAAGTGAACTCAGCCTCCTCCTTTCCTTCGTCGAAGACAAAGGCATCCATATAATTAGTGACGAAATTTATTCCGGCACTGTTTTTAGCTCCCCATCCTTCACAAGCGTCATGGAAATTCTAAAAGAGAGAAAATGTGACGAGAATTCCCCAATGTGGAACCGAGTTCACGTTGTTTACAGCCTTTCTAAGGATCTTGGCCTTCCCGGTTTTCGAGTTGGCGCCATTTATTCCAACGACAACATGGTTGTGGCAGCCGCCACAAAAATGTCAAGCTTCGGGCTTATATCTTCTCAAACTCAGTACCTTCTCTCCGCCATGCTTTCTGACAAGAAACTCACTAAGAACTATATTTCCGAGAACCAAAAGAGGCTCAAACAACGTCAAAAAATGCTCGTGTCCGGCCTTCAGAAAGCCGGGATTAGCTGCCTCAAGGGCAATGCTGGCTTGTTCTGTTGGGTAGACATGAGGCACTTGCTCAGGTCCAACACTTTTGAAGCCGAAATGGAGCTTTGGAAAAAAATTGTGTACGAAGTTCGTCTCAATATCTCTCCCGGATCGTCTTGTCATTGCACAGAACCTGGCTGGTTCCGTGTCTGCTTTGCCAACTTATCGGAGAAAACTCTCGACTTGGCAATGCGTCGGCTGAAGGCC
This sequence comes from Prunus campanulata, assembly GCA_034190965.1. Classification (NCBI taxonomy): domain Eukaryota; kingdom Viridiplantae; phylum Streptophyta; class Magnoliopsida; order Rosales; family Rosaceae; genus Prunus; species Prunus campanulata. The sequence goes on from CM067213.1 coordinate 9,925,913, forward strand.
TTTGTAGGCGAGTACTTCAATGTCCCCGACACCAATGGTCGCAGCCAAACCAACCACTCGAGAAGACGGTCACTCACTAAGTGGGTTTTTCGGCTATCCTTCGACGACCGCAGCCCCGTGCCGGGTCGATGAAACGATAGCCAGGTTTCAACACCGAGTACAAGAAAACCGTGAAGGAAATCACATCAGCTGAACAAAATTTTTTTTGCCAAAAGTTAATTGGTTACTGAGTTCTATTATTTATTTACATTTTAGCTATTTTATTTTTTTGAATGTAGAGAAGTGCACTCGGTCCGTGCTGTGGATGTGAAGTGGCTTAGCTTCATTTGTAAAACTAGTTTGAGTCGTTGCGTGGCACAAAATTGTCTTAATGTCTTGGAAACTATCCCCTAATTAAATCCATTGTGATAATGATGTATTATTAATTCAAAACAATGTGATTACTGTATGTTTTGTATAATATTCTATTATTATAATTTATATGTGTGTGAACTCATATATAGCCATGTTGCTTGCCAATTGCCATGTAGCATTCGTAATGGCGCCACCGTAGTTTGCGGCTTGAGATGGTGACTGACCGATTTCATATATTTGCTGCTGCCGACGTTGGCCGGCGGAACTCCACTAATTCTTGATGGGCCCTTTACATTTTTAAAGCCGTGTGTGTAGGAAAAGTCAATTAAATTAAAAAGCTTTTGATCTCTCATGATGCAAAACCAAAAGTGTTTGTGTACGTTGGAGTTAGGGTTTCAAATTACATTCTTTTTTGGGATGAGAGATATTTAGTGCATTTTGAACTGTAACTATGGGAGAGAGAGAGAGAGAGAGAGAGAGAGAGAGAGAGAGAGAGAGAGAACTGACACTCTTTAGGGATGTTCAAAGGGGATCGTCAGCAACTACGCAAGCTGAGGAGAAAGAGTTGCTTGCAAGAAAGCTATAAAAAAAAGTCTAAAGGGACTTTTGAACTTTCTGGGAGTGATGAGTGTTTAAAAAGTTTTTGTCTTCGAGAGAGGTTACGCGGTTTGCCCAATGAGGGGATCTCCGCTGAAATTTAAATCGCTTTTATGGAAACAAAGCATATGCAAAAAAGCAAAGTCGAGAGAACAATAAGGAAAACAAGAAAAGATAACGAATGATCTTGCTATGCGACTTGCCAAGTGAATGATGTCTGTTTTCTATTGTAAAAAAAGAATGTTCATGTTTGTTCGATGATTAAAAAATCTAAAACCTAGACTAGGTAAACAAATTAATCCAAAAAAAATTTGTTTCGGACCAAAATTCCCACTTTGAACTTAATTTTGGATTCAAAAATTCTTTTGTGTGTATCTAAGTATAAGCAATGGATCCACTAATGTAGAGTCATTGCCTAGCATCTGTGTAGTGTGTATGAGTTTAGTATGTTATCGTCTCTCTCAATAAGAAAAGTTCTCAAATAAAAAAAATATCAAACAAGAATTTTATTTTTTCCTTTTTTTGTTTTTCTTTCAGAGTTTGAATTTCCTCCTTCATTGACCTCGATGGTAATGAAAAAAAAAATTATATTATAGCTTCATGTGGTCCCCAGAAGTTCCTCATAACCCAGACAATCAAGTGATAATTATAAGCACATTATAAGATAATGGCATTCACCCTAAGATAATGACAGAGTAATTTGACATTCACACAAAATGTAGTCAAAGTAAATTTAATTAATAGCAAAGTTAGTGTTAACCATCAAGTATCATGCATCACTCTCTCTCCTACTATTTCTGAAAATTTTAAATGCATACGCAACATCAATTCAAGCCCCGACTCCCCGTTAATTTGTTTTGTTTAATTTGACTTGGCAGATTAATTCCTAATCTAGATCAGCCTTGTTGATCTTTTTTCTTTCTTTTTTGTCAAAAGCCTTGTCGATCTTAGCATGCGAAGTCCAAGTAACAACCATTTCGATGCCATGTGACATGAATAAAATGTTGCCACCCCTTCGTTGACATATCTTTCAATATAAAGTGCATGAAAATCCAAATATAAAAAATAAAAAATAAAAAATAAAAAATTTGCTTTGGACATATTTCAATTTAATTAATTCACCTACCATCCATATTATTATAGCTGAAATTAAATCAAAATTGATGAGGATTCTGTCGGTTGGTTGTTCCATTTTTGCAACAGTTTTCTGATAAGTAACCTCCCAAACGGCCCATGATCTTTGCATGTGAAAGGAATTAATTTGCTTGCTCTTATTATAATTAAATAAGTTTTAATTAATATAAATTAAAATACCAAAGTCGGAATTTTGGTCGATTTCCATGTTCTTGTTGACTGTATGCATGTGCCCTCAGAAAACCTGGTTTTATATAGTATTCTGAGACTGTGTTTATAATTCAGTGTCTTAGTACGTAGCACTAAAGTATGCATTAAAACTGAAGATCTGAGGTAGGGGGTGTATCATACATACACACCATATATTTTAATTAGTCTTTCATATTACGAGCTTTTAATATATTGATCTATCTCCATTTCTGGTAATCGATCAATTATTAAGGGTCAACCCGGACATCCAATGAGATTCTGGGCGGCAGACGTGATATTTTTCCAATAGAAGTTTGGAGAATTCTAAGACTTATATTTTATTTAATAAAATCATTTAGTGATATATTTCGGTGAGTGGCCATGTTCTTAGTCTCTTGAGAGAGTCATGCCAGTTACCGGTTAATGGTTAGTTTTTGTTTTTTATATCACTAAACTAGATTCGGGGAAATTTTGGCAGTTGAAAGGGGTTTTAGAAAAATTATTTTCGAGTGTGAATTCTCTTCTGATCGTTTTAGCTTTTCAACTCGCTTAGGTCACTAGGGAAGTTCATGGTTGCCATATTGTTATTGGGATGTCTCTTTTTACATTATGTGCCCTTTATACTCTTTATTTTATGATCTAATAAAATTATATTGCCTTTTTATAAATAAAAAAAATAATAATCATTTAGTGATATATTTCTTCACTTAGTTGTTGGAGGATGTCTTGGGTTCGACATATCATTTAGTGATATATTTCTTCTACTCCTAACGAAGCCCAAATTGCCCCCCGAGATTTAAGAGAAAAGGGAAAAATCGTGAGTCCTTGTACACCAGTGTGGTGTGAGCCAAAGACTTTACGATGCTTAAGTCAATTCTAGACAAGAATAATTCTGGTTTCGTAGGTCATGATGGAACATTACCTTCTTGTAGTTGTGATCGGGTTTTATATGACTTGTTGGTGGCTGGTTTATTGCTGTAAAAGGTTGCGTATGACATTGATTGGGAGCTTCGTTGCCCGTTATATCACACATCCAGTAAATTAATCGTTTGACTTGGGACATGTGAGATATTTGCCCAAAATATGTGGGCATAATCTCCTAGATTATTGTTGTAGCAGTAATTTAGGGAGATCTTGGGGATCAATGTTGATCCACTTCTGAGGCGTGCTGCCCAAAGATTAGTCCCATCTAGACTTACCTATGATATAACGGGCAACGACGCCCAGGTGGTTTAACAGGCTCTATTGGGCTTTTCCCATAGTGCATGTGGAATCTTACGGAGCCCACACTCTTATCAATTATGGCAGGATCTAATTGTTGCTAGTTCCATTGTGGTAGCGTAACTTTGTTGTTGGTGTAAAGGTCTGTTATAAAAAAAAATCCTTGTAAAATATCCTATCCTTTGTAATAGAGAAAAATCAAATCAAATCAAATCACTTAATCTAGTGGCTGGCCTTAATTTGGTGCAGGTAATTAAACAAAACACTGGGGGGAGAGACTAATTCACTTTATTATTATCAGCTTAATTTGGTGCAGGTGACTAAACAAAACAGAAAGAATAAAACTTTTTTAATCATCTCTCTCAGCAGTACAACATATCCTCAGCTGAGATGGTGCAAATGAAAATACATGTACAGAAAACGCGTTAGTGCACAGAAAGTTTTATCTTTGATTGATTTATGAAGCTCCAACAAATTAGACTATTATTAACACCTTTAAGCAAGAGAGAACAGGTTTGGCAGTTGAGCAAAGCAGTGTTTAAGTCAGGACCAGCTAATTAATTGGCTTTTCATGCAGACAAGGAAAAAAATTCACAGACATGAAAACCATTGACAAATAAAGTTGTTCCTCGACAAAGAAACAGACATCAACATTTCCCATGACCATTAGACCTCAATTACCCCTACAATGTCTACTTTACAAATATCATGATCATATAGGGACATCGACAAGAAAGGTAGAAAGAACAAAGTAGCAATCTCTAAAATATTAATTAGAAGCATATAAATTTCACCATTATTCTAATGGGGTTTTCAAAAAAATTATGAAATTAAGGTAGTTTTTTTCGGTTGGCGGCAGGACATTGACAATTTTGATTACGTGGTATGGTTGACATGTGGGTTTCACATGAGCAAGCCTAGGCCATTACATGTTAGGGGAACATAGAACACCTGCATGTATATATCAAAATTTAGTGAATTTTGAACGCGTATGAATATTGAAGAAGGAAGGAGGGTAGGGTTTTAGGGTTTCTCTCGAGCCTCACGGAAAGAAGCAACTTGATATGCCCTCCCTTTGGACATGACCACTTGGATTGAGACAACGGAGGGCCACATGAACATGGCTCTCTTTGCTTGAGATCACACTAGTACTGCCTCCTTACCCACTTCCCACACCAAGAAATTGTTTTTTTTTTATCCCAACTGGGTCCTATAAGGCTCCACATAAAGATTAGTTTCTCTGTTGGAATTTTCATTTGAATGATTGAACAACGAGAGCTTTGTCTTCATCTACAGGTTATGATGGAAATGTTTTGTTTTTTTCTCACTTTCTAGTTGTGCAAGGGTTTCCAGCTTAATGTGCACCATTAGAGGTGTGATGATCTTTAGAGATTCTTAATCCAGCAAAAAAGAACTTCAAGCTGAGAATTTATATATTATATATTGACGCATGCATATTTAATACATGTATATATAAAGTTAGACGAGCGTTGGGCGAACAGGCATCAACTAAAAGGATCAATATTTTATGTTTCCTAGATGAACACTTTTTCTTCAAGAGCCTCTTTTTCAAGCAAGGATCAATTTGCAGGATATGCTCTTGACCATTGTCGACTATTTCGTTTGAGAGTTCAGTATAGGTCATTATCAACAAGCAATGAATCAAATCGGACAGGGTACCATGACTTTTTCTTGTTTCCTTGCAGAAATAATAGCTAGCTAACACCTGCTTTAGGGTAAGTATGTGTGGAAAAAAGTGGTGTCAGGCATAAAGGGAGTGTTCTTTTACCAAAAGAATCTAACACGTTATTTTGTCAGACTGTTCATTGGAACCATCGATGAAGTGTGTATGAGTGCAAAAGTCATTAGCACAAATTAAGTAATGCTTTTTTTCTTTTCTTTACCGTGGTCGGTTCCCAAAGAAAAACTCCAGTTGTATAGTTAGAAGATGTTGATTGATTCCAATACAATGCCAAGGGATGTGTATTCCTTTTTGCAACATATTTAAATTTTAGCTTTCCGTATTGCTTCCCAAAGGGACTGAGATATCCCTGATATCCCGCACAAGTACCTCTCCACTAATAGTGTGATTTGTTGGCAGCGAAGCTGGTGTCTTCCATGAAGCTCATCAGAGATTCATAAAAGATAGCTCTAAATTAAAGTCTAAACTACTTTCAAAATTAGACATCGATCATTTTGAATTTTTTGTTGCATGCTCTATTTTTATCCTTACATAAGGCATCAAGTACGACGGTCTCCAATTATCCTTACATAAGGCATCAAGCTTCATGTTTTGTATTCAAAAGCCAAATGTTACCAGAGGACTGCCACTTCAAGATGGGGGCCTGTTGGGATCCACCATATAGCGACCTTCGACGGTTTAAAATTAAAAGAAGCATAATTTTTGGTGGTTCTTAACGAAAAAAGAAGTATAATTTTAATTTTGAAGGAAAAACGGAAGAATTTCATCCAAGATTAAATCTAGAGCTTCTTCAAACCAGTAAACATTCATGAGAAAAAAAAAAAGAAAAAAAAAAAGAGAGGAGCGCTATTTTAGTTTAACCTTGGGTCAGACTGTTCATTGGGTCATAGAAAAGGAGAAATGTGAACTGGGCTTTTGTTTTCCTCACCATAAAATCTATCCATGAAACAAGCATTGAATTGGGCAAAACTCAAGCTCCCTGCAAATGATTGGCAACGAACACTAGGCTGGGCTTAACCTTACGTTTATGAAAGAATCAGAAATACACTTTACTGCAATTCTTCCATGGTGGCAATACTCAGAACAAAGCCCAAGATTTTGAAAAATGAGTTTGTGGGTTTGGAGGAAAAAATAAAAAAGAAGTGAGTTAGTAGGCTTTACACATGCTTCTAAAAATTTGTATTCTCGGATTCTTTATCAAGCTTCTAATTTGAGGTCAAGGAGAAAACGTGAGATCACCCAAAACTCATCTAAGGCCCTACATAAGGTACTCATTATAGTCAAATAATATGGGTAGAATATTTTCAGATATATTTCATTCTCTAAAAGGAGATATTTATAATACAAGGTTATATAAGGAAATAAGATAAAATCCTAATTACATAATATCTGTACAAAAAGGAAAAAAATAGAGTCATAATAGACTAGGAAATAAATCTCATAATTAAGCTAGGATCTCGCTAACACTCCCCCTCAAGTTGGAGCAAAGATGTCACGCATGCTGTGAAACCCCATATTTTTAATATTTCATAAAATTAAATATTTACAATTATTAATCTCCAAAAACTATATAATTAATAATATATATTAATTGTATAATAAGTTACGTAAAGATAGCTATTAACTAATAGCCTATCAAATGTTATTGCATGGTGTTATTCATTTCAGCATTATTTATCATTATTATTATTATATATATATTTACTTTACAAAAACTATTAGAAAAACATATATGCTTACTAAGCATTGTTGAAAACTAACGTGTTGCATGATGGTGTCTTCAAAATCCATTAAAGCTTGAGGTGTAAGAATGATAGTCATTCATATATATATAAACTTGATAGGAGAGTGCTTAGTAAGCACTCTACCAAGCCAACGCAAAAGCCTATTTGGGAGTCTAGGAACCTATAGACTAACTAAGTGGCACAATATTAAGTTTCTTCTAACCGACTCTAGCATACTATAAATAGGGCTACTCAATAGTTCTTTCATCATAGGTACTTCAAGTGCATTATAGTTTCCTAAAAATCCTAGATAGAAGAAAGAGAGAGTGAAGTAAGGTGAGATTTTGGAAAAGCTCAAAGTGTTTTGAACTTGCAACTGGGAGTTACGCAATAGCTTTGGATTTGAGGTAGGGGTTCTTTCTTGGGGAGGTTTTGCAAAAATTGATTTAATTAAATATTGTGAACACTACATTATGCTTGGTAATATTGTTTGATTATTATCCATGATATTGGGTGTTTACATAATTGTCAATTATCATTATAATTCGATTAATATTGACATGTTCATATGTTGTCGGTGGTGGTTGGAATTTTTGGGTTGATAAAGAAATTATGGAAAATGGGAATAGTCTTTTGTGTAGTTGAGTCTAACCATTGTAGGGACCAAGTTCAGGCGAGCCCGTGTGCACAGTAGATTAGGAAATCGGCGGTATAATTGTCGATTGGGTGATTTGGGCTTGGTGACCAATGGTATGGACAAGACGACTAGCAAAAGGGGAATTATGGGATGATTGAAATGGGTGTTAGTTTATATGATGGGGCATTCGGAATCACAGTGGTAAAATGCATGGTATGGGACATGCAGATTTGTTTGCCCTATTATATAGATTAACGGGTTGGGTAGAATTGAAGTTCATTCATACATTGCATAAATTGTACATTAAAAATCTCACTAATCATATAGGGCCTCTACTGAGCATGTAATGCTCACCCCTTAATGAATTTATTGCAGGTTTTGAATCTGAAGTTTAGTTGTGACAAGGAAACAAGAAGAATGAGTTGCAGATAGTTTTGGATGTTTTATTAAGAGTCTGTACTTTCCTGAAATTTTGCTTGTAAAATTACAATGTAAATTACTTTGGTTTAAATAGAAGTTTTATGTTTAATTCTCATGTTTCTTGCTATTTAAATTTTTAGTTTTAATTTTTCTTTTACCTCACACTCTCAATAAATAAGTAAATAAATTGGGGTGTGACACATGCCTAACTTGTCAAGCGAGTTGAGAAAGTCAGTAGAAGACACAGCTTTCGTAAGTACATCTGCCAGTTAATACTCGGATGATGTAAACGAAAAAGAAACAATCTTAGCATCCACCTTCTCTTTAATAAAATGTTGATCAACCTCCACGTGCTTTGTACGATCGTGTTGCACAAGGTTATAAGCAATCGCAATTGCAGCTTTGTTATCACAATACAAATCTATGGGTTTCTGGGGTGTAAACCCAAGATCTCTTAACAATCTCCTCAACCATAGTCACTCGCACACACTTTGAGCCATCCCACGATACTCGGCTTCGGCACTAGACCAAGACACAACTTTTTGCTTTTTACTCCTCCAAGTAACAAGATTACCACCAACAAATATGAAATGCCTAGACGTAGAACATCTATTAGTGACTGAACCAGCCCAATCAACATCCGAATACCCTTCCACATCTGTATGACCATACTGGGAAAACATTAGCCCTTTGTCAGGAGTTACTTTCAGATACCTTAAAATACGCATCACAGCACCCATATGATCTTTACTAGGAGAATGCATAAATTGACTCACTACACTCACTGCATATGCAATATCAGGATGTGTATGAGCTAAATAATTCAATTTCCCCACAAGTCGTTGATAACGCTCTTTATCAGTAGAAACTTGATCAGGATACAACCCCAACTTATGATTCTGTTCACTAGGGGTATCAATTGGTTTACAATCCAACATTCTAGTTTCCGCAAGTAAATCCAAAACATACTTTCTTTGGGACAGAAAGATACCATGTTTAGATCTGGCAACTTCAATTCCAAGAAAGTACTTCAAATCATCCAATGATTTCATCTCAAACTCAGAAGCCAGATACTTCTGAAGATTTTGCATTTCTACTTAATCATCTCCAGTTACAATCATATTATCAACATAAATAATTAAAGCTATCAATTTACCTATATGACACTAAGTATGATCTGAGTTACTCTACACATACCCAAATTTCTTCATAGATGTTGCAAACCTCACAAACCATGCTCTTGGAGACTGCTTTAATCCATATAAGGATTTTCGCAGCTTACACACAACACCCTCCTTAAAGGTCAGAGGAATACCAAGAGGAAGATCCATGTATATTTCTTCCTTGAGGTCACTATGTAACATCAAACTGTAACAAGGGCCAGTCACGATTAGCAGCTAAGGACAAGAGCACGCGCACAGTATTGAGCTTTGCTACTGGAGCAAAAGTCTCCAAATAATCCACTCCATAGGTCTGAGAATAACCCTATGCTACCAATCTAACCTTGTAACTGTCAATGGAACCGTCAGCTTTATACTTCAAAGTAAACACTCATATGCACCCAACAGCTTTCTTCCCTGTTGGTAAAGGGACTAAATCCCAAATTTCATTCTTGTTCAAAACATCCATTTCAACATTCATAGCATCCACCCATTTGGGGTCAGAAAGAGCATCTTGCAGCTTAGTTGGCACACATACACTAGATAATTGACACAAATATTATGCATATGACGTAGACAAACGATAAGTTAACACATAATGGCTAATGAGATATTTAGACTTGGCATGTATATCAGGAGAATATTGTACTTTAGGTTTCTCACAAGTGGTTCGTGGGGGTAACTGATAACTTGACACAAATAGATCATCAGAAATTACCTCACTTGATTCATTATCACGAGGAGATTGGGGCATTGGCAGGGCAGAGGGGGGGGGGGGGGGGGGGGGTATTGCATCGAGCTCATCCATACAAGAATTATTGTCACTATTTTCATATACAGGTGACCGGTTGCTTGCTTCAGTGCGACCGGTCGTTTCGACACTGAGAGCATCTGCTTCATCTCCAAATATGGGCGACCGGTCAAGTTCCAAAGGGTGACAGATCGTTTCTTCACAGAGACCACATGTTTCATATTCAAATATGGGCAATCGATCGCTTGCTTTAGTGCGACCAGTCATTTCCTTCCCGAGAGCAGTATCTTCAAACACATCATTATCCAATTCAAGTCCAAAATTCTCCAATCGAATACTCTCCAATTCACTCCCCATCTCCCGCTGAATTGGAGAGGAGTAAGAAACATAATAAGGCACTTCTTCATGGAAAGTCATGTCTAAAGTAACATGCACCTTCTAGGTAGGTGGATGATAGCACTTATAACCATTATGAGTAGAAGAGTAGCCAATAAATACATAACGCAAAACACAAGGATCAAGTTTACTCCGTTAATGAGAGTATACATGAACATAAGCAACACACCCAAAAACTTCAAGGGGCAACTTGAAGACGGAGATAGGGGAAACATGTTCACCAAACACATCATACAGAGTCTTGAAATCAAGAACCCGTTTAGGAGTACGATTAATCAAATAGGCAGCATACAGAACAACATGCCCCCAAAGATGATGGAGAACAGATATATTGTCACAACCCGATTCGAAAATAATGAATATTCCCGAATCATGGTGTGAGTCATACCATAGTCATAAGAATAAAATCCTACAACCATGATATGATAAGAAATTGAGCCACAAATAGTACAAATTTACTTAACATTACAAAATCAGGGTCGCAGTAGCTTGTAGTTAACTACACACTAGGGTCTTTAACAAACGGTTGACTACTTACAAATATTAATTACACAAATCAACAATAAAAGCCCAACAGCTTAGTTGAACCCGCTTCCTCAAACTTCTTCTTCAATCCTGCACAATCTATTAGGGTATGAGCATTCCAATGCCCAGTAGAGTACCGTCAAACCCCTCAAAGTCAGCTATCACAGTTAATCACAGTGTCATGCATCAAACAACATAAGATATAACAATTATGCAATCATACCAGATAAATAAGTTTGCATATGCGGTGATGCCATGAACTCACTCCCTTCTAATCCCACTAATTCATATCCTAGGGCAACAAGCCTGCATGTCCCATACCATGCGTTTTACCACTGTTGCTCCGAATACCCTAAAACATGAACTAGCGCCCATCCGTCCCTTAACCCATTTTTCTTTTGTTTACGAATTTCTCAACTTTCACTTTTCATTAGAGGCCCTGCTCCCATCACCTAGGCCTCATCATTTGGCCCTCGGGCTCATGGGCCGATAGGGGCCCACCCGGCCCATTGAAAAAAAGCCCGGCTCGGCCCGTTATGGGCTTTGAGATGGCCCGGCCCGCCTTGGGCCGGGCTAGGCTTGGGCTTGAGTGTTTGAAGCCCGGCCCGATTAGGCCCAAGAAAACCCGACCCGGCCCGCCCACAAAAGCTCGGCCCGTTAGGCCCGCATACATATATAATTATGTATAAATAAGAGTTTAGGATTATGATTATATCACTTAAATCACATATATAATTTGTTTTATTTCATTTACTTTTCTTTACTCATTCCTAGTTTATAATTGGATGATTAGCACATTAATTTAATTTGTGTCAATTATTAAAACAACAATTTTATATATATATATATATATATAAGATGAACAACATATCATATCACCAAATATAATCATATCACGAAACATAATCGTACCACCAAATATAATTATACTTTTCTTGAACACATCACCAAACATTTGCATATTTATTCATACCATCCTTTTAAAAAAATATTTTTTTTATACTTATTATTTTTTTAAATTATTTCTTAAAACGTATTACGGTCTAATTATGTAATAACCTCAAAAATAATACTTGGTTTTATTATTTTTGTAGAAAATCTTATTAAGTTGTGTGACTTTATTAGGTGTTTTATGAATTTGGTTTGATGTGAAAATATTAGAATTAAGTGAGTTTAATCTCAAATTTGGACTAAAATGCTCTTATGATTAAGTTTATGATTTTTTTTTATTGAAGTAGGCCCCTTTTGGCCCGGCCCTTTGGGCTTAGCCCGACCCGGCCCGATGGGCTTTCTCAAGCCCGGCCCATGGGTAGGGCTTGGGCTTTGAATTTTTTTAAAAAGCCCGGTCCGGCCCGGCCCGTTATTTTCTCTCTCCTCTTTAAAGCCCGGCCCGGCCCGGCCCAAGCCCATTAAATTTGGACTGGGCCCATTGACGAGCCCTATCATCACCTTAATATATTCAAGCTCTGCTCCCGTCACCTGAATATACTCCCCATTTTATTTAGATATATCTAAAGCCTTCTCCCACCCCTTAGATATATCTCAAACGACACACACACACACACTCCAAACACCACTGTATTTCTGATGCATATGTAGTGCAGCACAAATATAATTTATTTCTGCTGAATAATGCCACAGATAATAACAATAATATATCAGGCTTAATCACATGAATAATAATATTCACAAAACATCAAATAATATCCATGGAAAAACATCAATAATAATATTTATATAACATCAAATAATATTCACGGAAAAACATCAATAATAATGTTCACATAACATCAAATAATATTCATCGAGCAAAGCAACAATAATATTCATATTTATAATACTATATATAAGCACCAAGATTAAAAGTGATATAGCCCAATCATCGGGAAATCAGGAAACCCTACCTCAAGTCCAGCTAGCTAAAGTACCAAATTTACCCTTCGAAAGTTCTCGGAGTTGTCGAATCTACACTTTTGATCCAATTCCTGAACAAATTCAAATCCAAATTATTATTGAGCAGTCTTCACTTTATTTCACCTAAAACTAACCTCAACCTTACGCATTTCAAAGATTATGCGCGAAAATGACGAAAATGCCCCTAGGACCAATCCGGGATCCAAAGCGGCCAAATCTCGTCCAAAAATAATTTAAAACTTTGTCCTATGCCCTATCAACACTGAAACAAGGCCAACGACACCCGTTATCCAAAAGTTACTATTTGGGTCTCGTGGGACCCACGACAACCGATACTTTGCACCACCTCGGATTGACTCAAAACATATATCATCGGACTCGGATCGAAAAATCGAGTTGAATAGCTTAAAAATATGGCTTCGGAGGCTGCCGAAATAGCCGCCACGCGCCGCCACTTGCCGGAGCCGCGAATGGGCTTGCTCCGGTTACTGTTCATCGTCTTCAAACAAAAATCCTGCAACTTCCCCTGTTTTTCCAGTTTTAATCTCAGATTTTTGTGAGCCAGTTTAACCAACCAAACGTCAACGAAAATGGGTAAACTTATAGTGGTTTTGAAGCTTAGTATCTCTAGTTTCTAACCCAACAAAACACACTGAAAACGGATCTAAAACGAAGGAGAAAACCAACTCCAAAGTTGAACTCGTGGCTGGTTTTCTGCAGAAAACAGAGTTTTTTTTCCAAATTTTGCACAAGTGTTCAACCTATCAAAACTCAATCAAAATCGACGAAACCAGTTGTGTTTTGTTCCTTGCCAAGTCCAATTCAAAACCCAACAGATGGATTCCTCAAAAACTCAAAGGATTAGGAGAAACATAGAGCCAAAGTGAGGCTCGCGGACTGCAAATTTCCAGATATTGTTCAAAGTTGTTTTCAACTATTCTAACACCCCAAGTGGTTCCTAAGGCTTCTAAAACTCTTCTTAACTTCATACCTATTATTAGAACTCATCAAAAACTCAAAATGAAACCAAAATCAACAACACCCACACTTGAAAAATTACTCTATACACCCAATCCGAAAATAGAGGTTCAACCTCTTCCAATTCATTCTTCCTAACACTCATATGACTCAAATCATTATTTAAGAGATTAAAATCACACAACCACAAGGTTAAAACCAAAAATTTCGAAATCAACTCACCTTAGAAACTCTCTTTTTCTCTTCCTCCTATCTTCTCCTTTCTTCCTCACCCAAATTCCATTTCTTTCATCCCAAAAATTTATCTTAGTTTAAGCAATTAATTTTTCTTAGCTTAGACTAGGTGACTCACCTATCCTAGGTTTACAACTCATCCAAATTGAGATCAAAACCAGATATTTTTGAAGGGATTGTATGAGGGAAGGGGGAAGGAATGAAGGAGGGAAGAAGGCTTAGCTTACATGTTGCCTCTTCTTTTTTTTCTTTTTTCTTTTTTGTGGTTATTATCTACAAGGGTAATTTGGTAATCTTTCACACATAGGGGTATTTTGGTCATGTTTGTCCAACTTGAAATTAAACACACTTAATTTAATAATCTCAATCTAAAATCTTTTGATAACATACCCATAATCATTCTCCACCATTATATTATTTTTCACTAAAATATGAAAATTCACCTTGAATTTTTCGGGGTATTACATATATCCAATATGAGTGAGGGGGCAATTTCAAGCAATTGTCGGTTCTTCCTTTCAAACACACCATTTTGTTTATGGGTAAAAGGGGTTGTTGTTTAGTGAATAATACCTTGAGCACGGAAGAAATAAGCTAAAGTATTATTCACGTATTCTCCTCCATTATCAGTCCAAAATACTTTAACTCGAGCCTGAAACTGAGTAGACACCATAGTACAAAACTCTGAAAGGATGTAAGCAACATCATGTTTATTTTTCAGGAAAAAAACCAAGTGAGTCGGGTATAATAATCAATAAATGTGACGAACCAACAAAATCCGTTCGAAGTAACGCAAGAAGGACCCCACACATCAGAATGCACTAAATTAAAAGGCTTTGCAACTTTACTGTCACTCAAAAGAAACACAGTGCAATGGCTCTTGGCCAAAATACATGTCTCACACTTAAAACTGGACTCATCACAAGAGCGGAATAAAGATGGAAACAGACGCTTAAGGTAACTAAACGATGGGTGTCCCAAGTGACGATGCCATAACTAAATTTGTTGTTTGCCTTTGACATTGCAACTTTGAACAGTATTAACGACACGATCACGAACTGGTGCAGAAGGCAATGTCAAATAATATAACCCCCCATATCCATTTACCATGCCCAATCGTCTCGTGAGTCTTAAGATCCTGAAAAGAGCAATATGTAGGATAGAAAGTAGCAGAAGCTTTAAGTATATCAAGTAATCGACCAACAAATAATAAGTTACAATGGATATTGGAAACTAGTAACGCACTAGACAAGGACAAAGTAGGAGTGAGAGAGATTGTGCCATCGCCAGTAATTTGAGAGGGCAAGCCATTAACACTAGTTATGTATGGATCACGGGTGTTACTAGACAACTCATCAAAAAATTTAGTATCCCATAAGTCATATGATCAGAAGCACTAGTGCCAATTATTCAAGTATTGGAGCCAGTACCTAGAATATAGTCAGAAACACACAAATTTGTAGAAGCAACAACAACAACAACAACAATGGAGTTATCACCCATGATTGCAGCAAAAACTCAATAGATCACGATAGAGTACACAACGGAACACAGTAGAGGTACAAATACACAAATGCACGAAGACAGGCACAAAAGCAGTAAAGGCATGAACACGGCAGAGTACACAGCGGAACATAGCAGAGACACAAATACGGTAGATGCACAAACACATGAATGACACGAACACTACAACACAACACACAAACCCATGAGGGCACACACGGCACATGTAGAAAAAAAAAATGGGTATAGAACAAGGGTGGGCACAACACATAGGTCACCAGAAAGTCGACTCTAATGCTAAGTCAAATAATATGGGTAGAATATTTTCAGATATATTTCATTCTCTAAAAGGAGGTATTTATAATACAAGATTATAACCCTAGTAGGGTTATACAAGGAAATAAGATAAAATCATAATTACACAGTACAAAAAGGAAAGAAATAAAGTCCTAATAGACTATGAAATAAATCTCATAATTAAGCTAGAATCTTGCTAATAATTATAGAATTCTACCACCCCCCACAATGGAGTCTCCAAAGGGGTTATACCTTTTTTTTGGGGGGGGGGGGGGGGGGGGGGTCTGAAAGATGGAATATGGGAATTTGAGAGATCCATTGGGGCTCTATGGTCTACAATGAATTAGAAAATAGGGGCACTAAAAAGTTTGTCGGGTAATTTTTTAGGGGTGATTATCTTGTTATTTTTCGTAATTTTGTCTCGATCATAGTTTACAAGTACATGTACCATTTTTTCTATTTCACTCCTCATTTAACCAATCAAATGATGAGTGAAATAAAGAGTGCATGTACCCTGATACCAAAATTTTATCTCCTTTCCGCTAAAGCACCAGACAAGAGCTTGGCAACATAGGCCATTGAGCAAAGACTAGAGTGCAAATTGAGAGCACATTGAATCAATGCACTAGGCCATTTTACCTGAGGTTTTTTCAGCTCTATCAAAGAGGGGATGGTCCATTAAAAATGCAAGATGGATTTGGGACAAATATAAACCTAAACAAAGAATTTGGAGTTGGGATCCCCAATTCATGTCCACCCAACAAAACGTATCTCCATCCAAGTCTAAGGGAGGCTCCAAATTAACAAGACTGGTTGGTGTAGTTCCAACGTCATGAAGGGAGATTGATGTAACTCAATGAGCTAGTCTTGAATCTAGGGATCTCAAGATTGGTCTGAAGATACAATAAGATTTGTAGCTGAAATGTTTAAAAGCATTTACTAACGTATTCAAGATTATCTGTTTGATTCATCCCTCCCAATATCCTTTATATTAACCCCAAAAAAAAATGATGTGGCCTTTTTTATTTTTGGTCTTAAAAAAAAAAAATGATATGGCTATTGTAAAGATGAATGGCCCAAGCACAACTTTATACATTTGTCACTGGGCTGGGCCAGTTCTCTAACAACAATAAACCTAATGCATAGCTTATCTTACCAAATACCATCTAACGCTAATGAAAGGCCAAGACTCTGTTGGAGTTGCAGGTTCTCTCACCTAACGAATACATGATTGAGATAAAAGAGAGAAAAAGCCACTAATTCGTTGATATATATATTGCTTCAATTGAGAGATCCCTTAAATAAGCTTATTTGAGAGATACTCTTGTAGAGCCCACTTCGTATTGTATTTTACTAATCCAAACCGTATATTTTGTAGATATTTGTTCAAATATTATCTCTACAAAAACTCACTTAAATTCAATATCATTTGACCTCTCGGTATTGTATTTTACTGATCCAACCCGTCTATATGATATGATAGTACCTTATTAATTATTATAAAAATGGATTATTAATTTATTAATTTTAATAACTATCGCCATACCATGACCACTCTTTGCTTCCACAGCTAATTCAATACCAAAATTTTGCTAACCTCTTCTTCTTGGAAACAGAATAATGGCGACATAGATTTTTACAAGGAATTATTGATTGTTTAAGCTAATACAAACAAGTTTGCTAACTTTGAAGATGAAAACAAATTAGATTAATAAAAAATTATATTCTCATATTAGTGAGTGTCAATGTCACAAAATAATTAAACAAAAGATGAGGTTTTATTATTTAATCTGATTCCTACCAATATTATAAGAAAAAGGTTTCAAGAAGGTCGTCGGGGGGTTTTTGTCCTGTCATTTGGGTGACCAGCAAAAGGCTTCAATCAAGGTTCATTTGGTTGTTAATCAAGTACTTTATTTCATCTTTTTTTATTGTTAATTATTATTATACTTATGGTCATGGCGTGAGAGAATGTGCGTCTATACCCTTAAAAGTAGCTTTGATTTTTGAAGTGCTTTTGGTTGTATGCTAGGAGGCCTCTTCTCTTCTGCTTTTTCTCGTCGAGGATTATTCCTCTTCACTGTACACAAGTTAATCCCTTGGTTGTAAGCTTTGCCACTAATGACTCTTCTTTATACAAATTGGTTGCTTGTCCCTCCAATTAATTAAAAGGCTTACTGCATGTGTTGTATTCACATACAACTCCCAGGCTGCTGCACTAAACAAATTGCCATCTAAGTTGGCACCATGACAAACTTGGGATTTGGACCTCATGATTTCTTAATTGATATACACTAATTATCGTGTTTGAATAAATGAAAACATAAAAATTTAGAAATTTCACGTGGAAAGGTCATGAATTCCAACTATAAATTATATCTAACTAGTTGTTATTTCTAAAATTCCAAAAGAGTGGAAATTTTAAATTTCATGTTTAAATTCATTAGCCAAACAAGAAACTTTACAAATTCTAGAACATTAATTACATCATTTTAATTTCCAAATGTCCTCTAGAAGAGAGAGAGAGAGAGAGAGAGAGAGAGAGAGAGAGAGAGAGAGAGAGCTTCATATCAGGGGTTTTTCCTTTGAATCCTCATTGTTCTCCGACTTTTGGCAGATGTATGTTGATATGGTCTTCCTTTGATAGATCTATTGTCTCTACCACGAATTTGGACTGGCTTTGGATGTGCGCATCTTCTTGTGGGGCTATTCTTTGAGGTATTGTTGCTTGGTCATGATAGATCTATTGTGGATTAGTGTGTTGGGACCACAGAATGACTAGGTGCCACTCTCTATGTCATGTCCCGGAGGAAGATTAGCGGTGTTTATTCTTCCTTTATCAGCAACGTTGTTTTAAATTTTTAATCTTGGTCAATAAATAAAGTTTAGAAACTCAATGAGTTTCATGTTTTTTTCTCTCTCATAATTACAGAAACTTATACAACAAGCTAGTAGTCCACTCAATGTTAAAGAGCATTATACAACAGAACCCAATTCAGCCTTCGCCTGTTATTTTTATTTTGATTCTATTTTTGTTAGGGGAGCAGAGAGCAGACCCTTTTGACATTATGCACCCCAACACAAGTCAGTCGTCCATACGGCTTTTTCTCTTGTATTGATGTCACTGCTTACACAAACTCCTACAAAACTTCCTTGCTCTCACCTCTGAATTATTCATTAATTACCATTGTTATTACTTGAGTCATTACATTAGAACTCAATCATTGATTTTTAGGGCCAACTTCACATTGTATTTCACTAATCCAAACGTCTATTTTTTAAATAATTATTCAAAGATCATCTCTACAAAAAATCATTTGAATCTAATATCATTTGATCACTCCCGTTTTTAGTATTAAAGGGAAAAAAACTTAATTTCTTATTCGATTAAAGGAAAAAAAATTACTGAAAATGGAGTGCAAGTTGGAAAATTAAGTATAAATAAAAAGAACTAATATAAAAGTGAAGTAAAAAGAAATTAATGTAGGATAAGGGTAGAATAGGAAAGAGAAAGAACAAAATTGATTAAAAAGTATTAAAAAGCAAAAAGAAGTGTAAGTGGAGAAAAATGGAATGGGGAAATCAGATCCATATAATATATATATCCAATTAAAATAAACCTTCTCTTATTAATCCTTAACTTGCCTCTACCTTGTGAGAAATTAATAAAACTCATATTTCTCCTCATCCTTCTATTCAAAAATGTTTTTTTTCAAGAACGTTTTGACCATTTACATGGAGACACACAGACGACCAAACTTTTTTTTTTTTTTTTAATGACAAAAATGGTAGCAAAGTGTGCAACACACAGACGACCAAACTTCCAAAGTACCAATTCATAATTAGAATATAATCCACAATTAGATGAACTTATATTTCTTATATATGCATTGTGAGTAGTCATCTTTTTATTGCAAAATACTATATATATCTGTGTGTGTGTGTGTGTGTCGGTATATAAATAAGATAATGAATTATTGCTAAACTTCTCCTTGTATTGACAAATCAACTAAGAGTTTTCAAAATATGTCAACATGGTCTGATTAGAAAAATTGAAAGCCAACCAAACAAGAACAGAAGTCAAGATAATCCATTTCTAAACAACTACATGTGATATTAACTATGCATTAATTGAGTCGGCCCGGTTTGACCTTAAAAGAAATTAAAGTTGCTTTGTCCAGAAATAGATTGAATACTTCAATTATTTTTTAACTTTTTTCCATGCAAGAGTCATGTTTTTCTTGTTGCCATCAACAGCATTGCATTACAACCATATATAGCGCGAAATGACCTGCACAGATAGCTTGTAGGTCCCAAATCTAATATTTTATTTTGTCACAAAAGAAATTTAAGAAATCAAGGGTGTACGCCGCCAACTAACTTATTTGTCGGTCTAGTGATATTTCTTCTCTCAATATTTAAAGATGTCTAAAACTTAAATCGTGAAGAAGAAAAAAAAAAAAAAAAATCTTAAATGAGCAATATCTTTTTTAATCTTGAATTTTCATGTTTCAATAATTTGGATATGACCAACCCAACAACCGTCCTTTGAGCATTGGCTGCTCTAACAATCTAAGGATGTGCCCTACAAGAAAAGAATTTGCATGACATCACGGCTTAGGCATCCACTGATATGGGATCAAATGGTGATGAAACCCGAATCGGAATTGAGATCAACAATCACAACATGAGAAAGGGGTGGTACTTTGTTGACTATGTAAATCAAATACTCATGAACAATTAGGATATTGGTCTTGTATCGAAATCCACCAGAGTCATCATCCAGCAAAATTCAACTAAATTAAAGAATTTCAAAATTACAACAGTTTCTATTTAAATTCTCCTTTGTTGCTCTCCCATCGGACATAATTAGTGTTCGGATTTCATTCTGACGCCGCCGGTAGTGTAAATTTTTCTTTTACTGATTGATCAGAACACAAATTTCATTTAGATCAAAACAGTAACTCCTACGGCTATACCCTAAAATAATGATTATGTTCGAAATGGAATATAAAAAAAGGGAAAAATTTTGCTACTATTGGAGCATTTGCTTTGAAACCATAAATAGCGCAACATTATTTGCACTTCAAATATGTTAATGCACTACTACAAAAAACACTTTGCGCGACGAAATAATTTTGTTACGCAAAGTACAATTTCGTCGCGCAAACTTTGCGCGACGAAATTTTGGTCGCCCAAAGATCATAAAGAAAGGTTTTGCACGATGAAAAATATTTTTTGTCGTGCAAACTTACTTTGCGCGACGAACAATAACAACTTTGCACGACGAAAATTAACCACTTTGCGCGACGAATTCTAACTACTTTGCGTGACGAATACTAACAACTTTGCGCGACGAATATTATTACTTTGCGCAACAAAATTAATTACTTTGCGTGACAAATATTACTTACTTTGCGCGACGAATCTTAATGTCGCGCAAAGATTTGCGCGACGAAAATAGACCACTTTGCGTGACGAATTCTATCTACTTTGCGCAACGAATATTAATTCCTTTGCGCGACGAATCCTAATGTCGCGCAAATCTTTGCGCGACGAAATATTCAATTTTTTTAAATTTTTGTTTTTTAAATTTTTTTAATTAAAATAAACTAGTTTAATAGTTTGGGCGACGAAATATTTTGTAGCGCAAGGTTTTGGACATTTTGTTTTATTATTTCTCTTATATCAATTTCATTATATTGATTTTTTTTTCAAATTTTTACTTTTTAAATTTAATTTTATTGTATGATTTTATTTTTTTAATTACTTTAATTTAAATTGACATATTCAAAATAAAATTACATATGAAAAATAGTGGTCAAATTATCCAATATATATAATATTCAAAATGTACACATAAATTAACAAAGTACAATAATAAAATCTACAAGCCTATTGTGGTGGTAGTGGCGGAGGATTCCCAAATTATCCTCAACTTTAACCGTAAAAGTCTCGATGATTCCCTACAAACAAATATATATTGTCAAATAACAAAAAAATAACATAAAAAATAACAAAAAATTGGCATAAACTCAAAACTAACTCCAAAAACACATATTAATGAAAAAAAATTAAAATTTGGAGAGAATATACCTTTTGACAAGATTTTGAGTGAGTGAGAATAAGAGAGGGAGAAGTGAGTGTGAGAGAATTTGAGAAGATAGTGAGTGAGAGATGAAAGAGTGAGTGAGAGTGAGAGATGATGAAAAGAGAGATAAGAGAGTGAGTGAGAGTGAGAGATAGTGAAGAGAGAGATGAGAGATTAAGTGAGAGGAGTGAGTGTGAAAGAAAGGGTAGGATTTGGGGAGAGGGAAAGAGAGAGGAGAGGTAAGAGTAGAAGACATTGAGAAAATGGTGGACGAGTTATTTTGGTTTTAAAAGCCGTATCACTTTGCGCGACGAAATAATATATTGGTCGCGCAAAGTCTCGAAAAAAAATTTTAAAAAAATTTCCCATTTTTGGTGCGTACCCAAATTTTTAGGGTTTTGCGCAACGAATTTTTGGTCGCTCAACGTTTTGCGCGACCAAAATATTCCTGCGTCCCATTTTTGTGCCCGCCCAAAATTTTAGAGTATACTTTGCGCGACGAAACATTATATATTGGTCGCGCAAAGTCGTAATTTTTTTTTTTTTAAATTCCCATTTTTGTTACCCGCCCAAATTTTTAGAGTACTTTGCGCGACGAAACCGATCGCGCAAAGTCGTAATATTTTTTTAAAAAAAATTCCCATTTTTTGGTACCCACCCAAATTTTTAGAGTATACTTTGCGCGACGAAACCTTATATATTGGTCGCGCAAAGTTGTAAATTTTTTTAAAAAAATTCCCATTTTTTTTGCCCGCCCAAATTTTTAGAGTATACTTTGCGCGACGAAACACTATATATTGGTCGCGCAAAGTCGTAATTTTTTTTTTTTAAATTCCCATTTTTGGTACCCGCCCAAATTTTTAGAGTATACTTTGCGTGACGAAATACTATATATTGGTGGCGCAAAGTCTTAAAAAAATTTTAAAGCTTCTAATAAATATATATACTATTCAATTTCTTAAGTGTTATACGTACAAAATAAACAAATTTAAAGCTACTCAACGATCCAACCGTCAAACTTGTTTGTTTATACTTCGAGATCATATACGCCAAAATTCAGAAAAAATAAACATTAAGAGATCAATTAATGGGACAAAACATTTCGACGGTTATAAAAGAAAAATCAAGATTTAACCGTTATTTCAACTCTAATTTTGATGATTTTTTACAGCTACACTCCTTGATCCTATATGAATACAATGACTGCATTCGATCGTCAATTTAAAATATTTACACAAGTAGATACCACAAAATCTAATGTTATATTTAATAAAAGTATAAATAAACTCTTAATTGTTAGTGAATATATTGTTTTGATGGCATATGTATTCTATGAAACTAGTTTCAACGATCCAACCATCAAATTTGTTTGTTTATACTTCGAGATCGTATACCCCAAAAATCAGAAAAAATAAACATTCAGAGATAACGTAATGGGACAAAACTTTTCGATGGTTATAAACAAAAATCACGATTTAACGGTTATTTTAACTCCGATTTTGATGATTTTTTACAGCTACACTCCTTGACCCTATATGAATACAATGACTCAATTTGATCCTCAATTTAAACTATTTACACTAGTGGATACCACAAAATCTTATGTTGTATTCAATGAAAGTATAAACAAACTCTTAATTGTTAGTAAATATATTGTTTTGATGGCATACACATTCTAGGAAACTAGTTCCAACGATCCAACCGTCAAACTTGTTTTTTTTACACTTCGAGATCGTAAACGCCAAAAATCGGAAAAAATAAACATTCAGAGATTAAGTAATAGGACAAAACTTTTCAACGGTTATAAACG
This sequence comes from Prunus campanulata, assembly GCA_034190965.1. Classification (NCBI taxonomy): domain Eukaryota; kingdom Viridiplantae; phylum Streptophyta; class Magnoliopsida; order Rosales; family Rosaceae; genus Prunus; species Prunus campanulata. Next base: position 9,949,550 of record CM067213.1, read on the forward strand.
AAAAATCTTGATTTAACGGTTATTTCAACTCTGATTTTGATGATTTTTTACAACTACACTCCTTGAACCTATATGAATACAATGACTCAATTTGATCTTCAATTTAAAATATTTACACAAAATCTTATGTTATATTTAACAAAAGTATAAATAAACTCTTAATTGTTAGTGAATATATTGTTTTGATGGCATACGCATTCGACGAAACTAGTTTCAACGATCCAACCGTCAAACTTGTTTGTTTATACTTCGAGATCATATACGCCAAAAATCGGAAAAAATAAACATTTAGAGATGAAGTAATAGGACAAAACTTTTCGACGGTTATAAACGAAAAATCACGATTTAACGGTTATTTCAATTTTGATTTTGATGATTTTTTACAGCTACACTCCTTGACCCTATATGAATACAATGAACCAATTCGATCGTCAATTTAAAATATATATTTTCTAACAAAAACCCAATCCGAACTACAATAATATATTTTTGTAACAAAATAATTTTTTTATTTTATTTATTTTTGTAAAGACTTTGCGAGACGAAGATTATTATTTCGTTGCGCAAAGTCATCCAAAAAATTTTTAAAATAATTTTTTAATTTTATTTATTTTTGTAAACACTTTGCGAGACGAAAATTATTATTTCGTCGCGCAAAGTCATCCAAAAAATTTTAAAAATAATTTTTTATTTTATTTATTTTTGTAAACACTTTTGCGAGACGAAGAGTATTATTTCGTCGCGCAAAGTCATCTAAAATTTTTTAAAAATAATTTTTTATTTTATTTATTTTTGTAAAGACTTTGCGAGACGAACAACACTTCGTCGCGAAAGACTTTGTGCACCGAATTTTTGTCTTTCGTCGCGCAAAGTCATGCATAGATTTTTAAAAATAATTTTATATTTAATTTATTTTTGAAAAGACTTTACGAGACGAACCACACTTCGTCACGCAAGGCTTTGTGCACCGAATTTAATTATTTCGCTGCGCAAAGTGACTTTGTGCGAAGATTTGTTTTTCATCGCGTAAAATTTAGTCGCGTAAGACTTTGAGCGACAAAGTTTAATTTTCGTCGCTCAAAGTCACTTTGTGCGACGAATTGTATTTCGTCGCGCAAGGGGTTTTTTTTACTAGTGATGTCAACAAAATATTATAGATCCTTAAGTATAGTTCAGTTTGGACCGATTGCAGTTGAGTGCAAGTCAGTCTTTATAAGTCTAATTTCAAATTTCAATCCTAGTATACCGAAACAATGGCCAAAACACATGATTGAAAAAGCTCACGTCTGAACGCAGCCTAAAATACTAATTTATGAAATGCAGAAGCAGGGTATGGGAGTGTGAGTAGCAGCTACCAAAGATATCGGGATTTGAGAAGATAAGTGATTGACTGAGTAAACACAATGTGAGCTTGACTTATGCTTAGGCCAGCTGTTCATGACTTGGTCAATCTTGATTAACTTTGTTAGTGCGAACTTTGTTTATCTCCTTTTGACTTGTGGAGCATAAGACATACCTGATATCAGTTCTCTATCGATCTGTCTCCACAAAACTACTGTATTGTGGCACTTTTTGACATCCTCTCTACATGAACTTATGTCCTTCATATTAGAGACATGTATGCTTTAGTTTACTTTCCTTACATGATTGCATATTGTCTTCAATCCCATTTGCTAATTAAATTTATATGCATGGTCAAACGTTCTGCGTAAGAAATCACCTTCTTACTTTAGGCTAAAGGCGATATAGGATGCTGCATGCTCTTTTTTTTGCATCTGGATAGTTATAAAGGTGCTTGGGATCTATTTCATGGACATATATTTACAATGGATCGCTCTAGTGTGTAGTGAGAGCTTGTGTCTTGAGAAGTGTGTGGGGGTAAAAGAAAGGTGGATTCATAGATATTTGGGCACAAATAAAGGGTCTACTATTAACATGATATTAACCCTAATGGAGTTCTAACTGTACTGAGCTACCAACTAACTCTTGATCTAGTGGGTATTTCTCTTCCCGAAATTGGAATCGTCACAACCCTCCCCGATTGTTAAAAAGGAAAAACATGTAGTCCACGAGTTAACAAGGCATATATTTATCGCAAACAAGTATATGATCATGAACACTAAAGCTGGGGATAAATAACAAAGAAAAAAAAGAGTGTGAATAATGTTTTGCTATGATCAGCCGTAACATTGGAAATTGCTATTTCCACTTTCTAGTCGGAACTACAGATAACACGGACTAGAAAATGTGTTTTCACAGCTCTCGTTGTCATTGAAGACGTGAAGAAAACTATAAAGGAATGCAGCCACATTCTGATTCCCTGTATGCTAGAACCTAGCCAGTTATGGCCAAAACGTCAAAGCACTAACATGGAGGGTTCGGATGTACTTTCTGCCACATGAAATTCAACCCATGTGAGCTGATTGGAAGTACTTTTTTACCCAGTAAAAGTTGTAACTAAGAAATACAACCGTAAAGTTGCTCAAACTTCACCTGCAGATCAGACTAGTCAATAGAATAAATATCCCAACTGCACGCAGTGCCAACACATTTGGACCCATGCAGGTGCAGAAGACCACAAGGAAAACTTTTAAGACTTCAAAATCCTAAGTTAAAGCTCAATGCAATCAACATAAATCACAGGTAATTTGAATTTGATACTTCAGTCAAGTAAAAATATTAGAGAGAAATTAAAGTTGTTAATTAATTATAAATCAAAGAAATGAGAAATAAAGAGATGGTCAACTTGATCAAAGTCTGACTGAAAAGCAAACAAATCCTACTCAGTTCAATATGGCTAGCTTTTTTTCTGAAATTGAGACACCAAATCCCTTGTGGTCCAAATTCATTTACAACCCTCCAACCCCAGTTACCATGTACATTGGTGTCATTTGAGGCCAAAGTAGGTTGACTCTGCGAAAACAGAATGAACTGTGGGCATTCTTTGTTGGCAGGTTTCATAGTCTGAAACCATCTGAGTACTATAAACCAGGGAGTTTATGTCTCCCCAACTAATTTCACTCTCTGCAGAAGTAGTACTAGTTCCTGTGCTACCGTTGTTCAGTGTCTTGGCCGCTTGATAAAAGCCATCCAATTGCTGATGCTGATGAGGAAAGTTGTTGCCATAAACCACCAATTCACTTAGATGATGATCAGCCTGTAGATTGTTGTTGTGATCATCAAGGCCCTGAAACATGGTTGGACTACTTGAACCCCCACCATTATTATTAGAATCATATTGTGTGCTTGCAAACTGATCAGCAGCATAAATATTGTTGTTGGGTGCTGAAGTACAAGTAAGCACATCAATGGAGTTCTGATAGAATTGATGATCTGATGAGGAGCTGGGGGAAATGTCAACAGGGTACAGAAAATTTGTGTTGGTGGTTGTAGTGGTAGTATTGTCAGCTGAAAATCTTCCTCCAAGTTTGATGAGCATGTTCTTAATGGAAGCCTGGTCCTTGATGAGTTGAGGCTCATGTGTTTGATAATTCACCATGGGCACTGCCACTGGTAGCTCTGGAGCCCAGTAAGGATTTTGGTTCACAAACCCAACTGGAAGGTTAGCAAAATTTTCAGCGCTTTCTGATCTTTTAATCATCTCTTGCTTTAGGCTGCTGGAGGCACGGCGGCTCTGCTGAGCCTGTTGTTGCTTGCGCTGCTTGCCTAAGAGCTTTTTCTTCAGTCTTGTGTTCCAGTAGTTCTTAATATCGTTGTCAGTTCGCCCTGGTAACTGGGCTGCAATTATAGACCACCTATATATAGAAGAGGTACTTAAAATTAAGAGCACGAGAAAGAAACTAAATTAGGATATAGGCTTGAAATTTTATAATATATATATATACCTGCTTCCAATACTTATATAGAGGCTGCAGATGATATTGTCTTCTTCCTCTGAAAAACCTCCATGCTTGATATTCGGCCGGAGATAGTTCAACCATCTAAGGCGACAGCTTTTGCCACACCTTTTAAGGCCTGATCATGAGAGCAGCACAATATTAATCATAATGATCAGATGATCAGCTAAAAAGAAAGTTTGTTATGAAACCTGTTAACTGATTTGAGAGGAAGATTTCAATTAACTATACTGACCTATCTTCTGGGGCAAGGCAATCCAGTTGCCACCGGTGCCATGCTTCTCAATGTAAGCCTTGAGGGTGGCATCTTCCTCAGGTGACCAGGGACCTTTCTTGACATTGGCTTTGTCACAGCAAGGAGCTCTCCCCATGGCTTGGGCTTTGGCTTTGGCTTTTTGTGATCTGGGTTATGTTGTGATGTGAAGGCAGGTTCAGGTACTAAGCTAGCTCTATATAAGTATATATCAGCTGCTTCCACTTGATGATGATTTGATGATGATTTGATAAAGATAATGATAATGTTAATTAATATAATATAATATATGCAAGAGAGAGAGAGAGAGAGAGTATAATAGCTGGAGAAAGAGGGAGAGGGGCATGGAAAGGGTCACAGAATTTCAAAAAGGTGAATTGGAGAAAAAAAGGATGAGCCTTTACGTATAGAATATTAGAGAAATTGGAAATGCCAGAACAGGAGACCAGGGTTTTATCTCATTGTCTTTCTCACTCCAGAATATCTCTCTCTAAAACACACACTATGTCCGCCATCCACCTTGACTCTCTCTCTCTCTCTCTCTCTCTCTCCCTTTGTGGAACATAACATAGTGGATGGTGATGATGTTGAAGAAATAAGTGACGCAACTCTAGAAGGTTTCAAGAGTTGAAGCATACAAATCAAACATCAGCTTGGTTTGAACTCTTCCTCTGGTTTATGACTATGAATGGTTCCTTCCTCATCAGTTATGCCTGCAATGAGGAGAACCATTCATCATCTTGATCATAACTCAAAAGGGCCTAGTCAGGATCTTTTTTTCTTTTTTTTTATGAGAGGCCTAGTCATGACAGGTTTAGGCATGACTTAAATTATTATTATTTTTTATATAATTAAAGAGCTTGACAGTTACCTAGCTAGTCTTTTTTTTTCCTTTTTTTTTCTTTTTTATCAAATTAGAAACTTTCATTCCAGCAACCAAGGACGAAGAAAACATACAACCAAGGGTAAGAAAATAAATAAAAGGAACTATATATAATTAACCAGGCTTCATTGTTTATATATAAATATGGTTTAACGAAATGACCCTTTCAAAAGTCTTAACCTCTGGTTTTTTGTTCTTTTCTTTTCTCGGATATTGGAGTCGTTGGGGTTGGTTTTCGATGAAAATATCAAGAGAGTTTTGAGGAATTTAGGGACAAGATTTTGTGAAGAAGCACAGCACAAAGTCAGCCTCCCTAGTGGATGAAGCAATAACAGACTGTTTTTAACTTTTCTTAAAAATGAGTCCTCCAGCTAATAGGAACAAACCACCAAAAGTAGATTTTATTCACTTGAAAAGCCCCAACTCTTTATCAATTATTATGCATTTTTTTCACCGGTATAACATAGAAAGGCAATAAATTATTACTCTAAGATGAAAAGAAAATTGGATAAGGGATACAATCTTCATCCTCGGATTCGACTACGTGACGTCCTCACATCCTCGGATTCGATTACATTCATTTTGAGCCTCTTGCATTTCATATTGTGACTACATATATAAAGTAATAAATATTTATTTTTTTCATTCAACAACCCCCTTCATGACTTCCTCCGACAAAATTGAGATTGGGTGTCATTAGATCGAACTGTTATTCGTCACATTAATATAAGAATTGATCCGTGAGTCATCTCACATTAATGTGTTAATAATTATGTGATTCATCTCACATTAATGTATCAATAATTATGTAATTTATCTCATATTAATGTTTCAAAAACCATGTGATTTGATCTCATTATCTTAGCTGACCACATAATGCATTTATTGATACGTGCTCGAGGAGGACGGAGGGCAGAGCCACCCTTAAACTGGGTGGGATATAACCTAATGCAAGTTTTTGAAAATACATCAATTTGGTGCTAATTGTTAGGAAATTCATTGCATTATATCACCGGAACTACTCCTTATATAAAGTCACTCAGCCATCCACATAAGATAGATAGAAAATCAAAATTATAGCCCTATCATATAAAAATTTATAATTCCGTCCTTGGATGTACTTTATAACATCAATTATTGTGACCAATTGCTAATAATATATCGACAGACAAATGTGTACGCTAAGGCAGTTAGAAATGGTAAATAATCCCTCTAGCATATTGTCCTATGAGCTTTGAAGAGATCAAATAATTTTGAAGTATTAAGAGATCAAATAATTTTGACTTGTCATACTCTGTTAAGAGATTTATTCTATTCATCTTCTAATTATAGACAACACAGATTGAAAAATCTAGAAGTCGGGAGGCGCCATGAGCTACTACTATTGTTGTGTGGAATATACTGGAAGGTTTTTCGTTATGGTAGGTGACCGAATCACCACCAATAGAAGAAGAAATCACCCCGAAATTACCATTACCGTGAGATTAAAGCAAAACCTGTGATGTGATAGTAAGATATGATATGATATGATAAAGGGAATTATCTGATCTGGGACATGGCCTACGAAGGATCTTGAAGCTGTGTTACGTGGGCGGCATTCAACCGTTTATGCATTTACATAATAAATTAACAGCTAACGATTATTTACGCGAACCGTCTATACACTTACATAATAAATTAACGGCTGACAATTATCCATGCCAACCAATGACTATTCTTAACATCAACAACTTCAAACACACAACAGATGTATCCACCATCGATACAAACTTTGCAGCAATAATGGATAGCTTTTTAGATACCAAAAACAAGATACAACAAGAGTTTGGTTTAATTATTTAAAATTTAAATAGCATTTGCTGGACCATCGTAAAGTAACCAATTATGCTAATGACACATGCAATTTTTTAGACCCAAAGGCAAAATATAATTATGCTAAAGACTTTAAGAGAGACTAGAGTGCTTGTTTATATTAGCAGTCAGCAGCCAGTGATGCCATAGAGGAATCCCACTGTCACTTGTATTACATAAGATCTTAGACCTTCTTGCCTGTCTTTTTGGGGTCTTACTATTATTATATTGTACAGTCTTTAATTATTAAATCATCTTTAATCTCGTGCATGAGAGGCCCAGCTTATAATCAAAGGAAAGGACTTAGAAAAAGAAAAAATGAACACCAAAAAAGAAAACAATGGCTGCCTTGACCCAGTTTGAAAGGGTAAAAAGTCAAAGGTAGGCTGGTTGTTGATTTTTTGCAAAACTTAGATTTGTCTTTCGATTTTTTTTTTTTTTAAATTGGGTTTTGTTGTCGTATATTATGTGGTCAGACGTATATAAAGTTATAAAACAAAAAATGAAAGTATATATAAAGTTCCTAACGAAGAAAGAAGAAGAAAAAAGTTGCCAGTGATAAAGTGTCGTTGAAGGAAGTACACTACTTTTAATGAAGAGAAGGAAATGGTCTTCTTGGTGGGCCAAGTAAACGGGCCTACCTCTCTCTCTCTCTCTCTCTCTCTCTCTCTCTCTCTCTCATGTGTGCGATCGAAGTCGAAGACGACCTATTCTTGGTGTGAAAGAGTTATTGTGACTGACAGGTTTCAAAGCAACACAGCTCAAGGCCACTTTCTTCTCGAGGCATTTTCTAACCAAACCATTTGTATTGCACGAGTACATTTGATTGACTAGTGGAAACAAAGCTGTTCTTCATGTGAGCTAGCTTCTATAGAATGTTGTATTAACTAATTACCATTTGGAAGTGATTCTGGAAAGGTTGAAAGCGTTTCATGACAACAACAAAACATTTATAATTGTATTTGGCAAAACAATTTAAAAGTGTTCATAAGTCATAAAAACACTTTCTAAAGAAACATATGAACTATGCCTGGTGCTTTTTCAAGAAAGTAGATATTTCTTTGAAAGCACCTTGTTTGAAAGTAATTTTTTATTCATCATTTTATTGCTTTGAAATTGTTATCTGGCGTGTTCCTTTTAAAATTTTAACCCAAATTTGCTTCCAATATGCAAGTGACTGGAAATTTCCCACCATTGGAAATTGGACTAGGAGGGAGAATTATAATGCTGCACAACGTCTAAATTCTGAATCATGTATTATAATATCAGGAGAATGTCAATTTAGTCAGAGAACAAATTATAAAATAATCTGTTTTTCCTCATCTATGTTGATTCTTGAAGTATCGTCTATTATAGTCCACTGAAAACAATTATATTTCTTTCTTTATAATAAAACCATGCATCTGTAAAACAAAGAAAACAAGTGTCTTCGAAGAAAGAACGAAAGATATATCAACATCTAGAAGCTTAAGATCCATAAATTTGACAGTAGGATCTAGAAACAACCTGGACTCTGGAGACCGACAGTCTTGACTACATTCATTATAAGTTGACCCTGCTAATTTAGCCATGCATGGAAATTTTAACAAGGAAAAAAATGGAGTTCTGGAAGTTTAACTTTCTATTCAAGGATTTTATAATTTTAAAAGAAGTATGAACATAATCCCTACATGTAGTTTCGTGACAATGAGGTATTTATGGATCAAGCTGTAAATTCAAACATTTTATATTGGAATTTTTCTAAGATATCGCTCTTTGTATTATATAATCAACAAGTCATGCCAATTTTTTTTTCCCACTCTACTTTAAATAGCCTCTAAAACTCTTAATCTACACTCTTATCAATTCATTGAAAAGAAAAAGAAAAAAGTATGTAATCACAAGAGAAATTATTTATTGTGTATTTCCGATTCATTACATAAAACGATGATCCATGTGATAGTTGTGTATCTCCAATAATTTTCCTCAACGATGGAAATGACCGACTGTGACAGATGTCAAATGCTCTGTGAGTAGTTTGTGACAAAGGAGGGAAAGCATTCCCATAATTGACTGCTACAAAATCTTTCTAAGAAGAAAGCAACGGAACCTTTTTTCTATGATCATCAGCTCAACTTTTGCTTTGCTTTCCATTAAAAAGGAAGTCAGCAACGCGGTTTCTTCCTTGCTCTTTGTGCTTTTTCAAGTCTGTAGCTTTTTGGAGGAGGAGAAAGGAAGTGCAGAGGAATTTAAAACATAGATAAGACAAAGATGCAGATAAATTTTCAATATATTTTAACATTTACTTTTGAAAGTTTAGTGGTAATGGCGCCGCTTTCATATTAGGCTATTGGCTTTGCATATTTTGATACTCCCGGAGATTGTGTTTAGGTCTGGGGGGGGCTCAAATTTTCAATGAACTGGAAAGCAATTTGACTCTTGCAAAAACGACAAATAGCTTATTGCTTCTGCTCAGGTTGAAAAGAAACTGAGATATGGTACTTGTCAAGGACTCTCCGAAAAGTGTCATTAGACGACGAAGTCTAATGATATGCTGCATATGCTGCACTAATTTAATCACGGATCATCCTTTTCTTTGGTAAATACCACGAGGTGTCCCCACACCCGAAGGGTGAGATTAATCCCTGCTCGGGGTTCGGCTTGCCCTTCACCACAAAGTGCTTCCAACGGATTTCGAACCCCCGCCATTGAGGCACCAGGTAACTCGCCAACTGGAGGTGCTAGTTTTCTTGTTGATTTTTGGAGAATGAGAACCATCGCAGAATGGGATGTTGTTTGAATTAGAATCTGCAGTGCACTAATTTAATTATAAATAGCCGTCGGATAAGCCGATCTAAGCAAAAGTGATTATACTCAATAGGAAGTGATTTTGACTCTCTCATAATCACTCCCAAACGAGCTCTAAAAGTTGAGCAATGTGTAGATGCATTTTAAGTGCATGAAAACTTCCAACCAAAGCAGATGTTTTGGAACGTTTTAAAGTACAGAGCGTATCTGACCCAACAGAAACATAAGGATTTGAATGGTGGCGGTTGCTTTTAGGTTGCGGAGGTAGCCAATCTAAAATGGATTTTGAGTTGTGATTTATATGGTACGTTATGGAAAAATACTCGTGGGCTTATGATATTGGCCCATATTTAAAATAGAACTAAAAATTTATAACACCATTGAATCTAATAAGTAGCTACTGAGGTGAGCGATGCACATATGAAATTTTTATGTTTTGGTAAGTTGGTAACACGTAAGAAATGTTAACTAATAAGAAATCTGAACGAAAATGCCAAATCCCAGTTCAAGAACGGACTATCTACAAACAGAGGGAAATAGTAAAACAAACAAGGTAAACAAGAAATAACTAGCAGTCTACCAAAGGATTGATAGTGATTTGCAGCACCTGCAGCCGGGGTGTAAAACTCGGATTTTCACTTCAGTATGTTTTTTGTCTTAGCTCAACAGTCCAATCCATCTTGTCCTGTATGAGGCCCATCTGTAGTCTGGTAAGCACAGAGTAGAGCTTTTCCGACACAGCTCCAAACCCGCCCTCTCCATAAGACACCCTGCACAAACCAAAGATTATTATTATTTCTTCGAATCTGGTATCCACTCAACTCAGTTGAATGAGGGAGGCCCTATATCCATAAGCAAGAGAGCTTCACATTATGAATAAGAGACATCTATTGCGATGCAATAAATGGCATTTAGCTTGCACCATAATTGCTATATATGCGAGCCATATTAAATTGAAAAATGCATTTTCACCCCTTATAAGAGGTGGACAGAATCAGGAGCAGATTGTTTTCTCCCCCCGCAAACAAGGAAAGGCCGAAGAAGACAACTTTATTTCCCCATATTGAGGAAAAAAATCTAATTGCCGGAAACCATTTCCCATCTTGTTGGAGCACAAAGAAAAACTTGCTTTCAGACCAAAAAAGAGAACAGAAAAACACTCCTCGACGCATTCACTAGACATAGAAAATTTACCTTTTACCGTGATAAGTGATGCTGCCAACAGGTGATACAACCACGGCTGTTCCCGTACAAAAGACTTCATCAGCATCTAGTAATTCATCAACTGCCACTTGGCGCTCCTCAACCTGCACATTATTAGATGGGAGTTGGGAAATGAAGTTACTCGATAACACATTTAAGCTACTGCAGAAAAAGTTGTAATACACGTTGCATACTGAAGAATCAATGCAAACATTTTTTTTTTATTTGAAAAAAAAGACTAGAACAGTATAGCTGTCACTATCTAGTAAACAAGAAGCAAGGACAAGGTTAATGGCAGCAGAACAACTAAGGAAACACCATCCCCCATCCCCAACCCCACAATCACATACAATTACTTTCAATAAGTAACATCAATTATACCTGGAATCCTTCGCTACGAGCAACATCAATTATACTCTTTCGAGTAATGCCAGGTAAGATCGTTCCTTTGATTTCAGGAGTAGAGATAATATTATCCTAGAACACAAGAAAAATTGACATAATTTAGTACATATATGCTTGAGTGTGAATATGACATGACAGATATATGGGGGGTTATGCTGCACGAGATGTTAAGTTACAGGGAAAGAATGCAGTTGAATTTGGGGTCAAACAAGACAGATCATACAATAGTTAAACAAAATCACAAATAATTAGAAGTAGTAGGCAAGTCATCGAAAGCACTAGGCTCCATTTACATTCAAGAAACAGTGCTGCTTCCAGACTGCTATAGGAGTAAAAATTACTTTATAATTTATTCCATAAATTAAATGGGTACAAGCTTCTTCTTCAATTATATCAAACACAGAAATCATGAAATGCTAGAGCATTTGTTGTAACGTTACAGTATTGATGAAAGGTTGCAATGCTAAAAGTGGATTTCAGTGCTAAAGGTTATTCGACATGCCAAGTAGCAATAAATGGTAAACGTTAGATGTCTTTCATGGCAGCGGCAGTAGCCATGCTTTCATGTTGGTAGCATAATATTGGCAGGTCCATAAGTGCCAATGTCAGTGACAGATGTAACTAAAAGGGCATCAAAATAAGGTGCTTCAAAAGAGTGTTGGTTTGGAAAATGCTGCATTTTCTCAAGTAGTGGAATGGTGATCCCATTCCAGATCATAGCAAGTGCAGGTGGATGATTTTGGAATGCCACTCTGTGAACTCAATAATACCATGAAATCATAGAATATTGAGAAAGCATGGTTCTTCCAAAAGGATGTAGGCATTCCAATCTAGAATTAAATGGCACAATGTAGAGAAAGACATATCACAGGATCCTATAATTCTGTACATAAGCAGTTATCATCTAATTCTAAATGTCCTCCCCTTCCCACCACGAATCAATAATGATATACTGAATGTAAATAATAATAAACATGGTGAATTCCAGTCGCAATACCTTCACAACAAAAATGTTGCATGAGGAAACCTCCTCTAGATATCTTTTGTGAACACAGTCAAGGTATAGAACATCAGAATAGCCTTTTGCTTTTGCAGCAGACTGAGCCTTCAGAACCTACACATAAATGATTTGATGTTAAAAGATTAACACAACAACAGCTACATACTATAATCTAAGCTTCATAAAGTAGAACGACAAAACACCAAGAAGCACTAATTTAACCACAGGAAAATGCTTCGGATGAGACTTTTTTCAGTGATTGACTTTGCACAACTTAAACTTACTAAAGAAATAAATATTTGATGTTTATAAATTATAAGCCCATCAATGAACATGGCCAGAGCCTCACATTTAAAGAGAGTGTGAAACCATATTTGATCACTATGCTATATAATATCTATAAAACTAAATAAAGAAATGTTGCTTTTAGTTCTTGATGTACGAACAAAATTTGAACCATATGCAGAGGAAAAAAATATAAGTTTGCTGTTTCATAACTTTACACTAAGAAAGTAGAGCTAGACAATAGTTTCAGGGAGCAGAGAAGCAAGAGTTTTTCAAAAATAAATTTGGCGAAATTCAGGTAAATAAGAACTAAACAAGAAGAGGAACACTAGCTTACCGCAGCATAATTCCCTATAGTCTTAACACCTCCGGTGCCACCAGGAGTAGCACGATGCAATTCATGCTCAACAATCAAATTTATCGGTGCAACACCTTCCTGCCACCAGATATACAAATATAAGACATTGAATGATTGTCACCAGAAATGCACCTACACTAGCTAAAAGGAGACAAAAATATCACAAAAGTGTAGACCCAAATGCAAACAACTACATATTTACGTCTAAAAAAGGAAATCGCAATGAAACAAATCTGCACACTCAAATGACAAAAAGATAAAAGAAAAAAAGAACAAAGTGCTGCCATATTTAGTTGAATTATACATTCAGGCACCAAAAAGGAAGATAAAACTGTGCATGTAAATTATAACATTCATGACTGCAACTATGAGTCACTGAAACATTTGAAACAAGCATTAAAGCTGGTAAATAAATTAAATTGCACAATTAAAATGGGCAATATTTATTGAAGTGAAAGATTCCAACATGGGTCCAAAATTGAACTGAAGCATGAGTTACTGAATTACTTAAAACTGCCTTAAGTTTAAAAACAAAGTAACCATAATAAACCTGGCATAACAAAAATAAATAGAATAAAGTCATTGAAAACAAATTTTAAAGAGAAAATTCACATTTTGTAGAAATATGGAAGTACGAAAACAAACCTTAAAATAGTTTCCAACGGGTGAAACATAAATCAGAAATGTGTACTCAGGAGCAGGTGCCAGACCTAGAACAGCACCACTTCCCATTAGCAATGGCCTGATATATAGGGAACCTTTGCCTGGAGGGGGAACCTGAAACGAGAGATTGACAACTCACTAGTAATATTACACATGCTAACATTCACAAAGAAAATATCTTACTACTGAATCATGGTTGTAAATTACCCAACGTTTATTTGCTAAAACAGTAGCCTTTACAGCGTCCACAAACTGTTCGACAGATGGTGATGGCATACACATTCGCTCTGCACCCAACCTCATCCGCAATGCATTTTCCTCAGGACGAAACAAGAGTATATTACCATCTTGTTTCCTGTAGGCTTTCATACCTTCAAATAATCCCTAAAGAGCCAAACAAAAGAATGAGTAAACTGGGATAGACTTTTATCCAAGTAATCATATTACTTAATTCAAATACGTCATTCTCAAACTTTTACTTCATTTTAACTTCATTTATCAAGGTTTCATTTATCAAGGTTTTGGGATCTACCTCCATGATAACACCTTTCAGAACCCACATATCTCAGAATCCAATATTAGTCCAGAAAAGCATATATACACACACACACACACACATAAGCAAATCTCATGTTGAATGAAATGGAACTGGAGATAAAGACTTGAATATTGAACCTGCCCATAGTTCAAGACTCCAGCTGAGGGGCTCAATTCTATGTTCCCAAAACGCTGTAATTCACCTTTAGAAAAGTTTTCACCTTGAGCGCATTTCATGACGTACATATAATCAGTAGAAAGAAACGCAAAGCCGAGGTTGTCCCATTCTATGTCAGCTAATTCACTTGTTTCAGTGCTGAACCCAACAAAGGCATGTCAATGTACAAAACCAAAGCACATAACAAAACTAAGAAAACAAAAAAAACCAACAAATAGTGATATGAAACTAGGACAACTAATGAATAGTTTGATTAAACAGAAGAATCAAAGCAAACAATGTGTTTATAATCAATGAATTTCACAATTTCCTGAGCGTACAAGAGAAATAATGAAGATAATAACAACAACAACAAGATTTAAAAGAAACCCAAAAAGAATGAAGAGGCTTTACACAAAAGTATCAGACAATGTGGCACATCGACGAAAGGGAGAGGGAGAGGCTGCTTGATAAGAAGCCAAAGGAAGCTGCTTTTGGAGCTGCAAAGAAAACAGTGGACAGAACCCAGTTTCAAAATTAAGATAAAACATCAAATAAAAATCCAAAAAAGAAAAAAGAAGCATTCATATTTGATTGAGATTGATGGGTTGTACCTTGACAGAGAGAGAAGGAGACGAATGGGAGGTGGAGAAGGGGCGGAGGAGAGGAGTGGAAGAAGGATTGCGGGAGGGGCAAAGTGGGAAATTTGGCTGAAGACCTCCAAGGACGGCGCTGCTCTCCATCTCTCAACCTCACTCTGAACTTAACACGTTTTCAAACACCAAAAACCCTCTCTTCTTTTTCTCACTCTCTCTCTCTCGCCCCCTCTGAATATCTCTATATCAATAATATGGCAGAGAGCAGAAGGGGGCGACTTTCAATTAGATTGTGCTCGTGTTTTTTATTTTTTATTTTAGTCGTCGTTAGGCAACTAAAAATAAAATAATTTACTAATTGAAATTGGGAAATACATATAATTCACGACTCTGGTGAATTTCAGCAGTAGCCAATTCAATCTAATCCAATCACAAACAACGATCCCATTAAACTTGCGCACTAAATGAGGAATCTTAAAATAAAAGATAAAGAAAGTTACTGTCAATTATAGGATATATACTTCACTAATATAAGCTAATTGGAAAAAGATTCATAGTTCTATTTCGGCCAATTGTCAATTATAGTACCAGCACAAGCACGCATCTGAATATTTATGTCACTTTACGACCAATGAAAGTGATGGCTGTCCCTGGATAGATTTCGTTTTTGCCTACCCGTCTGCTGTTCGATTCTTCAACCTTTTTTTTTTTTTTGGGTTGCATCTACTGGCCTACTATTACGAACCAACCAGCTTTTTTGGGGTTAAAACTGTAACAGAAGAAAGTCAACTTACTATTTACAGTATTTATATTTTTTTTTGTGTGACTTAATGTACATATTATTTATCTAGTTTGAGTCATATGTCAATGTTACTCTACTGGTGAAATAACTTTTAATAATGCTATTGTGGTTGAACAGGGTATCAAGAGCTCAACCCAAATCAAATATTTCATCCAAATTCTTTATGTTAGGACCAAGATTTAAAATATTGATAGTTTCGAAAATATTGGTAGTCCAAAAATACTAAAATTTAGATAAAAATTAAATATAAACCACGGAAATTGTAAGAAAAACTTGGAAATTTTTCTTGAAACTTTGGAGGATGTTTATTTAGTTAATCATATATTACTTTATCACAAAAAATTGGAAAGAAATGCATTGCATGATGGGTTTAACTAATTTAAGTTGATTATATAGCAAGCTGACAAACATTGCTAGTGTAGAAAATATGTAGTAATTAATTAAAGAAAATTAAACACACCATAATCATTTATTTATAATGATTTACTACAATATTTTACACTTTATACATTGCATAATAAGATACATAAGTGACTTAGTACCACATAGAGTTTCTATAAGGTTCAAATTTGAGTTATTTACACTAACACCTCCTGAGGGTTTCAGCTTTTTCCCAAAACTCCTTGAGGTTTTAGAAATTACAAGAACACCCCTTGAGGTTTTAAATTGCTTTCACAAAACTCATTTTTATTGATTTTTTATCCAAAGATTGATGATTTTATACCCAAAAAAAAAATCTTCAAATGACAAATTGGCTTTTGAGATTAGATTGCATATATTTCTGTTGAGGCCCAAAAAAATCCATGGTTGGGCCCGAATAAATCCCCGGCCCAATACAACACATTATTAAGAAAAGACCCGATTTGGAGCATGCAAAAGTCTACCACGCACAAGTCACAGTTCACATGCCGCAACAAATAAACAATCTGTCATGCTAGGAGTTAAGAAAAAAATACATTAGCTCCACATGCCCATGCTAATTACCCCGTCAAGCATTATGATAAAAAGCATGTCATGCCAAGCGGGAAATCATTATTTCACACCCAACCACGCTATGAGCTTAAGTGAGCCCAATCCACTCCGATGTCCGGGGCTTGCTTGAGTGGGTTGTGGTATGGATGGTAATAAGTTGTCATGAGGCCCATTAATGGGTTGAGAAATGGAAGTGTCGGGTCGCTTGGGAGCCTCGAAACTCAAGCCCATTTCTTGAGCCCAAATATATGGGTGGGCATAAAAGGGAGAAAGAAAATAGCCCAATATCCTAGAGAAATTAGCCCATCACCTCAACAAAATAGCCCAACACTTGGTGAAGTTAGCCCATTTACTTGATAAACCAACCTATTGTCTTAGAAGGCCCAAACAACTAAAATAAAGATCTGCAAAAGCCCCAGCACTTGGCTGAAAAACAAAGGCCACGAAGGGAGCCAGGATATCCACGTACGCAGAGCTGCTGGGAGTCTCCAGCACATGGGTAAGGGACGAATTTCAAGCAAAACAATTCAAGGAACCAAGAGGTAATTGGTGCGCAGGCCGCTAGGAAGAGAGGCACATTTCAAACCAGCGTGCATACCCATTTCTTTCTCCCCATCAGATCTAGCAATAGAAGATGGGAGAAAAGAAGGAAGAAAGATAGCTGAAAGTGGGCATTCCCCACTGGGACAGCTGCGGGAAAATCCTAGAGCTCCCCAAATCCTGTTTTTGTGTAATTGGGCAAAGAGAATTTCACCAAATAGGATGAGTCAAAGGAAGAGAAGAGAAAGGAAGGGGAAAGATTTGGCCAAATTGGATAGAAACCATTAGGGTTTCTTGGAGAAAGGGGGCTTCCAGCGGCTATAAAAGGGATCATCTTCTACCCATCAAAACCAACCCACATCTAGATAGCAAGCTTCCCCTCTCACTTACAAAGCCCAGCAAATTCATGCTCTATTCACCCTTATCCCTCATTTTCCCCCCTTTGGCAGATTGTTATAACATTTGACAGAGCCTCTGTCAAGCTGCCGTAAAAGCACTTAAGCCACCCATTCCCATCTCTCTCCCTCACTCTCGGCCAAACCTTCCTACAAACCCCTCCTTTCCTATCTTAATACCTCCCTTTTTCCCAGAAACGCATAGCTTTCTCTTCAGTGCTAAACTCATGACAATTTTGCTTCCATGCCACAACCCTCTCATAACAAGCTAGAAAATCTATCTGTAAGTTGTTGTTATTTTCGTTGGTGAAGCTAACCAAGGTGTTTCCTAAGGCTTCACTACTCCTTCGAAACATTCTTGGGGCTTGATCTTCAAACTCAGACACAGGGGGATAATTTAATCAGTTCGCTCCTTACGGCAGCTCAGCCCATTTGTAGTTGCCGGAAGAAAAAGTCCCCTACATAAATTGGCGACTCTGCTGGGGATAAGGCATTATCTACACCAATGCCTCCAAAGAAGAAGACCAGAAGCAATAACATGACTTCCCAAGATGGGCCAGACCATGGTGATTCGGAATCAAGGAAAATGCCTCATCTATAGAGGAAGAACGTGCAAGTGAGGGAGCTTTTACCCTCTCAGACCTTGTTGGAGCCATCCATGCTATGGGGGAGACCCAAAGGGAGATGGTAGACACGATCAAGAAGCTGAAAAGTTCAGTTTCTAAGCCAAGCGAAGAAAAAGAGAGACACCCACAAGAGGAGTCTGTTGCTGCTGGAAAGGGGTGTGAACAAAAGGGACCATCTTTTGTCACCCAAGAAGATGTCATTGCTATGCTGGAAAAAGAACTAAGTTGAAGTAAGGAGGATTGGAAGTATATTCCTCAGGGAGTGTTAGTGTAAATAACAATTCATATTTTTCATTGTCTTCATCATCTCGATATTATCGATATTAATGATATTATAGCGATATTTTGTCCAAATGTTGCTGAAGTGTGAGAGAAATTATCGACGTCAATATTTTCCGATATTATCAATCAATATTATCGATATTTATACGATTTGTGTATGAATTCATTAGTGATTGAGACAGATGCGAAGATTGCCATTAAAGACATCGTTTCTATCAATGGGGCTTTTGGGGTTACATGGGGGATTATCAACGACATCCATATGTGATCTAGAAATTTTGATTCTCTTTCTTTTGTCTTCATTCCCAAATTATGTAATATTGTGGCTGATAGACTTGCTAAGTTAGCTTTACATAGTGCGTCCACAGATGTTTGGCTTTAAGAGGGTCTTCCATGGCTCAATGTGATTCCTCAAGCTCGCGCTGATATTCTGGATTTGTCATGAGTGTTTGTTTGTAGCCTTTAAGGAGAGTGTGTTACTCTTTTTTCTTCGTCTCAAGTTTTGTCTCACTGGATTTTCTTGGGCAAAGTTTTAATGAGGCCACATTTGTTTGCTCGAGTTTGTAATCTTTGACAATTTTAATGAAAATTTACTACTTCCTCTCTTTTTTTCTTTTTTTTTATAAAAAAACAGCATGATTTAAGAGTCAAACAGACTTCAACAAATTAAGGGGGCTTCTTTTTGGTTTCCCAGGGTATCCCCCGCACGACTGAGGAGACTAATCCCTCCAGGTACGGTCAGGCGCAAAGCGGGAACCTCTCCCAATAGAGTATGCTCTATTCGCAAGTGCCTGGGATCGAACCCAGGACCTCTTGTTTAAAGAATCCAAGCCCCTTCCACTTGGACCAACTCATTTTGTGCAGATGTAACTTTAGATTAGTTGACGAGGACACTGAGCCCACCCTAGAATGAGATTAGATTAATTTAGAGAGTTTAGAATATCACTTGTCTAAAATAAATAAAATGGGCCTTTTAAACCTTAATGGGCGAAAAAGTTTTGACACACGACCAAGAAACCACGTGGATGATTTGTCAATTTGTCCTATTAATTATGGGAATGAAATTACTCATTTACAAAAAGGATAAAACCAAAAAGTTAAAAAAGTGAAAGCTCAATCGTAATCTCAATCTTATCCGGGCCTTTCATAAAGTATTTTGATTACGCATCCAAGTGACGGCCATCCAAATTAAATATTGCAATTTCTCATCCTTATAATAACTTTTTTTTTCAGTGACGATGATATATTTTTCGACATAAGAAAACAGAAGCACACAACCAAACCTTCCTTGTCGGCTCATGCCTGGGACTTAAGAATATCACCAAGTAACAACAAACAGATAACCTATGATCATAACCAGAGACGAGGTCCTCCTATATAGTACAAATGCCACACAACACACTCCATGTTTGCCCTTAAATAAGAACTCGAAAGAAAAACAGATCACATCTATCAACCAGAACAAACGAAGAAAAAGTAACATCAGAACCACCAAACATTCACAAATTTCACATAAGTAGCCCACTCCAAGGTACATGCCATCACAAGGGAGCCTCTTTAAAGTTGAGGACTTTCCACGAAAGATGCACCTGAAGAAGATAGATCTCATCAGCAAGCTTGACTTTGCATTACTTAAATGTACCTTAACAAAATAAATAAAAATGATACCCGGTAAGGAATAAGAAAAATACTCTATTTGCATCTATTTCGACAGCCATGCAACAGACTAGAAGTACACACTACGAACAACCAGAGCTCTACTATTCTCTTTTGACTATGTCAGCTTTGCAAAATCTAAAGCTTCTGTACATTCTTTTCAAATATCATCATCTCACTGGGACTGCACATGCTTTTCGGATGTATCTTCGGCTTGAATCTGCATACACTTTCAGAATTAGAATTGATCCGTACTAAACAATCAAAAGCACAACTTCAATGAATAATAAATAAATAAAACAGATAATCATGATTAGCAGAGGTCTTCAACAATATTTAGGGCTCCTTCGGGAGTGATTCTAGGAAGGCCAGAATCACTCAAGTGATTTTAAGCGATTCTGGGGAAAAACACCTGCATTGTGCTTCTCCAAAAAATACTTAAAACCGCTTAAAGTGATAATATGGAAAGTGATTCTCCATAGAAGTGATTATTTGCCTATCCATAATCACTCCCAAATGAGCCCTAAATCAGTAGGGCTAAACACTCGTACTTATTGTTAACTGATGCAATCAATTCCAAGTCCTTTCTGGTGATACTAGCAACATTAACACTTTGAAATTGGAATGTATGCAAACACACAGTTATTAGGGAGAGGTAATACAAAACAACCTATCATAACGTATAACAGCAAGAATCCCATGCAAGAGACCATTAAAAATTACCTGACAGTGCTCGGTAACTTGTCCAACAGCTCCCTGGAAGACACCATTCTGTCCATGGTGTGCTTCTACAGTAGAGTTCTGCACCTCTAATTTGCCTTCATTGCCAAGACTGCCAGTTCCAGTTTCCTCAAAAATCACTTCGGAAACCTTTATGATTTTATCTATTATTACAGCACTACCCTCTTCAGCGCCTTCACAAATTTGATCAGATGGCAATGGCATTGATACATTCTGATCCTCTAGTACTTTTTCCTGGGTTGACGCAATGCTGAAACCAAAATACATATATGACTCAGTTTAAATTTGCTCACAAATTCAAGTTAAAGCAATGAGGAATTATCAAGATACCAATAACAGAACATTGGCAAAACCCAATAAAGGATTCAAGTTCAGATAGTATGGGTTATACCAGTGGGTGTTGGCATATTCTGATGAGTTCACAGTGGCATCTTGTTGTTGCCTCCTTTTCTTAAGGTTCTGCCTGGGCTCGAGTAGTGGATCAAAACCGTCATTAGACAAAGATTTGTCAACTCTTCTTTTCCTTCCTCCCTGGAAGACTTGTTCAGAAATTAAGGGGGGACAACTTTCACCATCAAATTCCTTAATTTCGGATTCAGAATTGTGTGTTCCTTTTACAGTCTCACCAACAAAGGGAACCTCAACTATCACCTTCGGTTCACCAAAGGCATTCTGTCTCTTACTGAAAAATCTAGGTGAATTACCATTTCCCATGTACCTATGCCCGTCATATTTACTTGATGTATCTACCTGTTCAGTTACTGTCAAACTTGTTTCTTCCCGAGAAGTCACATGATTTTCTTCATATTCCATTTGGTGCTTCTCAGGAGACTGTTTAAAAAGCAATTCCCTGCAGCGCTTTAACCATGAGAAACGAGCAGAACTAGAAGGAGAAAACCCTGATTTTAGCATTGACGAGTTGCTAATGTTGGCAACATTTTCTTCATTATGTGAATTATGATCAGCTTCTCGAACAGAAGTTAACTGCTTCAAATATCGTCTAGAAGTTTTCCGGCTGCGAGGCACCAAATCAGATTGTTGCATCTCAGCCACAGACGCACTATCTAAAGCAGCCTTCAAATTCTCCAATTCCTTCAGGTGTTGAATCTGACCAAGAATCTCTTCTCTATCTGCATGCAATAATTCCCTCTGTTCTTTCAATTTCTCTCTCTGGACCCTCAGTTCCTCAATCGAATTATTTAGCTCCGCCCACTCCCGATCCCTTCGCTCACGATCCAAATTGATCTCTATTCTCTCAGTCTCAAGCTTTTTCCTTTCTAAAGCAACCTGTTCCCTCTCTTTTGCTGCTTCTTCCTTAAGAGAGTTAATATTCTGAAATTCATTTTTCTTTTCTTGCTCAAAGGCAATCTCCTTTTCCTTCAATGAACATTCTAGCTCTTCATGCTTTTTATCAATACAGTTCTCCAATTCTCTCTTCCGCATCTCAATTTCAAGTAAGAAGTCTGCACGTTCCTTCTGCATCTTGCCAAACCACTCAGAACGCTCATTAACCATCTTATTCATGAAGTCCTCTCGCTCACTAACAAGTAATTCAAGATCACGCTTGTGCTGATCTCGCATTTCCTCCTTCTCCTGCCTTAGGTTATCATGCTCATCCTTGATAGACTTGGAAAACGCCAACCTCTCCTCTGCAACACGCTCTGCTTCCTTCCGTAGCTCTTCTCTCTTTTCATCAATTAATTCCCATTCGGATTCAAACTTTGCCTTCTCTACAGCCAACTTATCTGCCTCAGCCATCAGCTCTTGCTTTTGAGCCCTGACTAAATCTATCTCTTCTTTAAGTTTCATCTCTAGATCTGAAAGCTCACTTGTTTCAGTTTTCAAAACCTCAAACTTCTCCCTGGCACAATCAAGTTGTTTCCTTTTGTCTTCAAGTGAATCCAAGGAGCTCTGAAGCTCTACCTTCATTTTGATAATTTCTTCCTTTTCTCTTTGCAAAAGAACATTATTCAGCTCAAACTCCTTCTCAGCATCTCTCAAAGTTTTTTCTTTCTCATCAACCAGATTTGACATCTCTGCCACATCTTTCTCCCTATCCACCAATGTCCTCAACTGAACTTCCAAGTCATGCTCCCTTTCCTGCAGTAGGTCGTCTCGTTGATTGAGATCCACTTCCCTCAACTCCCAAGCCCGCCTCTTAGCTTCAATTTCATCTTCAAACAGTTTTCGCTTCACGTCCAGCTCCGAATCAAATTCAGACTTCTTTTTTCTTAACTCAACTTCGTGGCTTGCTAAGGCTTTCCTAATCTCATCCTGGATAATCCATCCACATAAAGATTGAGGACAAGAAAGAGTTAAACAGATACTGAGTCAATAGTATAACAATCCACAATCGACTAAAATAGCATTTCATAAACCTTCTAGTCAAATAGATCAAAATAAAATCATTCACAATCGACTAAAACTAGTGTACAGTTGACATCTTAATTCAAAATGAAAAAGACAAGATTAAACACTCACAGATTCCTTGCTCACAAGTTTCTCCTGCAAAACAAGTATCTCTCGCTCTTTTTTGTTCAACAAAGCTTCTCTTCTTGTTAAAGCCTGCAAACACTCAAAACAGAACCACATTAGTGAAGCTTTCAACAAACATCCAGATGGGGAAAAAACAGAGCAATGCGAACCTCCTCTCTATTAATAAGGGAAGCCTCAGTCAGCTCCAGATTTAATTTCCCATCATCTAGGGCTCTACGCTCCTTCTCAATATTCGCTTTTACGTCTTCTAACTCTTTTTCAAGTCGATTCAGTTCCTGAGATCGACCAAATATGAAATCCTCCCTTTGGTTAAGCAGGGCTTGTGCATCAAGTAATCTATCTTGTTCTTGCTGCAGGGTTTTCTGCCTTTCACATAAAGATTGTCTCTCAAGGCTTATCTCCTTCTCTTTTGTATCACAACTACAATATTAAAAGAACAAGAAAATCAACAAACTCTCCAAAAAAATTCTTACTGGCTTTATACATCATTGGGGCAACTTTTAGCCAACTTGTGACTATTTCATGTATGGAAACACAGAGAAGTGCTCAACTAAGGGACTTAAATTGAGGGATACGTCGGGGACAATACATTTAATAATAGGAGTTGCACAACTGCTGAAATCAATAATTCACTGAAGTGACCCCAGCCCTTGAATGCATGGTCCCACTTGTCCCTTGTTTAAGCCCCTCAAATGAGAACTTCTCTGGAAATACATTATTTAACATTGTTGCGAGACAGTCAAGGAAGGCATAACGTAAAACCCTGAAGAACGTGAGTGTGCTACTGGACATATTGAAAGAAAGAAAAAAAATCCTTGTTTTGGTACCCTTCCCAAACTACTATGGGTTGTATTGTGTCAAGACTACACCACACAAGTATGAGAACAGTTCATTAAATCTCATGGGATAGAATGTTCTGGGTAGGATTTTAATCTGGCCCCTAGACTTAGGTTATGCAGACATTAGGTTTTGACAGATAAAGTAAAACTGAGAATATGGTGATCAATATTGCAAAAATAACTGCACATACTCTGTCTTGAAGGACAGAATGTTTCTCCTAAGATCATCTTCACGTGCTTCAACTTCTTGCATCTTTCTTTCAGCTACACGGTGAAAACGACAAGCTTCTGCTTGCAAAGATTCTGCTACATGCAGCTTGGCCTCAGCCTCAGTGAATTTCTTCTGAGCATCCTCCACCATATTCCGTGCTTCAGCCAATTTACTCTCAGCAGCAACCTTTGTTTCAGCAGATTCTGCACGCATCTCATGCATCGACTTCTCAATCTACATATCCAAAAAAAAAAATGTTATGATGACATGCAAATAAAGGGGATGGCTACTTCAAAGACTCTCTATTGAAAACTTACACTGGATATACACTCTTCCTTGACTCCTACTGCCTTCTTTAGGCACTCCTCCCGTTTCCTTACTTCAGCCAAAGCAGATACATGTGCAGCTTGATCACGCTTGTGTAAAAGTTCAGCTGTCTCATTAAAGGCTTTAATTTCTTCATACTTGGAAGCTAACTCCTTTCTTTCCATTATGAGAAGACCCATGTGGTGTTGGTGATCGAAAATCTAAATTAGGCTAACCTGGTCAGCGGAATACCAAATAGAGAGATTTGCTACTACACACTTCATGGGAAATATATGAACTATTCAAGTTTATCACTTCAAAAAAATATCAGGGCAACACTCTGAAAATAACACCAGAACAAAAGAAACAACAAACAGGGCTCAATACAGACAGCATGGGTACTAGAGACCCCAACTAAATCATTAAGCAGCAACAAACCAACAGAGGGAGGGGAGCATCAAACATGAGAAGAAAAAAAGGCAAAGAACAAAAGATAAAAAGTAGAGGAATGGTTGTAGTTATATTGAAGAACAATGTCTTGAAAACAATGTTGAATAGATATTTTCCAAGAAACAAAACTTTATTCATTCATTATAATGGTTCTTTGTGACACGGGTAGAAAAGTATAGAACTTAATAAAGATGGAAACCATGCACTTATGCCATTCCTTATTCAGGATAAAACAGAACCGATTTCTTATTTGGATCAATCAAAACGCATTATATACATACGAACCAGTCCAAAAGCATTCACTTATGCCATTTCTTATTCGAGACCAATCAAAATTCATTATAAAGGATAAAAAAAATTGTTACTATTTCATTTATCTATCTCCAGCCCAACACCACAAACTAAAAAACTCTGCCTGCCAGATAATCAAAGCGAACAGAAAGAGTAACGAAATGCAGCAAGGTGATCAATATTTTCTTCTGCTCCTAATTGGACATGTTGAAAATCTGAAACTTCAATTCCATTATTTTGCAAATGCTACATTCAATCAAGAAATTCCTCCCACAAATTATATCAAAAAAATTCCAACAAAAGAATTCCATTAAAGAAAAACGCACTACTGGAAACACCCAAAAGTAGAAGAAACAAGTACAGGGCAGAATTTGAAATTCAAAATTCAAAATCAAAATTCAAATTACAAAGAGAGAAAAAGAAACTACCTCAGCTTCAAGCTTAGCAATATAGGCAATGAGCGCAGCCTTGTCCCTTCGTTTAATCGACTCCTCATCAAAGCCAGCCTCTTTAAGACGCTTCCAGATCGCTTCATCACTGAAAGGGCTCTGCAGAATCCTAGCGCCTGGTGTAATCGACAGAGCTCTCCCGGAACCCGGAGTCCTAGCGAACAGTTCCGACTGCGGACTCGCCATAACAACGTCGGATCAGCAGTTCAGCACCGCGACGAAACCCTAGATTCTCTCCCTCAGTGCCCCTTTTTCTCGTTGCTTTACCAGTATTGATCTGGCACTCTTCGTTTTCTTGCTTTTTCTTTCTTTAACTTTCTCTCTCTCTCACAGTCTCTCTCAAGCTTTTTTGGAGCTCTTCGTCTCTGAGCGAGAGTGAGAGCCACCGAGTCTGCTTTTGGGTCTTTGTCTCGTGCGTTGAAAGCTTCTTTACTGTTTGGACTGAGTTGGGCGAGTTTTTGTATGCTAGGAAGAACCGACGTCGTTTTGGGGTTTGGTAAAGTAAGTCTGGTTTTTTAAAGCAATTAAGCCGCATTTTAATTCTGCGTTTAGCGGCACAGATTAAAATTTAATTGAAAATTAATTTTGTGATTGTGAGACTTAATGAGGGGATCCCACTCCCCACGAACACACTCGCATTCTTCTAATGGAAGCTCCCAAAGTCCACCCTCCACGTCATCAATATGGTAAAAGGCTATTTAATTTCGACGAAATAAATTACATAATGCCGGCCAATTAAATTACTATTCTTCGATTTTTTTTTTCTAATTAGCTATTATTTGAGATGGAAAGATTATCATTATTCTACAATCCACTTTTTAAATATTTTGGTTTACTTTGAAATAAAAAGATAGACTTTACTTTTCTTTTCTTTTTTCAAACTTTCAAATTAATTATGGCATGTTTACCTATAAATGGAGGAAGCCATAAATCAAGAAACTTGTCACGTTTACTTACAAGTAATGGAATCATAAGAAATGAGTGCTGCTAAATGAACCCTGAATTAACTGAGTACACCCTATCATAAAAGTATTTATTGAATTACTAATTTACCCTAATATAAAATGACCAAAAAGGATATATTGAATTGTGAAACAAATGTAATTTTAATAAGTACTCCCTACTCACCATATTCAACCATAATCATTTTAATATATTGAATTGTGAAAAAACTAAAAAGTTATGTTAGCACTATTCGGCCACATGTATGATTAAGGTCATCATTCTACCTAATTATCTCGTCATTTCTCCTACTTTTAATTTCAGTATTGAGAGGTTGTGGCATGAAGAATGGGACAATATTCTCTTGTTAGGCAATAACCAATCAATCAACATCATTGATTAAGTAGATTAATGGGCAAAATGTATAATCTTGATTAACCATGAGATGTGGTGTGGTGGTAGCTCACCTCATTCCTTAACCATGTGGTTGGGGGTTCGATCCCCGCCCATGGGAATGGAGCGCATTTCATGGCCAGCTGTTTACCTTCTTTGGAGAGCTCCCACGGCGAAAGGGATTAGTCACTGCTGTCGGCGGTGGACACCCTTGGATCTCATCCAAAAAATGTATAATCTTGATTAACAACTATCTCGTATAGGAAAAGAAGCCATGGATATAATCAAGGTTACTTTCTTCATTTGTTTCTTCTTCTACAAATTTTCATGATTTTTTTTTTGGGCGTTGGATTCATCCTCTTTGGAAATATTTCATAGGCAAACTAAACTAGTAGGCCCTCTTTGCTTTAACTTGGAACTCATTATACTCTCAACTCTATATATTTTCGGTTTCTAACTGCTATGTCCCATTTATGTGCCTCCCTACATATACTTTCCAATTGCTAAGGTTCAAAAAGGCTCTCTCATCACAAGTAGAGTGTATTAGGATGTAACCGGAGTATTTTTAGTAGTTAAATATGGTGTATTTAGTTAATTTTACATTTTGATTAAAATATGAGGGTGTACTTAGGTCATATGGTGTACTCAGTTAATTTTAGAATTCGTTTAGCAACACTCTTTCCATGCGTTTACTTACACATAAGGAAGCATTAATTATGCAGGCGCATCTTAAAATCCTTAATCAAATCCCCCACAAACACCAAGAAACTAATCAACTAGGAAATGGTAGTTGATTTGATTCACATTCCTTGCTTAGAGCATCCGTAATGGGCTCCCTAAACCACCTCATTGGACAAATTTTAGGGAGGAATTCGAAAAATACAACCCCAACCAAGCTCCTTATCCACCTCCTAAAATCTAGAGACTTCTAGGAACTCGTAAATTTGAGGAGAGAAAAGGACTCCTAGTGACTCCTTATAATTTAATGCTACTTTATTTTATGCATATTTTAAACTTTTAATTAATGCTAAATATATATATTTTTTTTTATAAAGATAGACCAATTATATTGAATTAAAAAATTATTATAGTATTTAAGAATCCCTAAATTATGAAGTATGATTGGAGTTCAAATTTTATAGAGCGGTCCTAAAATAACTTTTGTGTGTTTTTAGCTAAATTTTAACAAAAAACTATGGAGCATGATTGTAGATTCTCTAAGTAAACTTGTGTTGAGGCCCAAAAAATCCATGGTTGGGCCCGAATAAATTCCTAGCCCAAGACGATATATTATTGGAAAAAAAACCCGATTTGAAGTACACAGAAGTATGTCATGCATAAGCCATATCCTACATGCCATGCCGAATAAAAATCTGTCACGCTAGAAACTGAGATTAAAATTATAAGGATGCATTTAGCTTTGCAAATCCATGCCAATTATCCTATCAAGCGTTATACTCAAAAGCATGCCAAGCGACATGCCATGCCAAGCGGGAAATTATTATCCCACACCCAATCGCACTACAAGCTTAAGTGGGCCCAAGCCACTTAAATGCCCGGGGCTTGCTTGAGTAGGTTGTAGTATGGATGGTAACGAGTTGTCATGGGGCCCATCGATGGGTCGAGAAATGGAAGTCTCGGGTCGCTTGGGGGTCTCGGGACTCAAGCCCATTTTTTAGGCCCAAACGTGGGTAAGCACAAGAGAGAAAGTAGCCCATTGCCTCAACTAGAATAGCCCAACCAAAATAGCCCCATTGCTCCAACTAAGATAGCCCAACCAAAATAAGCCCATTGTCCCAATTAGAATAAGCCAACTAAAAGGCCCAACACTTGATCAAATTATCTCATCCATTGGATGAATCATGTGGTGGACTTAAAAAGCCTATGTAATTAGAATAAAAAGGCAGCACAAGTCTTGGCACTCGGCTGGGAGAGAAAAATCACGAAGGAGCTTGGAAAGCCCACACGTGAAGGGTTGCTGGGAGGCTTGGGAGCAAGTTCCAAGCAAAAATCCTTCAAGGAACCAAGGGATATTAGCACGCAAGGAAGGATGCCATCCCTTTAACCAGTAGGCACACCCACTTTATTTCCTTCATCAGATTTGGCCATGGAAAGAGGAAGAAAGAGGAGAAAGAAGATGGGTGAAAAGGGGAAGTTCCCCTCTGAGGCAGCCGCTGGAAGAAGCCTGGAGCACCCAAAATCTCTGATTTTGTGGGATTGGGCAGAGCTGACTTTGCCACCATGAAGTAAGTCAAGAAAGAGGAGAAGAAATGAGGAGGAAAGCTTAGCTAGATTGGGAAGTTCTTAGAGAAGAACAAACCCCAACAACTATAAATAGGGCCTCTTCTACCCAACACAACACAACCCACAACCTTCAGAGAGCAAGCTTCCTCTCTCTCACTTGCAAACCCAGCAATTTTCGTGCTTTGCTTGCCCATTTCCCCCATCTCCCCTGCTTTGGCAGATTGCTACAGCTTTGACAGAGTCACTGTCAAGCTGCCGGAAGCTACGAAAATCATCCAAGACTCTCCTCCCTTCCATTAAAACCTCTATCCTTCGTAGGAACCCATAACTCTCTCTCTCTCTCTCTCTCTCTCTCTCTCTCTCTCTCTCTCTCTCTAAAGTGCTAAACCAATGATAATTTTGCTCCCATGCCACATGCCTCTCATGCCAAGCCCAAAAGTTTATCCGTAAGCATGAAGAAATTATCTGTAAGTTGCTGTTGTTTTGGCTGGTGAAGATAACCAAAATACTTCCTAAGGCCTTGCTACCCTTTCGAAGCATTTTGGGGCTTAATTTTTGAACTCAGACAAAGGGGACAATTTCATCAGCCCAGCCCACTCGCTGCCGGAAGAAAAAGGCCCCAACAACTTGTATCTAAGGTAATTAAGGAATTGGAATTGGATCAACTACTATCCCCTAATTGATCTCATTCTTGATGTTTAGGGTATTTGACTACATATTTTAATGTGGAACCGATATAATGTTTGATTCGTTTGTGTTAATGAACGCAGGAGAAGTTAGAAATTGGAATCATTCCAATACCCATGTATTAGTAAACATCGGAGAAGCAAGAACTGGAATCATTACAATACCAATGTGGACCTTAATCTTTTGGTCCACCCATCAATTTGGCACATCTCATCACATTCCATCAACACATTTGTCAAAAAGTTGGTCACTTAATGACACACAACCAACTCTAAAAGGTGTTTTCCACCAAAATACAACATATCCACCCGAAAGAAAACATAAATATCATGTATTATGCTCAATCATCTCCTTGATGGAATTCTAGGATTAAATCCAAAATGGGGAGTAGATGCCTTATTGAGCAACCAATACGAATTTTATTTTGTCTCCTTTGTGGATGAGCTATATTTGGATTAAAAAAATACCCTTTAAAGTTGTTAACATGACCGATTTTAACCAAAAATTTAATGGAATGCGACAATATGGAACACATTAATGCTTAGAACAAAAGATAAGGGTCACATTAATGAATTTGAGAGTTTAAGAAACCAAATGAGGACTTTGAAAAAGGTTCAAGGACCTCCATTCATTATTACTCCATTCCGAAGTAATAAAATCCTCCAACTGTACTCTATAGTACAAGTTCTGAGAATGTTTTTATGAACTTTCAAATTAAAGTTGGTTGACTTATGTGACAATTTGAAAATATTTATTTGCTACTTGAATAATTGTTGCTTCAATAGACTCTTCAATTCAATTAATGCAATGTTATGAAAAAGAATCAAAACATGTGAAAAATGTCTATGTAATTATTATCTGAAAATATAAAATGCATGTTTTTAACATTTTCAAGGTAGGTTTTGTTTTTCCAAAGTAAAATTAAATGTTTTGAAAAGCCAAAGTCAACTTACTAGTCTTGAAGAGAGAGAAAAGAGGTTGTAGCTTTGATGACTGAGTTTGAAGGGCTGTTGGAGAGATTTTTTATGATGTGGCTCACCTATTTGAGTATCCCAAAGTGTTTGAAGAGGCTATTGGAGATGCTCTTAGAATCGGACTCTAAAGTGTAGAGTTATGTTGGTGTAGGTTGTCCACTACTAATTGCAATGATGTCTTTTAAGTTAAAACCTCATATCTAAAGGTGTATTGGGTATAACCCCACCGGAAATATTGGACTTAAATGGGTAAGATGTTAGTAAATATCGATGCATGGTTCGGACAAAGTAGTGGGCTCATATAGGATTTGTGACACAACAAATTCCCACTTTAATTTTCATATAATTTATGTTTGTACCATATCTGATCGGCCTCTCGTGCCATTACACGTGGAAATAACTTGACACCAAGCAAGGCCCAGAAGCCCAAGCTGGCCAGTCCAGCCTTACTAGCAATAGGTGCCCTCGACACCTACTACCGATTCTACAGTGGCTAACCCAATCGCATAGACTCACAATCGATAGTCTGTAGGTGCACTCGGCACCCCTTGCCGATTCAGCCTTACGAAAGGTATCTCGTAAGAATCCATTGGGTTCCGTACTGGTATACTCTCTAGGACACGTGGCCCCCCAGATTATTCCCACGAGTTCCACATCGAAAGTTTACACCAAAAAGACACCCAAAACCTCTATAAATAAGGCCCCTTGCCCCATGGCACAATATAATAGTTACTAGACATTCATGCCATTGCTTTGTCAATAGCTAACTCCTCTCTCATTCGGCTAACTTTAACATTAGAGAGTCTTTGGCTGGTACCACATCAGTGCCTTAGGTCTTACCTACTGCTCTTCCCTTTCTCTTTGAAAGGAAGTGCTTATCGAAAGTAGATCAGATCACCACCTCATATTTAATTTGGACCCACTACTAGTCATCTAGTTTCTCGCACCAACAATTTGTATTTGGGTTAAATACATTTTTGGTCAATGTGTTTATACCTAAAATTTATTTTAAATCTCTGGGGTTTTAATTTCATTAATTTTGTCACTGAGTTGCAAAACATTAACAATTTAAGCCATTTTCATCAATTTTATACTAAAAAATATTAAGATATTCATTTAGCAATTATACTTAATGCATAATATGTGTGCCAATTGGCCTTTTTATTTTATTTTATAATTTAACAAATTGAGTAAATTTTTTTGAAAAGAAAACAGCAAAAAGGAATGTGGGTGAACACGGTTGAACCTGTTATAATTGTCCTATTTTTCTTTTCATTTTAACTATTTTAGTTATATTGTTTTACTATTTTACCCTAACTATATTACACTTTATTTTTAAGATTTCTAGTTAATTAAGGGTAAATCTGTGATGTTTCACTTTCAAAACCTTCTTATATTATATATACTAGCCTCTCCGCACGCTATTCCGCGCCTGTGAGAGGTTTTTTTTTTTTAATTTAAATTTAATTTAGAATTTAAAAAGATAATGGATAGTTGTGTTTCATAAAAATAGGATTCATTATCTGATTTTTCTTTTAATTTTAATTTTTTTAATATGAAAAAGTGTGAATTTACCATATTATCCTAATTTAATTAACAATTTCAATTCTTAATGTTTGCATTAACCAATGGAATTTTCTGGTATTTTGAATGTTTTAACATTCTCTGTATTTTGCTTTATATATATAGATATTAAAACAATAATATTTTAAAATTAAAAAAATGAAAAAAGGAAGGGAGAGATTTGGGCATTGGGGAAGATGGGTCAACCGTCACCCCAACCACCAATCCCCACCCAAAACCACATTTCCACCTCTTCCCATAATTATTTTGTGTTTGCTGTTTAAAATTTTTGTTTCTTGCTGTTTTAAATTTTGGTTCGGGTGCATGGGGATTTCAAAGTGGCGATTGGGTATGGGGTTGCATTTGGCGAAGGAGAAGGGTTGTGTTGTGGAGGGAGTGGGAGCAGTGGGAGGTGTGGTGCTGGAGCACCGTAGTATTCTATAATTTCTCGTAGTGTCAGACTGTTTGTATTTTTTAAATGACCTTATTTTATTATTAAAATGATTTTATAAAATTTTAAATAACTATATTTATATATTTATAAAATATAAATGAATTATTTAATATTTTTAATATAATAAAAATTGACGGAAATGACTAAAATTGTTAACGTTTGGTACCAAATTGATGAAATTGAAAACTCAATGACTAGATTTTTGGTATAAACACAAAAACATTACTCTGTAAATCTGGTGAACATCACAATTGCCAATCTGGTCCATCAATCGCAGCAGCTAGATGATATATTTCAACAATGAGATTTATGATTCCTCTATCCACAACATAGCTCAAGATACCAAAAAATAAAACCCAAGATTTATTTCTGCCTCTAGAATCCCCTTGTTCACAGCAAAACCACTAATTGAATTGTGAATATAAATAGTACTGCAAGCATGGCAATATATATATAATTGTTGTTTTATTCGGCACTTCGATTGTGAGGCCAATTTTGATTTACTTCGTAAACTTTTTTACATATTATTTTTCATTCTTCCTAGCAATGAAAGTGCAAAGATCTCATACACAAAGCACACCATCTCAATCATCTCCTTGTAATAATTAACTCTTAAAAGATTATTGGTAATGACACAATAATTAATTATAAGTTGAACTGCATGCAAATCTTAATCACGTCTAATAGGGCTTCTCTCCAAGCCAATTCCCTGGAGGATCATAGTTGCATATGATGAGCTGCCCTCCTCCATTTGTGCATGAAGCACGAGCACAGCCCACACGCTTTGTGTCCTTCCACACAATCTGCGTATAATGCCCACACATTTGCCCAGGGATGCAACTATTGGTCTCGTGATTATAAAACTTCTTCTCATGAGACCACGACTTCACCGCGAACCTCCCGCCCCACGGCTGCTTCCCGCCGCCCCAGAAGATGTTTTCGCCGTAGGGCCCGTTCGAGTGGATCATCGCGCACCCCGAAACCGCTCTCAGGTTGGTATAGAACCGAGCAAATTCCGCCAGCTTTTCGTCCCACTCCAATGGCAGAAGTCCTATTTTCTTTCGTGCATTGTTGTGAACCCTCAAAAAGTCATGTGCGTTTGCGGTTTCGACACGGAATTGATAACGATGAGCTTCTGTGGCTTGCAGCCATATGTTGATGCATAGAAAAGCTAATAAGAACTTCGATATGCTTCCCATTGAGCTTTGTTGTTCTTTTGGAATTAATGGTGCTCTTTGCAGGGGTTTGCGTATTATATAAATAAGCTGATCAGAAGCCTCTCAAGGTGCTTGAGATGTGCGTAACAATAGAGATAACGGAATAACTGATAATTTGTTTCGTACATCTTAATAAGGAGAATACATTTCTGAATGAGCCTACGTATTGGTTTACATTATGTCAAGATTTAGCTAATTTGTTTAACAACATTAGTGAGTTACAACAAATTAACGTAATTATATTTCTCAATTAAGTCCAGTTTAATTAGGTCATGGGGATACAAAATTAGGCAGCAAACCCTGGCCGTGGAGAAATTATTGTATGGTATTACGGTTACGTGGTATAAAAACCATCTACGTGTTATAATATGAAAGAACGACGGAGTTGAGATTTTCTCATTTTTAGAGTATAATATATATATCAATAAATATTATATTAATAATACAAGTTATACTGTGTCACATCCTCACAGTATTATGATGACATGATTAATTATTTAATTCTACGTATCACAGTTTGTATATATGTAATACAGAATTTGCTTTTTTTTTTATATTAATTGTTGATGAAACGATATTCTAACTAATCTAATGGAATTGTTATTTTCACAGATTTCTACGACAGAAACGCAAAGGCTAATGTGGCTAGAATCAACAAGATAGATTTTGAGAATTGTAACGTAAACAAATCATATCATGAAGAGTATGGACGATATAAAGCGATCTGGCATGTATTATTAGCACCTACAAAAATTAGCTGTTCGCGTCCAAAGTCGTTCCTAAACTCAGTTTAATTACATTAATTAATTACTTTAAATGCCGTCAAAACTTCTTCTCCTAGTGGAAGACATGAAATTTGTGTATTTGAGTATAAGTTGTTCTATATCTTAATGAAGTATATGGTCTTCAAAGTGTTATGGTCTAAGTTGATGCTATATTCTACATATTCAAATACTACTATCATTTGTCAGTATTTTATTCGAACTTGGGCATTTGAAAATTAATATTAAATGTTTTTTTGTACATTTAGAATGTTAATTATTGAATTTAAAAGCAGAATTAAGACTAGAAAATGATGAAAACCAGGAGTGTCTGATTGTAAAACCTAGATATCGTTGCCTATGACAATTTTTTCAAGGCCATGATATGCTGAGATGCTATTCAGAGTACCGTTATATGCTTTGGAGGGCAACACTGTAAAGAGCTTGCTGACAATTTTATTAATTAAACAAAGGTGTTGGGGCTCAAATTGGTGTTTCTATTTTCCGTGCAAAGTTGTCTTTTGAGATAAATGGCTATTCGTTTATGGTCATATTAAGCACAAAATACCTTTTATGGTAATGTTAAAGAAATTTGAGTATCCCATGAACAAAGTGAAAAATGATAGGAGCATCTTCTACAATAGTAGTAGCAAATAAAATTCTTTAAATTGAAGGTTGTTGACCTACGTGGCAATTTGAAAAACCTTATTTGCTACTTGAATAATTTTTGCTCCAATAGACTCTTCAATTCAATTAATGCAGTATCATGGAAAAGAAAGAAAAATATGAAAACATGTGAAAAATGTCTATGTATTTATTATATGAAAAGAAAAAATGCATGTTTTTAAGATTTTCAAGGTAGGTTTTGTTTTTCCAAAGTAAAATTAAATGTTTGAAGAGGCAAAGTCAACTTACTTAAAGAGAGAGAAAGAGGTTGCAGCTTTGATAACTGAGGTTGGTTGAAGAAGCTATTGGAGAGAGTTTTCCTGATGTGGCTCACCTATTTTAGAATTCCAAAATTGTTAAAAAGGTTGTTGGAGATACTCTAAACATTAAAAAACTCACTACAACTCAACTGTGGCATCCTTTTCTAAAATTATACTAATCATATTAACATAAAAGAAGACATGATTGCACCAAATTAACAGTGCAAACTCAACCAATAACTATAATTTAATGTTTTGTTTAGTATCATTTCTCTTGTTAATGGTAAAAGAGATCCTTAGTTCAAATTCTCATTCCTCATTTTTTTTATACAAGTGATCATCTACTTTAATCTAATCTAAACTACAAGAAGGGGGATTCGAACTCGAGTACAGAGTAGAAAGCACATCTGCTCTAGCCAAATTAGCTAAGTCAATGTCTACAAATTCTCATTCCTCATTTGTAGAAAAGATAATAGTAATAATTCAAACCATCTTTTGGTTCAAAGAACTTTTCATGCTACCAATTTTTCCTCACACATATACGCATGCAGGCCATTCCATGGCCTCCTAATAGACATTCAAATATTTGGAGTTCCCATACCATACCACCCACCTTGGTGGATTGTCAACAAACTCTAGAATTCTAGGAATTCAAAGGTCACGAGGTTCCTTCATATGTTAAACTAGAGATTTGAAGGTCCAAGCCCAAGCTACGGATTCGAACCCAGGATTTCTGGAGGATTACATGCACATGATGGAGGCCTCACACAAAAAGAAATCAAGAAAATTGATGACAATTCGACGTATTCCAAATTGAGAAAGAATCAAGCAATTAGAAGATCTTCATCAATGTGATCCCACGGATTTAGGAGGTTTCAAAAGGAAGGAGTTTCAAAGGAGCTTACCTCAGGCCATTTAATGGCCAACCCATGGGACAAACAAACTTATTTTTTGTCTCGCACTTTTCTTTTCCTAGATTTAGGATTTTACTTTTCAAGAACCTAGTGTAGCTAGTTTTTCATTTTCCTAGTGTAAGTTTAAATGCTTGTTCAATTTACATTTTCTTGTCTTTTAAATTTAAGTTTATTTCAATTCCTCTAGATTTCATTGTTATCGCATTAAGTTTAATTTCTAGTTTTAATTTAGTTTATTGTTCTTATTTCGTTCTTGCTTTATTTTATGTTTATTTATCGCTTTGATCTATTTTATCACACTTTAATTCTTGTCTTTAAGTTTAAAACACATATTTAATTTAATTGCACCATTTTTACTAAAACAAACCTAAAAATTACAAAAACATACATACGAAGCCTAACCATCCTCGAGCCCGAGGAAGTGAAAGAACCTAAGCTAAGAGAAGGTTCCTTGCTTGGCCGATCAATCACTTGATCAGAAGTCAGAAGCACAACAAATCCATCTAACCTTTTCCATCTAAGCCATTCGGTGGCTTAGTGGTAGCACGCCTACGCAACTCAAGAAAAGAATGACCAAAAGCTCCTTTTGTCGGCCACCTTGGCCGAAAAGAGGGAAACAACATCACAACAGCAGAAACGACAAATCTGTATCGAAAGCCAAAGCTAAATAGAAATAAATCAATCTAAAGATAAGAGATAAACCACAACAAACTCCTGAGAATTATTAAACATAAACAAACCAAAAAGCAGGACAATCACTCCACATCATCTCGAGCAACCCGAAGAGAGACATAGCGCCATACTGGCTAAACTCATAGTGCCGCATTGGCTAAATCCAAACCCAATGCAACCTGACATCTTCCTTATTACTTAGTAACTTCCTTCATGGTATTATAGTGGGTTGCCCACGTGTGAAAGCCCAACGACCACACATGCTCCACATCACTCAATATGTTTTGTCCACATGTTATGCTTGAAAATTTGTTACATGTGTAGGGGGCTGTGGAGATTCAAAACTAAGATCTCTGGCATGCAAATTAAAGCTTTTTTCATTGAGTTAGATCCCGTTTGCCATCAAAATACTTTTGGATTAGAGAGGGGAGCTTGTTTCACAAAAAGTTCAAAACTATAATATAAAAACCCATGTGCACTAGTTGTTGGTTGATGATAAAGAGTATATTTACCCCACATCTAGAGTCTCTCTCTTTGACGAAATTGCCAATTTTTGTTATAGTTGTGGTCGTGACAACACTACTACTTCTGGCTACGTAGAGTTTGGTTGGGCTAATACCTCCGGCTTGGGACTTTTATAATGTTTGGGCTTCACAATATAAATTTGTTGTTGGAGACGTCTTAGGTATGCAAAACTTAGTTATGAAAAAACAAAATGACTTAGTATTACTAAGGTTTGATTAATGCCTTTCTTCTGTTAATTAATATTTGTTATGCTTACTATTTGCGCTATTGTTGTTAATTAGCTTATACGATGATTCTTTCTGACAGATTTCTACAATAATAAGCTACCAAAGCTTGGCGTGGCTAGAGTCGGCCTATACCAAGTGGTATGGACGATATAAGTTTCAATTCAGATATCCTGGCCCTTTTTATTTCACTAGCACGAATGAGAAGAATTGTGGCCGGGGACAAAAATTAGCTGTTTCTATAAAGAGTCTCATTTAATAACGAACACTGCTTCCCTCATTCCCTCCACATTCTTACTTCTTGCAGATCACAGTTTGACACATATGCAAAAATAATTCATCAAACACACCCAAAGAAAAATCGCTCCTCATATTTCAACTTGTGATTGGCAGGAAAGTAAGAGTTCCTACTTCCAAGGTAGGAGACAAGTATTTTCCTTTAATGACATACAATTCCTAATCTCGAAACTTTATCCCTGTGATGGAATTTGAGTGGATACATTGGCTTAAACAAAATGTGTACTTTTAAGTTTTAAGTATATATTATTTCATATCATAATGATGAAGTATATGTTATCAATGTCATGACAAGTCCAAGGACAGAGAAAATAATCATGACAATGCTAAAACGGCACATTGCCTTGACTAATTGGCCTAATCCACATTTACCAAAAAAAAACAAACGAACAGACGTTAGGGCCAAGGCCATGTGAGGCCAACGTACCAGCAAACTTGTCCTTCCATTTCTTAAAATGAGAGCATCCTTTGAAGGAGAACTCAATATATACACCCAAGTGCTGTAAATTTGGTTGTGGTAGCAGTGAAAACACACAAAAAACGATGACTGGGAATTTACACATGCAAATTTAGAGACCTCTACATGTCAAAATTTGATTTACTTTCTTGATAGAATTTCTCTAACCACCCCTCTATCAGCTTAATTTCAGTTGCCCTTTGCTCTACCAACCATTCAGGATCTTCTTTCTTTGAGAAACGCAGATCTATGTGGTGGGCACCTGATAATCAAAAAACAAAATAAATGAGCAGTTAATGACTTCCAAGCAATTTTTTCTTTTTCTGAGTGCTCTGCTCTCAGATGACAACTATAAAACAGATCTATGGTTGGCTCCAACTGTTTAGAGTAGAAGATACCTTCTTTGGTAACAAGAGCAACGATAGTTTCTGATACATTCTGCAGGACACTGTGATAGATATCATTAACAGCCATTAGAACTCAAATAATGAACTTTTGATGGCACTAGTTGTTGAATCAAATAAAAAGAACAGTTACCTGCCACCACTCCATGGATCCAATAAGCCATTGGAGAAAATGATATTGCTTCCAAACGATTTCAAGGTGGCCTTAATATCCTTCAAATTTAATGCCCAAGAGTATCAGTATCAGTATCAAACTATACAATTTGAGAAGGTATGAATCATATGATTATGTCAGCACCAATGAACAGGAAAAAGTAGCTAGAGATACATGCTGTTGTTACCCACATTCTAGGAAGTAGTTGCTTCAAATGTTCAATTTCGAAATTTCAAAGATTGAAGTTGTAACAAATGTGAAAACAACTACTTTGAAACACTATAAGATCGGAGGTTAATGGTTTCTCTTGCATGGTAAGTGACAAAAGTAATCTAAATTATACCCAAAGTGTTCAAATTTATTTTGATCAAAATATATTGCCAGACCAGTACATTGCAGCAGATTTATTTTGAAAGAAAAATCATCCTCTATTAACTCATAGGAGGTTACACAAATACTAAGATAATTATGTGATGTAATAATAGGATGTCTACCAAACACTATCAACTAT
The DNA here is from genome assembly GCA_034190965.1 of Prunus campanulata. Classification (NCBI taxonomy): domain Eukaryota; kingdom Viridiplantae; phylum Streptophyta; class Magnoliopsida; order Rosales; family Rosaceae; genus Prunus; species Prunus campanulata. The sequence goes on from CM067213.1 coordinate 9,989,760, forward strand.
CAACCCAAGGAAAAGATAGGATGAATAAGGGAGAGAAATAAGATCATTATGCAATGAACGAGTACACATAGACGCTATTTCACACTAAGTAATTAATATTTAGCAACGGGGATGATCAAATGATCAAATGGAAATATACTTTGAAGTGGAAAGGATAAATAAATTCATAATACATCATCCTCTTACATGTCCACCAAATTCTGTTGTGATCCATGTAGGCCTTGGTTTCACATTGTAATCCTTCCAGCACTCCTCTTGAAAAGAAGAGAGATTAAAATCATAGGTTTGAAACATGCTTGCATCCCGGCTACTAGACATGGGCATAACCATCTCTGTGCAAGCCTGTATAAAAGAAAGGAAATAACAGAAGACATTCTATTACAGGAATTTATGAGTACTTAATTTCAACCATATGTTAATTTAAAAAAGAAAATACTATCACTGTAACACTGATAGACCTGCCAATTCCACCCATCCGTGCCAACGTCGGAATAATCTTCCAGCTCAAAGCATTTAGCTTGTCCAGTGTAATTGTAGAATATGCTTACACCTTCAAATATGCGCTCCAGTGTGCTAGTCCCATCAGGACAACCATCAATCTTTCTGCAAACCTACTACAAGAGCTAAATGACTATTTTGATTTGCAACAGAAGCAAAAACCATTGCAGAAATCTTGCTAGACATGTATTCAAAAGCAACACAACCCCAACAGGGAAGACTAATTTCTGGTCTTAATTCCTAAGATAAGATACAAATAACAAAAGCTAGCGACAGACTATACTGGAAGTGGCAATTATTGGCAAACACCTTAATTGGAAAAAACTTTTTTTTTGTCATGGCATTGCAGTTGAAGAAAACATAAACCAATGAGAGAAATTATTTAATCATCAAAACAAAAATAAATAGCACAGAACCTAACTTTCTACATTATTTGAGACAGAATATTATACTTGAAATAGATACGCAGAAGACACCCTGGTATGAGGAAAAAAGGAACTTGGATGCACCTCTGAATTTTCCTTTCCTGGATTAATAATTTTAAAAAACATTGCCTTTGCACATTTCGGAGAGGCTGGCAAATAATAGGTTTCTAGTATACTCACTATGAACTAACCTCTCTTATCGGGTGTCCTGGCAAAGGCATTACAAAGTCAGCAGCATATGGGTAGTTCACCATTGCCAAATAACTATACGCGGAGTCCAACCAATTTGCAAGATCATCGGTACTACTTAGTTCCCTGAAAAATGGCTTTGATCAGCTGAAACTCAGTGGCCAGTGAAGAAAGACCATTTCCATTCACCACTAGGAGGATAAAAGCAAATGCAGTAAATTGCACAGATTCCTTACCGACATAAATGGAAAGTTTTTGTCAGCTGGCGAAGGCCATTTTGCTTCTTACCCTCGGTTACCAATGCATCCCAGGACTCTTTTATAGTGTTAAAGCAGCTCCTGCTTTCGCGCTGGGGATATAAGATGGAGGTTATAATACGTCACCAAAAAACTCATACACCAAGAAAACTAAGGGAAAAGAAAAACACAGGTTACCCTGAAATCATTAGAAACGATATCGTAAAACGTTTCTGGTGGCACAATATCCTCGAATTGAAGAATTGGCGCCGAAGAAGCAAGTGCACCAATTGCAATGTGAGGATACTTAAGCCTCATCCAGGCTGCTAACACTGTTTTCAAAATTAAAGCATAAAAATGACATCCCACAAAAGAGACCATTTGCCTATTTGTGCTAATTCTACACAATCAATGCAATTGAATAAATATATCACACATTTTTATAATTTCACCAAAATCCAAAATAACAGCAACTTTCACCATAACAGAGCATTACAAATTTACTTACTTCCGCCATAGGATCCACCGAAGAGCACGACGGGGCAACCTTCCGCCGACAAATTTCGCTTGAGCTCCGTGATTAATACGGCAAAATCGGCCAGGGCTTGCTCGGCCGTGAGAAACGACAGCGTACTGGCATTCTTATACGCCTCGTCTTTATTCCCATACGGCATGGACTCTCCATAGTACCGGTGCTGCCAAATTTAGAAAGAAAATTAATTTTTGGTCTTTGACCTTTTTTTCTTTTGTAATTTTCTCGGGAACCAAACATAAACTTACTTCGGGAAAGAGGATCATAGCTCCAAATTGGGGGGCGACTTCCCAGACGAAGCCGGTGTTTTTGGCGAACCATTCGATGCCACCTTCGTTGCCGCAGTAGAAGAAGATGGGGCCCAGTCTCTGTGGGCCCACCCAGTGCTCGGTGTTGATGAGGTACCGCTGTTGGAACCTCGGGGAATCCGAGAAGCTGAAATGGTCGAGACGTTGAGCGAAATATCGGGTTTCGTATCGGATTTTTGGTTGCTGTTGCTGTTGTTTCGGTGGTTGAGGTTGTTTTGGTGGTGAAGAGCTTGAGAACTTGCCCAGGAAGCGTGGGGCCCATCTGGAGGAGGGGAAATTGGAAGGTCGTGATGCAAGTGACGGTGGAGATGAAGTGATGATGGTGATGATGAGGAAGAGAGAAAGAGAAAGATGGGAGTATTTGGGCTTTGCCATGTTTGCTGTATGAGGAACTGAACTGGGTCCTGGAGAGCTGTTGCGGCTGGACCAGCTGGAGGTGGAGCTCAGGTTGGTGCGAGAGCAGCGTAAAGTAAAAGCGCCTAGCAAATTTAGAGTTTGATTAATGTGATTTGACACGTGGGATGATGTTATTGGAATCTTTTTGTTGAACTGTTAACTATTGACTAAGAGGCTAAACGAACACCACATCAATCTTGGGCTCTGACTGTGGTTTCAAAACGTTTCAAGTCCAAGACACGTACTGTTAAATTGGGCTGCCTTTTTAATAGCCCCCGCCAATGAATCTGTTTTGGGCCCAAAGGTAATTATAATTTTTTCTTGTTGAAAAAACTCAAAAAATCATCATACGATATGATCATACACTAACAGTCCCATTCTCTTGGGACCCCTATGGTCCAAGGGACTTGTAGTTAGGAGTGGGCATGGTTCGGTTTGGACCAATTTTTGCCTTAAATTAGAATCGATCCGGTACTATTCATTCGATTTAGTTCGGTTCGATTTTAATATAAAAAAAATTCAAAAATTGTCCGATTCGAGTTGAATCAATTCTGATTCGGTTTGATTTTGAACCGGATTATAAAAATTATTTTTTAATACAATTCTCAACTGAAATTTTATTTTTTTACTTGAAAATTAACAAATTATTCAATTTCATATAAAAATAAATATTAAAGCTAGAAAAGAGAGATATTTTGAAATTGAACTTGGATAAATATTAGTTATGAGATTAAAAATATAGCATTGAATATAAATAAATATTGAAATTATATATATATTTTTTATTTGACCGGTTTGGTTCAGCCTGGTCTGATTTTTGAAGATAGAACAGAAACCAAAACCGATCCAAATTGGTCCAGTTTTGACTTTTTGGTCAACTCGGTTTTTTTCGAGTTTGGTTCGGTGAAGTTCGGCTCATATTTCCTGTTCACCAGTTTGAATGTCCACCCCTACTTGTAGTTACTCACTCTTCGATCTAATCTAAGGGTTCATAAAAAAAACTAGTTAAAAATCAAGATATTAATTTAACTTAATCAAAAATTGAAATTTAAAAAATAAATAATAAAAGTTCACTGGAACAAAAACACGTTCAGAGGAGAAAATCATGAACATGTTCTTCCTCCCATCGCCACCACAACACCTTCGATTTCGGCATCGCAGACGACCTTCTGCAGACATGATGTTACTCGAGCCGCCCAGAGTCAGTTGAATGCAAAGGCATAATTTGAATTTTTATTTTTTTCTGCCCTAAACTCACTCTTCAATCTAATCTAAGGGTTCATAAAAAAAAAACTAGTTAAAAATCAAGATATTAATTTAACTTAATCAAAAATTGAAATTTAAAAAATAAATAATAAAAGTTCACTGGAACAAAAACACGTTCAGAGGAGAAAATCATGAACATGTTCTTCCTCCCATCGCCACCACAACACCTTCGATTTCGGCATCGTAGACGACCTTCTGCAGACATGATGTTACTCGAGCCGCCCAGAGTCAGTTGAATGCAAAGGCATAATTTGAATTTTTATTTTTTTCTGCCCTAAACAGTTTTTCTAATTTGGCCCTTTCACTTTTTCAGTTTCTACAATTAGGTTTCCTCCTCTTTTACTGGTTAACATGATTTTCATGAATCTTATACCATCAAGAAGTGGTTAACATGTGAACATGAAGCGGTCATGGGTGGGCATCCAGCAATTACATCATTTTTTTTTTTTGCAGACCTTCATTAATTTGTTTCTTTAATTCTAGTTTTCCCCTTGTTTATTACATATCGATCATGTTAACTTGCGAGGGGATTGGTGGATTTGGATTTTCGTGTTTATGACAGAGTCAGGGTTACTATGGTGGCGATGGCGTCGAAGTTGCTATGGCTGCGATGGAAGGAAGAACCAGTTCCTGATTTTTTTTGCTCTGAACGTGTTGTTTGAGTGAAGTGTTATTATTTCTTTTTTAACTTTTAATTTTTGGTTAAGTTAAATTAATATCTTATGCCGTAAAAGTAAAATAAAATTTATTTTTGAATAGATTTTTGTGAACCCAAAAGTCTAATCTAAGGGTGGGTAACCACAAGTTTCTTGGACCATATGGTCTAAGAGAACGGGACTCCATACATTAAATAACAAGGAAACGATGTTTCGGAAAGAGATTCTAAGAACGGGAGCTTCTCCAATAAGAATTGTAATTAAGAGTTTTTAATCTCAACCATTCATACAATGACTAAGATTAGAAGTCTTTAACCAATCTTTTTTTTAAGCAACATGATGGTATTTTATTGATATGATGATCACAAGTAAAATCAGGCTATGTAGCCTACCCTCTCAACCACAAGTGGAAAAAGGAACATTGCCCATGATAGAGCACTCATCACACCCACCCCACCCCGGATACATATCTATAAAAAACTACTCAATACAATCCTCAAACAAAACATCAATAATAAATCTGGAGGTTACTCGAACTAATATGTAGTGCAAAGCGAACAATACAGTGAGTCACACCATTGGTGGATATGCGTATAACCTTCTCCAATGATATGAGACAAAAAGTTATTGGTGTCCTCCACAATTGGGCCTAGACAAGATCAGCCATGGATGTACCTTGAATTGCTGAGACAATTTGGAGAGCATCCCTCTAAAAGGAAACATTCATAAAACCCCTCTCAACCGCTAACAAAAGACCAATATGTGCAGCCAATGCCTCAACATGAGCTAGGAATATGGTTTGTGAGTTTTCTGCATATGTAGGTATATTAATTTATGTTGTCTTCCTATTAATAAGGTAACACATTTTATATTTCTACTCATGTCTCGACATGTAAATCTCTGTTCTTCATTTTGACCTTTTGGTTATGTAGATTAATTTATGTCAACTTTGATTTAGTCAATATGAGTTATGTTTTTTACCCCAACAATGTTTAAAGGTCAAATTCAAAAGTTAAAAGTTACAATGGCTAAAATTAAGGACTTTTAATTTGTTTTCATTATTTACCTTCAATGGTAAAATAGCCACATAAAATAAGTAATACATGCAAATTGCGCATCGATTCAATAAGTTCAATACAAGGATTTTTTTTTCAACACTTTTAGCATGAAATGGGCCTATATATAATAAAAGACCCCTACTTTATATGCACCCTTTGTGTCCTTGTTTACCATGTTGGGCTGGTAAACCTCACTCCATCATGCCTCGTTTCATTGATCACTGTTTATTATTTGTGCTATTTCATAATGAGATTTGTGTCAAAACAACATAATTCACAAACGGATAATAATACGTAATTGTGAGATCCAATCACATTCATTAGAAATGTGCTAATCTAATGGTTTAAAACTTTTATAATAAATACGGTTGTATGAATCTAGCGATATGTATTAATATATGGGTGGAACCTTTAAACCTTAACCACAACTCAGACTAATCCCCGTTCATACCGGATCGGCTCATAAGAGGAAAAGTGCTGGCCAAAGTAGTGACTCCATACGAGAGCAGGGATCGAACCCCTGACCTCTTTTAAGGAATGAAAGTGCCGAACCACTCACACCAACCACCTTGGTTCACCGTCTGGGCTTTTATTACCACAATGAAGTACATGTTCTTATATTGTGGAAAAAGATAAAATAATATTGTTTTGCAAATTTATTAGCAGTTGTCAAAATGATGCTACTTCCATACACTTTCAAGGTGGCATTAATAGCATTAACTGCTCTGTTTAAATGCCGTATGCCACATCATTATAAACATGATATCAAAATGTGAACAAATCTTTCGTGCATTGGAAATTTTTTTTTCCAAAGTAACTCATTTCATTAAAAATGAAAGGCAATATCATTTATAAAGATAGAAAGTAAGCCTGTAAAATGGACCGGGTCCCCGGGGGGGGGGGGTTTATAAGAATATTAAATGCAATAATAATTCTTTTTTTTTTTTGGTCAACTTAAATGCAATAATAATTCATGTTCATAGTAAATGGGTCATTATATTCTTTCAAATATTTTAATTAAATATAAGTATAATTAATATTAATTTAGTATATTTATAAAAATATTATTAATTAACTTAAATATCGGGCCGCCCATAGGCCTGGAAATCATGGTGCAAGCCCTTCCCTTTAAATAGCTATTGTTAATGTGAATTTTTGTTTTAACTTCTCCAATTTTTCATTTCCTTACCTATTGTCAATGTGAATTTCGTTTCTCAGTTCTCCAATCTCTTGCATGTCCAGCAATAGAATCATGAAATTCCCAAATTTTGTGGATTCCGATTTTAGAAATTCTTGCTATTCTATTCTATTGTCTTTAATATATGAATTTCTTGCATGTGTTTCTTTTTGAGAACCCTAAAATAGGCTAACCATGAGACCCACATGCTAATAAAAAAAATACAGCAATTAATGCATTATGTTGTTAAGAACATCAATAATGGTTGTTCAATAGTTGAATGCAAAATTGGTCTTTGTTTAAAGATCTTTTTTAGAATATTGCAATTGTACAATTTTTAGTGTTATTAAATTTATCCCTTTTATTTTATTTGAGTATGTGAAAAACGTGTAAGTAGATATAATTATTGATATGAAGTTATTGAAATGTACCATTGCAAGTAAAATTGCAGTTCAATTCAATATATGCCAAAAAAGATCAAGTTATTCAACTGTTACAGTGAACTATTGAACAACCATTATGCATGCTCTAACTTATTGGCATAAGTACAAAACCTTGGCCGAACAGAAATCAAAACAGAAAATTAGCATAATTGAGACCCATTTACAAACATTCAGGCCAATACAAAACAAAGGGAAAACTAAATCCGAGAACAAGCCACTGCCACACCAGTCCCTTCCCACATGCCGCACCACCATCTTAAGTCCACAACTACTAGAGAAGGGTAACCAGTAACCAGACGAACCAAAGCTTTGAATGAAGAATAGTGGTTGGCAAACCACCCAAGCAAAAAGCGCTACTAATCCAAGTTTATTGTTATAATTTAGTCCAAGAATACCATTGTTAGTTAAATTCAAAAATAAATTCCAATTGAATCTCTAAAATTAGGCCTAAAGAGAGTTAGTCCATTTTAAAGTACTTTAAAAGGAAATTACTACTAATTTAGTAAAAAAAAAAATCTCCTAATATTGAAAAAGATTTCCAGTTCTAACGCACAAATAGATAAAGAGGGAGAGACGATCGAGTGATTTTATTTGTCGATCAGAATGATTGAGGTATTGTGTGCCCAATTCAGAGGCAAATTTGATCAAGAAAAAAGCAAAAAGAAGGCAAATTGTTTAAGAATATTCAATTATGCATGCAAATATGCCCTCAAAATGATACATATATAAAGTAAGAAGCAGCACCTGCAGCATTTCAAAGTCTCACTTAAAAAAATCCTTTCTTCGAATTCTTATTCTTAGATCTTCAAATCATTACACGTATCTATTCCCTTCGAAATTTCAACTAGAAAAGCACAGGGCATCTGGCCATGATTGTGGTTTGACCATACAATAATATATTCCCCATAATCTAAATACCACAAATAAAATATCATCTACGTTGACACAAAGCTCCCAACATTTGCCCTAGAATTGTGTGATTAGATAACCAAAGCAAAACAAAAGTCAAAATCTACAACTCAAGTCTTGGAAGCTTTGAGTGGGTGCGAGAAGAAAATATTTTTGTATTTGTACGTCTTTTTCATTATCTGCAAAAAAAATTCACCATGGATATATATTCAGTCAACTTATGTTGGCCAGTTGATAAGCATAGAATACGCTTAGATGCCCAAACCACAAATAGCTTGGGATGGAGAAGTTTGACCTTTCTTTGTCTTTTTTAGTTTATTGTCAATTTTCAGCCTTTTCTTTAGTGGCTAAGAGAGATTGTGGTATATGATTCATTGCTTCTTTAGAGGGAAATCTTAACCCCCAAGTCATTGCTCCCCAACCCCACACCCTCAATTCCCCTAGTCCAATACAAAGACTTGTCTCCACTACTTCTAAAATTCATGTTGTTTTCATTATTAATGTGTCAAATTCGACAGGACCTATGAGTTAGGATCCTCTGCTTTTCATGTAGCTAGGGTGAACTTTGTTATTTTCATGCGGGGTGGATATAATTATTGTTTAAATCAAGTAAGGGCACTAGTATATGTTACTTACAATTACGGATCCTTCACTATTTTGTGTTGCATATTTTGCTTATGCAAATAAAACTATGTCAAATTAACGGTTTCAAGTTCGAATCCCAACGACATCATAGTTGTGTGTGTGTGAAATCCCTCTCCCTTGTAGTTTAGACTATCGCTTGTACTAAAAAAAATATAAACTATGTCAAATTAATTAAACTTAACTTCAACTTTGGAGCATGTAAAGAAAGTTCATTTTTGTGGTCTATACTATAGCCCGCCACATAAAAAGGAAGGCCCCCTCAAGTTTTTCTGTACATATAGGGAGGCCTCAAACCTAGAGAGAGGTGGTCAGATCAAAGTGGTCATTTCGTTGATCCTTGTCAAATCCAAATTCCACCCCTTGATATGGGGCAATCAATTCTTCCATGAATCACCCTTGATCCAATACTGTTGATTCCTTCCCTTAAGGACTTCCGAACTCCGCACCGGTGCCTCTGATTTGCACACCAGGCCTTCTTTGGACCAGGATTCCGGCCTTTGCTAGCCTAATTGCGTTTGTGTTCTTCAAGTTTTTCAAGCCTTGAGACATTGGGGCTATGAACAGATGGGCCCATGAACATACAGCCATTCCCACTTTGGGATGAGTTAGGGCAGCCCCAAATTGACGGCGAAATTGGGAAAATTTTCTAGGATTTTAATCATTTGCAAGAGAAAGAAAAAAAGAACAACAGGCTCGTGAAAACTAATAGCTTAAAAAACATGGAAAGTATACTTACTACAAGAGGACAACCTCCAAAGGTAAAGTCATCGATTGAGACTCTAGGGTTGAAAATCAAATATCATACTTGTGGGATAAAAAATATTCACTTGGCAACTCCAAATCAGCATTTGTCCATAACTAGGGTAAAAGATATGACCACGCAACTTTACACATCCGCATGCCACGCAATATTATTCCTAATCGTCTAGGTCTAAATATAGAGTTGGATAAAGTCTATGAACTCATTAGGCTGAGTTTTATCTCAAAAAAAATTTGGTGAAATTAGAATCAATGGTTTACTATAGGCTATTTTAGAAACCTACTTTTCCGACGTTGGAAATTTGTGTTTGACTTATAATCACTAAGCCTTTCTTGTATTGTAACCCGATGACAGTCAATTCATGTACCTGTAATCCACTTTAGTCGATTCCCATGTGAACTAGGGCTTAGGGGGTTTCAATTTAGACATGCAATTTGCAAATACCACTTGATATGCACCACGAATGGCTCGGCTACTTGAGTCTCAAATCCACTATCAGGCTATGATTGCATATCAACCAGCCACATGGCCAGCATTTAGCAAACCCCACTTTCTCTTAGTTATATAGCATTGCATTATAGGACACCTTTTATAGTCAATCAGTCACATTTTTATTTAATTAACATGCATGCAGATGTAGTTAATGGGGTCTAATCCAGTGGAAAAAAACCTTCACTTGCAGATTATTGATCTCATGTTTGAATCCTCATGATATCATTATAGTGTGTGAGAAAACACCGCCTCCCCTGAACAAAACATGTACTTGAATAATTTTAAAAAATTATAGATTATAAGCTACAACGTACATTGAATCATAAAATCAAGAAGCGGATAATGTTTCATATCTTTGAATTGGATCGATGGCTATGCCATGCTGATGGTCAATTGAGCATGTCCTGCTGAGTGCTCTCACATACACACACAAGTAAAGCAAAGCAGAGCATATGGGTGCGCCTCCACCAACAACAACAACCACCCATATGTCCCAATGACACTCCTTTTTCTATTTGTGTAGGAACCCTATATTTGTAGGACCCTATTGCCTTAACTTTATGCCCCAATATAGCCGGCAAATTAAATCCTTCCAACCGTTTTTGGCCCCTTGGCCCCCAACCACCTAGTCAATTTGGCTATGCCTCCCCACCCCTAAGTGTCCCTTGTGGGACCTCTTGTTAAACTGTATTCTAGGTTAAGTTACTCCACGTAATTAATTTTCATACTCTCTAATTTCAATTTTGATGGATTTTTTGCCATCGGAAATTGGGGATTAAACTACATTTAGAAGAGAAATACTACTAAATTAAGAGTTAATTTATTCAATTTTATTGGATTCTATTATTTATCTATATTGTTTTAAAGCATCTAAGTTGCTTCTTCAAGAGGTTCTACTAGAACCAATTGTACATATGTACAAGGAGACAAACACAATGGCTTGAAATTGTAAACTTGTATAATAATAACTCTATCTTATGATATGTTAATGTTATGTTGTTAAAGGGTTCATTTCAATTACGCAGTTACATAATAATGTATTTAACTAATAATTGAAACACAGTCAAATCAAACATGCTACCAAACCAAGTGATAAAATTCCTTGTAATCATGTAGGATATATAACCGAATCAGCTCTCTCTCTCTCTCTCTATGATTGAAAGAAAGGCAGTCACCGTAATGGGGGTGACATGGGTCTATGCTTTCACAACTTTTCAACGCATGCATGATGGCTATGTGGGAAAAGCCTCACCCAACAAGTCTTGCAAAAGAGAGTTCAAGTGGGGCAAGCCAAAGCTTTTTGGCTTTTTGCTTTATGAAAAGTCGGTGCGTTTGTTGATATATCCTCCTCTAGAAACTACAGATAAATACAATATTACAGAAAAGGCACCAAATAGATTCAAATCCCTCTCTCACATCAAAATTAAACATCATGCTCTATTTTATTAAGCAAAAGACCCACTTGAGCATCCTGCTTTTCTTGTCAAGGTAATATTCTTATTCATCTTAATTCGCTTTTTATGACCTGCCGGACAAGCCATATTTCTTTACCGCCATACTTTATATACGATGACAACAGGAGCATAGCTTCAACTTTTCAAAGCCCTTTCCCATATGAACAAATACATGGACATACTATATCAACTTTTCAAGTTTCCCTTTTTTTTTTTGTTTTTTGGGATCAAATTCCAAGTTGTCCTTTCGGGACATCCAATAAAATTAGAACGATACATAGAGAAGACTCTTGTGCAAGGATGACACGAATAAATTGAGAAATTGTGCAAATTTTTTAATAAAAGGAAAAGAAAAAAAATTTATTTAATTTTTTTTCTTTCTAGTTTTCTTTTTATTGGAGTATTAAAAGGTGAAGAGAACTTGCTGCACAAGCTAAGTGTAAATACAATTTTAAACTCTAAACAACTGATTTGACCGGGAATGTGAATATCAATCCATTCTAACCCTAAAAGAATCCAATTTCAAATCCTCACACTTATGCTAAGAATAACACAGCCGAAGACTAGTGAATTAGTGGTTATTCGAGGATCAAGGAACAAGATTGAAAAGTAGTACTAAAACTTGAGGCATAATTTGTGGGTGTAATGATGTGTGAACAAAGAAATATGTCATATAGTTGTCATATCTATAACTTTATGGAAAATGCTAAGCGTACCACATTATGTATCACCTCTTAAATAGAGATGGTACCCTAACTTTATTAAGAAAAATTATGCAATGGTGGAGAATCACTGTAAGAGAGTATGATTTCAATTTGTCCTCCCTTTTCTCCTTTAGCATTTTGTAGTATTTATAATAAAAGAATTCAGTATAGTATAATAATTCATATAAAATAATATCCGAGTTTCATTTAATTAAGTCGTAATATCTTATTACGTGGTGCTCTTAAATTCTTCTGAATAAATAAATAGTACGATGATAATTAGTATACATGTATGTATGTATGTATGTAGACATGTGCAGTGTGAGAGCAGGAAGATACCTATAACCTTTTACCGTACGCACGCACACGCTGAGTCAGTTCTGAGCTGACACAGAAAAGAGCAACATGGTCGGCTGGCCTTTAAAGGAAGGAAGAAGAGACATCTCATCTCACAAACAAAAACAACCGAAAAAAAGAAAAAGAAAAAGAAAAAACCTTATCCCAAATTCTCTCCCTCCATCATTGCCAACTTCTACGCTCCACAATCATCAACCTCCCCACATGGAATCAAATGCCCTATCATACCAAATCATTGGTGGGGTCTACCTGTCTAACTCCCACGTGTCTCCCTCTCCTCTCCACACGACCCATTTTATTTGTTTTTGTTTTTGTATTTACAATACTTGATTTATAATTAATAGTAAGAAAAAAAAATGTGAGAGGGAGGGCCGGATAAGGGTGGCGTGATGACACATGATCGACAACCACCACTAGTTTATTTGGTTTTATTATGTCACTTCGCTTAGTGTACGAATTAATTAATTTAATTACCTAACTAATCAATTCAAAGTTTGTTTGTCACTAATTTAATTGATCAATTAAAAGACAGTATTATTTTTAAATAATTTTTTAATATGCCCAATCATGCGTTTAAAGTGAAAGTTGCAAGATACATACGTATATTTATATTTATATAAATTAATTTGATATTCTCCAATATGTCAAAGTCAATGCCTATCAACTTGGGGTCCGAAAATACTGGCTGCAAAAACTTTTTCATATTCAGCCACTCCCTCCTCGATCGATGACGAAAGCTTTGGCCTTTGGATAATCTTTTTCCAGAAAAAAATCTTTCCTTACGTTTTCTCAAGCAAAATAATAATAATAATTATTATTATGATGATTATGAGAACGACCATGGTACTCAATTATAGAGACTTCCTCTGTTAAAATATATATAAATAAATAAAATAAATTTGTTAATATACTAGAATTCTTTAGTCTAGCTAGTTCTCGTACGTTCTTTGATGTTTGGATAGCGGTTCAACTTTATATTCCATTACACATACCATTTTTGTTTTCTAGAACGACCCATATGCAGTCAATTTTTCTCCATTGTCAGAGAATATAATTTCCAAGTCGTCTTTGATCTTTTGAGCAATTTGAAGGATTGAAAATTAATCTTGAAATATTTTTATAGTTGAACAAAATGCTTCATGTACTATATTATCTGATCAAATCATATCTCTCGACCTAATTCGACCTCTAATGGATCCCCTTTTTAAAAGGTGCATGTATATATGCACCGTTGAATAGAAGCTTCATGGCAGCCCAAAACAAACTCATGTGACAAATGCAAGTGTTTAATAATTAATCCCCCTTCAATTCCCTTTTTAGGATTTTATTTATTTATTTATTTATTGAGAGGCGCGATAATATATGTACTAAACTCACACACATTACACGGATGCTAGGACTCGAACCTAGGACTTTACTTGAGGGAACAATTGCTCCAAACCACTACATTAGTGAGTCGTTTGTCCCCTTGAATTCTTGATGATGAAGAAAAGTATTACTTTAATTAATTTCAAACTTGAACAGATAAAAACAATTAATCCCGCCATATAATTGTGGGCATTATATTCGGTGGAGAGCTGTGCCCCCACACTAATCTCATCAATGACTGCTCTGGTGCGGGGCCATAATTAATTAAACACTAACCATAATTAGTACTTGTGCTTAAAAAAGATTATAAATGGAGTTAAGAATAAGCATGCAATAGAAGGCAAGGTTTGCTATCCATCTACCAATATATTCATGTTGTCTTAATTGCTTTTGCATTATTTTAGGTTTATCATGTTTTATGGGTGACCTAACTACTCATCACTCTCATCAGCATCGCCGACAAAGCAATATTATTGAAAGTGCTTATTGTACATGTACAGAAAAGCAGGTCCCACAACACACATACTCCACATCAACTTTCTAGTTAAGCAAAGATCCGGATTCTTGTTGATGAATCATATTCTCGTGGCACCATTATAACTCTTTTGAATTGAGTTGAAGAAGTAGTCTCCCATGGTGCATGCCTTCTACCTACTTTTTTCTATCTTTCTTCTTTTTGCCCTTTTTCTTTTCCTTTCTCGCAAACCAAACAAAGAAAAACAGAGATTAGTTGCCACTAGCCAACACTAATTATGCAATGCTAGCTATAGATAGTGCACATCTCTTTCTAGCTAATCTCTGCCCAATTTATAAGCACCCACCCATCTATCTATTCTATCCACCCATTCTGAATAAATAAAAGTTAGAATGCATGTCCATTTCTCTGTAGCCAGTTGAAGCAGGCATGGAGTGGGAGACAGTTCATGTGGTCTGTTAAAAAAGGAACTTATAATTAATATCTAATCATGGCTTTCTCATTTAATTATTTCTTTTTCTAGACGCTTAAAAGCAATCTTTGAATGAGCAAAAACCCATACTAGCTAGCTAATTAATTGGGCCTTTTTTTTTTTAATAAAAAAAATATTAATTTATGAGAAAAAATCACGGACTAGTTCTGCTGGGACACAACACTAGTAAAGCTAGCATAGCAAAAGTGTGTCCAATAATTGATACATGTAAAGTGGAACCTACAAACGCAAGGAATCATATAAATGAAAAAGATTAAAGTGGTAGCAATAGTTAAAATTGGTACGTTAATGGGTGGCGAAGCACAACCGAATCATCCTCTTGATGTGTTTCCCACTGCCATGGGATTCTAGCAAGCATATGAGAGAAAGAGAGAGAGAGAGAGAGATTATATGTCCTTGTTTTGTTTGTTATTATAATGGAGATATATGAATAATATGAACAATATTATATGGTAGTGGGGCTCAAATGGTCAACCTATGTGGAGAGATAGGGAGGTACCTTCATAATTTCTCAATGCCCCAGATTCGTTTCCCTACTCATTCTTTCGTTTGATTAATAATCATAGCCACCCACCCACCCACCCAACGCCCCCACAAAAGTCTCATTCCTAATTCTCTCTCTCTCTCTCTCTCTCTCTCTCTTCCCCCCTTCATATTATTTACACACCCTTTTGCTCCCATAACTTCAACCATATATATTATCTCCTCCAACCCCCCATTTCTCACATAACAAACCAATTCCACATCTTCTTCTCCTTCTTCTTCTTCTTCTTCTTCTTCTTCCAAATGGGTTTTGATGATCATCCTTGTAACACAGGCCTTGTCTTAGGGTTAGGTCTCCCTCAAGAGAGTACTTCTCCACCAAAGGCTCATAATCCATCAAGGTTTGCAAATAAGCCTTCCCCAAATTCTGCTCCCACAAGTGCTACTTTTGAGCCATCTTTAACTTTGGGTCTTCCTGGTGAGCCATATCATCAATTAGTGGCCTCCAATTACAAAGGTGGTGGTAATTCTCATGAGGAAGCAATTGATTTGTACAGGCAAGCTTCCTCACCTCATAGTCATAGCGCGGTCTCTTCCTTTTCTAGTGGTAGAGTGGTCAAAAGAGAGAGAGACCTTAGTAGTGAGGAGGTTGAGGTAGAGAAAGTCTCTTCAAGAGCGAGTGATGAAGATGAAGATGGCTCTAATGCTAGAAAGAAGCTTAGGCTCACCAAGGAACAGTCTGCCCTCTTAGAAGAAAGCTTCAAACAACATAGCACTCTCAACCCTGTAAGTTCTCTCTCTCTCTCTCTCTCTCTCTCTCCTCCCTTTTTCTCTTTCCACATCATTTTTGTCTATATTTGGAATCTGATATTTGCTTTTATGAAAACTAATGTTTATTTTGTTGGGTATAATTACAGAAGCAAAAGCAAGCTTTAGCCAGGCAGTTAAACTTGAGGCCAAGACAAGTGGAAGTATGGTTCCAAAATAGGAGAGCCAGGTAATTAATTACACAGATCATCCTTAATCGTATGCATAATTAAACATAACCCATTATTTACAAGTAGTATATATAGAAATTAATTAATTAATTTGGGGGGTTTTTGTTAATTGGCAGGACAAAGCTTAAGCAAACTGAGGTAGATTGTGAGTTCTTGAAGAAGTGCTGCGAGACGCTAACGGATGAGAACCGGAGGCTACAAAAAGAGCTACAAGAACTCAAGGCACTCAAGCTAAGCCAACCTTTGTACATGCATATGCCGGCAGCCACCCTCACTATGTGTCCTTCTTGTGAAAGGATTGGAGGTGTGGGCAGTGAGGGAGCTTCCAAGAGCCCATTTTCTATGGCTCCAAAGCCTCACTTCTATAATCACTTCACCAATCCCTCAGCAGCTTGTTAATTAATTAGGCTCCCACTAATTAATTACTGCTGTATTATTAGGATTAGATGATAAGCGAAGGAGAAATTAAATCCTCATGACCCCTATATTTTTTTTTGGTTCAGGGCTTTGTAGTGAATGAAAGACTAGCTATAGTGTAATTAATTTGTAGAAAAAAAATAGTTTATTACTGATCAATCACCTTTACTCTTTTTCTTTTTTTTTCTTTTCAAATTATAATTATATATGTCTGTAAATCGTCAAGAATTATATCTATGAAGGGATTACTATTATTTTATTTATTTATGGATTAATTTCTGTTCTTGGAGTTGATTTTTGTAGAAAGCGTGCATAGCTTACGTATTATAAGAGGCTGATAATTTCAGAAATAGACAAGTTGAGACAAACTCGTGCATGACTTGATGAAGAAGTTGAAGTAACCCCCCTTAATGTGTTGTACGTGTCACAAAGTTCTTGTAGGTAAATATTAGATGGGACAGAAATCTGGAACTACTGGACCAAACAGAAGTCCGGCTTTTGGATAAATCGTAATCTCTGAATACAAAATATATATATATATATATATATATATTTATGTTCATTAAAAACCAAAGAATATAAGACGGAAGTATGAATTCTTGGTTTTAGGCAAAAGGTTGAAGTAAACGTGAGATGCATTCAGACGTATCAAGTAAATTCGAATATCACAGTGTAAATTTACCATCCAAGTTAACTATTATATATGTCACTTTGACTGATCATTTCCCTACCTAAAAGCAAAAGATTTCTATATATAAATGTGACCATGTCACTTTCATAAAATGTAAAAAAAGCAATGATGGAGCATTAGACATGAAACAAATGAAAATTGGTAATTAATTTAGGATCCGGATAAGATATTTTTAAAGGTCATCACTGAAACCATGAGAAATTTGACCCAAAAAAAGAAAGAATTAATATTAGAGATGATGATTACATAAGAAGTAAGTGTGGGGTTAGGGGTGGGACGTTAGCTCACATGTATCTGTCTGTAATTCAGTTGCTTAGAGACAGATAGAAGAAGGTGAGGGTCTACAAAAATGGGTGGTGAGAAGCGTGCAAAGAAAGAAAGGAATGGATGATCACTCAAAAAACTAAAATATTAAAAATATTTGAGGATTGTGGTCACGTGACATGCTATGCTTTTACTAGGACCAGGAGGGCCACAACCCACGTGATATGCCAATGGGTCTCTTCCCTTCTTTCCTTCACAAAATCTTATCATGAGAGATTTTGTATCAAAGTCAGACTCTTCTTCTTCTACTTCTTCTTCCCATTTGATGGATGGACCCCAACCCACCTTTGCCTTTGCCTTTGCCTTTCCCATGGCTTAAAATTCCTAAAACCCCATATATGTATAATGTATTCTACCTTTTTCAATAATGGAAGGATCAAATGGACGGTCCAGATTGATTAGGGCTAAGGAAAAATATTACATATGTTTACGTTATAGGCACGCTATGATGAATGATGAGAAAGGTAATTCTAAAACAAGTCCACACATCACTCATAATGGATGGTGTAGAGTGTGGACCAATTAAATCATGAGGGGAACTTTCCAGGAAAAGAGTACACTTTCCGGGAAAACTCCTTTGTCTTATGGGCTCTCATCATCATCACTTTCATCACCCATTTTTTCTGTCACAATCATCACCATCCTTCTGCGAACCCTTCAACTCCCTCCCCCCCTTTGAATTCCAAAGTTGAATTATTTTAGTGTTGATTGGTAAAGAGTGTGAAAGCTATATGCCTATTATACAACAACTATATACATATATACATATATTTGTTAGTTTTTGATAGTTTCTTTTTGCTATTTTAAGATATATATATATATTTTTGGTTGTTAATGCTGTTTTAGGAGGATTGCTTGTTTTTGTTGTCGACTATGTGGGGGATGGTGAGGGGACAAACCTTTGTTTAAGAGAAAATCATAATCAAATTATTTGAAAGGCAAAACCAGTAGGGTCATTTGCTTTATAAAAGCTTTTTGGGTGTTTTAATATTTTCTCTAATTATAGATTCAGTCTACGTGTGCACATACGTAAGTTAATAAAGAAATGGACCAGAAAACACATGTCTTGTACTGGATGCATTGTCGGCCCGTGGAGTTTATATACGGATTTGTTGAACATGATTTTTTGAATTACCTAACTTTACAAAATTCTACATCACTTACGCAAGTTTAAGTTAAATTAATCTTCCAATTTGTTTTTATCTGGATTGGTTATTACGGAGGTGTTTTATTTTCTTTGTAAAATGTGTTGGCCGTAAGTTTTCGTAACCACGTGACTTCATTTGACAACGTCTTGAATGAAATTGCTAAAAAAATGATAGTGGGATGAATTTTATATAGTTCATAGGAGAAATTTGGCTGGAAAAAAAGAAAGAGTTAGGGAATAAATTGATACTATCAATATAATTCAGCGGGGCAAAACCCCATGTTACTATAATCCGAAACGTGTAGTCCTAAATAACATGTTCATATTCCAGTCAAAGAGCTCAAATTTTTGGAGCAAATACTTCACTCAACTTTTGTTTTTTCTATCATTAAAAAAAGAGGCTAATAATGCCTCATGTTAAAAAAATGGAGACTAAATAATTGTTTAAAAAGGAACGAAGATGTTTGAGACCTTATGTATTTGTGAATAGTTGTACTTGGGATCTCAAAATTTATATACTCCTGCATTGTTAAATCATTCATCCTTGAAAGCAACTGAGCTGATTTTTATATTAAAAACCAAAAAAAGAAATGAAAATTCAAACTTGAGTATGTGTACGTATAAAGCAAACATAATACGTAAGGGATGGTGCCCCCCCATCTCATATGACTACTCAGCAGTAAAACATGTCCATCAATCATGATGATATTCATGGGCAGCTTGTGACTGACTATAGCTAGCTAGTACACGCGTGAGTCAGTACAATATGCCACATAAATACATTAACGTATGTACCCAAATTTGAAACAGATAAGTCTAGAGACTTTGTTTGGTTTGATTTGGTTTGGTTTAGCTCCTCAGCCTGAAGACAGAAACATATGTAGGTTTGACTTGGACTGCTTGTTGCTTGTTATAGGTACTATAGCTTACGATCATTAGACTTATAGGGTTTGGGAAATGTTTCATTTATGGATAACCAGAATGGGGTGCTGTTCTAAATACGTACGTGGAAGCCGACCTAGTTGTCATCTCATCTTAAATAATTGAGGGCTGAATGAAACACCTAGTGCTGAACGTAATTAAATAAGACGGCTTATTGGTTGTTATCTTGTGTCAAATTTGCTGTTCACAATTGCGTGTGAGCGTTATCGACTTGAGACTTTTGTTATCTGAAATGCGTATTAGAATGGTTCCGATTTCTAATTCTAGTATCTCATTCCCAATCCTTGTTTGTCAAATTCATGACTTCTTTAATTGATGAATGGTTCCCTTTTTTTTTTTTGGAGTGTTCTATTATCATCTGATCATATATATCCTGCTCCTATATACTCAAGGACAATTAATATTAGAAAATAAAAACGAATAAAGGCTCTCTGCAAAGAAAGTTAAAGGAGTTGAGATTTGGAGGTTTTTAAAGGAAGTATTCGACTGAGATTTGGTGTACGATCCACCGCCCAAAGGTTCACCAATTGAAAACACATCAGGCCAACAGGATCTTTCGAAAGTTCAGATATATAAAGTTCTATATGTTTGCAATATGGTTAGCAGAAGCTTAAACCTTTATGGATGGAAGGTGCTTTCGTTGTCTTTCTTTTTAAACTTTTACAAATTCTTTTATACTATGATTTATTGATTCTCAACTTACTTTTTTTTCTTTGATTTTTTACGTTTGTTGGATATATGCATTGTAAGATGTTTTATTCAAATTATGCATGATATTCGTTTTATAGCTTTTTATACTTTATGAATAAGTTATTTAGCTAATGAGTTTTGTTTGATTTAGGTATAATTTTATACGATACGACATCTACATGATTTTTTTGGGTCGAAGACATCAACATGATTGAACACAACATGCAATAACCAACCCTCCTACACAAATGCCCTACCATCTACGAAAGAAGAAAAAAAAAAAACCTTTCTTGACAGTTGAAGAAAAATATAATTAAAATGAGACTGGTAAAATGGATATGAAAATAAAATTGAAAAATTACCCCTTTAATTTATTAGCTAAACAGTTGATCTTTTGTCAATGGGGTCTAGCTCAGTGGAAAGGGTTTTGACTTGCAGATTAGTAGTCTCAGATTCGAACCCCCATGACACTTTGGCGGTGTGTGGGTGAGAAAACTCTCATCCCATAATATTGCTTGTATTTAAAAAAACTGATCTTTTTGTAGACGAGGACCAAACAATAAATCATGGGATGAATTTGTGAGATGAGCTCAAAAGAGGGTTCAGTGCTTTCTGAAAGGGTTTAGTGCCTTCTGAATGAATACTGGTTAAATACTTGAGCCACACTCTGGACTTAAATACTTCATAAAATTCTTGGTTTGTTGAGAGAAATTTGGCTCGTGCATGACGAAATTAGCCTAGCTCCTTTTTTTAATTATTTTCAGGTGATTAAAAATAAAAAGTTTTAAGTTTCAAGTAGCATTTATGCAAATTTTCAATTTTTTATTATTCGCTATAATGGGCTAGCTCAATAGCCCAGTCAGAAGCCTGAAATCAATTTGGTTCATGGGTAAGGCTTGGGCCCGATCATTCGTATGAAAATGGTCCAAGGATGAAAACATTTCCCAGTTCTTGCAATGCTAGCATTTCCTGATCCACGGTGCCTGCCTGCAATCTGTTCTTGAGTTTTTTTTTCTCTCTCCGAACCAAATGGTATTTCTTCTTCTGCTCTATTTCGCTTTTGGTTACTGGTTGTATCTGCAAGTAAAGATAAAGATAAAGCGCACCAACTGTTTGTTAAAATTACCCCCATGTTTGTGTACTGTGATGCGCCTTCTTGGGTGTAATAATTTTTATTTTTATTTTTAGAGAACTGAAGCTTTTGTTTTAGTTCATGAACTAAGAAATCCAAAATTGTGCTAATGTGTTCATCCATTGGAGCCAATATCCAGTATACTTATAATTATGTATGTTATACTGTATATGTCTCTGAGTTTATCTATATATGCATCATTCAAACTGTTCTTGAGCGCAGGAATGTGCTGAGCAGAGGAGATGCAGAGAGCTGGCCGAAGCGTCTACCTTTTACCGGGCAGTGTACTCAGAGGTGACTTGGACAGTCATTTGAACCCATTATCTTTTGCCACACAAACACCAATTTCCTGGAACTAAGTATCATTTTATACTGCAGGGTTTTCACATCTGGTCTAGCATTTTGAAGTACTTATGTTTTAAATGTTTCAGGAGTCTAAAATATTATGGGTGCTAAATGCTCATTCTAAGGACCAAAAGTAAATTTTAAAATGTTTTTGGGTTAGTGAAAATCTATGCATTTGAACTCATGGATCGTTCACCACAATTATTTTGTGTAAAATAATTTATTTTTATGTTGAGTACAAATTCTATGAATCCCCATTGTGAAGGGCACACCTTTCCTTCCTGAACAAGGCTGGGTTCGGAGAGGCCAGCTACACAATATTGCTTCAATTGTTATTTCCTTTAATTCACTTATGATTTTATTTCCCATTGAAATTAGGAAAACGCCTGAGGTATGAATAAGAACCTGTTTAAGACTCTGAATGCAGCAGTTGCTAATTATTTTCTCGCATGAACCTGTATCTTGATGCTCTAACACCATACAAGCAACTAATGTGAAGGCTCATAGAATTGTTTAAGTATACGATTAAAAGCATTTGTGAAAGTTGTTAGTTATTAATGTCTTTGGATTTTCTATGACATTTGGTAACATAAGAACCTTCATTGCTGCTGATGATAATCATGTGAATGTAGATAGAGGAGGTTGGATGGGAGCATCTGGTGAGGTTCGGTGGAGATCTAACATCTCTTAGCTTTCGGATCTTGTAAGATATTCTTGTTCCCATTCAGTATCCAATCACTATTTTTTTCTTTTTCATTTTGCATTTGATAAAAAGGAAAAATAATTCTTTGGTTTTTCGAATATGCCGAGAATTTCTATACACGGGCCAAGGATATCTGGTTTTTTGTGTGCCAGATTAGTTATAGTGATTTCAATATAAGAAGGAAGTGGAGATATTTAGTTGTGAGAAATGAAATAGTGCTGCCAAACATGTTTTGTCTTGTGTCCCAATAAATTTTTAATGCTGTAAACATGTTATGCAATTGTCAACTTATTAAAAGTTTCAAGATTTTATTTGTGTCGTGGACTAGCAAGGTTAGTGTGAAGTAGAGTAAACATGCTTTATCTGAAGGCAAGTGTTGTGTTGGATACTATTTCTTGAGTTGCCGAGTTCTATTTTTTGGTCAAAGGGTTACTGAGTTCAGAACTGTGTTTTTTCTTAATTCTTCATCAACAAGCTGTGCCTGTTTGATTGTGCCTAAACCTTTGTTCTTTCATAATCCTTAATTCTCATCAGTAGATTAAATTTTATATATCAAGGAAGTACTAAGGAAATTCTAAAAGGTTTATCCTGGGTGCTTGTGGAGCATTAAACCCTAATGTTATGATAAGAAAAGTTTAATTTTCCAGGAATCAGATTTGAACTTCTTACACTTTTAAGAGTAAATCGTTTAATACAATAGTGTTATCTTAGGTTATCCTTGGAATTTTCTTTTGACACCATGTTGTTTAGCAAAAAAATCTTCCTGAACATTTAGGCTGTTGTTGCAATTAGTTGTTTGGTAAAATTTTCTTTTTTGGCCATGCAACATGAGTTTCTGCAATTCTTCATTTTTTTTATAAACTTTTTGGCATTCATTTCTGCCATTTTGCACATGATTATACTGTCTTAATCATGTAATGGGCTCAATCTTTTGTAAATCTGATTACCAGAGATGGCAAGGGGAAAATGCATATTATTGAGATTCAATTGGATAAAACCCATCCTAAATGCCCTCCTTCAATTTCAGCAGTATGTCTTCTTTAATCTTTTGCATTGTTAAGTTTTTCCATTTGAGGCATAAATAAGATTTAAGTTTATTTCTCAGGATGTACCATATATGTTTGATTTAAAATGGTCAACACACTCAAGATTGAAAGATGTGGTGCAGCAGTTTAAAAAGGTATTCATTTTTTTTCCTTTCAAAATACATATGAGAGATGTTGCATTAGTTGATTCGAGTTGCCGCTTATAGACTTCATCAAGTTGTTTTCTTGTGTTCTTATCTTTGCTAAAAGCTGTTGATAACTTATTCTTGTATCCAGCATCTGGAGAAGCTTCAGGCATTTTGGTCTACTTTGGATGATATTGACAGGTCCCTCTGGGTTGTTGATCCTAAACAAGCATCTCCTGCTGTATCCTATCGCCAGATCAATATGGGTGAAGCATCTTCTTCATAAGTTTTGATAACTCTTCTCCCTTCTGTATGTCGGTGTTAAGTCTTTTGAGGTTTTTGTTTCACAGGAAATGATTGCTTCATCATGTTGTCTATTAATGCCTTTGATCCTAGATCTTTACCAGAGTGAGATTCCATCTCAAATAAGTTACTAGAGCTACTACCTTCTAGCTTTTGCTTTTCATTCAATGCGAATATCAAGTTGTGTTAGATGTCGTTTTATTGGTTCAGGTCCAATTGTGAACTTGTTGAGAAATAGATGGCAAAGAAATGGCAAAAGATGGTATGACTTTGCATCCGTTCCTTGTCTTTCAATCTGTATTCTTTGGTACTTGTATTTAAAAGTAATCTAAATAGGAATTTTCTGGCTGTGTTACTGCCGAATCATCTTTTTTCATGAATATATTTGTCTATTTGTACACTTAATTTTGATGACACCTGGCTTTTCTTTAATGAACTCTACATCAACCTCGTTTAAAGGTTGGGAATCAAAAATAAAATTTCTAGAATAGGGATAAGTTTGTTATGGAGAGAGAGAGAGAGAGAGAGAGAGAGAGAGAGAGAGAGAGAGAGAAAAGGACTGAGTGATATATGTATATCTTTTGTGTGATTGCACAGGATAAAAGACAAACAATTTCTAGAAAATCTTAAATGTCTTTTGGAGACTCAACTGCCAATTCCCCCTGATGTCCAGAAGAATGAGCAGCAAGTTGAATGCGGAATTTGTTATGCTCAGAGTCTTCCAATTGGTAATCCTCTAGCAATTTTAATGTAGATGTTTACCAAGTTTTTCAGTCATTGATTTAGCAATGTTAATGTAGATGAAGAGCTCAGACATAAGAGTGGAACTGGGACTGACTATACATGCGACAATACCAGTTGCAAAAGGGCTTTCCATAGCATATGTCTTGTGGACTGGTTGCGTTCTATCACCACAACAAGGCAGTATGTTAAGTTTCTTGTATCACAGTTAACTTGTGCTGGTTTATGCATGAATGTAGCCTTAGTTGTCTTTTGTAATATTTTGTAACAGAAATTGTGGGTTGAGATTAAATATGGCATATTTCAAGTTCAATAATGTAGTGTGCATTTTAACTTTAATATGATAAAAAAGAATACATGCACTTCTCCAATTGAAATCTTTTATTAAAGCATTTCACTAGGAGGCACAGCAATTATATACAAGCAGAAAATGGGAACTATCAGGACCACAACAATTATTTTAATCATCAGAACAGTTTGACTTTAAGAATTATTTGGGCCGCATCTGTCGGCCATGTGAATGTATAACCTACAGTGGTAAACGTAGGCTTCCTTTTATGGATACTTGAGTTATGATATTTATGTGTACTTTCATTACAGGTCATTTGATGTTCTGTTTGGAAGTTGTCCATACTGTTCAGAACCAGTTGCGGTGAAAATCGACAGCATGAAGAAGTAAGCTAGGTCTTCTATACCTTCTAATAATTTGATTTCCTCATTTCTTCTGCACATCCTTGAAGTCCAAAGGCTGTTAATTCTTTATGGTAAATTTGTACCACTGTGGAAATGTGAAGACCAAAACTCGGAAAGTTGTGTTTGACTTTATATATATCGAACGAGATGACTTATCAAATGCTAAATAGTTGTTTTCTATGCATAATACTCAGTCTAAACCTTATCCATTGTGCCTGTTCACTTGAAACCAAAAGAGTAATTTTACTTACCCTCTATACCAAATGAACATTTTTCTTTTTGTTTGGTTGCCAAAGCATTCATATTGTCGGCTGTTTGTATATGCCTTGTGTCAAAGCACCTTTAAATTGATACCAACAGGTAGACCATCAGGTTGCCCCTCTGTGGAATGCAGCAAACCACGTTTTCTTGAGGTACATTTGCACTATTCTTCTTGTGGTGGTCCTAATCCATGCTACTAGAACTAACCAAGCAAGTCAGAGAAGACGTGCCATTCCAAACAAACTTTTTAATCCCTCAATTCTCAATTATCACAGAATGGCCCCTCATTTTGTGCCCCTTATCGATCCGGTTGGGATTTGGGGTCCCTTGTTATTTAGCCCCCCCCAACATCATTATGAAAATGTTGATTGAACATATACAACCAGTTGTCTTGTAGGCAAGAAAAATTCATCGACCTATTGATTGTTTGCTTGCGGGTTCAACACTTTATTTTATAAGAGCTCGATGCAGTTAGATGCTTTGCCCTATTCGTTTTCAATTTGTCAATTTTGCTTTCTTCATGTTGGATTTGAACGTTTTTTTGTTGATTGACCATATAGAGATCACCCAAATGGATATTAGTGGACTATTCATTGTTGTGAGTGTGAGTGATTCAGCTTCTAATGGCCCAATGGTTGGAATGACATGTTTTGGAGTCATGCGTGCATGCAACGACTGACTGTGACTCTTACTCACCACCATGGGACCATCTTTGTGGTATTTATGGCTTTTGCTGCCCAGCTACTTGAAGAACCATTTCACTATTTCAGGGACGATTAAAGCCATAAAGAATGCTATGGTGAGTCGATTAAGCTCCAAATGCACCGACTATTACTAAGCTCGACACTGCTCTAAAGATATCTAGAGAACAAACCAAGTATATATATATATCATAGGAGACCATATGTTACATATTTAGTTCAGCTCAGTCTGGTACAGTAGTACTACTAAATCAAAATCAACTTCTGTTTATTTCCACCATTTCTTTCTTGGCTCGTGTCAGAATGGACCAAATTTCGTCCTTTTAACAGTTGAAAATAAGCACAGATTTTTTATTCACATTTGAAAACTCATAATAGATTTAAAAGACATATCCTTTTCACAATAACGCAGGAGCTTTATTGGTACAATAATGCGAGCTGTGTACAGACATACAACCACAAGTAGAAATTGACATTTGCTCGCTTCTAAAAGACTTAGACTTCATCCACATATGCATACACACACAAAAGATTTTTCCATATTCCCTAACACATAAATGTACGTACCACCAACATGGATTGTTTGGTATAATTGGCTCCGATTTAGAACCCCGCGAGACACTCCGGTGGGGCTACCGGGTACCGGGATTTATCCGTGCAGTAATCGTAGATCATGTGGTTGATACGAACCCACCTGTATCTTCTATATTCAAGGGCATTGAGTGCTTGGTACGCAGTCCCTTCCCACCAGTTAGTGGCGCTTGAGGCACAGTTGGCTGGTCCTGGCACAGCGCACCCCTCAATATCAAAATCCTTGTAGTAAGAAAAGAAAGGAGCTTTGCTCCAGTTTATCTTCTCAAGCCCTCCTCTTGTAGCCCAATCATCAGCTTCCCACAATGTTGAAAAGACCCCCATGGGTTGGAGCTTGGGGTATGGAACTCCTCTGGCTTCATTGTTCTTGTACACCCTTATAGGCACTTCATCCACATAGAAACTGCACCACCACAATCACATTCACACCAAATTACCCCAAATTCAAAACAGTTATTATTAAAATAAAATAAAAACCAATATTATTATGTCTAATGGAGTAATTTTCTCTTGCCATACTGTGATAGATGAGACGTCTGACCAGTCTAACAACATAACATGTTCGAAAGATAGAATATTGTTCATTGGTTATTGGTCTTGTTAGCTTACACAATATGGTGATGGTTCCAGAGTATTGTGTAAGTGTGGAAATCTGCAGCAGGGTCAAACCAGAGGTTGACCCTTTGCTCCCTATTACCCTTCCCCTGAGCATATATATTGGTTTGGACTGTATAAGGCTGCCCAGTTCGGTTCCCCAAGAACTCAAAGTCTAGCTCATCACGCACTGCATCTGTGTCTGAGTTCATCTGCCAAACAAAAACCAATCCAAAGCAAATATTAATTCCCAAAAAACCAAGAAACCCAAATATTCATTTTGGGTTTTTTCAGTCTGTGAAGTTACATAGAAAGCAGTGACAGTTCCAGCAGAATCTCCAGGGATGAGCTTGATCTTCATGCTCACACGCCCAAACAAGTACTTGTGTTTGGAGGCAAACCCACATCCTGAAATGCATAAAATTTAACAGTCAAATCTCAAATGTTAGAATTTAGAAACCACTCATTGTTTTGTCATGCTTTGTGAGGACAATCCAATTGAACCAAACTTCTTTTTTTAAACCATTACTAAATATAATAAGTTGACCCCACGATTTTATATACGTATATTTACCAGAATTTTGGTCAAGAATGAGTTGGATGGCCCTCCCTCCATCGATTTGCCTGATGTGAGAATCAGACCATGTGACTTGGAAGTCTTGCAGAAAAGTGGCTGGTCGTCCAAAAGCTGAGAGAGAAAAAGCAAGAAAACAAAAGCAGAGAGAAGCAATGAGGCTTCTCAAAGAGGGAAATAGGGCCATAATAATTTGTAGCACGAAATCAGACTACTTTGTGGTTAAAAGGAATTAATAATATGGATGAGATTATAGATGATGAGAGGCTTCTTGTGGGCTGTTAAATATATATACACACGCATAGAGTTGGGAGACTGAGGAAAGATTAGTGATTACGACTGTTGCTTCCTATTGGAAAGTTCCATCACAACTTTGCTTTCCATCCAGCTAATGGCAAGCTTTCAGTTAGGCCCTACCCAACAGTTTGTATTCTTCTTTCGCGCTTCTTCTTTCTTAATCTCCCCCCTTTAATTAGCTATGATCCTTTTCTTCATCTTATTAATCTTTCTACTACTACAGAAATTATTCCACTTGGACTAACTATTGTGTCGGGTGGCATACTCTGTAGACTGTAGCGATACTGTTTTTTTGTTCGCTACAATGGAAGAGAATCGAACTCTTGACATAGTAGAATCTTATTAACCTAGCTAGTCTTTATACTCTCACGAATAATACACAAAATAGCATCGACGTGGTTGATATGCGTCAACATAGGATGCATATCGACATAGGATGATCGATAAGTGTTAACTTGCAGATTATTTGTTTGGTACTGTGATAGTTCTGCAATTTGATTATGCAATGCATCCAAATAATAACGTGAACCTTACAATAAGTTCGTGTGGATGCAAATGGTGCCAAACTCATTCATCCAAAGCCATGACATTCCAAAAGAATAGTAAGGTTGCTGATTGTGATTTTACAGGACTACGGAATGTGTGGAATGAGTTTTACTTGCACCAAACTCCAGAAGACATAGAGGCCATCAGGGCCATCACTGTAGGTAGCCGTCGGTCAACTATCCCTGAACTTAAAGCCATCCAATAAAAAATTCATCCTTTTTATGTGTATATATCAGCCTATATATAATACAGCCAATACAAATGGATTGATATGGAATTGCTGACTGGCCTGTAGTTCAAGCATGGAATGGACCCAATGATGTGGCCATCACTTTACAGGCTGGGATTTTTGTTATTATTAAACACCATTTTAATTGGTTATTGTTTGTTTGTCAAGGTATTTCCAAACTCGTTTATATTATTGGAGATAATATTTTGTCATTCAAAGCTAAAAATCTCAAACGTTTGTCATCATGTAGCTGTGATGATTTTTAGCTTCAATAATGAAGCATTTGCAACCCTATGAGAAGTGCTCAGATCAATCGAGCACTCGCACATGTTTTAATCTTGATTGATGATACATGTAGAACTTATAGTGAATTAATGATTAGAATTAACTCGCGCTAGCTTTTATCGGCCATCGTATCATTTTTCTTAACATTATACTTATAATTGTGATGATTTTTTGCTTCAATAATGAAGCCTTTAAATCCTATGAGAAGAACTTAGGTCAATTTTGCGTACGTAGTCTTGATCGTTAATACATGTAAAACTCAAAATATATCAATGATCAGAATTAGTACGCGCTAGTGTACTTATAACAAGAGTTTCTAAATCAAAACAAAGCAAATCATGTCAAATTTATAACTCATACTTCCACCCTACGCAACAGAAGAACTTACTAAAGCTAGTTGGCACTGGACAACTGGCTTCGTGGCACACAATGGCGACCCTGGAGATTTCATTGACACGTGGCGGATCCAACGCCAACCACGTTGTTGTCGGCTTCGGGATTATATTTGGTGTCATAATAGAAATGAAGGCTTTAGAAATGTGGGACCCAACAGAGACCGACCGATATGAGTGGAAGGAGAACTGTGGCACTACAAGACAAATGAATCACTTTTCCCCTTGCAACATTGCAAGAGCTTTATTGGGGGTCCAACATCTAAGTTCCTAGCTTATTATATGTTTATTTTGGCTTTTGGGATTTAATTTGAGCAAATTTAAATGAAAAAAAAGAAAGTTTTGGAATCTAATACTTTACTTTTATATCACATCAATTCAGTCAAAATAATTCAAAATTAACATATATAGGTAGCAACAATTAAAATATCTCATTTATAGCTGACTAGGGTTGGTTGAGTTGGTAAAGATCGTTCTCTTCGCTTTCAAAGCCTAAGTTCGAGTCCCACTGCCGACAATCCCTCTTAATTGGTAATTTGTAAACACCAAATAGGAGCTAAGACCCCCTATGTAAATCCTCAAAGAGACCTTGATATACCATGACCCTAGAATGGGGTAACCTCCCCTCCCATAAACTTTTTTTTTCATAAAATAAAATAAAAATAAATAAATTATCGTCTATAGTTTTTTAATAAATTAATTTATCGCTAATATAGCACTTCTACCCCTACGGGCAAGGGCAAGGGCAAGGCAATGACTGTCACTATTCACATAAATAGTGGCAGCCCTTACAATTTTGTTTCCACCCTTAGAGCAAGTCCACCCATGAAGGCTAAGGCAAGGCAAGGGCTGCCACTATTCACATGAATAGTGCTAGCCTTGCCTTTTTTCGTTCCACCCCAAAAGGCTAGGGCAAGGGCAAATACTATTCACATGAGATACGAGGAGATGAATTTGTATAGAGTTTTTGGTGTGGGAAGTAAAGAATATGCCTAGGTATTTATTTTAAAAAATTATGGAATTTTTTTTGGTTGCTGACGTCATTATAATGTCAGCATTGCATCATTCTGCCCAGGCAGCAGCTCGGGCTGAATTTGCCCGTGGGCTTGCCTGGGTTCATGGGACCCAACTCTTGCCAGGGCTGGCCTTGCGTGCTGGAGCTGCTTCCTTCCCTCCTGGGTTGCCTTTTGCTCGGTTTTGAAGCAATGGTGGACTTGCTCTTAGGCCAGTTCCAACAGTGCCCGAAGGCAAGGGCTGGGGGGGTGCTGAGCCCAAAACGTGATTCCAGCAGCAATTGCTGGCCCGGGCAGGATGTGGGGGCCACAGGCCTAAGCTGGCCCGAAGGCAAGGGGAGCCCGTGTGTTGGCCCGAGGACTGGTGCCACGTGGCGGCTTCTGGGTTGTCAGATTTCTTTTTTGTCCTTCAATCCAACGGCAGGACATTTTTTCTGTAAAAAATATGTTTTTTTTTTCTTTCTATAAATACCAATCCCTACTTTTCACTTTTAACAACAAATCCTCATACATCTTCTCCTCCTCCAATTATTATTCACTTTCTACTCAATATTTTTTTCACTTTCAAGTTTAATTTTTCTCTGTCATATTATGGCTTTTTCTGAAGAAACCGGAGGGGCATGAAGCATCATGAAAGATGTTTTGAAATTTATATGAAATTTGAATAAAAAATTTATCTAAAATTTGAAACCGAAAATCTTATCCGAATGTTTAGGTAAACAAATTTGTAAAAAAAATAAAAAATTGAATAGTACTTGCCCTTTGCCATGGCAACTGCTGGAAGTGCAACTTACTTTTTGCAAGGGCAGACACTATTCACATGAATAGTGTCAGCCCTAGCCCCCCTCTTGCCATGGCAAGGGTTTCATTGCTGGAAGTGCCCTTATGGGCTAGGGCTAGGGCTAGGGCAAGGGCAATTACTATTCACATGAGATATGAGGAGATGAATTTGTATAGATTTTTTGGTGTGGGAAGTAAAAAATATGGCAAGGTATTTATAAATAAAAAAAATTCTGAAATTCTTGGTACTTTTTTCAAATTTTTTTGGTTGCTAACGTCATTATGACGTCTACATTGTGTCATTTTGCCTAGACAACAGCTTCGGCTTCTCTTGCCTGGGCATGTGCGACCCACCCCTTGCCCGAGCTGGACTTGGCGCGATGGAGTTGGATTTTGGCCCTTGCGCCCCCTCCTGCCCGGGTAAAACCCGAGCGGTGGAAGTGCTCTTATGAGTTTATTTAAAAATTACATTCAAAACGAAATTGTAATCTCCATTTCCTGAGAAAAGTACGAATTGTAGAGAACATAGTTTGAGGAGAATGTTGATGAGACAACACAATCAGCTGAAAAATCTCTATAATTGGTTATTATATATATGGTAGACCATATTATTCTTCAATTCAGAATGGGTTTACTTCAAATTTTAATAAATTTTGGGTTTTATATTACTTACAAAAATTAAAAGCACCAATCATGATAGTTTTCAAAATAGTCTTATTTTGATTTTTTTTTTTAATTTTAAAAAATGATTTCCTATTTTCTAGTATCAATGGTTTATATATTTATTTAGCGAATGAAGTTTCAATTTTAGGGGCTTTGTTCGATTTGGGTTTGGACTAGAGGTTTTTTTTTCCGGGTTCATTTGGGTCCAGTTAACCAGCCCGCTCTGATACTGTGTTAAGATTTCAGAGGAACACAACCTACTACTAACAACATCGTAACTGTCCGCAACTTAACAACTTGGATATTCAACATGTGTGAAGTTTTATACAAAAGGTCTAGATGTCAATAGTAATGGAAACGTTCACTATATGTATTTGATCAAGTTTCCGATATAAGACTTCATATTCTTCAATAGAAATAACATAGATTACAAATAATATTTTCTAGAATTTAATGTTGTTGAACAAAAAAAAAAAAAACAGAATCACGAGGTGTTCATGTTGTATCAGAAGGAATGAGTGGTAGAGCTGCAGAAATTAATTCCTCATCTGCCAAATATCAAATTCAGCAGAAGCTTTATTTGGAGTAGAACATAGTTATTGTATAGGCTGAGGTTGGACTGCAATCATTATATGTACAAGATCTAAAAGAGAGATCTCAAAATTTTCAGTTTTAAATAAACATCTAGCCAGTGCATGAGCTTAAACTAATTTGATGGTTAATGATTCTTTCAAAATTGAGTTGTACAATTAGCCCACAATTGGTTGTTCACCCATTGAAAATATTTTAGCAGAAAAAAGTAACTTTCTCGAACCCTAATATTATTGGTTTTTTCTTTGTACTTATACATAAATAATTGAACTTATGAACTAAGATTTATCATTTATTATATTTCATCTCATGTCGCTTGAATTAAAATTCAAAACCTAATAAAATCAATAATAATTCCAACGACGACGGAAAAAAAAAAGGGTTTGTTTGTGCACCATGAGTTTTACAAATATACTTGCCCTAATTTTGACACCTTAAAAAATCATAATGATATGGTTTCTCAACTCTCAAGTCCTAGGATATTATGTTGAGCGTGTGTTTACCAGAATTATGGATGATCGTTTTCCAAAAGTTGCTGTCAACCTTATCACTTATAAACAAAATATTACATATGTATCTCATGGCTTCACAAGATGAAGATTAAACTTTTGAATTTTGATGGTGCTATCTTAATTAATTTCCATATGAAGTGCAGCAGAGTTGGTATGCCCCTCGTGCATTCAAGCAACTAGGACCTACTTTCAAACTCTTGAAAATGAAATGCAATTATGAAAAAGAGGATCCAGAACATGTACACCACGCTAATTTGTTCACTAGTTTACATTTACACCAACAAAACAAAAATGAGAGATGCCTTAAGAGATATTAGGAATAGTCGTCCATGCGCGGTTGGATGTCAGCCCTTGATACCAATGAGTCTGATAAGGTAATAATGGTTGAAAATCATCCACGAACATAAATCAGCGACTAATGCTAGCACAGTTATAATACAAATAAACTGAGAATGACTCTTTTGAGACATGATTATGGTCCTTTTCAATGTATAGAACAAGAACACTATGGGCCACGGCCTCTTGGGCTATCTAATAATTGTGGGCTGCCAGATTGTTGACATTTCACCTATGCTGATGCATGAAAGATGATTGGTCGTCTATGATGAGAGAGTGCATTAATTTGCCGAGTCTTGTAGGATGAGCTTGTAACTAAGCAGAGTATTAAAGTGATTGTTTTGTGATGAAGTTTAAACTAAGTGAAGTGAGCAAGATTGATTAGTCAAATCTACACTAGGTAGCGTGTGAGTCTGCATTAAGCACGCCTTATCCACTCGGGTTCATAGGGCCCTCATACACTATGAGCATTAATTTATTTTATCATTTAACAGAAAGAGGAAAAGAAATGGAAAATAGAAGGGGGCATAAAGATTTTTATCTTTTAGAATCACTTATTATGCAACTAAACCTCAGAAATATGTTTGTATTTTCTTTGGAGTTGCTTTCTTGTGTTTAATTTTAATTTTTTTTGTGAATTTTGAAAATGTTATAATTTTAAAGTTCTTACTAATGAAGGGATTTTAAACACATTACAAGTCTTGTAATTACCCCCACAGTCCACTACATAGATTAAAATGACATTCAGATGAAAGGAATTTCTGGCTCTGAAACTCGTGAGATCTCTATTACAATAATGTCAAGTTTTCTAATCAAGTCGACCACAATCTTTTCTCTTCGTCGAAGTCAATCTACTTAATGCCAAAACAAGTGTTCTTTAAGCTTTTGGACCTGAGCTACGCTAATAATGCAATGATAATTGAAATAGTATATGGATTCTCCTGATAATTCAAAGCAACTCACATCAAATATGGTTTGATCGTTCCATAATTTGATCCTTTGGCTTTAGGTGGCACAACAGCCTTTTGACATATTTTATTTTTGCCGGTATTGGGGTGGCCAGATTTGACTAACCAACAACGTTAAGCATTATCGAATAGGCTTCTAATGACAAACATTGAAGGAAAGCTTAGAACCATATATGTATATGTGGATATGCATTGTGGCCTGCTAGATTTTCGATTTGACAGGGTTGATATATGAATAAAGACCTAAAATGAAAGGATTGAATCATGGGATTATGTGAAGTGGGTTCTAACGAGTTGTTAGTGTTGTATTAACTTAATAATTGATTAGCGCCAATACATATACATGTGCAGTAGTACTATATAATGTTCTCTTGTTAGACTTATGTTATCAAACAAAAGCACGTTATATAACATGTTAGAGTTGCGTACTTACGTAAACCTATCATATTAGAATGACAACTGAGGAATTGCATAGAAGAGCAAACCCACAAGCACGTTTGATAACCATTTCAATTTTAGTTTTGTGCTAGAGCATAGAGGAAAAACAAGGAGAATGGAAGTGAGAATGAGAGTGAAGACAGGATTGAGAGGGAAGATGAGAGGGGAGGATGGGAGTGAGGAGTAACAAAAGTAAAAACAAAAACAAAAACAAAAACAAAAAGTAATCTATTTGAAATTGTTTTCACTTTTGTTACTCTTCCCTCCCATCCTCCCCTCTTATCATCTCTCTCAATCTCATCTTCACTCCCATTCTCAATCTCTTTGCCTGAACCGTAAACTAAAATTGAAATGGTTATCCAACGGACCCTAATATAACCAAGAATGTTGTACTTGCTTGTTGCACTGCACCCACTTGGTTCTCTTTTTTTTTTTTTTTTTTTTTTTTCAAGCACCCAGTTGGTTTCAGTAAGATCAATACCTATCATGTAGTTCGCTGGGGCATTGATTCTAACATCATGTGGGGTATTGAATTTGAGCTATGGAAGCAACAAATTAACTCCACGAAAAAGAAAGAAAAACCCAGATTGTGCAAATCTGAGTACAGTGTACGTATCACATATATTCATGGCGGCCGACCCTAGTTCATTACATGTTCCAGTTTTCTGAAGTGCAGAGACAACCCCACATGCTCATGGATAAGAAACGTACCAGCCATTTGTTGTGATGTGAGGCTGCAGCAGCTTAATCTGTGATTTGATATTTTCATGTACGTTTGGATAAGAACACCAGCTATCTATAGCTTAATCCTTGCATGTTCTAATTAATTAATTAATTATGGGATAACAACCTTGTGGTTATGGGGTCATATTTGGATGGTTTGGCTTAAGCTTCTTCCTTTTGATCGGAATTCTACATCATAAATGACTAATATTAGCTGTACGTCTACCTGCTTGCCATAACTCATACGAGAGCTCTAGCTTAGCTAACCCTATCTTCCATGTAGAGATAGCCTAGAGATTGACAGGCCTAATACACGTCACGGACAAGGAAATTTATAAATCGTATGAAAATATGGTGCTCTAGTATTACTCATAATCTTTTCTTTTTTTTTTGGTGAAAAGACTCATAATCTTTTCATATCGCGGCGAGAACCAAATTAACATTGTGTATTTTCTAACAGTGTCTTCATATTGGCATATTGCAAGTATAAGAACCAGTTAAAAGAGTTCGAAATATTGTGATGCTACAATGTATAAGCAAAGTAAAACCTAGATTCCAATGCTTGCACAACTACCGTGAGGTCCTGCACTCAAGATTGGATGTATAAATTTCAAAACCAGGGAAAAGAGAGGATCTGAATCTTCTTTACAATCGAATGTTCTCTTGCAAATATTTGACATGTTATGTTATTTTGACCTTCATTAGTTTCTTTTTTTTATCAAAGGGCAAGTCTTTCCAATCCTTCATTGATCATAAGATATTTGGACTTTTGTTCTTCATACAGAATATTTTTCTTGAACTAATTGTTGGTCATACCATTACAAAGCATGAGATTTACATAACAATGAGCCTCTGTTTCTGTTAGTTGCTTGCTTGGTTTTCTTCAGATACTCTGTTGGATAGTTTTCTTAGAAGTTTCAACTTCTATTTACCAAAAAGGAAAACTTATTAGGGCTTCCGCATAATGCACATGTGTGCCTTCTTCAAGGCAGCAGGTACATCATTGAGAGAGTGAGTAAATCTTGATCTTGTTAGGAAGCTGACTCCATACCTGAAACAATATTGTCTATGAATTGCATTATTAACACTTGGAACTCTTCGAGATCCACCAAGAGAAAATAAAACACGATTTGACGTGTGTAAATATTGACATAACTTTGTTTGAATGATACATGAGAAGGAAACGAAAATCTATATGATTGATTACATTCAACAAGTAGAGCATGATACACACAATAAAAAGCTTTCTCCAAAAGTTAAGAGAAAAATAGAAGAGACAAATTCCAGACAGATACTACAACGAATCAATGGAATGACGAGCACAGCGGCGTACCCTCCTACAAATTCCCAAGGAGTAGAGTCAGATTAAGTAGATAGAAATAGAAAGAAAATCGTTCGGAAAAAAGAAAAAAATAAAGAAAAGCCCAAATAATATGTTCACGAACTTGTTGTAAGCTTGTATGTCATGCTGATACATGTGAGCGGCCTCGATGTTTGCCGGACTTGCAGGATTTGGATCTGTGAGAAGCGACTGCAACAGTTTATATATCAGTAAACCAGCGTTACCCTCATGTATTATGACTGTGGGAGAGAAGTAAATGAGTTGTGTGATTTGAAAATTACTTGAATAGATGTCAAAATCGTAGATACATTGTGGCAGGGTGACCAAGCATCCTGAATTATATCCATGCACAGTGTACCATCATGATAAACTGCATAAACCACATAAGTAATCAGTGAAGTTTCTTTTTCTCTTGAAAGGAAAAAAAACGTACAAATGTTGAAATGTAGAAATGTAGAAATGTCAATAAACTGCAAGCAGTGCTCAACTATACTATTAATTTAAGAAACCCTCTTTGTTGGACGTACATGAAACCAATATACCCCAACTATTTTTAGCAACTCCGATGATTTATTGAAGAACAAAAGATGATAGGATCATCATACACAATACCCATAATTCAACTTCTGATCCAATTCAAGGAATAAACTTCTAATCAGTATACAAACAAGAAGAGGCCTATTGTCAAACCTCAACATCATTATGCCAAGTTCTTGAAAGTTTAGAAGCATACAGGAAACTGTATATCCAATCTAGATCTAAATTGTTAAGGGTGATCGAATAACAGTGGACCAGCTATACACTTCTTCATAGGATATCAAGAGGGGAAAACCCATGGTCTTAGACTACTGAAGATAGACCACTCCTCGGACTACTACAATAAGTTTGCATTGTATATTTGTTTGCAGCACTGCAAACAAGTGAGTAAATGGCCTCTTTGATGGCATGTAAAACATCAAACTAGGGACTTGAAATGTCATGCAGCATAGCTTATTTCTGAAAGAGGACTAAAAACCTCTAATAATTCCAAATCAATTTAATTTATGCTTCTCATTGTTGTTAGCTTGATATACTTTGTTGATTTGTTCTCTAAAAGTTTTAGTTTTTGCAATCCAATGGAATTGAACATTCGGGTACTTTCATGATGGTATTGATGTGAATCAATTAATAGACACTTACACCCTTAATTGTACCAGACTTGATCTATAACTATACAGGTAAACACCAGATTGATTAATCCCTATCTACAAGAGAAGATTGTAGCAGATTTACAAGTTAAGTTGCAAGGCTTAAAGTTTAAGCTTTCGGGTTCTGTAATTGCTAATTTTGAATTGCACAGCGAGGTATGCTTATATAATGGAATCTTAAATGAAAACATAGATATAGAAGGGAATTCATTGCAAGTAGATAGATACAAGATTTATCAAACTTACCATTTGGATGGAACATTTCCGAGGTAAATCGAACCCGAGGCGGCTTCTCGGGGTAACGTTCACCAAATGTCAACCTCAAACTGAAAGCACCACCTGAATTTTCCATTTGCACATCAAAACTCAAATTTCCAAATAATAATAATAATAAAATTAAACAGATCTATCTACTACCTTCCCAGGGGCTCTCCTCGGGCCCAAATATGGTGGCGCTCCACACCATCAGGTTATCATCGGACTGAGGGCTGGCGCTGCAACCCTGCAACCCAAACAACCCAAATAAAATTCACTAAATTCAGATTGAATTTGATAGGAATTTGAGGTTAATTTGAAGCCTCCATGAAAAATGATACGAAAGGAATTTACCTCAGGAGGCTCGCTTGTTATGGTTCTGAGATCGGACATGAGCCGGAGCTGAGCCGACGTCGCCATTTTAGATGTAAATCACAGAGCTTTGAGTCCTTGTGGACCAAAACCTCGCAGAATATATGTAGTAAAGCAAAAGGTACACAGATTTGGACGACTTCTTTTTCCCCTTTTTTTAATAAAGGAAGAAAATGAATAAAATAAATGGTGGGGTAAGGTTGGGAAATTGAGGATGAGAATGAAAGAATTTGGGAATATGAAAACCGTTTCTGGAAATCTGACAAAGAAGAAAGGAATCGAAGCTGGCTCTCTCTCTCTCTCTCTCTCTTTCTGCTGCGTGTCTCTGTCTCTTTCTCTGTCTGTGTCTATGTGCGTATGTATAATGTATTTCTCTCTATCTCTATCTGTAACTAAATTCTTTTACTTTTTAATTTTGTTGGCTGGCTATGAGCCTATGACTAATCTTAGCAGCTGGGCTCTCCTGTTTCCCATTCTTAAATTAAATTTGTTCTATCGTTTTCTTTTCTGAAAGTCCCGGTTTGAGAGTTTGGTTGGTGGCGGTTTGGGCTCTTTTTGGTTTTCGGTGGGTAGCTGGATGCTTTGTGGTTTCAGCGGTGCAAGAATTTCACAGCTCAGAACGTGCTTGTTAGCGACAATGGCCATTTGCAGAAGTTGTCAATTTGCATGTTGGTTGGTGTTAGCTATTGGG
This sequence comes from Prunus campanulata, assembly GCA_034190965.1. Classification (NCBI taxonomy): domain Eukaryota; kingdom Viridiplantae; phylum Streptophyta; class Magnoliopsida; order Rosales; family Rosaceae; genus Prunus; species Prunus campanulata. Next base: position 10,029,722 of record CM067213.1, read on the forward strand.
CTATAGCCTTCGAAATTGGGCCTGGAACTTTTCATTTGGCCAATAACTTTTATGCCATTGGAACTGTGCAAATAAGCCCATCCATGAGAATGGCCATTTCTCTCCTCTCTCTCTCTCTCTTTTATTTTTTTTAAGAGTTAGTGCAAGCGATAGTCTAAGCAGCAGTGGAGGGGGGTTTCTCACATACGCACACCACGGTGCCATGAGAGTTCGAACTTGAGACTACTAACCTGCAAGTCAATGCCCTTTTTCACTGGGCTTTAGCCCATTGGTGGCCATTTCTCTTCTTAGAAGGACGATTTTGTGAATGAATTGCATTTTGAATGAGTTGAAAATTGTGAATGATATGCGTGTTATTAGTTCAAATTGAGATAGCATCCCCCTTCTCTCTAATGTGGGATATTAGGTCCTAACACTTGATGCTCTAGCCCCATCCTCCACAAACCCACTTTCAAGGCTCACGTGTTCACTTGTCCTATGAGTTTTTATTTTTATTTTTAGAAGACCTTTTATATTGACAAGGACAATAACAAATTACACTCGGACTCACTACACGGATGCTAAGACTCAAATTCATGACCTTTTCAACCACTACACTAGTGAGTCCTTTGCCCTCTCCCATGAGTTTTTAGTCTTCTTGTGGCAGCTGTAGATCTATTAGCAAGAGTGATGGTCGATTTGGCAATGTGCTACCTATAACCTAATTTCGTCTTTTTTTTCTTCCCAAAAGTTGTGCACGTAATCTATTTGCTTGGTATTCGTTTTGAAGGATCACTTGCGAGGCACATATAGTTTTGTTTTATCATAAAAGTTAATGAAGTTGGTCATAAATGACACATTACAACAAAAAATTTAGGCTTTTTATCACAAAACGTCCATGATGTTTGTGAAACTATCAGATTGCATCCTTAAAGTGTTTTTGTATCACTCATGGTCCCTAACGTTAATATAGGTGCTCTTAAATAGTCTCTCTGTCAAAAAAATTGTTAAATTCAGGGATATAATTGTCAAATCAATCCAAAATTATATAAAAAAAAGTATATATTTGTTTTTCCTTCTCCCTTCTCTTTCATTTTTCTTCTTCTTTCTCTCCGCCAGATTCCTTATCTCTTCTCTCTATGTTTCTCTTTTTTTTCCCCTACACTCTGTCACTCTCTCCTTTTTCTTCTTTCCTAGCAGCGGTCAACTATTACAAAATGCTATCTAAGAAAATCAATGGTTGCTTCAATGGTGCATTCATAATATCAAAACACAAACGCAGTACTTATTCCACCCGGACCAAGAAATATTTTATACAAATTTTCAAAACCCATCAATCATTTAAATCGGGGTTAACAACCCATCATATTTTAACATTGAAACGCAAAAAAATTCAACAAATACATGAAAAAAGGTGTTCACAATATGAAACCTTTCGACTTGTGTGAATATTTTCAGCAAGCTCTTCTCCTCTTTCTCGGATACTTTGCAAAGAAAATTGCAGAAACTCAGCGCCCTCTCTTGCACTGAGTGGAGCTCCGAGAAGGCATACCAAAGAGAGAATGAGAGGGACAGGTTTTCAGAACCTTTGTGATGGCCTGAGAAGACAAAGTTTGAGAGACAGGAATTGATAGGAAGAGAGGGGGCTGCACTGTTGAAGACAAAGTGCTTGCGAGTGAGAGGAAAAAGGGGCAGTTTTGGAAGAAATTGTTAAACCCCATTTATGCAGAATGGGCTTGCGCTGGGGATTTTTTAAGAAAAAGGAGATGGATGCATTCATTATTCATGCCAAAAAAGCAGGAGAGAGAGAGAGAGAGAAGAGTGAACTCGGGGAGAGAGAAGAAAGAAGAAGAATAGATATCTAGCGGAGAGAAAGAAGAAGAAGAAAGAAAGAGAGAGGAAGGAAATAAAATATATATATATTTATAATTTTTGAATGATTTGATGATTATATCATTGGATTTAACAGTTTTTTTGACAGAGGGACTATTTAAGAGCACTCATATTAACGTTAGGGACTATGAGTGATACAAAAAAACTTTAAGGATGCAATCTGATAGTTTCGTAAACGTTAGGGACGTTTTGTGATAAAAAGCCAAAATTTTAATTGGGTGACACATTGCTTCAATTTTTTTCTTCAAGTAGCACTTTCTAACAATTCAGGTGGCATCCGTAAAAGTTTTCCTTCCGATCTATAGGTTGTGTAATTGTACCATCTTCTGGGCTTGATAATGCAAGTTTCATTTTCATTGGCCAAAAATAGTATAATGAAGCTCACATTTTGGCGGTAAAAAGTTGATAACGAATGTGATTCAAATAAGTAGAAAAAAAATATAAGGGAATGTGATTTTAAATGAATGATGAAAACTGAGCATTTCGATTCGGGACATGTGAATGTGATTACACTATCATGATTGAAAACAGCTCAATGAGTGGGTGAGTGACAATGTCCTCTCACACACACAGATATACATACATACATACACATATATCTTTATATATACACAGAGAGAGATATGGATATGGCGTGATTAGGTAGGACTGCTCAGACCAACCGCAACAAGAAATCCCAGAGACAAAACTTGGTTCAAATAAAAACCCTTTAAATAATAAATGGTACGAAAAAGAAGAACAAAAAAAAGTCTCAAATTTTCAAGGAAAGCGAAAGCCCAAAAAACCACAGCTGTAAATCCACGTTTTTTAGCAGGGACTGGATCCCATCCCTTCATATCTTGTGGGGTTGTTAATTTGTTTTTGTGGTGTTTTGCTGTTTGGGTTCCTTGTCCTCCTTCTCTGTTTGTGTAAATCTTTGTTTTTTTGTTGTGTGTGCAGTAGTAGTTGGTCTCCCAAATCGAGGTTGAGAGTTATTCTCTTTTCATAGCTCCCTTTTCTTGCTTCTTTTGCCTCTGCAATTTCTCATTTGTCCATCCAAGTATCCATGTTCAGTCACCTCAAAAATCCCACTGCTACTTCTCACTGAATTAGACCTACTTTTATATAACTCTATATATATACATATATTAACCTGTCATTCTGTTACTGATCCTCTAATTGCTTTTACAACACAATATATACACTTTTCACATCTGTTAAATTGCCACCCACGCATTTTAGTCCTCTCTCTCTCTCTCTCTCTCTCTCTCTCTCAAAACTCTCAAAGCTTCCTCTCCATTTCCACTTAAATGGCTTGCTTACACCATCGCACAATTTCTCTTCTGTTTCTCTTGATTCTGAGCTCAACCCAGTTAACCCAGTTGAGATTCATGGCTGAAGGCAGAGCAATTCACAACAGGGTTGGCATTTCCCAGGTGGGTTTACAACTATATACTGATTACCCTTCATATACTAGTGCAATGCTTTCTCTTTGAACTTTCATCAAACACTTGTGAGTTTTAGAAGAATTCAATGCATTAAAATTTTGTTTTTCTGGTGTTTTTGTATGGTTGGGTAGGCAGGAAATGAAGAGAAGAAAGTGATTGTAAGAGGGCAGATAGGTTCAAGGCCTCCAAGGTGTGAGAGAAGGTGCAGTTCATGCGGGCACTGTGAGGCCATTCAAGTGCCTGCAAACCCGCAAGTCAAATCAGGCAACAAAAACTCTTCTGTTGCATCCACCATTGCTTATGCCAGAGGTGATGAAAACTCCAGCAACTACAAGCCCATGAGCTGGAAATGCAAATGTGGAAACTCCATCTTCAACCCCTGATCATCATGATGATTAACTTTTTAAATTATAATTATGGTTAATTCTTAGGTTATGGAGCATAACCCATTTTTGGATCCTGTAAATGGAGGATAAACATGATCCTACTACCCCCCCAAAAAAAAGGTTTAAATATCGGCTCCTTTGGCCATGTAATTTCCCCTGTTTTTATTAGCGCTGTCTGACATCTCTGATTAGCATATATACTTAATGCAAATATCATTGCTTGGAAGTTGGAGGCTTAGATTGGACCCTGATTTCTTTGTTTTTTATTTTCTGTTTATTTTTTCTTGATTTTTGTATGATGGAAAGTGACAATTACATTGCTACTGTGGCCTTTGTTTTGTGCACAAAACTGATGAGGAGATGAGAAAGGAGGAGATGGACACTGCAATGCTGGACATTTTTGGTAGACTAAGATTTTGGCAAATTTGTGAGATTTTTACCTTTTCACCACGCTACCTTTCCGTTGTTCCCAAGAATTAGACGTTGGAATTTACAGAGGTAACGTAGCGTAACAAAACACCCATTTACCACCTAACTGCGTTCTTTTTACAGCCAAAAGAACACTTTGCATTTCCCAAGATGCTCTAAAAGGAGCTTTGGCCCTTTTGGCTTTCCTTTGGATTGTTACCAATGATAAGATAAGAAATGTGTCATGTAATATGTCCATTACACTTGAGCTAATTTGTGCTTCGTAACATGCTTAACATGGTTTATAATTATCTCGTGCTATATTTAGCACTAACATTTTAGACTATGTATATGGATAATAATTATGGCGTGCATAACTCAATACTCAAACGAATGTCAACGTAATTAACTAACTTTTAGTTTAGTGATATTTTCTATTTTAATATTGAAACAACGTCCTTAGTTTCTAAGTCCATTCTAATTCTTCAAATGAAGTTGATTAGATTAGCATTTGAAGGCTTGCTTGGAACTTGTATCACTCCATGGCAACCACAACGGCATGGACATTTCTGTGGGAAAACACTTGGAGATAATAAAAAAATCACAACTAAACCTTTTTTTATTATTTTTTGCAGTGGTCCTTCTTTCATCGAGAATATAACACGCACACACAGAGAAAATTAACAAATCATTCACGCAAAAAGAAAAGTTTTAATTTCTATGTGTGCAGCAGCAGCTTAGCTTGTTTGGGCAAAAGCCTTGCCTTGAAACTCTATAATTCACGTGCAATTCAAAAATGAGATGAGAATGTTGGTTGGTGCAAACAATCACATTGAAACTTCTCCATGCCTCATTCATTCTCCCAAGTTTTTTGCGCTTTTTTTCTTGTCACAAACACCAAGCCCCAAAAAAAAACACACATTGAAACTTCTCCATCCGTAGGGCATGGACAAAACGTCCTCCAACAATCAGAAGTTACAATAGGGATAGGCCGCTCCCCAGTCACTATCCATGGTAACTAGTGTAACAACCTCTCCGTTAGGGCACTTTCATTTCATGGGATGGGGAGCAACGCAAGTTCAGGCCTGAAAGCGCAACCAAACAGAAGAGAGCAGTAAGCATAGAATTCTGGCATGGGGAGCCCCCACTGCCACAATATTCTTAGATTCTCCGGTGGCAGGTGAACCAAGACACATCAATAGAAAAGACAATTTAGAGCAGAATAATAGCATAAAAGCTTCCTGGGTTTAGATCTTCAAATACACATATACCAAGCTACCGATGCGATGGAGGCAATACAACCAAGCAGATGAATAAACTTCCAGGTTTGCATTAGGATCCCATTTGGGAATGAATTAAACATAATTCACAGGGCATTTGGGATGAGCAAAAGTATTAGAAGAAAATCAAAATCTCTGCCTCAGTTTATTTGAAATCTATGGGATATTAAAATTAATAGCATCACAAGTTATTTCCAAAGTTAAATGATGTTATGTTTGTTAGTGCAATCAGCTTCTAAGTTGAAGAAGTGGTCCCCTGTGGATTGGAAAATAATTCAACTCTGTTTCACTCAAATTGGACCTTTTTGGCCTCTTCCACAAAGGCAACAACCCCCTCACCCACTCTTATTCAATCCAAAGGCAAAGGGATTTGCATCTATTGATCCCTTTTTTCACCACAAATTGATATCGACGCCCTTTGTTTTTAAGAATTTTTTGTACTTGCTTAAAAAAGGGACTGGATTTATTCAGGTTCCCCAATAAGGCCCATCATCCTCTCCTCCCCTACTGAGACAAGAGAATGTTGGGAAGAGGAGGCATGAAGCTCTCAAGTGTTTCAAGCGATGGTGGTGTAGCTAGTGTAGTAATAAGGATAAACGAGTACTTCGCAAGCTGTTAAGCAACCATCTCTGTAAACCGCACCGGAAGTGGCAGATATATGAAGCTGGAACTAGCGGCGATCTGATGTAAGACAGTTACGATGGAGGAACCAACAATGAACTTTTACACTAGTAGATCGTTGCTTATGCTGTAACATTTTAGTTACCAACTTGCTGTGTTGGTGCCCAGGTGAGGTAGATGAAAGTTAACTGTAACACAGCTTGAGATAGCACAGTAGCTCATGAATTAACTTCATTTGGGATGAAAGAAGGGGCTGGCTTTGCTTCAGTATAACCCTCCTAGTTGTGAACTAGTGATCCAGGTCTTGGAAATAACAACATTAGCCATACACCAGGCTCCTCAATCAAACTCAAAGTATCATATGAATATAGCATACGCCACAGAACATCATCTTAAGCCTGACTGATCAGTTAGAAATAGATAAATCCCAACTAACTTTAGAAGTATCTTACACAAAAGGCAGAAATGCATCACTACTTGATAAGGACATCTTTGTCAAACCCATTAGGGTTTACAAAAGAAAGAGATGGAAGAGGAAGTCATTTAATTTGGTCTTTAAATCTGGCAATTTTTTATTCCTGCGATTAGTTTCTAACTTGTTCTCTAAGTTTTCCAGATTTTAGTAAGATTTTTAAGTTTTCCAGATTTTTGTAGGATTTCTAGTTTCCTATTTTATTTAGGTTAGAATTTCTGTTTTAGCAAGGGATTTTTTTATCATATTGCCTCTAGGTTTTAGTTTGCTATAAATACCCCTCTCATGTAATTCATTAAGAGCACCTCCACACCAAAGGGCAAGGGTAAGGCAAATGCAAGGCAAGGTTTGTCACGATGTCGATTCACATGAATAGTGGCAGCCTTACCTTTTTTGGTTCCACCCCAAAAGGCAAGGGCAAGGGCAATTACTATGCACTTTAATTTATTTTCTATTTTTTATACTTAAACCATTAATTTTGATAAGATTTTCGATTGCTACGTGTCAATATTTATTATAAAATTCTAACCTAAAAATTCAGATAACATTTTCTGATAAAATTTTCACATTAAATTTTCGGATAAGATTTTCAGTGTATTTATTATAAAATTCACATCTCACTCATCATACAATTGAAATACCTACTCAGTCATCATACAATTGAAATACTCTTAGTCCTCATAGTCTGACACAATCGAGTACAAGGACGACTCAATCATTGGCGGAGGCGGTTCCACCGGATCACGACATGGGGGAGTATTTTCCTTCGGGGGACGTAATAGTACCATTATTTCCGACACGAAACGCACCACTGGAACCGACTGCGGGCATTGTTCACTTGAGGAGCCATGTGTAATGGTTTTCCTCTTTTTTGTTTTGCCTTGAATAATCTATTAAAAAAATGAAATTGGAAATGCAAGAAATATATATTTTAAAAAATGACATTAAATTGAATAAAATGGAAATTAAATTTTTTTACCCCGTCGCCAAGATTTTGACATCTTCAAACGTTTGTCCATGACCCTCTGGCTTCGATGGAAGAGGCCATTTGGGTTTTTGCACAAATGAAATTTTGTAGTAGAAAATTTGGTGTGGAAAGTGAAAAATATTGGAAGGAGATGAATTTTTATGAAGATTTGGTGTGGAAAGTGAATAATATTGGTAGGTATTTATAGAAAAAAATTTCCATAATTTTTAAATATTTTTTTCAATTTTTTTAAGCCAAAAATTGGACAGCCGTTGGATTGGGCAATATTTTTTAATCGGAGGCTCCAGGAGAAGCCATTGGGCTATGTGGGCTGGTGGGTCAGCGTTGATGTCACGCTGACGTCAGCAGCCTTCGGGCAATAGCCTAGTCCATTTTTGCCTGTGGGCTTGCCCAGGCTGGTGGGTCCCATGCCTTGCCCGGGCTGCCTTTTGCGCTTTGGAGGTGGAAATTGGGCCTAGGGGGCTTGTTGCCAGGGTTGGGGGCTTGTACTGCACTTGCTCTAAGGAGTTGAGTTGTTGAGATATAAAGAAAAGTTTATTTTCCAGGGGAATTTTTGATTTAACCCAAAATGGGTGAAGTATTTATAAAGAAGGACAAAATTAAAGTGTTTGGACAATAATGCCCTTATTCATTTTTATATTGCATAAGGAGTCTTATTTCTTCTTTTCATATGGTGCCAAAAGTTTTGCTTCTTGCTAGCTGTATAAAGCCAGATAATTGGATTTTCTTAGACTTTGGACTGATGCTACATATGCATCTAAGTTGCTGGAATACTCTCTTTACGTGAAATGATGAGGCCTTCACATGGAGTTATGCTTTCATCATGTTGTCTATATTGTGTAGCTCTTCCTATCCTAAGCTATTCCAGTATGAGTTGTCGTTGTCTTCTGCTTCAATTTGTTTTGCTATATGGTTATAGATTTCTTAAAAAACTTTTGCTCATGTTGTGCTTATCCTGAATTCATATGTGTCATCTGGTCTCTTAGATGTAGTTTCTGAATAAATCTTGATAAAGTTGGATTGGTGAAAGAGGTTCCAACGATCATCATTGAACAATTGTTGCTCAAACTATTATTGCTCCTCTATATTTTTGAATGTCCTGCTTGGTAGAGATCTCTGTCTTTACTGATTTTGCTGGACTAAGCAATTCATTGTGAGAAATAATAATACTAAGTTCTGCTCTATTTGAGTAAATATTATCCTTAAACTACTTTGGAGGTATGCTGATGAAATCTAATTTTACGCTCTTCCAAAGAGGGATATAAAAACTTATAACTTCTTTTAATTTTGAGGAAAATGAATCTAAATGATCACTATTTTCAATATAAAGTTGACCTAAATAACCATACTCTGCTAAAAATGATGGAGCAATTGTGATAGGTTTTTGGTTATGCTCTAAATTCAATTCTATATTCAACCATGTTAATACTAGCTAAGTAAATAGTATAATAAGAACTTTTTTAGTAATAATTTTTATACAAGGATGTGGATTATTATTTTTTAAAATTAAAAAGAAAAGCTTGAATGTATAACTAAAGAAATGTATTTTGCTCATACTTTAATCTAATCATATGACTCTGAATATCTTGTGGTAAAAATCCATACCTTTCTCTAGGTAGGGTTTGAAGAAAATATGGATTTTTTGTTTATTGCTCAAGGCAAAATTCTCTATTATGCTCAAGTAAGTTGGGCTCATTAGCCCATTTTTCTTGTAAAATCTTGCTTAAATTTTGACATCTTAAATTAATAATTTTAAAATTTCTTAACTATTGTATCATACTCTTTCTTTTCTTCTTCATGTTTTTCCTGCAAAAAAAAAAGTTGTTGTTTTGCTCTTTTATAGTCATAATTATATGCCAAAAACTCTTGCTTTAGGGCTTTAATAAGTTTTTCATGCCCTCTTCTCATTCTTTCATTATTAGTTCTAATGTTCCAAAAGTTGTCTAAAAGAACTTTTTGTTTATCTGCTAATGATGCTTGAGTACGATATTTTAAAGCAAGATTTCTAACTTCTTGTACTGGTATTCCATTATAATAATAAGTATTGATATAAAATTCTTGTACAATATTTTAGGTTCTTCTTTACATTTCTTCTGATATAAATTCATGCCCATCCTATTGATGATGCGTCTGTCTCAACTATTTTATAATTATTATCCAATGGTAATGCTAAAGGTTTAAGTTGAGTTATATCTTGTTTGATATTTTGAACTAATTTAATATCTTCACTATTAAAATATTTTTGACATGTTTTACTAGTTTACTATGCAATGCTGCAATCTTTCTTCCTAAATTAGGGATAAAACTTCTAGCATAATTTAATAATCCTAAAAATGCTTGTAATTGTTTTTTATCTTCTAATTTATCTGGAAATTCTAACACTTTTTTAGTTATGTGTTCTTATAATTGTATAGTTCCTGACTTAATATACATACCTAAAAATTCTATGTCTTGTTTTTCAAGCTCTACTTTATTCCTACTTATGACTATACCATTATCGATAAATTCTTTCAAAATAACTTCTAAGTATTTTCTATGTTCATTTTTATTTTTACCATGAACAAGTATATCATCTACATATATATTACACAAATTATCATACTTCTTAAAGATTTGATCAATCTTTCTTTGAAAAATCAATGGTGTATTCTTTAATCCAAATGGCATAACAAGCCATTCAAAATGTCCTTCTGGACAAGTAAATGTTGTCCATTGAATTGATTCTTTTGCTAATCTAATTTGCCAAAATCCTGATTTACAATCAAATTTACTAAAATATTCACTTTCTTGAATTTTATTCATAAATTCATCTTTATTTGGTAATTTATAACTATCTTCATAAGTATTATCATTTAATCCCCTATAATTATACACTATTATGGCTTTACCTGTAATGACCCGGTCCTAAATTAATAGTTAAATATTAAATTATTCAAGATAAAGACAATTTTACCCCTGGGATTTAATTACATGATTGAAGAGTTGATTTTTTATTGGGGGAAGATTAAATAATTAAAATAAGAGGAAAGAAGTGGAAATAAATAATCAAATAAAATGATTTGAATTAATTAAGGTTTTTGAAAATTAAAGTATTATTTAACATTAAAGGGGCAAAAAGGTCATTTTAAGTTCAGGAGGGAATTTTGAAATTCCAATTGGACTTTTGCGTAGAGCACGTCGAGACGAGTCCATAGACACGTAGTGGACTCGAATCGGAGTTGTAACGAAGAAATGGCGATCAAAAGAAGTTTAGTGGCGTAAACGTAAATATTTCGAAATTCAGTTTTTTTTTTCAACCCAGAATTTCTGCAGTTTGGGGGAGGCTCGACCAGCCGACTTTAAGAGGGGATTTCTCTCAACTCCGACCACCAATTCATGCAAGACCAGTCCCGTTACAACCACCTCACTTCCCTCTTTCAATTCGAGCCCATCCCAGCCTCGATCCACCCCCGTAATCGACGGAAACCGCCACAAAACAGGGCGGTTTGGACAGATTTTGACGGAATTTCACGGAGATCGTTCTCCCTCCTCCGGCCACCGTTTCATGCGAGTGAGGTATGCTTTCTCACCTATTTTTCATGATCTAGCTGATGGTTGAGTAGGAATCTATCAATTTTGAGTCTAGGTAGTTCGATTTTCGAAGTGGGTTTCAGCCGGTTTTGGGATCACGATTCCGGCCACTTCCCGCTACTTTTTGGGGTAGTCCAAGAAGAAAAGTTGTCCCAAATAGGGTGTTTTACCTAGGGTAGGAAGCTGGGTTTTCAGTTTTGAAGATTTCCGGCTGCCGGAATTTGATCAAGCCACCCACGCGCCGCCGGCGCGTGTGGCGGCGCGTGGATGGCGTAGTGAAGTCACTTTCAGAACCTAAAATGATCTCTTGGTCCTCACGAGCGCATAGGAATTCGCGGATATTAATTCGGACAACGTTTGAACCCCAAATGGATCTCGCATATTGTGCGATTTCCGGGTTCGATACGTTTGACCCATTGGATCATAGTCAATTATATATATATATATATATATATATATATATATATATATATATATATATATATATATATATATATATATATATATTGATCTAGGTAATTCCAGGATCGTATAGGATTCAACGGATCGTAAATCAGAGCCCCGGATACTCCGAGAATGCCAACCCTAGGTCTAGGTTTACAGTAACCATACGATTGTACGATCGTGGGTAATCCGACCATCCGATCGAGACCAAACTCTCGGGACATGTGTCCTAGGTGTGTTAGAGCCTTTAGGAATGCGGCTCGGATTGAAGTGGTATCTCCGAGACCTGCGAATATTGCGGCTCATATTGAAGTATTATCTCTGAGACCTGCAAGTAAGGCAGCTCGGATTGAAGTGGTATCTCCGAGACCTGCGAGTATTGCGGCTCAGATTGAAGAGTTATCTCTGAGACCTGCGAGAAATGTAGGTCGGTTAACTTTGCATTTCCGAGACCTGTGAGGATGGAATTGATGATATATTTATGTCACAAGAGAAAGACGGATATATATATATATATACTTACATAATCAATTATTTATGAACCTTACATGAGTTCGATACCAGGGTATTCGAAGCTTGTTTATTTTATTTTATTTTATTTTAATTCGTTTTACTTTAATTTATCTTATTTTATTTTATTTAAGTTGTTTGCCTTGATCTTTTTATTATTGGATATGGTATTAAATAGCTCAAGTATTTCTAGCATACTTTGCACCCCGAGTTTTAGAGATCTCCGGACCAGGGGAGCGAGGAGTGCGGATCAGGTTGACCAGATGTCTCCTGAGTCCAACGAGGATTACAGGGCAGGACGTGTCACCAATGGTGTCATGAGAAATTAGTAGTTATGACTTTCCAAGAATGATTATTTGAACCTAAATGCTTTTATTCCTTCATTTGAAGATAGTTATTGCCATGTGAGTAATGCCAGTAAGCTGAAACGAAATAGAAGAGCTACGTGTGGCTTGATCCCTCAGTAAGGGTACGTAGGCAGCCTTTTGTACAAGGTGCAGCCACGAGTTGGAGTCTTTGAGATTGTTAATGTATTATTGATATTCTGAGAGCTGAAATGAATTTTATTAGCTGAATGAATTAGTTGATTTATTGAGGACTGAGACCAGAATAATATGATGCTTGATTTTTGATATAATTTGATACATACTGGCAGTTGGGTTATATTCGTATGTGCTTGTTTTACATATGGTAATTTTTGGGAAATATTCAATTTACAGGGGAGATTCTGCCAAATTTTCGGCAGAAGTCGCATTTGATTTTCATTGAATTTTAGTTAGAAGGGCAATTTGGTCAACTGTGCCCGGCAACTGCCAAGTGTCGGACACGCACAGGGTTTGACTCGAATTCCAAAGTGGAATTTGGGTCGGGTCCTGTCATTACCTCTTTTAACCTCTAGTATTTTCTAACTACAAAGGTTGCTGATCTATGCCTAGATTTTGAAGGTCTAATTACTTTTAAGTTTAAAAGTTCTTTTATTTTTAAAAGTTCTTTTATTTGTTGTTCAAGTTCTTGCTTGTTTAACAAGTTACAGGGCATATCTGCTATTTTAATTGTTAAGTATGGATTAATAATGTCTAATTTTGCTAATATCTTAGAGTGCTGCTAAATGAACCCTAAAATTAACTGAGTACACCTTACAATCTAAGTACACCCTAATGTTTAAATTAAAAATATAAAATTAACTAAGTACACCTTATTTAACTACAAAAAATACTCATGGTACACCCTCTTTAATTTTTAATCATTTAAAGTATTTAAAATAAACAAATAAAGTAAAATAATATTTTAACAAAACTCTCTCTCTCTCTCTCTCTCTCTCTCTCTCCTACTTCTTCTTCTTCTTCTTCTTCTTTTATCTCTCTCCTGTGCAACCACCACCAACTGGTTTGTGTTATTGATTGTTTAAGTTTTATGCATACAAAAATAAACTGGGATTTCGAGTTGTATGTTAAAAATTAAGTCAATTTGTTTGAAGGCATGGGTTCAAAAGCTCAAGCAGTAAAACAAAGATTTTAATTCTTAATTAAATATATTGTCTTCAATCTTTCGAGAGAGGTGTGGATTTTCAATCTAATTTAGGGAGATTTGGTAGTTTGGGAATTTGGGGACAGCATATCTCAACTCGTCTCAGAGTGGGGTGGATCGGGAAGGAGAGAGAGCTTTTTTTCTCTTTTTAAAATTTTATTTTATTTTTTGGTTTTAAATACTTTAAAAGATTAAAATTAAAGAGTTGACCAAAGTTATAACAATGGACATGCGTCAAGTCTTAAGGATGGTGTACATATTGGGGTACACAATTCAATATATCCTTTTTGGTCTATTTATATTATGGTAAATTAGTAATTCAATAAATAGTTTGATAGTAGGGTGTACTCAGTTAATTTTAGGGTTCGTTTAGCAGCACTCATATCTTATTCTTATTTCTATGTAATTGAGGATATTCTCCTATAATTCTGGTTTGTTAAGCTAATTGTAACAATTCTTCTAAGTACTTTAGTATATCTATTTGCATAATCTCTAAAGACTCTATTTCTCCTACAGTTGGATACTCATGGTCAAATATTATATCATCATATTCTAATTTATTTTGTTCATCTATATTTTCTAATTTATTTCTTCTAATTCTTCCATATTAAAGTATTTAAAATTTTGTTCTTCTATGTTAATACTATTGTAAGACTCTAATATATTACTTTGATCAGTTGTGGTTATGCCTTTCTTAAAAAATGTAATATTTGGAGGTGTATATAAAAATCCTCCTTGTAAACTTTTTAAGAAATTTAATCCTAAGATAAAGGAATATGATCCTACTAGGGATATAAAGGTTAAGAGTAAATTAAGCTGTTGTCTTTCTATTCTAATTGGTATATTATTAATACAATGTGTTAAATATACAGATCTTGTATCAAACTGTGTTATTCTTACTGGTCTAGCTAATTTTTGCCTAAATTATTCTGGCAATAACTCTTCTTTTATTACCTTTTTTGTGCTTCTTGTAACTATCATAGCTGTTGTTTGAATTTTATTTTCTTTTGACAATTCTAACTCACAATTAATTGTTATTAATGAACTTGTCTTTTGTTTCTCTATACTAGGGCTATTATTCTTTTGATTATTGTTATCTATTATTTCAGCTGTATTTATTTCTATTGGTCTATTATTACAACAAAGTTTACAATAAACTATTGTCTTAGTGTAATATTTTTCTACCACTATTTTCTTACATTGATTACATTCTTAAGGCCAACCTAAATTAACATATTTAAATTCCTCATGCTCTTTTTTGTTCTTCCAACATACACATATTCATCTAATTCACTATCAAAATTATTAGAATAATCTTATTTTGATTCTGAGTCTAAAGCATGAACACTATAAATACTTTCATTATCACTTAAATTATCATCAAGACTATAAATTGATTCTAAGTCTTCATCATCTTCTAATTGAAATTGCTCAATTAATTTTATTTTTTTCTCTAGGTTGCTTTCCTAATTTGGGACACTTAGGTCTAATGTGTCCTACTTCACCACAAAGATAACATTTACATGTACTTTTATTAGGTAGTTTCCTATTATAATCATATTATTAAGGTGCTAAACTAAAGCTCTGATACCATATTTTTCACGGGTCTCGGTCAAGGTTTCTAAAGGCCAAACTAACAACTAGACACCGTGCCTAGAACATGGAACTACAAAGACGTCAACTTAAAAGGCTATGGAGCATAACTTGGAGGTTCCCTGAACATGACCAAGTGTTCAAACAAAGTATTGATCGTTAGTTTAACAAGATAATAACATAATTATAACAAATGTTTCCCTGTTTTGGACAAGAAGTCAACTAAGAAAACCAAAAATAAAAGAGAAAATGACTTACTTAATTGCTTTTGTTATTGGAACTGTTATGACCGGGTATTAATAGTGATCGGCAGTATTAACAGTGGTCGGAGTAAGAGAGTGTAAAAGAGAATAAGAGAAAGTATAAGAACAAAGGGAGTTTATTGATTGAAAGTTGAAGGAGAAAGTACTGAGATTTTTTCTTCTCTGGTATTGTACTTCTCTCTTCGGAGCTTCCTAGCTATATCCACACAAAGCCACCTCCTATCGCTTCAAGGCTTCTGATGCCTTATGGATTTACATTGTGGAAAACTACAGGCCTATTTCAGATGCATTCACATGCACACACCATACAATCCAACGAATTCACATGCCTATTTCAGATGATTTCACATGCATAAACAAACAAAAGTTTCAAAATATGGGCTGATTCATTGTTGTTGCACTGCTGACACTGTTACTGTGTTGTTGACATTATTACCGCGCTGCTGTTGGAAAAAGACAAGAACTTCACATGGTCTCTTCACATGTTGCTTTGGTCTTCGGTGGAAGAAAGAGGCCTAGGACTTGCATGTCTTTGATATTTAAGATAAGGGGTTTTTTTGTCATTTTGAAAGTTTTTTGGGTGTGTTTGAGAGGAGCTTGTTTCTTTTGGGGTTTTCATTAAATTTGCTTATTTTCCAAAGATTAGAGACTTCTTGGTGTGAAGCCAAACCCTTGGAGTGATTCAAGACCTATCCTTGTTCATTCTATTTTTTGTTTTCCATTGTTTTCACTTCCACTAAAGTACCTAGACACTCAATTCACCTCCTCCCCCCCCCCCCCCCCCCCCCACAGCCCCAACCCCCGCGCGCTCGCTGAACGCCACAATCTTTGGGAGCAAATAGCTCGGTAGGTACCTCTAAGGGTTTCGAACCTCAGACAACATGGGAGCAAACCATGGGCCTGACCATTCCAACTAACCCCTCATTGGTGATGCATATCCTAGTGTTGGGGTAATAACACTTCAAGAATTTAGCAGAGGGACCATATATTCTATATGATACCCAAATTCCCTGGTTTACAGGTTAAAGGCTAGCACCACTACCAACAGTGTGCAATTGTAATTATGCATGATGCACCATCTAGAAACTTATCATTGGAGAAATCCAAAGCCCTCAATCAAATCATTTGCAGGTTTTGATGTAGGGCGCGTAGCACCTAAACTTATTGGTTTCCTAATGTATTTGTTAGTTTCCTAGATTCTCTTGTTTTCCAAATTCTAGTAAGATTTCTACTTTTCCAAATTTTCAGATTTCTAGTTTTAAGTTTCCTATTTTATTTGGGTTAGGATTTCTGTTTAAGCAAGGGATTTTTATCCTATTATGTCTAAATTTTAGTTTGCTATAAATACCCCCATGTAGTTCTTTAAAATTTAGATTTGAATGTTGAGTAAACATTTTCCTAGAACTTTCTGATTTCGTCCCTTCAATCTATATTTTCTTCTCCTCAATCTCCGATATTCTTCTTTGTTCTACTGTTTATGCCCTTTGTCTCGTCTTTTCGATCTATATTTCTTCTCCTCGATCTCTTATATTCTTCTATGTTCAATTGTTAAGTGATTAATTTAATACCTACAGGATGTTCTACATCAATTGGTATTCAAAGCCTCTTGCTCCGCCACTGTTACTCTGCTTCGTTGCCTCTACTTGTTGTTATGGCTCTCAATATTACCATTGCCAATTTGGCTGAACAACATAGGGGATTCAAGGCGAAAATTTCTGCGGATGTCACCAAATTGGAAAATCAGGTCACCAAATTTATGGCTGATCAAAAGACTGAAATTTCGTCCATGTCAACAGATATTGCCAAGTTACAAGCTTCCGTGACGCTGCTCATCAACCATATCTCAACTGTGACTCCTAAGCCATCCTTCACATCCGCTGTTCTCTCGGGTTTGTTCACACCTTCTCAACAAGTTGGTCTCCTTCCTAATCCGTCTATGGATCCCAAGTTCCAAGGCCAATTGGGCCTTTCATCATCTTCTGCGGGGACGTCTATGGTTCGGTTTCAAACCAATTTTTTCCGCGTGATTTGCGCCTAAACCACATTATACCCAACATTCGATGGGTTCTCCTTTGGTGGATGCCATTATC
Organism: Prunus campanulata; assembly: GCA_034190965.1. Classification (NCBI taxonomy): domain Eukaryota; kingdom Viridiplantae; phylum Streptophyta; class Magnoliopsida; order Rosales; family Rosaceae; genus Prunus; species Prunus campanulata. Next base: position 10,047,173 of record CM067213.1, read on the forward strand.
CCTCCCCCGCCGCCTTGACCCAACAAACATAACGTTGTCTACAAAAACTTAGGTTTTGAGATCGCCTGTCATGCCAAGCCTACCTCTGCTGACTTCGATGGTCGCGGGGATCCTACTCTCTTTATTGATTGGATATCAGCTATGGAAGATTATTTTGAATGGTATGATATGTTCGATGCACAATGGATCCGATTTTCCAAACTCAAATTGGCAGGAGCTGCAAAGCAATACTGGAAGACTACCAAGCACCATCTTCCACAACTCGAACAAACCCCTGTGATTTTATGGGATGAGATGAAATTGAAACTCCGGGAACAATACCTTCCATCTTTTTATCGTCACCAATTGTTAGATCAATTATGGACTCTTTCCCAGTGTACTTCAACAGTCCAAGACTATTATTCCCACTTTGTGGAGCACAAATTGCGTTCTACCGTGCAAGAGGAGCTCGCAGTTACAGTTTCTCGTTTTATTTATGGCCTTAGGGATTATCTCAAACACGAAGTAAATAGGTCACATCCGAATGTGTTGGAGGACGCCTATTGCCAAGCCTTGGAAGCTGAGACATATTTGTCGCCACAACATTCAGGATATTCTGGTCAACTTGCAACCGCCAACCAAACTCTTCCCACTAAGGATATGCAGATGGGGTTTTTAGGACCATCTAACCCGCCTACAACACCACCTAACAAAGGACCGGTTGTTTCTACTAATACTCGCATTGAATGTTTCCATTGCCATGCCAAAGGACATATTGCCTCTCGTTGTTCGCAGCAAACTTTAACTATCAACACTCCCGCTAGTGAGCTTTGTGAGATTGTGGAGCCTCTCAAAGGTGTCTATGATCCGGACATTGATGATTGCTAACCCTCTTCCCTTATTATTCATACTTGCAGTTGGTGTTGTCGTCATTAATTTACCTTTTGTGGTTGTTTACTCGTCGGAGTCGAGTTCTTTTTGCCAGGAGAGAATGATGCAGGGTGCGTAGGACCTAAATTTATTAGTTTCCTAATGTATTTGTTAGTTTCCTAGATTCTCTAGTTTTCCAAATTCTAGTTTTAAGTTTAATATTTTATTTGGGTTAGGATTTCTGTTTAAGCAAGGGATTTTTATCCTATTATGTCTAGGTTTTAATTTGCTATAAATACTCCCATGTAGTTCTTTAAAATTCAGATTTGAATGTTGAGTAAACCTTTTCCTAGAACTCTCTAATTTCGTCCCTTCGATCTATATTTTCTTTTCCTTGACCTCCGATATTCTTCTTTGTTCTATTGTTTCTGCCCTTTGTCTCGTCTTTTCGATCTATATTTCTTCTCCTCAATCTCTTAATTCTTCTCTGTTCGTTTGTTAAGTGACTAATTTAATACCTACGGGCTGTTCTACATCAGGTGTATTATGAGCAATGAGGTTCTTGTTGTCTACGCTCTATAACTCCCAGCATACAGAGTAAAGAGACAATTCAAGGCATCACAAAGAGAAGGGGTAAACATCACAAAGAGAAGGGGTAAACAATCTTCCCTGAGATGAAAATAGTGCATGTATTGCACATTGTCCTCTTGAATTGAGTATTGAAATATTTACAGAGATGAAGAATTGACAGACTTTAAGCAAACAACTGAATACCAAAAGCTGGAAGATCAAGTGGCTTTATTATCAGAATTATAGAAGCAAAATCCAAGACAGACAAAAATTCCATTAAGAAATGACCACCACCCTGAAATACTCTTTCGTTGACATTTGCATGTGTTCCTTGTCCATAAACCCTAATATACGATAACATACTTTAGAAGTATTGATGTCTTGTAAGTGAGCGAGACAATTGCGAAAATAAAGCACTCAAGAAAAGAGACTAAAATGAACAGAGACAACCATTTCCTTGGTTTGTGCGATCTTCTATCGTACTCAGTTCATCAATGGGGAAATCTTGTTTGTTGTGCATACCCACACATATATGCATAATGTGTAAGAACAAAAAAATTGAACTACCAACCATATTCAAACATTACTCTCATTCACCACATGCATCATATAACACATTGAATAATTTCTGTAATGCAATATAAACCCTTTATTCAACATGATACAAAAAACAAACAAAGAAAATAACATCAGACCTAGAAATGTATCATCAACATCTATCTAGCCCATATCAAATGCCAAGGATACACAACAGCGCCAGGCAAATACTGGAAACAACTACCGTGTTTGCAAAATTTAGGTATAGAGTAACTATGGAGAGTTGTCAAAGGCATTTACAACAAGGATAGCAAAATGAACCTCGAATTCTCCATCTACTCCATCAGCTGCAGCTCCCGAGTGCATATCTATACTTACTGCTTCACCCACTGCCTCTCACAAAATTCCTCAATGCTGCGACCACTGAATATTCTTAATATCAATTCCATCCTTCACCATCTCATAAAGCGGGCTCATATCCCTCAACTTCTTCACCTGCTGCACCGTCAGCTGAACTGCCCGGTCGATCTCTGCCTCCGTGGTGAACCGTCCAATCCCGAACCGAATCGAAGTATGTGCCATGTCCTCATCCACCCCCAAAGCCCTCAACACATACGAAGGCTCCAAACTCGCACTAGTACAGGCACTCCCACTCGACACAGCCACCTCCTTCAACCCCATTAACAAGCTCTCCCCTTCCACGTAAGCAAACGACAGATTCAAATTCCCAGGATACCGTCTCTCGGTGCTACCATTCACCACAACGAAATCAAGCTTTTCCCTAATCCCATTCAGCATTCGTTCCTGCAACTCTGTTATCCTCTTCTGATCATACTCCATCTCCTTCTTCGCAATCTCACACGCCGCACCAAACCCTACAACCAATGGCGTGGGCACGGTGCCACTTCGAATCCCCCTCTCTTGCCCACCTCCATTCATTTGGGGCTCGACCCGAATTCTCGGCCGCCGCCTCATATACAGAGCTCCAACCCCTTTCGGCCCATAAACCTTGTGCCCGGAAAGCGACATCAAACTCACATTCCATTTGTCCACTTCGATTGGGATCTTCCCAAGGGCCTGAGCAGCGTCGGTATGGAAAGGAATTTTGAATTCCTTGCAAATTTCCCCAATTTCCTCCATCGGCTGAATAACCCCAATCTCATTGTTCACCGCCATGACCGATACGAGGCCGGTATCGGGCCGAATCGCAGCGCGAAGCTCGTCGAGGTCTATAAGCCCATCGGACTTCACTGGAAGGTAGGTGACATCAAAACCTTCCTGCTGAAGATGACGGCACGAATCGAGAACGCACTTGTGCTCGGTCTGGGTGGTGATGACGTGGCGCTTCTTGTCCTTGTAGAAGTGCATGACGCCCTTGACGGAGATGTTGTTGCACTCGGTGGCGCCGGAGGTGAAGACGATTTCTTTGGGGGAGGCGCCGATTAAATCGGCGATCTGGGCGCGGGCAGTTTCAACGGCGGAGTCGGACTCCCAGCCGTACATGTGGGTCCGGGAGTGGGGGTTGCCGTAGCGGGTGAGGTAGTAGGGGAGCATGGCGTCGACGACCCTGGGGTCCACCGGCGACGTGGCCTGCATGTCCAGGTACAGAGGCCTTCCGGAGATTTTGACGCCTTTCATTGAAATTCCATCTGTGTCCTCGTAGGGTTCGGCTACGGCGGCGGCGGTGGAGAGGGCGCGGGCCAGGTGAGAGGCGGTTGATGTGGGTTTAGGGGTTAGGGTTTGGCGGAGAGTGGAAGCCAGAAGCTTCGAAGCCATTTTTCGGGGGTTTTTGCTTTTGTTTTTTTTGCTTGCTTTGGTGGTGTTGTGATGAAGGAGCAAAGGGGAGAAAAGGATCACATTTTAGAGTTTAGAGATTGAAGTCACCGTTCTTCGATCTGGAGAAGGACACGTGGCAGCTTGTGAACCCCGTATAAGCTGAGGAAACGACGTCGTAAAGTGTATATAGAAAGTTGAAGCTGTAAAGTGACCAGATTTGGGACACGTCCACTTGCCCTAAATAAATCACGCAAGCCAGGTGTTGGTTCCTTTTTATCAAATTGTGAAGGAAAGGAAAGGATAGCAAACCCACTCTCTCTCTCTCTCTCTCTCTCTTCTCCGTCACTATAACTTATTTGTTACATTGTCTCTATCCTTAATCAGAGTTCAAAGTTCCAACTTCCATTACCAGATTCCAGATCCAAATCAAGGTGGGAAGAAGAAACATTGAAGGCTCTCCAATAACACAATTGCTCTGATCTTGCATTTGTGTTGAGTTTCCATGGCTATGTGTATCTAAGTATATCTACCAACATTTCCAGTTTCTGCCACATTTCATTTTTGGTAACTTACCTACCTACACCACAGAGAAAAAAGTTCACTTTTTGTCATTGGCAGAATCCAACGGCCTCCAACACTCTCTGGTATCTCTCTCTCTCTCTCTCTCTCTCTCTCTCATGAGCATTCCTTCTTTTTTACTTTGTGAAATTTCTCAAATGCTGCTGCTTGCAATCAGATTGGGTGGTTTGCTGTAAGAGCATGTTCAGATCTGGGTTGATTTTTTCAATGTCTTAGAATTTTGCTTTGTTTTTTGTTGTTTCAGTTTCTTTTGTTTCCCATTCTGATATCTACTCTAGTTGAACTGGGTTGGCTTTGTAATGTGAAAAAGATAATTGATTTTGTTACATAGTGATGAAATCCAAGTGGGCTTCCTTCACAATTTGGAAACTCTCATTGGTGATAACAACGTGAATGGCTTCCCATGTGAAAATGGATGACATTGATATATGGGGTTGCTTATTGGGTTCTGGTCTAGTTGAATTCAGGGTTCCTGTCTAAGCAATGTGCTGATATTTGGTTGGATCCGTAGGGATGGATTCACATATTTACTACCATACAGTCACAATTTTTTTTTCTTCATCAGTGTCCAATGAACTTCTATTTGTTGTACTGAGATTTTATGAAACTATTTTTACCTATTTTCAGCTTATGATTTGATGACACTAAGAAGAATTCGGTTTTAGTTTCCCCTTCTTTGAATACGGGTCAAGGAATTTAACAGAAGTAGAACTTTTATGCAGGTGTTGTAAAGAAAATATTTTTGTTGAGCCTTAAAGAGATTAGGCATGTTCAAGCTATCTCCTCGAAGGAACCCGAGATCTAAAGGTTTCAAGGTAAAACATGCTTTACAACTATTTCTTTTGGCGGGTGTCTGCATCTGGCTAGCTTACCAAGTCAAGCAGTCTCATGGTAAGAAAGCAGAATTCAGGAAAAGCATAAAAGATGGGGATCAAATTGTTAAGTTAGGAAGAAAGGACCTCAAGCCTCTTGTGGAGGAAAGTGTCAATAGCAATGCAAGGGAAAAGGAGGAGGAAGAAGAAAACAAGCCTGAAGAGATCGATAATGTAGGGAGAGGCACTGGAGACGATGGGATAAATGAAAATGATGAAAATAAAATTGAAGAAAAAACAGATGATAATGTTGTTTCAGTAGAAGGAGAGAAAGAAAGGGACACGGGCAAGGAGAATGAAAATGAAGAGAGCAAAGAGGATGAAAACGCCCAGAAGAGGAATGAAGACGACAAAGCCAAGGAGAGTGAGGAAAGCAGTGAGAAGGAAACTGAAGAGACCAAAGAGAAAGAAAGTGAAGAGAAGGAGAATGTAGAGACCAATGAGAAAGAAAGTGAACAGAAGGAGCATGAAGAGACCAATGAGAAAGAAAGTGAACAGAAGGAGCATGAAGAGACCAAAGAGAAAGAAGGTGAACAGAAGGAGAATGAGATTAAAGAGAAAGAAGTTGAACAGAAGGAGAATGAAGAGGCCAAAGAGAAAGAAGGTGAACAGAAGGAGAATGAGGAGACCAAAGAGAAAGAAGGTGAACAGAAGGAGAGCGAAGAGACCAAAGAGAAAGAAAGTGAACAGAAGGATAATGAAGAGACCAAAGAGGACGGAAGTGAGGAGAAAAGAACATCAGAGGAGAGTCAGGGAGTGGATAATAAAGAGGGGGAAGAACACATTGAGACAGATAATAAAGAAAACGAGGCTGAAGAGAAGGAAGGTGATAAGATTGAGCAACTAATTTTATCTGATGATCGGGTTCGAGATGGAGGTGAAAAAAATGATGAGGGGGCAAGAGAAGAGCCTTACAAGGCTGATGATGCTTCCAGTGCTGTGGCCCATGAAACTCAGAATGCGACAGGAAAAAATGGACAAGATGGTGGTAACGAGAGTAATCACTCAGAACCAGCTAATGGTTCCACGCCTAACTCAACTGAGCAGGAGAAAGTCGATGCTAAGAAAGAGGACTCTGCACAGCAAAATGTTGTATTAGAGCAACCCGAGAAATCTGATGTACCTGCCAACAGCGAGCAACAAGACTCTAGCACCACAGCTTCCACTAAAACTGAGAATGGAGAGGCAACTAAGGGAATATCTACAGATACTTCTAGTAATTCTGAATCTGTTGTGTCGGAGAGTCAGATTGTCGACTCCAATACATCTACAGAAACAGAAAATAGTTCTGCACCTTTAGCCATGAGCATTGTTCAGACTCAAAAGTTCAGCAGTGACACTGAGGTAGAAGGGACACAGGAAAGTACACTATCTCAAAAACCCAACGACAATGAAGATGGTGGCCAAAAGCAACAAGCTGATTCTTCTAATCCTTCATTTCAACAAGAGAAAGAAGCACCCTCAAACACAGATAACAAATCTGATGCAGGCCAGACTGTAAATGACAGTGCTGTTCCAAACAACACGAATGAAAACGCAAATGGCAACGGCAACACAGATGCCGGCCAGAAGGAATCAGTTGACTCTTCTGATTCTTCAGTATCCCAAGACAAAGAGGAGTCTTCAAACACAAATAATAATGCGGAGGCTGGACAGAATGAGAATGAGAATGTTCTTCAAAGCAAGACCAATGACAATGCAGATGTAGGCCAAAAGGAAAATGAAGGTGCAGGCGGAGAAGAATCTGGTAATGTGCAGAAGAAGAGTGAAGATTCCTCGAACACAGATGAAAATACTAATGAGAGCCAGAATGTAACAGTTGATTCTTCACATTCTTCGATCCTTGAAGAAGAGAATGAGGCTCGTATAGACCTGGAAACTCTGCCAGAAAGCAAAATCGATACTCATACCAATGATGATACGGCTGCAGAGTAGAAATTGTAATAAGTTGATCGTTTATTCCGCGACCGTTTATATCATTTTGTTTTCATCTTTTTGTTCTGAGGTGATTAGGTAAAACTGTAAGGTTCGTTGCTCATTGTACTTGAAAAGTTGTAAGATCCAAGGTTTGAAATTACTCTTTCTTCGTCTGACCTGTCTCTTACTCTCTCTTCATCTGAACAAGGGCTTTCCCCAAAAGGATAACTGATTTTCCTTTATTGCTTGGTATAGCGAGAGAATGTGTTTAGATTTAGAACATCAAATATTACATCGATTCTTCCAAAGTTTTGAATTCCCTTTATTGTAGCTTCGATACTATGACGTTAACATGAACACGGTATTTCTCAACAAAAAAAGAAATCATCAAAACCTTTCTTTAGGAAGTAAAAACAATTTAATCAATCAAAGATGAATGGACGTTAGGAACATACAGAGGAAAAATAATTCAAATTTTCACAATCTACATTTCTTTTACTTTTATTACTGCTCTGAATTGGGAAAATGACACCAACCATGTGATATGAACAAACAAAAATTGGAACCGGGTTTATGGAGGAATCCTTCCAACTCTTTGCCAACTCAACCAAAAATAGGCTGAAATTCACAACTGAACAACAGTACAATAGAACTGCAGCTAGACCAACTCACGTTAATAAGGTTTACTTCCTAGTAAATAGCTCTTATCCTAAGAGCTAACTCCACCTCCTCCTTTCTAGCATTTATCATAGCAAGCGTATAACAATTCAACAACCGAAAAACTTTCTATGTGGCAGGTTGGAGAACCCGTTCCCCAAATGAAGGCAGGGATGGGAATCCCCGAATTGAAGATTGTGGACATGAAGACGGGGTTGGAAAAAAAAGCGCTTAATGGGGATGGGGATGAGAATAGCATACCCACCCCGATTCAACACATTGCCATCTCTAATTATTAGGCATCTACTTGCCAAAACACAGAGTTATTATATAATAAATATCATCAACGTTTTGGATTATCTATTTGCATGTACTTGTCCTCAAATTTTCTTCTAATATTTCATACAATATTTTCATCAGTTACAAGTTACAACCTATTTTCACTTAGGAAGGTGTGCGGCACATACTAATGGGTGTGAATAGAAAATGCCATAAGAATTCTCCACATTCCAAATCACACTAGATACTTTACGCTAGAAAAGGTAAAAACAATATCTCATGATCTTATTTATGGGTTTCAATGTTTACAGAAAAACATAACACAACTTGCCACAAGGATATGATCCAGAATTCATAATGTGAAACAAGTGCAACCAATTCATATCCAAAGAAATCCTCGGTAGTCTAATGAATCTGTCTAACATGAAAAACATGGACGAGAGTTATTCCAAATGTCTTCTCTTTGAAGTATCCCAAAAGCTAGCCTAGTGGTGCTCGTGCTTCTTTTCAAAAAGACCGTTCGGACCTGAACACCAACAAAAAACATATCAGATATTCGAGCAATACTAAATCCAGGCAATTCTTCTTAATAAAAAATGAAAGCACATTAACAAGTATAATGCAAAATAATTAAGCTTCAACATCACAATATCCTCAAAACATAGATTTTAAAATCCAATGTAAACTTCCATCCAGAATCGATGCATTTTAAGACCTTAACCTTGGTGCCTACACTTCTCAGACATGGTAGGCTATCAACAATAATTTGGCCTAATAGCTGAAACCCAAGATGCAGCCGTAGCATTATTATCAACTGTTTGAGGTTAAATACACCAATATGATATTACTTATCCGACTCATCTTTGGGAAAAGCAGTTTCAAAACGGAATAACTCGTATCTTTCCTTGTGCCCACAAACCCTCATCGATTTTTAAATTCCAGTTCTAGTATCAAAATCAACTTGGGGCCGCATCACACTCTCTAGGTACAACATTGGTCCTTGTAGAATACCAAAATGCATCTAAGGTCATGAAAACAATTAAAACATGCTCCCTCCACTGCCTGAACTACCTAGAGTGCTGTTCTTCATGAGACATACTGATTAATAGTTAATGAGAACCAAAATAATGGCTAAGATCGAATCCATCATAGAGGATAAATATGCTGGAACACTCTATCCAATGTTTATTACATGAAACAACAATGAAAATCTAACCAATCTTTCTCAGAAAAGAAAACAGCGAGCACGTGAATTTGGACAATAGAAAAATTATTATAAATTTAGGGCCATCATGATGTTCAGAATCATACCCCATGGGAACTCCTTATTGCGGATGTGCAAATATGGGTACGGCTGCAAACATGATGAAAAAAAGGTAAAGGAATATAGCATACCAAGGAATGTGACATGCAAAAACTAATAGCAGACCAAATATTTAAAACTGAAAATACAGGGAAAGGTAGGCAGCTCCGCATAGAGCAGCAAAATACAGAACAAAAATAAATCCCAAGGCTTAAGAAGAAAGCTCACAGGAGGCTCGTCATAGTGAGGATGTGGCTTTGACAGGACAACAAACGCCAAAATAGTGCATGAAGCAATGCCTAAGTAAGTAATCTTCTCCCACTTGGCCGTCTCATCTGAAAAGGAGAAATAGAAAACAGGTGAACACAAAATTCAAAATCATTAAAACAATAGGCGGCGTCAATAGTATTAGAAACTTTGAATTTCACGTTCCAAGACAAGATAAATCTCAGGGTTTGAAATTCCATCAAATTCAAACAACCCGTAGATGAGATCCCAAAATTTATTTCATCTCATTATCACGCATTTCCAAATCAATATGCACAAATCAATCAACTTTATTGAACAAAACATAAGATCAAAAAACCCAAACCTAAGGAACAATAGCGAAAGCCCTAATATGCAACCATAGCTCCAATGTCAATTAAGCTATCAGATCAAAAATTGAAAACAAAATAAAAAGAAATAAAAAGAGGTCTTTGAAGATCAAAAACTAAATAAGCGCATAATTGCGAATGTATATGTCTGCGCGCCTGAGAGAGAGAGAGAGAGAGAGAGATTACGAGCATCGTCGTGAGCAGCAGAGGAGGAGAAGGAACGCTTTGGAGGAGCAGAGGATCGAGAGCCACCGCGCAGGGCGGTTCGAAGGGCAGCAGATCGGACCATCGACATCGCCATTTCTTAGCAAAACTCTCTTTCGATCGACAAGTGAAAATGTGAAACACATATGCCCTTTGAATCAGAAATGTATAGAGGAAATAAGAAGCTACAAGTAGAAGCCCATTAACGAGGCCCATATTTCAAAGCCACACTTACACGCTCATTTCTAATCACGGCCAGTTTACTATTTACAGCATGTTTCGTTACCGCTTCTATAAAAAAAAATAGTTTTTTTTTTATAATTTATAATAAATATTGTATTTTTTATCAAAAATAATTTATATTAAATATTGTTATCGTCGGTTTTATGGCGAAGAAAATGATTCTCCATATTTTCATAATATTACTGTCACATTTATAATTAATTCTTATAAATACTATTACCAAAATTAAAATTTTCTTATATGTATATGCCTTGGAATTCATTTTTCTATGTTGAACCCAAATTACAAGTTTGATAATATTGTACAGCATAGATTAGAATAATTATTTTGATAACAAAAAATCAGTTAGATAATTATAGTCAAGTTCAATAAAAATCAAATAAAAATATTATTATACTCACCACCGTTCAGCTTCTTGGTGCCCGTTTAGCATTACTTATTTGAAGCAACAATCACTTATTTTGAAAGTTTTCTTCTAGCATGCATGTATCCGTGCTTGCACAATGCAAGCTAGTCTATAGTTTTTGAAAAAATAGTTCAATTCAGTCCAGTAGGGTTACAAACGTACCCAAAAGGAGGTTGTGTCGTCACTTTATTTATTTTTGTTCTTTAATCATGTTTGTAAGGATGACACATACATATAGGTGTATATATATGAATGAAATTTAGTAAGTTAATGCGGTGCTAATTTTCGATTAGGATGAAATTGAGGACCTTAAAATTAAACGATTCGATTAAATTGTAGACTAAGTCCAAGCGAAAAGTTAGCGATACATTAAATTACTTGGTTAACAGCTGATCAGACAAAAACTCTGTTAAGCCTGCGCTAGAAGCCTTTCCTTGTCTCTACGCACATTCTGTTGTACGTCTTCTAGAGCCTCCTTCATCTCGTATAGAACCTCCATGCTAAGGCTTTCCCTTGGTGCATAAAACCAGTTAGGCTTCGGTTTCTCCATTATTGCCCTCCTCATCTTCTTCCCTAGTTTCTTCACAAGCCCCACATCTTCAATAAGATCAGAGTGGGTTTTGTTAAGATCATGCAGAATTGGATCTTGTCCTGCAGCCTCATTAGAGCTGGTGCTCGCATCGGGGTTCTCAGAACAACGAAGCCTGTTAAACACAGAGTGGACATTAGGGTGGCCAAAAGAAAATGCCTTCCCTCCAATGGAGAAGATGATAATGGCAACTTCAACGGCACACATGGTGCAGACTTCACTGGCCTTCTTGAAGAGGCCAGATCGGCGCTTGGAGAACGTAACATGCCGAGCACTTTTGGTCTCGATCAACTCCATTTGAGTCTTCTTGCGGCCCATGTTCGGCATTCTCACTCCAGCTAGCAGAAACTATGAAAAAAAGCAGCCAAAACCTAGTTTTACTTGGATGGGAATTCGCTTTTAGGACGAACATGGTTATTTATAGGGCGTAACCAACTTGTAAATATAATAAATTCTATATTTTTTTTGATTGGTTATGTGTTTATCTTTCTATATATACCTTCGGTAATATGAAAACTATGAGAAAAATTTATCATCTTTGACTACATTGAAATTGCCAAATATCGTAATTCTTCGTTATTAGCATACCAAAATATTCATCTCACTCGTAATTGGGATTTAAATTTCAGAACAAACTACCAAAATTATCTACAAAGAGAAAAGGATGAGAAATTGGGTAATTCGAAATGAAAATTCAAAATAGTCTGACCCACATTCAGAGTGGCCCAACTAGTTGTAACAAAAGCATGCATGCACCACACATAGAAAAATAAATTTAAAAGGCACAAGAAGTTAGATGCTCAATCTGACCTCCATTTATAAATTAGAATGAGCAATGGTAGGCATATACTATATTTGTATATCTCCTTATGTATTTACGTCTTTAATAAAAGTGGAGCTCACCAATATAATGGGATCCATCTCTATTAGAGAGGCGGTACACAATGTGATATGACTAGTGTTTTTGAAATTACAATAGTCATGCAACATTACGAACGTGAAAAGAAAATAATAGAAAACTTTATGAACAAGAAACCAAGGACGGACCATAGGCATGGCTAACCTGGGCTATAGCCCAAGTGGCTTTTTTTTCCCCAGCTCATAAAAAAATTATAGCCTAGTTAGTGACGGATCTATTAAGTTGTTACCTTATTTCCATTTTCAGCATTTAAGTAAATGTTTTTCTCCTTTTACTTTCATTTATTTTTATATTACTTCATTTACTTAAGTTTACAATGTAAATAAGAAAGTACCCCCAATTGGATTCAAATAAAAATACTAAAAAATCAAACTCCCACCAAATCAAAATATGAAAAATCGGTTTTGGTACAAAATAAGATTTAGGCTAAAAATGATGGCTCATTAAGTCAATATATATTTCATACTAAAATCCCATAAAATTAAGTTTTATTATTTGATGTGTAAGGAATAAAAGCCACCAAAAAATATTTTTTATACTTAGCCAATATTTCTACATAAAACAATTTTTCATGTATTATGATTTATTGTTATCAATGAAATTACATCATACGATTGAGTTTTCTATCTACTTAGTATGTTTATATGTAAGTTAAATTTAGCTCAGTCAAGTTTGAAATCCTGGATCCATCCCTGCAAGAAACTTTTGGTAGTGCCAAATTAGTTTTATATTCTTAGTCAATCGGAATATAACATCAGGAGTCTAAATTCTAAAAACTGAAGGGCATAGAAATACTGAATACAAAAAGAAATAGGTTAAAAAGGCATATGAGAAAATAGATTATTGGATGAATTTTATTATTCCTTTTCCCCCCAGTTGTACAAAAGGATGGGGAGATTGATTAAATCATATAAATCAACACAACGATAGAACATTCCACAAAAACCACTTCTCTAAGTAGAGATTAAGAAGTGATATTAATGGCCATTTCCAGGGACATTCGGATCAACGGAAGCATGCCGAGCTGCGTCAGCTTCAGGGAAGTAGTCCGAGAGAATTCGGCAGGATTCTCAGCTGAGGAGATGAAGAAGTCTTGACTGGAAGCTCCTTCTTTCTCTTGAGTAATCTGTTCTAAACTTCCCCAAGAGCTCCCTTTAACCTGTACAACTCTTTCAAACTAAGCGTATATCAACCGGTCACTTGATCAATTATTAGGCCCTCGGTTCTCCATCTTTATCTACTTTGAATCTGTCCTCTCATTTCTTCTCGACCTCCCAAGTGCTCAAGCAGATCACAGCTATAAGAAAGTTCTTCCCATATTGTCGTGTTTAGAGTCACACAAACCATCCTCCATTGTTCTGCACGGGCAAATACAGATAAAACCTATTAACTAGAGGGGACTTCAGAAATAAATATTTAGATAGTAATCAGTGAGGCTAATATGATGGCGGATCAGTTGGCAAAAAAAGGACACAATTCAAACAACTCGTGTGTATGGTTTAGTCATTTCCCTTTAGATCCTCGCTAGAGTTTATTTTGATTTGTATGGTCTTAGGATCCCTACGGGATCTAACTTTTAATGTTATTTCAGTTTTCAAAAAGAAAAAAGATACTATTAGTAGACAATCTCAACAGTGCTCAATATAAAGTACTGTGTTTTTGTTATGACAGACAGGACGGACGAACCTGGGTCGAAAGGAGACGAGGGGAGAGACACACGTAGATCAGAATGAAGAACCAAGGGATTAGGAGATTGGACACATAGCTTGAAGGAGCTGTACAAATTACAAGGGGCTCTTGAGAAAGTTAAGAACAAGTTACTCAAGCCAAAGGAGGAGCTTCTAGCCAAGTCTTCTTCATCCTCAGCTGAAAACTCAGCCCAATTGTCTCTCCTCCCTGGAACTGACCCAACTGGGGGGGTACTTCTTCTATTGATCCCTAATGGTCATTGGACAAAATTACGTGAGCTGATGAATTTACAACTTCCAAAATGTTCTCTTTTGATACATACAATTGAATGTAACATACAGTACAACATTAACAAATAAACAAGAATATATATATGTTGTATAAATTGAAGAAATAATAAAGAGAAGCATAAGAGATTTATACCAGAACTCAGAACTGAATGGTTGGGACAGTGTCTCTGGAATCTGTAATGCACTCCATGTAGGGAGTTACCATCTCGTGCAGTGGGCACGAAATGAAGGGATGCCATAGATGGTGTAGTGGTCACCTGGTTTTATAGCAGTAGGGAGACCAAAAATGGAAACATGTTTGCCAAAAATAAAGAATGTGAAAACTAGGGCTCTCACTCCTGAGGCCCAAGAGGAAAAACGATAAGAAACAGTATTTTTTTTTGGTTTGATTTTACAATTATTAAAGAAAAGTGGTATTTCGAGGGGACGGTAAAGATTTACGTGTCTTATGTTTGATTTCTCCCTTCAACAATATCACTTATATGTCTATTTTTCTTTAATAAAGAGAAGCATTAACAACTAGAACTTAACAATGAACAATGCATGTGAGATATAGATCGATTAAGGCGCCGTAAAGTAGAAAAAAGGAAAATTCAAAGAAATGTCGAATCTCTTAACTCGATCGAAATAAATTCTATTAAATTAGCTTGCCGATAGATAAATCACAACTAAGCATGCTATCACAAATTAGTTTAGGTACGTATGATATATAGCATCTCCAACCTGTAATAATGTCAACCAAATGGTTGCTGCATATCCCTAATGCAAGAAAAGATTTTTCAATGGTGGATGAACCAAAGTCTGAAGTCTTTTTAATAACACAAGGACTAAATAACTTGACGTGCTATTCAATTTGAATTTGCTTGTAGCCAGGTTGAACAAACTATAGAGCCTTTCTTTGAAAGTCCAACATTTTGCCGTACTACAACAAATGTGAGGCTAAAAAGAAGCAAAAATATAAATTTTAAAAATAAAAAAATTATTGTAGACGCAACATAGTTTCACGAGTGCATATTGTTAGATGTTTTTGGATTCCATATTACAAATTCTTGGTATAGTCTCGGATTTCAAAAACACTGTAATTGGAAATAATTGAATTCTATAACAAGGCTAATCATTTACAAATGGATTTTTTTCCATAATTAAGGTTGTGCATGCATCCAAAAAGAATCAGATATGGTCTGTATATTTTGGGAACTAATACTACAAATTCTTGGTGTAATCATATCCCAAAACATTTACTTGGAAATAATCAAATTAAATATATGGTATAGGTGTATTTGGATTTTTTTTTTTTTGCATAAATAGCGTTGTAAAATTTCCTTATCTCTCAATTTACCTTTTAAACATTTACCCAAAAAATTACCTTCCAAATCTAAATTCTATATTGGGCACACCAACTTTTTACCAACTTTTGTTATTAATCGAAGAGGAAAATGACATGGCAGTCCATATCGTGTGCCACATCATCCATTTTTTTTGCTTGGTCGAAAATCCATTTTAATTTTTTGCAATGTTCCTAAATGTAACTTTTTTATGTATTTCATCAGGTAGATCAATTTTCACTCTGCATGTCATCCATTGAACTCAACCCTACACCACCTGAACACCTTCCACCACCACGTGTCACTGTTGTCTCTTCGTATTCTACAATAAAATGGAGAAAATAACATGTAGGAGATTCGCTGCTACCCCTTTGGCTTAAAAAATCACAAATTACTCAATTTCATGCAAATGGAGATGATTGGACCTAGAAAAATGAGGTGATTTGGGAGTTGGATTTGGAGAAAGATTAGTTATGAACCTAGAAATTTAGCATTGGGATTAAATATTTTATTAAAAACTTAAAAAATACATAGCCGGTCCAGTTCTACATGGTTTGGTTTTTTCACTAAAAGAATTGTACCCGAAATCGAACCAAATTGGTCAAGTTCAGTTTTTTGTCAACCCGATTTTGTCTCATTTTTTCCATCCAATTCGGCTTAGTTTTCCTGTTTGAATGCCCACCCATAATTTATGCACTATTTCTCTTCTTTGATTTGCAGTCCAAATATGGCTTGAAGAATACGTTTGGTTGAATGGAATGCAACTTCTTTCGAAAAATTACCATCAAATTAACTCTTTAATTAAAAATAAATAAAATAAGATAATAGGACACCGTGTTAAGATAATATGACATGGATTACTGTCATTTGGAACATCAGTTGATTTACTTAGTAAAAAGAGTTGTTGCATGTAGAGCTAACAAATGTATAACGTATATAAAATGTTATATGAATATTTTGAATCTTTGAAAACAAGTATGTGTCACATCAAGATTTGAATTTTAACTACAGACTTAAAGCATAGTAAGTGCATTAAGCATTGAATAATTAAATTTTAATCCTAAATCATACTTTATGTATGGTCTAAGTAATTGTAATTTGAATCCGATAATTCAAATATAAATCGGACTCGAATATGATATAGCCTATAGGTGAATATAATCTGATGACGGATCTACTAGCGAGTCATCGCATAAGCACTCGTCCTCGAGACCAAGAGAGTAAACAATATCTTCCCTTGTCCAACCCCCACGCAACAACACCATAGACAGCAACGTCACGCGCCACCCCACACGTGCCTCACCCTCATCCTCGCTGTCCCCCATCACGTGGGGCCCGCTCTTCTCAATCTTCTCATCACACCCGTCCATCATCATCATCTCCCTAACCTCCTCCTCCCCCCAACCGCCCTCCCTCAACCTCCAAAACACCTCCTCCAAACACCCACCCAGGCACTCATTCCCACTCCACCAACCACGCGTCTCCCCACGCGCCACCACCTCGCTCCAAAAATCAATCCACCGAGTCGTCTTGGGGGCCCATACGGGCACGTGTGCGAACCCAAACTCTTGACAAAAAAACCGGGTGACGTCACAGCTCAGAACCGTAACGTTCTCCGCGTCAACGTACAAAACCGGATTTCCCGCCACGCCCGGCCTCGACGGAACATAGCAGTTCCGGTACACGGGCACGAGAACCGGCGCTTTCACCAGCAGCTTCTTGGCCACGTCAGCATGATCGTGATCGCCTGGAGGGGGCTTGGGGCCCCACGACTGGCACCAGAGGCTTCCGCCAGAGACTCGCCGGAGGAGGCTGAGGGACGGGAGGCTGAGGAGGATGCTGAGCTGCTGGAGGGATGAGGAACGCCAGTTGGGGAAGGTGGGGCCCACGGGGAGGCCTTCCTGGAGAATGGCACGGAGGTCGGGCGGGAAGGCGAAGTCGAAGGTGGCTTCGATGGAGGCGAGCTCTGGGTCGGTGAGGCCTTGCTCGACTGGGATGTTGTTCGGTGAAGATTTGAGGTGGTTTATGAGGGACTTGGCGTAGGCAGCGAAGGAGAAGCAGACGAGGGGCTTTTTGGTAGTTGTGGTCACTGTGGAGTTGGGTTTTGGGGGCTTGCTGTGGGTGTGGTTGTTGGTTGTTGTTGGTGCCATTAAATTGAGATAATATTTTGATGGCGGTGATGAAGATCTAAGATGGGTTTTTATTACTATTATTATTTTATTTTATTTAGTTTAATTTGACCTGGTTTGGCGGTCCAGGTTGGGAAGAGGAAGAAGAAGGTGGGAAAGATGCATTTTGTGATGACCAACTGTTCGACGAAAGAGCCAAAGGAGGAGGAAGCGAATAAGATCCGTGTGAGAAAAGGCGAGGAACATAACAAGTGAAACTGAGAGAGTTTTGACAATTCTTGGCAGAATATATATCAGAATCAGCACTCACGTGTTAGTTTCGTCGACACTCTTTATGTAATCCAAAATCATTTCTTCTGTGTGTGAACATAAAATAACTTGAGCGACTGTCGTTAGCACAGCTTCTTCGAATTACGATTTTATGACTACAAAATTCTATCTAATCAACGTAAATCTAATCATTCTATCCAAATTAATCCAATTCAAATAGCTTTGTTATTTACTTTTGTAGAGTGAATTGCATCTCCAATTTGTTACTTTCCTACTTCTTTGGTCCCCTAGATAAAATTATAAAATTTGTAAGCAATCTAAGGGTAGATTTTTGATGGAATGGTTTGGATGTTGACAACAAGGCTATATTAGTTAAGGAAATAAATCATCAAGGACTGAATACAATGTATTTAAATTGAATTTGAGATAACCATATGCAATGTAACATTTTGAATCACTTAAAATGAGTAAACGCAATGGACCATTTGAAATCCACTTATTTTACTTTTAAATGTAACAAAAGTTGACTACGAGTTGGTCCTTCCTCTAGATTGGTTGTTCCTCACCCTAGAACGAGATGTGAACGTTATCTCTGACGATGAACAAATATTACTCCCTCATTCTTTTTGCAAAAAGATCTTTTGAAATTTTTATGTATTTCTTCTTCTTGGCTGGGTATTTAGTTATGATACATTCAAAGCATGTTACACCCAAAATCTAGGTGATCAATTAATTTTGAAATCGCGGATGCTCTACTAGTGTAGTGGTAAGGAGCTTTGCTTCCACTCAACTGGTCCTGAGTTCGAGGGCTGGCATTCTAGCTATTGGCAACAACAAAAAATCTTGAAATCAATTATTTTATGAAGAAAAAAAATCACATCCTTTTCACGAAAGCAAAATACATAAGGTCTTCAGTATAACGTGACAAATTCTCCCTTTGACTTGAGTGTTGAACTCATTTTCAAACTGCGGCCAGATTTTATGCGCCACTGATAGTTGGTATAATGTTTTATATTCGTTATGAATACCTTCTAGACTGCTGGACCTTAACACGTAGATACGACGTATTTGCATTTGTCGTATCGTACGGCAAAATCAACTCTCTCCTATTCTATGTATGATATATACACATCAAAAGAAGACTTCTGTAAACCATGAGATGTGGTGTGGTGGTAGCTCACCTCATTCCTTAACCATGTGGTTGGGATTCGATCCCTGCCCATGGGAATGGAGCGCATTTCGTGGCCAGCTGTTTACCTCATTTGGAGAGCTCCCGCAGCGAAAGGAATTAGTCACTGCTGTCGGCGGTGGACACCCTTGGATCTCATCCCAAAAAAAAAAGACTTCTGTATTAATATATTTAAAACAAAGGCTTATCAGCCATGACGTGCACTGTGCACAATCCACAGATTCTTTAAAACCCAGCATCAGGCCAAGTAATGATTGTCTCTCCCTGCTTTAACCAAGCAAATCTTGCCAGGGACAATAATGCATGTTCTAATTCATTCTTTATCACATATAATGCATGATGTATATATTGCATTTCTGTAATAAAGAATAGCCTGTCATAGAGAATTGATGAAGAAAGACAACAGGGAGTTTCATAACAGAACTGAATGCCTGAATTAGATAGAGTTCCGCATATGCATATACTTCGAGAGACTTCAATCTCTAGTTTTATAGATTTTCCATGATTAAATCATCCTGCTCCCCTAGCTACAAAATTTGGGCTAACATTTCTTTGCTTAGAAAGCAAGCCCTGTTGGAGCAGAATTTTTCATCATCGTCCACTACATCAAAAGTCAATCATAACAAAGTAGTGAAAGTAAATTCTATAACCAGTTAGGGCTAGTTCCTTCTCTACTACCATCCATGTTGTGGGCACTCTCATCTTTTGTTCGAGCAATTTCTTCTCCGCCTGAGATGGAATCATCTCCCATATTTTCATCATTGTCGTCCTTTCCTGATCCTAATACAGCATCTTCAAGCTTTTCAGAAGCATCCTCTTCACTTACGAAGCTCCATCCAGGAATGATCTTTCCTCCTCTTCTGATAACACTACCACTGTTGTAGAAACCCTGAGAGCCTATATTTACCTCGTTTCTATCAGGTTCGGAGGAAATGCTAGAAGGCCACCCAATACTTGCAGTACCAATGGCACCCATATGAAGGGCCAAATTGGTTTTGGTGCTTGTCCCATTAGTTTGCTGAGAAGTGACGGAGTTGTTAGTTCTTAAGTAGTTACCCTTGTCGTCATTACCTTTCATTTCTGCAGAGGCAGTATGCCCAATTCCATATATTTGGACATTGGGAACGTCCTGCTGAAATTGATAGTGGAATTCAGGCATCATTGAATTGCTTCCGTTAACCTCCACCAAGCTGCCACCAGAATGTGTGACAACGTTTGAGATATTGTTTCCCTGCTCTGCAGCAGCTGTGGAGTGATATGCTTTTTCTTTATCTTCTACCTTGCTGAGGATAACCTTCTCAAAAACATGTGGTTTCATCTCAAACTGATGGACCTTGCATGCTGCAGGTTTTCTACCTCGAGTTCGGCGATGAGACTCACCAGGAGAAGGTAATGCATCAACTGACCTCTTTGGTCTCCCTCTTTTTGATGGTTTTCCAGATAAAACGGCCCCACTAACTTGAGCAGTGGGCTCTTCTGCTGCCGGTTTCAGAGAAGGCACTTCCACTGCCAGTTTCAGAGAAGACACTTCTGTTTCAAGCCTCACCAAGTGATTTTTGTAATCCATTATTTCTGATTGCAAGTGATTAATTACATTCCATAGCCGGACATTTTCTGCAGACTATAACCTCAAAACCAGAAGAAGAAAAAAACTCCGCTTATAATCATATTGACTAGATCACGAAATCATATTAAACAGGTTTAAGGAAAAAAGAAAAAGATTTGTACTTGAGCATCCCAAAGTTGCTGGTGCTTCTGAGAAAGTTTAGTTGATGGCCTGATAATTCCTTTTTGAAAGGATTGTCCAAGGGGTGTGGTGCAACTAGGCGGTAATGCAGGTGGTGAAGGAAAGTAGCCTCCTGGAAAAGCATATGTGCAAAGAGGTTGTTGTGCCTGAGCCTGACCCCACCAAGATGGATCACAAGGACCTGTGAACAGGAAAGCTCAACCGTTGCATGACTCAAATTTTAAGTGGTGGTTTGATATCTTTAAATATCAAACTGGAAACTGTGTAAGCAAACTGGAATTATGCATTAAGAAAATTTTGTCATGTGTATTGCATAGTTACTAAAGCTGTCACCACCTTCAACTAGTAGTCAAGAATGGCTTGATTATTTATCCAATCCCACATTGAAAATTATTATGTTCCAGATCAATCAGTTAAGCAAGATAAGATTATAACGTCCAAAAGAAGTATGTAACAATGCATAACACAGAATAACAAAAGTTTTGCGTATACCTGGAAAGCCTGGATATGGGTACCCAACAGGGTAACAGAAATTGGGAACTTGAGCTTGATTCGTTGTTGAAGTTCCACCTCCAACAGCTGCAGGAGTTTGCCAACTAGTATCAGTAGCTCCGAAAGCAACAAATGATGGAAAAGTTGCCGGTGCATTCAATCCAGGCAATGTGTAACCAGCTCGCTGGGGTAGCCATAAGGGAGCAGCTGATTGGGAATAATTGCTTGGTGGCTGGCCTTGTGGGACCTGATTGTTAGAGGCATTCTGTTGTAGATGTGGAAATTGTGGCCATTGGTTTATAACTCCAGGCAACGGTGCTTGAGTTGCAATAAAGGGTCTAGGCATGAAAGGGGATTGTTCCACTCCATGCTGAGGCGTGTACGGCCATTGAAGAGTTGATGGGTATTGGTGATTTAGGGACGGTGCATTGCCGTTTGAAGGACTATCAGTTTTTGTACTCTCCGTAAAAAGTGTCACATTGGGCTGGCTTTGGTCCTCCTTGCTCTGTTCATAAACAGATTCACCATGTTACGTTGTTGAAAATGAATTTCTATTTCAGATGGTGTAATTCTTGTTCTTCTAAGTTTATAGCCTTGGTATCTCAAAGCATAACATCATAGAGCACATTTGATCATCCAAAAAGTTAAGGAAATAGCTCAAATCTCTCAAGAACTCTTAGACAATGGAAGCTACTAAACAAGGTCAATTACAAATTAACCAAAAAAAAACAGAAGAAAAAGAAAGCTGCTCCACATAAATAATTCTATGTGGGTTACTGTCATTTGCAGTAGATAACCTACACCCTAAACCCTGAGAGAAGACAACATTTTTCGGTGTTATTCTTACTTAGGGCAAATGAACTCTACAAAGTCAGAGAAAACCCCAAAAGTGAAAAGAAAGAGTTGACAGTATAAAGAGTTTGGATTGAACCCAAAATAGAAAGGGTTTTGACAAAAGCTAGGACTGAAAAATGAGAATGATGAAGAGGGTTTCATACCAAAATGTCATTTGCCTCTGGTTCTTGACCGGTGGCGTAAGCAACTTTGTGGTCCTTCTTCTTCTCCATGGCCTTCAAAGAAACAGTCTTTGTTTATTTGTTTTTACATTTAAAGGACACTCTTTGTCTTTGAGATTCTCAGAAGTCAGAAACTTCCCTACAGCAGCTAAACTATATGCAAGAAAGGCAAATAAAAAGTGCCCGAATGTCTTCAAACCCCAGAGAGAGAATATTGTGTGGAGGAATTTTTCATAGCCTTTTTCTGCTTCTTGTTCTGGTTCCAGACTTGTCCTATTGTATCTTGGACCAACTTTTTTCTTTTTGGCCCCAAATTAATACAATAATTATGCTCTGCACAAAAAATTAATTAAAAAAGATAAAAACCATTTGAGCAGCATTGGAAACCGGCAGGAGAACAGAGAGCCGCAGTTTTGAGACTTCCCTGTACTGTCATTGGCTTAATTTCCTTCTTAAAAAATTCAGAAATTATGGAATGAGAAAGTGGCAAGTTACAGAAAATGTCGTCGTTTCAAGAAGGAATTACAGAGTTCGTCATTTTCAATGAGTATTTGATTTACGATATTCAATTTCCCAAGAGTCCATAGAAAAAAAAATCAAACACTGAAAGAATCTCCCGCCAAAACACACAAAGGGATACAATAAATTAACTAGTTAATAATGAAATATCCTGCAATTCAAAAATAGTTTTCAAATAGAGAATTGTGAGTCCAAATAATAGGAAAGTATAATTTTAGTGCATGGAAGACCACCCCCTCTAAAATCCTGCTCTGGTCAAATACCACCTTTTTCCAATGTCTCCTCTGAGTATGTACCTGCACGTGTGCACTCAAAAGAAAACAATAACAATAAACAAATGCATAGGTAAATTGATTAGGTTTTGGAATTCTTCTGGCTTCAATCAAATCCCTTGTTAAACAACATTCATATGATTGAGAAGTCTTTAGTTCAGGAACAAAGAAAACCAGATCAATGTTACTACATGCAAGGAAGCAAAATGATACCCCACATATATCATTTAAATTGTCTCAGTAGTCGTCTCCCTCATCACCGTCTTCGCCCTCGTCAGCCTCGGCACCGACCTCCTCATAGTCCTTCTCCAACGCAGCAAGATCCTCACGGGCTTCAGAAAACTCACCTTCCTCCATGCCCTCGCCCACGTACCAGTGAACAAATGCCCTCTTGGCATACATGAGGTCGAACTTGTGGTCAATGCGCGAGAACACTTCAGCCACGCTGGTGGAGTTTGAGATCATGCACACTGCCCTCTGAACCTTGGCAAGATCACCACCTGGAACAACAGTTGGGGGCTGGTAGTTAATACCACATTTAAATCCAGTTGGGCACCAGTCGACGAATTGGATAGTGCGCTTGGTCTTGATGGTGGCCACAGCTGCATTGACATCCTTGGGCACCACATCCCCTCTGTACATCAGACAGCAGGCCATGTATTTCCCATGGCGTGGATCGCACTTAGCCATCATGGATGAAGGCTCGAATGCGCTGTTAGTGATCTCTGCAACTGAAAGCTGCTCGTGATAGGCCTTCTCAGCTGAGATAACAGGAGCATAGGATGAAAGCATGAAATGGATCCTGGGGTATGGCACAAGATTAGTCTGGAACTCTGTCACATCCACATTCAAGGCACCATCGAACCTCAGGGATGCAGTCAGGGACGATATCACCTAGAACACAAAGCAGAAGAAAATTAGTATACATGACCCTTCAATGAGAGAGAAACAAAAAGTGGTGAATTACCAAAAGTAAAATATGAACAATACCTGAGAAACCAAGCGGTTAAGGTTGGTATAGGTAGGACGCTCAATGTCAAGGGAGCGCCTGCATATGTCATAAATAGCCTCGTTATCCAGCAGCACAGCAACATCAGTGTGTTCCAAGAGGGAGTGGGTCGAGAGGACACTGTTGTAGGGCTCAACAACAGAGGTAGAAACCTGTGGAGAGGGATAGACAGTGAACCCGAGCTTGGACTTCTTGCCATAGTCCACTGACAGACGTTCCAGTAGAAGGGAGCCAAGACCTGAACCAGTGCCTCCACCCACAGCATTGAAAACCAGGAACCCTTGGAGGCCAGTGCAGTTGTCAGCAAGCTTTCGGATGCGGTCCAGGCACAGATCAACAATCTCTTTCCCAACTGATAAAAACAAAGAAATGTAAGCTGCTTTGCTACTTAACCTGGAAAGAAAATTACAGATCACAAATCACAACAAAAGGGGTTAAAAGGTTACTGGTATAGTGGCCACGAGCAAAGTTATTGGCTGCATCTTCCTTGCCGCTGATGAGCTGTTCAGGGTGGAAGAGTTGGCGGTATGTCCCAGTCCTGACTTCATCAATGACAGTGGGCTCCAAATCTACAAAAACAGCACGAGGAACATGCTTCCCAGCACCAGTCTCACTGAAGAAGGTGTTGAAAGCATCATCACCTCCCCCAATGGTCTTATCACTTGGCATCTGGCCATCAGGCTGTGGAAGACATTAAATTTAGAACGTCATATCAGGATTACAAACCAAATGACATCCATCAAAACTGGATCACCAGACCATGTTCTTAATAGTGATTATAAAATGCACAACAATTCTAATACTTAAAGCTAAAAGCTACATACACAGTAAAAGATTATAGCTGATTCAAAACTACTAACATTGAACAATTTTACCTGATGTAAACAAGCATTTCAGAATCCAAACAGTCCAAATAAATTCTCATGTCTCATAAAGCTTTATAAAAATAAAAATCAATGCAAATCCACGTCTAAAATAAAATAACAAACATAATTTAAACAAAAAGAAAAGCACGAATTCATTATAAATTCCTAGATCTAATACATTGCCTAGACATGCAACATATTTAAACAGAACCTAACAGATCTAGTCAAAATAAAAGGGAACAAGCAATGCTTATGATTGTCTATCATATCAACCAAGAGAAATTGCAGATCCGGTCCACAAATTACAAATAATCGAACAGGATCAAGTAAAATTAGGCATTCATTTCGTAAATCCACACCAAAGAGCCATAGAGAAGCCTAGAAACCCTAGATCCAGCGTAAATTGAAGAAAAATAAAGAAATCTAGCCAGAATGAGGCAAGTTGAAGACAGATAAGGCACAGGATCTATCAGAATCCCAAAAAAATCGCACAAGAAATGAGAGAAAAAGAAGAGATACGTACATGGATTCCATGCTCGAGACAGTAAAGCTCCCAGCAAGCATTGCCGACCTGAATACCAGCCTGACCGATGTGAATGGAGATACACTCCCTCATTTTCGCTAAGAGAAAGAAAACCCTGGAAAACTAAGAAGAGGAGGTGAAAATGGAAGTAACAGAGAGACTGAGAAAAAGAGAACGGGCGTTTATTAAGACGCCAAAGGTGGAAGACAAGGCAATGTGGGTCTGGTTTTTCGCTGGGTTGGGGTTTTATAATTGGGGACGAGGGGAATTGGAGCGGGAAGGAGATTTTAACCGTGGTTAGTTTATATGGGGAGGTCAATGCTTTTTTACCTGCTGGTATTGGCTGTGTTGTTGCAGTTGCACAGCCTTTTTTTTCTTTTAACTGCTTCGGAATTAACCGCGTCGCTTGTTTCACGGGAACGGTTCGCTTTTTGGTAATTTCAAATTTTGAATGAGTTTGAAAGTGTTTGTGAGGTGAAGACGATGGCGTTTTACCGCTGCATAATGCACGTGCTTCCATGTGCTTCGAAAATAAAAGGGCAAAAGCGAAAAGTAAAACATTAGCCGGACCTAATGTGTTAGTTTTTGTGGAGCCTACCGTGTAACAAAAAGAGAAGAGAAGAAGTATGCATACAAAAAGTAGGTTTTATATCCCCAACATTAGCCCGAACCGACTGATCCAATTCAATCTAATTCAATTTTAATTGGTTTTGATAATTTGATAGATTGGATCCATAATGTTGAAAATCGACATGATTGGACCAGATGACAGATTTGCTCATGAGAATCCAATCCAATCCAATCTAGTTAGTTTTATGTTTATTTTGCTCTTGAAGGTATTTGTAGTTGAACAATTATGAATATTTTAAGTCATTTAATGGACTTATGTTTAATGTATTATCTATATCTATATATATAAAGCAAAATGCAGAGAATGGTGAAACATTCAAAATACTAGAAAATGCCCTTGGTTAATGCAAACATTAAGAATCGAAATTATTAATTAAATGAGGATGATAATATGGTAAATTCACACTTTTTCATATTTAAAAAAATTAAAATTAAAAGAAAAATCAAATAATGGATCCTATTTTTATGGAACACAACTACTCATTATCTTTTTTAATTCTAAAATAAATTTAAACTTTTTAAAAAAAAACCTCTCGCAGGCACGGAAGTGCGTGCAGAGAGACTAGTGTTTATAATACACGAATTTTGTGTGCATTATTGAAAATTTTGTAAAAAAATATTTGTATTAAACATGAAAATTACGTACATACATGTTCAATATGAGTATAGTCCATTTTCTTTTAAAATAACGTGAATTTTACCATGTGGCTATACCATTTTTTTTTATAAAAAAATGGAAAAAGCAAGTATAGACGCTCAACTATACTATTTATTTTAAAAGAATTTAGAAAAATACGAGTATAGCCGGGCCGGGTGCCTATACTATTTCTTTTTGAAAAATTAGGAAAAACCTACTATAGCCGTATGGCTATACTATTTCTTTATTAGAAAAGGGGGGAAAACCTAGAATAGCCGCCGGGCTATACTATTTCTTTTAAAGAATTTAGAAAAATATGAGTATAGCCGGGGATCTCTACAGTTCAAAAAAAAATTTGGAAAAATCCGAGTATAGCCGTGCGGCTATACTATTACTTTTTAAAAATTAGAAAAAACCCAATATAACCGTGCGGCTATACCATTTCTTTTAAAAAAAGTTGGGAAAACCGAGTATCGCCGCCCGGCTATACCATTTCTGTTGTAAAGAGTTGGAAAAAAAACAACGTATAGCCGCATGGCTACTCTATTTCTTTTATAAAAAGTTTGAAAAAGATAGCCGCGTGGCTATACTATTTATTTTAAAAAAAATTGGAAAAACCCGTGTATAGCCGCGCGGCTATACTAATCTGTTATAAAAATAATGGGAAAAAACATGAGACATAACTACTTACAAAATTAAGTCTCGCCTCGCCTCTATCAGAGACGTGGTTTATACCATAGCCGCCCAAATAGTATATTTCTCAAGTCCATGGCTCATACCATTTGCATATGTGATCATTGACAAGTATACTTGGAGCTTTGTGGAGTTTCTGTGGTCTGGTGGCACAATCCTAGGTTGGTGGAATGACCAACGAATGTGGCTCTTTGCCTTCGTTGATACCATTTTATACTTCATGGGATATACTGATTCAGCATTTGCCATAACAACCAAGGTGGCCGATGAAGATGTGTCGCAACGATACGAGAAAGAGATAATGGAATTTGGGGCCTCTTCTCCAATGCTCACCATATTGGCAACAGTTGCATTTTTCAATTTGTACTGCTTTGCTGAGTTTGTGAAGGAAGCAACCACTAGATCAAAGGGCATAGCACAAGTTTATGAGACAATGGCTTTGCAAATTCTTCTGTGTAGGGTTCTGATCCTCACTTTATCTAAGGATGATGGCAAAGTGGCTAAAATATGAAACTGTTGAAACGGACATCTATATAAATACAATTGTGAAAAAATATTTATGAAACTTTGTTTTAACTATAAGAAAAAAATAATAATAATGTTGAATATCCATGCATGTGATTTTAACTGATTGAGATTCTACCCACTTTTGAATATGGTTGGGTAAGTTCTTCTCACCTTGGCTAATTGATGGATGGAGGATATCTCATAGGCCTCATTAATACTAGCCTCTCTGCACGCGTTTCTGCGCGTGCGATAGGCTTTTTTCTAATCACGCGCGCTACGCACGACTTACAAAGTTTCGTAAATATTTTTTCGCAATTGTATTTATATAGATGTCCGTTTCAACAATTTCATATTTTAGTCGCGAGCGTGTGATAAATTGTCGTCTTAAAAGTTTTCCGTTGAAACAGACATCTATATAAATACAATTGCGAAAAAATATTTACGAAACTTTGTAAGTCGCGAGTAGCGCGCGTGATTAGAAAAAAGCCTCTCGCATTCGCGGAAGCGCGTGCAGAGAGGCTAGTATATCTATATATATAAAGCAAAAAGCAAAAAACGGTGAAACATTCAAAAACCTCGAATATGCCCTTAGTCAAAGAAAAAATTAAAAACAATTTTAATTAAAAGAGGGTGAAATAGTAAAACACCACTTATTTATAAAAAAAGAAAAACAAAAAGCAAAATAGAGTCGTGCTGTGCTTGACTCGCAGGAGAAGACTGTTGCCTAAAAAAGAAGAAGAGCTGAAGAACATGGAGAAAAAGTCCACGGGTTCAGAACCTACGAAGATGGCGGTTTCCACAATTTCAGAACCCATCACCACCATGTTACTTATATTTTCTTCCTCCACTTTACTGGCACCCTTTTCTGCTTCAGAAATTGAAATCGCGAGTAACCAAAGTGTAAAGACTAGTCAGACCCAAAAATCTTCCTTTCTCATTCTACACCACACCTGCTACCTTGTAACTGAAGGTAGAGCATCGGTTTTTTTGGTATTAATACATGTATATTTCTGATATTTCATGGAAGGTGTGCTGAACTGAAACCAGAGTTCTTTTTATTTGCAGAAAGCGGAAATTGCTTCGAAAGAGAAAAATAGGGCATATGTTGTTGTGCTGAATGCTGAGATTCGGAGGACCAAGGCTCGATTGCTTGAGGAGGTTCCCAAGTTGCAGAGGTTGGCTATAAAGGTTATCATTTACTGTTTTAATGATTTTTGGTAATGTTCGCATTTGTAATTGTGCATTTCGTTAAATTGTTTGAGAAATTGATAGTAGCCTAGCACATTCTGGTCAAAATTGAAGCAATGAGTTCCGAATCTTCTGCTTCTTTGAATTTTGTGGGTTTGCAATTGGGTTTCAGTTACTTATGTGGATTTCCCTGTTCTATTTTCTAATAAATTTTTAATTCTTTTTCGGGGATTAATCTCTCTCTCTCTCTCTCTCTCTCTCTCTCTCTCTCTCTCTCTAATTTTTGGTTCCTGATAGAATTTTTGCTTCAATTTCTACTCTTTTAGGCTTATTCAATGAAGAAAGCATTTAGGTTTGATCTGTTTACTATCTCTAATTTTTGGATCCTAATGGAATTTCTTTGATTATATATGTTGTTTCTCCAGAGCACCAATGAAGAAAGCATTTAGATTTGATGGGTTTGATGTTAATGGTATGAATCTCTCTCTCTCTCTCTCTCTCTCTCTCTCTCTCTCTCTCTCTCTCTCTCTCATTTTGGTTTTGTTTTTGGTTCACTAAATGGTTTTCATCTATTCTGATTTTCTGCATTTTTAATTATTTTTCGGAGATTAATGGAGATTATGTGGCTCATAGAATCAAAGCATGATATGTAAAATGGAGGGTTTTGTTAAGCATATAAAAAACAGATAATTTCATTGATAAAGCCTGGGCATGTGCACACACACAAACACATGCAAAAAGTGGTAGGGAGGGATAAAGTGCACGAGTCTAGCAAAGTCATGTTGAACCCAACAGGGCACTAAATTCATCCACATCTAATCCTCTTAGTCTTTTAGGTGACCAACCACCAGGTTAAAAAAAGAAATGCATTCCCTGGAAGTGAAAAAATACAAACTACACACCCTTTTGCTTTCATCCATATCAGCAGTTGTTGCGGCTCTTAATCCTTCAAAGAGGAGCAATGTACCTACAGCTGAGTTGAAGGGACTAATTGGGATCTTTGGCTCTCTGTCACACACACTTCTACTCCTTGGAAACTTAGACATAGAGGGCGTAGCACAACTTTTTCTCAGTGCAGGACTTTCACCTCCGTTTGAACCCGCCATCTTTGTCAAGAGTCCACCACCAAACGAACTCAGAATTCTGCCATTCAAGCCTCCATCTCTTCCCACTCACCCCCTAATCTGGGATATTGTTAGCAAACTAAAACAAATTAACAAATTTCCTTTTCTCTCCATCTGTGCTCTCGCTTACCTAAATTGCATTTGTTTTTTTGGCATCCACATATGGTTTCACTTTAGTTTTTGATTTTTTAAAGCATGAACATGACTTGCATGAATGTCTAATTATGTTTTCCTTTGTACTTACTTGGATTTCACTGTGCACTTCATATTAGTTTTTGGTTAAATAAATATTCAGTTTAAGTTTCATGCTTCATGATTTGTAATGTTAGAATTCTCTTGCAGTTACACTCTTAGAATCCTGAAATTTAAGTATTTGCTTCAAGTTGGTTTGTTGGTTGTATTTGAGGCTATGTAATTATGTGGTTGTTGTACTTCATTCTAATTACTGTTTATATTTTTTTTTAGTATGAATCACAGTTAGGCAGTCATCCAATTGCTTCAGGTATGACTTATGAAAATTAAAAAGGTTTTCAAATCTACATGTCTTATTGAAACTTTGGAATTTTATCTCAACAGATTCTATCGTCTCTCACCTCTCTGATGTATAAGCAATCACTGAAGCAAAGAAGCAAAGAAGCAAAGAAAACTTTCAGGTTAATGTTTCTTCATTTTGTTTTATTAACATTTTTTTTTCTTTTGGGTTCCCTCAAAAATCCTTCACAAAATTCGACTTGGCTCTACTACTACGTGTTTTCTACTCTCTTTCTTTATTTTTTTTTTCCCTGATTTAATCTCAAGCTTTCATGAAATTTTGATTGTTTCAGGAGAGCTTGGGTACGAAATCCAAATACGAGAAGCGGTCGTTCGCCCAAATTGTCTAACCATTCTTCGCTTTAAAGGATAATGGAGTAAAGGATATATGGCCAACAGACAAAAGCAGAAAAACAAAATGGAATTTAATGTCTTTGTGCTTATAAATTGCACACGCCTATATTGCAAAGATTACAGAATTTCATAAGAGAATTTCCATGCTTCAGCTGCAGTAGATAAAGGAAAAATAAATTACCTCAAGAACCAAAGTGGTTACCATGACAGTACAGACATTGCCATCGACATTGTCTCTATGACACCTAACTTTCTCCAGTAACTGCTGCATACACTCAGCAGGATGGACCATATCACCTTCTGTAGTACCCCAGAAAGCGAATGCCTCCTCCACTTGCTGTAAAAAGAAGAAGATTAGAAACTTTGGCCAAATATAGACTAAAATCAAATACATAATGTAGATTATTAAGGAGGGAAACTTGTAACAGACACAGTGATGAATAAACGAAAAAAGGAGTGAATACTACACACACACATATTTCAAAGAGAAACTGATTGGCACGGTGGCATCCGAAAACGGCTCTTCGCTTGTTTCATGTTCTTAGCAGCGATAGACTCTGCAATGTAGACACCTTGCTCACTGGAAAGCAAGCCTTCATGAAATCTGAAACAACATAAGTGGAAAAAAAATTGAAACAAGTTACAGAACAATAAAAAACATTAAGTACGCTAATATATCCTAAACAAGATACGAAAATGGAGCATAGTTATCAGGAAAATTTAAATCTCTATAGATCCTGTTACAGCCCAAGAAAACCTAATGATAAGCAATTAGAATACTAACATTTTTCCAAGACCCAAAAGATGCAAAATGGGGCAACATATTACACTCTTCTTCTTCTCCTTCACTTCCGGAACGGCAGACACCTCCTCAATCTCCTCCTGAATATTGTCCAATTTTATGGCTCTGGAACTCGACCCTGTCTCCGCTATCAGAATTTTCTCCGTCAAAATCTGCAACAAGCTGGCGATGTGGGGCTAGGCGGGCGCTAGGCGGCTAGGCGGGGGCTAGGCGGGCGCTAGGCGGCTAGGCGGCTGGGTGGGCCTCCTAGGCGGGTTGGGTCTTTTTTTGGTGCCGAACCCGGAGGACGAAGCAGCCGAAACCGAAGAAAACCAATCGAAGCTTTGAGTTTGATAGAGAAGCAAAATGGCTGCGTCTGCGAGAGTAAGCTTCGTGATAATATTTAAAGAGTATAGCCGTGCGGCTATACAATTAAAATATCCGAATATATTAATATTTAAAGAGTCTAGCCGTTCGGCTATACTTTTAAAATATTTGAATGTATTTACCCTTTAAATACACATTTTTGTCCTATCGTTTTAGGGTCTAGGGCTATAATACCACTTTAGCCCATTGTGCTAGAGTTATTTCTTCAATTATTTTATTTATACAAGCGATATTGGGGAATGAAAATTTAAATTCTTTCCAATACCTCACATTCTAATGATTTCCACCTATTAGCCCATTGGGCAAGAATTAAAAAATAGATTTTATTTATAACAAATAATACGGGTTAAACCCATAAATACAACAATGGCTCTTCGCTTGTTTTTCTTAGCAGCGATAGACTCTGCAATGTAGACACCTTGCTCACTGGAAAGCAAGCCTTCATGAAATCTGAAACAACATAAGTGGAAAAAAAATTGAAACAAGTTACAGAACAAAAAAAACCATTAAGTACACTAATATATCCTAAACAAGATACGTAAATGGAGCATAGTTATCAGGAAAATTTAAGTCTCCATAGATCCTGTTACAGCCCAAGAAAACCTAAAGATAAGCAAACATATTACTAACATTTTTCCAAGACCCAAAAGATGCAAAATGGGGCAACATATTACCCTATCTTTGCAAGCATCTAGAACAAATGAACACATCTAGAATAGAGGAGAACTGGAAGATTCAGGAACATCAAGGTTACCAAAAACAGAACAGAATTCCATTTTATTTCTGTCTTTTACCTATCTACTGTTTTTACATGTGAATTGTGAGGCTTCAAAAACAGTAATGTTTACTTTTTTCTTTTTTTATAAAAAAAAAACTAAATACAGAATGATTGAACCTTCAAAACGTATTGCAATTTCCAAAACAAAACAAAAAAAGAATAAAGATCTAAATGTTCATGTCCACTTCTTGGGATTGGTATATTTTGGATTTTATAACTGTCAAAATTGTTTCGTAATCATAGCATTACCACTGGCAATACCTTCTTATGGAGCCATTAGCCCCCTCAGTCGTGTAGGAAAGGGACTTTGCCCAGTCAGCTTTGAGAAGCAGTGTTTGCATCACATTGTACCCGGGATCAAGTTTCCACTGCCATCCCTGCAAAACATAATCAGTGATGAGATTTGTATAAGATCAGTTATTGATGACCACACCAATGATAAAAGAATTTCCATGCTTCAGCTGCAGTAGATAAAGGAAAAAGAAATTACCTCAAGAACCAAAGTGGTTACCATGACAGTACAGACATTGCCATCGACATTGTCTCTATGACACCTAACTTTCTCCAGTAACTGCTGCATACACTCAGCAGGATGGACCAGATCACCTTCTGGAGTACCCCAGAAAGCGAATGCCTCCTCCACTTGCCGTAAAAAGAAGAAGATTAGAAACTTTGGCCAAATATAGACTAAAATCAAATACATAAAGCAGATTATTAAGGAGGGAAACTTGTAACAGAAGCTTCCTGAGTTTATAATATCATTGAGGAACTGCATTTTGTCTACAACCATAACACACACGGTGATGAATAAACGAAAAAAGGAGTGAATACTACACATATATCACATATATTTCAATTGTGCTTGACAAAATTCAGGCTTTGAGACAAGAAAGTATTACCAGGGGAAGTTGGATTGAAAAGCATTCTAATATGAAATTCTTTCTTTGCATAATCTTAGCTTAAAGGAGGAATATATGTTTAAAAAGCAAATATCAAACTTGCAACTTATTTAATAAGGAACACCCAAACAAGATAAATGCAACGGATCTCCAGAACTGTTAAGGAAAAACTAACAAGGCAAAACCTTTGAAGGTGAATTACTTGCCCATTTTTAGAGAGGAGATGGTGGAAGATAGAACAAAAACGGATCTCCAGAACTGTTAGGGATAAGATATTAGAAAGATAGTAGCTTTTTTTTTATTTTATTTTTCTGGATTTGTTATGCATTCAGACCACATTCAGGTATATCAACTGGTATAATTCACAAACTTTAAGACACAACAAGATACTTAAAAGATTAAACACAATTCAATCAAAATAGTCCAAAAGCATAAATGCATTGCAAGCAACATCAAAGGTGTATATATGTTACCAGGTCCAGGAGCATCTTCAAAAGTGCGTGCGTCACAATGTGAGCAAGCGCAGATTTAATCTGATCATCCCCTTCAACATCATCGACACATTCCCCTTGTTCATAAGTTTCCACCAAAACAGCATGATGCACAAATGGGCAGCTTCTCTTGCAAGATCAACTTGAGACATGATAAAAACTGCAAACTGCTGTACACTCTCATCCAATCTCCACCACTTTAAAGCAGGAACGAAGTTTGAAATTTTTGCTACCAGATTGATTATAACAAAATCTCTCCTAATCGATTCACAAACACCAGGATGCGTAACCTTTACAGCAACTACTATGGGCTTCACCTGTTGACCAGCTCCATGCACTTGAACAATACTTCCAGATGCTACTGGTTTCCCTTCAAAATTATCAAAACTCTCTGGGAGCTTGCGGCTAAACGCTCGTTCGATAGTTTTCTTCGTGTAGGCAAAGCTTTGTTCAGGAGCTTTGGCGATTGAATCATCAGAAAAAAAATAAAAAATAAAAAATTCTGCCTAGGCGGGTCTGGGCGGTTTTTGATTTTTTTTATTTATATATAACTAACCTATCCGCACGCACTTCCGTGCCTGCGAAAGGCTTTTTTTTAAAAAAAAATTAAATTTATTTTAGAATTAAAAAAGATAATGGGTAGTTGTGTTCCATAAAAATATGATTCATTATTTGATTTTTCTTTTAATTTTTTTTTTAATATGAAAAAATGTGAATTTACCATATTATCCTCATTTAATTAATAATTTTAATTCTTAATGTATGGATTTACCAAGGGTATTTTATGGTATTTTGAATGTTTCACCATTCTCTACCTTTTGCTTTATATATATAGATTCATGATTGCCTCTCTATTTCTTATGCAGTGTTTGTGTTCATGTAGTATGGATATCATGTCCACTCTTATTTGGGTTAAATTGGGAAATTTGTTATGTACCTTAGTGGTTGTTTATACCTTTTGCTTGACTTACAAGCTGTTTTAAGATCGTTTTGTTTGATTAGCCATGTAACTTAGGACGGTGTTGGTTTTCATGCGAAGTGACTGAAAAAATGGGCTTAGGTTTTCGTATAAAACGAATGACAAATGTAAGAAAGCAATGCAAACTAATATAAGAAGGCATTCAAGTTTAAAACTTCACTTAGGAAATGGTTTTATATCATTTTGTAAAATGAGTCTTTTAGGATTTCGATTTATACTGTCTGACAAACTTTGTTTTTTTAGTGCTCTGCCTACTCTTTTTAACTCATTCAATTGGTTTCAATTTGATTGATTTTAAAACTACATTTATCAACTTTAACCAGTTGTCTTCACCACCCAAATAAAAATGTCCAATTGGTTACATGTTTTAATTTTGGGTTTTGTTTTTGTTTTCTTTTGTTTCTGCTGAATTGAAATTACCCCCATTTTTATGTTGCTCCTAATCTCATGCCCACATTCACCTACCTTTACATTACTTGCTTCGTTTGCTAATTATACTTTTTTACCTAATAAAGCAACAAGCATCTGAAAGAAGAACAATGAAAACATTGAACAGAGAAAATCATTTTGCTTGCTCCTTTGTATTTGATTATTATTATACAAACCAAAACAATGAAGACTACAACCTCAACATGCTCAAGGTTGAACTTTGCAGTGTATGTATTATATTTTGTTTTGTAATTAATTAATCATTTGTATTAATAACCAATCTTTTGTATTAATAATCGACAATCTTTTGTATTAATAATAAAACACCACTGATTTATAGAAAAAGAAAAAGAAAAATAGAGTCGTGATGTGCTTGACTCGTAGGAGAAGACGGTTGCCTAGAAAAGAAGAAGAGCTGAAGAACGTGGAGAAAAAATCCACAGGTTCAGAACCCACGAAGCTGGCGGTTTCCACAATTTCAGAACCCATCACCACCATGTTACTTATATTTTCTTCCTCCACTTTACTGGCACCCTTTTCTACTTCAGAAATTGAAATTGCGAGTAACCAGAGTGTAAAGACTGGTCAGACCCAAGAACCTTCCTTTCTCATTCCACACCACACCTGCTACCATGTAACTGAAGGTAGAGCATCGGTTTTTTGGTATTAATGCATGTATATTTCTGATATTTCATGGAAGGTGTGCTGAACTGAAACCGTAGTTCTTTTTATTTGCAAAAAGCGGAAATTGCTTCGAAAGAGAAAAATAGGGCACATGCTGTTGCGCTGAACGCTAAGATTCGGAGGACCAAGGCTCGATTGCTTGAGGAGGTTCCCAAGTTGCAAAGGTTGGCTGTAAAGGTCAGCATTTACTGTTTTAATGATTTTTGGTAATGTTTGCATTTGTAATTGTGCATTTCGTTAAATTGTTGGAGAAATTGATAGTAGCCTAGCACATTCTGGTCAAAATTGAAGCAGTGAGTTTCGAATCTTCTGCTTCTTTGAATTTTGTGAATTTTGTAACTAATTCACCAATCCTCTCAAGTGCTTCTCTTTCTCATGATTTTGTGCATTTTGTGACATTTGACATTTAATAGGCTCAATAAAAAAAGCTTTTGATTATCTTTTAATTATACATTTATTTCTCTGCCTTCTCTCCAGTTTTCAGTTCTTTTGGTTTGGTTTTTTATGACGCTTTGGTTTGATGCCTTCTTTTTATCCCTCTGTTTGGTTTTCTTTTATTTCTCAGGGGATCCATTTGCTACATGAATTAAAATAGAGTCGGAGGGAGGAAAAGGGTGGAAAGGTGTGTCTATGTTTTTTTTTTCATTATGCTTACAAGTTTTCTTTTGCTACTGGCTTCATGAATTATCAAACCCACGATAATTGTTATTGTTCTCTCATCATTGTTGTGCGCGATTAAAATATGAAATTGTTGAAACAAACATCTATGTAAGAGAGCGTATTGTTGAGAGAACTTATATGTAAGCTGTAAGCATGCTTTATACTTTATAGCACTTACGAAAACACTAGAAATAAATATGACACAAAGCTTGATAACTACTTAATCTTTCATTCTTTTAGACCTTACATTATTACTGCAAAAGGAACAAGAGTCTAAACCAAGGTTGCAACACCAATCCGTCTTTACAAAATCCCATAGACCAAGCCATGCAACAAAATTGTATTAAATTTGGCCCAACATTTTGAATGATCGAGATTGTTTCCGATCGTTGAGCAATTCGACCACCTTTCGCATGGGGGGCCTGTTAATTGGGAACGCTGAGGTACATAGAAGAGCCACCATCAAAACCTTCTCAATCTCGTCGTAATCGCATGTCGACTGGTCCATCCTTGGATCAACAATCTGGCTGAGATCCGCGTTGAAACGACCATTGGCGTCACCTCCGTTTTCTTCTCCTCCTTCAGAAGAAGCTACGGCGGCCTCGCTAACCCACTTCACTATGTCCTTGTTCTCACCGAAGGACAAGTCATTTGGCCTCTTGCCTGTAATCAGTTCTAGCAGCACCACGCCAAAGCTGTACACATCACTCTTCTCCGTAACTTTGAGTGTGTATGCGTACTCTGCCAACAGGATAAAAGCACGAGTGAATAAGTTAAAACACCCCTTTGAGCAAAGAAGCTCGATAATAAAAAAGAAAAGGTCATGTTACACGCGTACGTACGTAAGTGGGTGACCGACAGCAGTTATTAATGTCAAGAGTTTACAGTCATGGATGACTGCACAAGCAGATTGCCGATAAGATTTGTTTTGAATAATTAACAGGGTACCACCTAATGATGTAGAATAAAATAGAAAACCCATGTTGATGTTGGTGTTGGCAGAGAGCGTTTGTTGCTCCCCAAGCAAGACCAAGGCCACTTGTGCCAAACAGTAGGCAGACAACAACATTTGACAATAATATAACAACAAGCAAAGACCAAGGCCACAAGAATCTAATTACAAACCTAAAAAAGCAAAAGTTAGCAACCAACCAGAAAACCCCAACAAAAGTATGAAAACGACTCACCTGGAGCAATGTAGCCGTAGGACCCAGCAATCCTTGACATGGCACCACAGCTAGCCGCCACGTCCTTTTGCAAAGTCTTCGCCAGTCCAAAATCCCCCACCCGTGGGGTCCACTCCTCATCCAAAAGTATGTTG
The DNA here is from genome assembly GCA_034190965.1 of Prunus campanulata. Taxonomy (NCBI): domain Eukaryota; kingdom Viridiplantae; phylum Streptophyta; class Magnoliopsida; order Rosales; family Rosaceae; genus Prunus; species Prunus campanulata. The sequence continues at coordinate 10,085,878 of CM067213.1, forward strand.
TTGCTCTTCACATCCCGGTGCACGATAGCAGGAACACAGTCGTGGTGCAGATATGCCAGCCCATGGGCCGACCCGACCGCAATTTCGAATCTCTTTGCCCAATCCTCCAACGCCCCGACCTTCTCTCCGTGCAAGCAATCGCCCAAGCTTCCATTCTCCATGTACTCGTAACCCAAGATTCTACTATCCTCACCGCTACAACAAAACATCAATTTTACGATATTGCCATGGCGGATCCGACCCAACGTCTCCACTTCGGATCGGAAAACGCCCTCAGTTTCGGGTTCCCTTAACCCGCCCCACAGCTTCTTAACCGCCACAGTTTGGCCCGTTTTCAGCTTCACCCTATAAACATGACCCGATCCGCCCGTCGCAATTTGATTCTCTTTCGTTAAAGACGACATCACCTCCTCTTCGTTAAACCCGACCCGCTGGAATGTGGTCACCCGGTAAAGCCTCTTGGCTTTACCGCCAAATGCTTTGGATCTGAGTTTCAAAAACCAAGCCAGAGACCCGACTAGCAATATAACGCAGACGGATAAAATGACTATCAGAAATGGGGCAGCGGATTTGGGTTTGGAGCAGGTTGGCATGGGCTTCAGATCCGGACTGCATAGATTCGGGTTGCCCATTAGACCCGAGACATAGAGTTCGTAATTGAACCCGGAAGGAATCTTTCCGTACAGTTTGTTGTTTGAGACGTTGAACTGGTTGAGCTTGAGCTTAGCTAACTCCACCGGAATCTCACCCGTGAGAAAATTTTCGGAGAGATCCAAGTAATTCAGCACCGGCAAGTCCCCGAGCTCGGGTGGGATCCAACCCGAGAGCCGGTTACTGGCTAGGTTCAACTCGATCAATTCGGTCCACGAACTCACTTGACTCGGAATCTGTCCAGAGAACATGTTCTCTTGCATCTTAAGCTTCTGCAACTGCTTCAACTCCGTTATGCAACGCGGCAAGTCGCCGGAGAACTGGTTTTTACTGAGGTCAAGCGTCGCGAGATCAGAAAGCTTGCACATCTCCGGCGGAATACTGCCGGAAAACTGGTTGCCGGAAATTAGAAGCGTCGTGAGACCATTGGCAGCGGAAATCGAAGGCGAAACGGTGCCGTTGAACCTGTTGTTGTTGATTTGAAGAAAAGTAAGGCGAGGCAGACCCCAAAACTTGTCAGAAACGACGCCGCTGAATTCGTTGTGTTCGATTCGAACGTAGCCGAGAAAATCGCACTCGCTTAATGTATCAGGCAAGTTACCAGAGAACTGGTTACTGAATGTGACGAGTCTAGTGAGCTTTTTCTTGTAGCAGAGGTACTTGGGCAACTCGCCGGTAAATTTATTAGTGGAGACATCCAAATCGCCCAAATCTGAATATCGGCCGAGATTTTCCGGTAGCGAACCGGAAAAGCTGTTGTTGAAGAGCTTGAGCTGCTCAAGTATCGGGTTGGAGCCTAAGATTTGAGGAACTTCGCCTTGGAGAAAATTGTCGTTGAGATTCAAAGAAACTAAACGCATCCCTGCAATTTTCTCAGACAATTTGCCAGTGAAAGCGTTCAGCGACAAATCCAAGTATCGTAGAGAACTCAAGTTTGCGATGCTCTCAGGCAATTCACCGAACAGGTGGTTTGTAAACAGCTCGATCTCAAACGCGCTTCTCAGCCTTCCAATGCTCTCAGGCAACACGCCAGTTAGAGAATTTCCAGACAGGTCGAGGTTCTTGAGAGAGACTAAGTTCCCGATCGAGTCTGGTATTTGGCCCTTGACGTTGGATTGGGGGATGAAGAGGTTCTCGAGCTTTCTTAAGTTTCCGATCTCTGAAGGTAACACAGCGTGCTTGAAGGGATTGTAACCGAGTGCCAAGCGAGTCAACTCGGTCAGATTGCACAAGAAACTCGGAATTGAACCCGTGAGCAAGTTCATGGAGAGGAGTAGGACCTTGAGCGCCGGAAGCCGGCCGAAACTCGCCGGAATATCGCCGGAGAAGTTGTTGCTTTGGAGGTCCAGGACCTGTAAATCGGTGAAGTCCGGCGAGAACTCCGGCAACTCTCCGACGATGTTGTTAGATTCCAGTTCCAGAACTTGAAGGTGCGAGCAGAGGGAGAGGGTCTGGGTCTGGAGAGAGCCGTTGATGAAGTTGCTAGACACAGAGAGGTTTCGGAGGGTCCGAATATGACAAAACCCGAATGGAAACCCGCCGGCAATACCCAACCCGGAAATGTTCACAGCAAGCACAGTGTGGCTGTTTGGTTCACACGTAATCCCCGTCCAATTGCAGGGATTGTGGTCGCTGTTGGGAACCCAATCGTCGAGTTTTCCGTCCGGGTCGGAAAGTTGAGCCTTGACCCGAATCAAGGTCTGGGTATCTCCGGCCAAAGAGGCCATCACCGATGAAAAGCATAGGTGTACGGCAAACAGCACTAGAAGAGATTTTAGAGGTAAATGTCTCATCTTTAGTTAAGAGAAACAAAAAAAAAAAGAGAGAGCCAAATTAAGGTTTGATCAGAGACAGCGAAGAAGGAAGCATATGTTTATAGGTTGAAGCATAACGGTTGGGTTTGGGTTTTAGAGTTGGGGGGTTACTGTGTGTGTGCATGGAGGAAGATGGTGACATGTTGTGGGAGGAGGCAATGAGAGAGACAGAGATAGGGATTTAAATGGAGGGAGGGATAATTTAGAAAGGCATCAATTTTCAAAGGGCTCACAAGGAAGGTGCTTTATTGTTTCATCTTTTTGGATTTTGTGAGAGAAGAAGAGGGACTGAAACTTCTCCTGTGAAAAGGGCAGAAGAAGAGACGGGTTTTAATTATGAAGGGAAGATATTATTACTATGCGAGCAAATGAAACGTGATTCGATTTTGGCTTTTTAGTAGAAAGTGGCAATATAATTAGTAGTAAGTTGGAACTTTGCACAAAAGCTAAAGAACAATTTCTGGGTCAAATTTTCTTTGTTATTGATTATTGTTGCCAACTAGGGCCATTTGTATTTTTTCCACAAGGGGGAAAGTGTGAAGGTTCATTTACTACTTTTTTGGTGTCATTTTTTTTTTTTGTTATTTTTTGGGACATTGGAATAAGGACAGGTTCTATTGGAGGTTGGGAATTGATGTTTATCTTGCAAATTGAGGCAAACAATGTGATGTTTGAGAAGGATGGGAATTTGGGGTGGTGTTGCTAATTGATGCCAGCTTGAGGAGCAAGGGTTGGAAAAAGTTTGGTTAGTTTAATGAAAAACGAAATTATTATTATTTTTTTTTTTTGATGTCTCATATTCGAACTCTCCTAATATCTTAGTTTTATTTGTGTGTGAGAAATCTCTCTCTCATGTAATTTAGACTATCACTTGTACTTGAAAAAGAATCAAGACTACTTTTCTGTTCTTTTCTTTTTATACATGATGATTAGATGACCACATAATCTGGTGAATTGAATTGCTTCTAAATTCTTAGATACACATGCATGGATGAGAAAAAGAATTAGAACCCAATGAGACATTTGTGTGGGATTGAGATAGAGGAGGATCTTCTTAGAAGAATAACCTTTTGTTGGATTGCAGTTGTGAATTTATTCTATTCAATTCCTAGAACATGTGGTGTGGGGTTTAATGGTATAGAATATAGATTGCAAAAATAATATTGTATACTATATATTGTGGAAAACGACGACAAATAGTAAGAACTTCAAACAATGAAAGTTGGTATGATTTTATAGTAAGGATATAACAACTGTGTGATTACGTTTATTTCACTTATGATTTATGATCAAAATGATAACTACTGGATATTAATGGTATGGGTCTGGATTTGTGATGACATTATTTATTTATCGAAGGATAGGGAGTTTTGAATTCGACATTGGAATGTTTCATAACAAGGGATGTTAAAAATGTGTTGTTAGGCTATCAATTAATAAGATTACGTTTTTTTTTTAATCAGAAAAATGCTTCATTGATTAAACACATTGCAGAGTACAACCCAAAAAAGGAAAACAAAAACTAGATGAGCAAAATAGTAACCTCATTAAAATCTTGCCTTAAAAAACCTCGAAGGGAGGAAAATCCGGTCAAGTAAAAAGAGTACCACAGCTCCCTCCTACCCTCAAAAACTAAGAACTCATTCCCTCCCAATCTTTTGTTAAGAAGGCTGATAACCACAGCGGCGCAACATCATCCCAAACAAAAAACTGCCCGTACGTCGCAGACCAAATTGAGCCAATTCATGAGCAACAACATTGCCAATAAGATTATGTATTTAAATATGAGTGATTGTTCGTTAAGCTCTAGGATGAGTGATCTTGATCCATGCCAAATTATTTAGTGAGAAATGAGGCAACATTGGTTCCAACCACAATGTCATGGATCTAATAAACACATTATGGTTCCAACCATTTACTTTTCAGGGAGCATACCCCTATAGCTGATGAGGCAACGTTGGATATCCCCTGTCTAGGAAGTTGAACACAGCAGCCATGCATGATGCAGGTAAAAAACAAGCTCTGAAACGTCGCCGTGAAGACTCAGTCGTTGGAGTTCGAAGCTGTCGAAACTTTCATGTTCCCCAAGTTGACTTATTAAAAATGAAACCCTAGAATGTGCCTGAACTTGTGCAAATGTGTCCTTTAGGTTAACCTGGGTGAGCATGAAGCCATCTGCTACAGCATGCCTCAAATGCATGCACATAAGCCTACCCATATGCTTAAAGGTAGATGCTCTTGACTTGACCCACCAACATGGACCCAATTGGATTTTGAAACTTAGCTTTTACTTTAAGCTGATGGCTTAATAGTACTCAGGCCAAGCGATCAGGATAGTAAGTCCGTTCTCTTACACTCAAGTTTGAATGCTTTTATAAATTATTATTATTGTTTTTTTAAAAGTAGCGTTTACTGAAGTGGAATTCAATGTAAAATACATTGAACATTATGCGTGTTGTTTAACATAGTTGGACCAGCTTTTGTTGGTTGATCTGTATAATTTTATCTTCGTGTTTAAAATGTGCGATCACTTTCTAGTGGGTCCTGGATTGTTGGTGATAAAGCCAAAGTAGGTGAGCTAACGCACCCATATGGGTCTCTATCCGATTCCATTTCATTGTTTTAGAGGTCAAGTTTTCAAACCCACTAGCCCATCACAATACAGTAGCTTCTTCATCCAATTATTTTTAATTGAAATGACATATTTTATTACAAATGGTAATTAGGGTACTGTTGCTTCTAGCTACTAACAAAGTGTTGGACTCTCCAGTCAACCAGTCCATATTGAAGTGTCGGGCGACTAATTGACTTGTGGACACACTACTTTCGGCAAATCATGTTTTATTTTCTGTCATGATAAAAACTTAAAAAGCATATTTGACTGGTGATTTGGGCAGATACGAGGTGTGTGTGGTTACAGATGAAGAGAAATGCTAGCAACCTTCTCTCTAACCTTCTCCTTTGGACCTTCTCCCATCTTTGCTTGACATGTGTCATTCTTTCTACACTTAAAACAATGTCATTAATATATTATACAAGCTAACTTTTGCTTTCCAAGTTTACTCTTATTACATGTATTCAATTTATCCAAAAAAAATTCTCAACTTTCTTACCATCTTATTATTATTTTTTATAAAGAAAATATCTGTTTTAAAAAAAAAAAAAAAAAAAAAAAGAGGAAATGTCCCCTTTTTTTTTTAACGTCATGTTTAGACTTTTAAAAAATATATATATAAACCCTTTGTGTTTTATAAATAAAATAAAATAAGGGACATTTCCTCTTTTAAGAAAAAAAGCACATATTTTCTTTTAAAAAATAATTTACGTTAAAAAAAGATTAATAAGATGGTAAGAAAGTTGTGAATTTTTTTTGGATAAATTGAATACATGTAATAAGGGTAAACTTGGAAAACAAAAGTTAGCTTGTATAATATATTAATGGCATTGTTTTAAGTGTAGAAAGAATGACACATGTCAAGCAAAGAGGGGAGAAGGTCCAAAGGAGAAGGTTAGAGAAAAGGTTGCTAGCATTCCCCTACAGATGAAATAAGATAATTTTTCATATTTTGTAATTTGTTCTTGTCCTCGTGTGCAGTTTTTTTGACACCTCTATAGTGAGAATTTTTATGCTAATTAAGGTATCAATCCTTAAGTAATATAGTTTCGGGTTCGAGTAATTTACAAATTGTTTTTTTTACCAACTAGCTAATTTAGTGGTAATTCTCTTACTAATGTTGAAAGAATTCCCATGTTCAAATTTGTTAACAGAAAGTTAAACTCGATTTGAATAGCGAGTTTAAATCCAAACATATAAGTATAAGATATTAGTTCAATTGACTCATTCAACTTTAAGTTAATAGCTGCATAAGAGGGAAATTTAATAAATGCATTTCAAATTCAAAAATGCATTGCATCTAGTGCTTTTAACTAATCTATAGTCATACAAGGTCCAGCCCTCTTTAAATACCGCTTGTATGAAAAAAAAAAAGTTACATTCAGAAATTCAAAACTAAGTACTAATTAAAGGTGACAGTCTAATGGAAAATGACTTTGACACTAGTGGTCTCATATTTGAATCTCATAGCATCATAGTAGTGTGTGTGTAAAAAGCCTCATTTCTTTCTAGTTTAGACTATCGCTTATACTTTAGAAATAAATAAAATAAAAAAGAAGAAGAAGGTGGCAGTCCCTATCCCATATTTAACGAGCACAGAAATTATTAACCAAGGATTAGTCAAAAAGTTGGCCTCTGAGTGAGATACAAAGGGCGCCACCAGGAACCTAATAAAACACAAACAAAAGTCTCAATTTGGGCCCGACCTAGCACAGAAAGTCGTCAACAAATCTTAGCCTCAAGACTTTGATGGACTCAAAAGCATCACAAGTCTTCTTCCAAGTCTTCCTAGAGAGGAAGCTTCAGAAATTGCAAACACCAATCAAATGAATGGCATTTTAGATCAAAGTCTAGCCGCATTATCGCATGTGAAGGAATTGTTGAATATTGAGAACCAGACATTCTCAATTAAAATTCCACTTTAAAGCCCATTGGATAATTATACTACTAGCATAAGATGAGGGCTGGCTCATGGGCCCAACAGTAATTGAACGCTGATTGTGCATAACCACTCAAATAATTTGAATTGGTTTAGCTTAGGATAATTGGGACGTTCATGACATGTTTGGTGGGGCTCGTTATGAGCATTTACCTTAGCATAATTGAGACCAGCCCCTTTCACGTGCGTGTGTGCCAATTGGATTTTTTTTTTTTTGGTTCTTATTTTAATTTTCTATCTTTTATAATTTTTTTTAAAATATATATCTGAAATGCTTGATAATGGAGAAATTAGAGAATAGTACGGTATCACCACGTCAGCTGGTGATACTTCCATTCAAAATTCGCCACATGTATTATTTTTTGACAACTAGATTCAACACTCATATTTACTTTAAAAATAAAATTAAAATGATTTTTCAAAAAACTTTAGAAATAAAAAACCCAAAAACCACCCGCTTCATTGACAGTGATCCCGCACCACTGTCTTCCATGACTACTGCCTCATTCTGTATGTGAATTTGATGACACCCCAACACATGGATGATTCCACTTTCACAATCATTACAAAAAAATATTGATTCGGCTATTGATACATGGAAAGCTATGCAACCAAGATTGGATTCCTATTCACCTACTATAAAATTTGCTTTTCTTGTCAATAATCTCAATGGCCATATACCTTGTAGGACTTTGGAAGCTTATAAAATTCCTCAAAAACTTTTAGACTTCTTGACCTTCGCGTATGAAATTAAATAATTTCTCAAAGATCATAAACCCACCCCAACAAATCTTCAATCTAAATTTCTTGAAACCTAAAGCCATCATAGAGAGACAATTCCATGAACCCTAAATCCATAATAGAGAGGAGGGGTGGTGAGGGAGAAGGGAGAGAGATTGGAAAAATAAACTACCCCAAAGGGGGTGTATCCAATTCTATTTAAAAGTTTAGTGATATACAATTGTGACTTTTAAAAAGTACTTAAAAGTATTTAAAAGTTTGGTGATATCCAGTTGTGACTTTTAAAAAGTTTGGTTGTATCCAATTAATGATTTTTAAGAAGCTTATTAAATGAATGACTTTTGCATAATTTTAAGGCTAGACTTCAAGATATCTTCAGGGTCGCTCTCTCGTTCACGCGAGGAGAGCCTTGACGGCTAGGGTTAGGGTTTCTCTAGTTTTATTTATTCATTCTCTGCACCGTCTCTCTTAGTCTTCTATGATTCTCTCTGGGTTCTTCTTGGTGTATTGGGTACACCGTTTTTTTTTTGCCCTTTTGTTCTCCGTGGGGTAGCTACACCGGCTTCCTTTTTGGGTTCCCAAGGAGGCAGCCGTTGGTGAGGGGTCTCCATATTAATGTTATGGAGGTGACCCCCGCTTCTTATGCTAAAGGGGATGACAAGTATGCAACACCAAGCGGGAATCAGAAGTGTGCGGAAACTGGTGTTAGGCATATGATTGTTAGTGGCATGGCTGTTTCTGGTAAGCGTAGTTTTTGTATCTAGGATTTTGTTGACAAGGGGGAGTAGACCAACCTCAAGGTCTCCAAGGTCTCCATAATAATTCTCCTATGGAACGTTCGTGGGCTTGGCAACCGATGAACGTTCCTACTATGAAGATCTTTCTTCGGAAATTTCTTCAAGCTAAGAGGCCAATATTGGTCTCCTTTACTTGTCAATTGGGGTTCTTGATCAAGAAAATTGGAGGTGGCGGTTGGTGTTTGGCTAGATATGTTATAATGCTTACAATGTGTTTTTGACTCTGTACGAAGAACTATGATGCTTTCTTTAGATCATAGGAGGCTTTCTTTGACAGTACATGCATAGTGATTGGATGTGTTTAAATGGTTTTGCGGTTGGGTGATTGGCTAGATCTATTCTGATACCCATAGTACGCTTTTGACTTTGTATGAAGAACTCTTATGCTTTTTTTAGATCATAGGAGGACTTCTTTGACTAGTACCTACGTAGTGATGGGATGTTGTTTTAAGAGTTTTGTGGTTGGGTTTTAGGTTTGTCTGTTTTGTATAAGTTGTTTGACTCTTCTGTTTAGTCAATAGCATGGGTGGTACTCTTTCCTACCCCGAAGTTTTGTTTTCTCTGAGAAGGTTTTAACGAGGCCCCGTTAACATGCTAGTTCTTACCGTGTAATAATCCTTTCGGTTAAATGAAATACAATCTTTTATATTAAAAAAAGGCTAATTGTTAATAATAAAAGTTTCGCCAATTTACTAGTGACTTTTATAAACTCTATGAAAGTATTTAAGAATTTGTCAATTTTATGAAAATCACTCACTTTAAAAAAAGTCTTTATAAGTATGGACACCCCTAATTTATCTAATCCATGAGAATGAAACTAGAAACAAGAGAAAAATTTAGGTGTAATTAAATGTGTATAAATATGTGTTTATCTTTTCACAAGTAAGTTGTAAAATAAAATAAAATATTAATAATCAATTACTAGTAGATGCTTCACAACAAAAGGATGCTCTACTCCAAATTATGTAATGACATGGTAAAGCAATATGAAACTTTACATATTTTTTTTCCTATTTTATAAAATATAATTGCACAATCTTTCTTTCTTTTTGGCTTTTTAAATCAAGAGGGTTGGAGGATGAATTTGAACTCTAATTCTGGTGGAAGGATAAATGTCTTTATTATACCAGTATATATGACTTTGTTCGGTGGCTCGGTATGCAATGAACTATTTCAATTAAATTTGACAATATCATGATTGTTGTTTAGTGAATATATTGTGTCTTACAAGTCTCATTAAGATGTATAAAACTCATAAGAACTTGCTTGAAATCAATTCCAACTGAGCGCAGATCGAGCCACCAAACAAGTCCATAGAACTATAATTAAGCTCCCACATTGCATATGCATGTTGAGCATCCTATGCAAAATGTTTCCTAATATCACCGTAAATTAAAATTAGAAACTGCCGTAATTCTTGACCCCGCGGAATAGTAGACACCTAACATGAAAGAAAGATGCCAGACAGGAAAACACATACGCACTGCCCTAGAACCACACGGATTCAACAGAGCAAGCAAGCAACTACCAACACCCATCAATAATATTATAGTCTAGTCATCAAGGAAAATAATTATGCTAATGTTACACTAATCTTCATTATCTACACGTGCGCAGCCAGTGAGCCAATTTCAAATGTCAAAAGTGTCAAATAAACAACAAAGTTCATGATCGGAAGTCGGAATGAAACTTGTTTAAAAGAGAACCAAGAAACCTTGAAACCCATGAAGGAAAAACATATACAGCAGAAATATTTGAACGAATGAAGAAGCTGGAAACTGCAGGGAGGCAACAATATTGTAGCTAACAGAAGCATTTACATATTTTACGCTTCATGGTTTATAAATTTACTTACTCTATTATAAAACAATGGGACAAAACAAGCAAAACGAAAACATAAAACATAAAACTTGGACATGCACAGTTCTCCTCTGAGAGTAGCAATCCCAAAAGTGTCGGTAGCTTGCAACAATGTTTGTTCTTTAAAAAGTAAAACTGATCGTCCTATAAACAATGCAGACGAAAGTGCTAATGTAAAGTCTAAATGTGAATTTATACCTTATGTTTTGTAGGAATCAATCTACAGTACTTAACAACCCTTTCCCTAGACATCGATTCAGTACTGAATTTTCTCGCCGGTAGAGGGCGGGAGAGGGGTTCAAGCAAACTTCGTGGGGAAAATCATAGACTGTAAAGTTGATCCTCAGGAATCCATCTGATTATACATACTAAAACCTAACACGATGCCATATCTAAACGAAATCACACTGATCATCGTATAATCCTCTAGACAAATGCATTAATCAACACAATAAAATGATGTGATATATAATTGGATAGATGTAGCCATAAGTGCCTCAAGTTCATTACATTCCAGCTATCATTACAAACAAATGAGTGAAATGAGATGGAGAAGCCAGAACAGATCGGTATAGAAGATCTAATTATGTATCTAAACAAATGAATCCCAAAGGAGATCAGTAGAGGAAAAAAAATGCAGAAAATTAAAGCAGAAGCAGCTAGCATCTCATTACAAAGTGAAAAATTCAAGATCCCATTTAAATACATGAACCAAATTCTTCAGATCACTTCCATGTATATATACTTTCCCATGAACTTTTCACCCATGAAGACGATGACCCTCCGCCACTTCAACCATCTTATTCCTTCTCCATGACCTCCTTTAGATTCATAAAAGTTAGAAGAGCCACAAACAAAAAAAGGGTAGTTGGTATATGAAAATCTTAGATTCTAGGAGTAAGAAAATATAGAAGTAATTGCTGTGGAATTTACCAAATAGAAGGTACATGAGAAAACTATAACTAGAATTGCCTGGCTCCATCCTGTCTGCCTCTAAAACGTTCTATCAAGGAATGGTGTTGAGTTGGTTTCTCTCTACACAAACCAAGAAGAGATGAGTTACATTAATTGATCTGCTACCATTCTTCATTCTTCTTGGGATTGTTTGACAGTGACCTCTGATTCCCCAATGGAATGTCTTCAACTGTAGGGTACCGCTTCATTTGTAAGGGCAGTTTGGCCAGTGCACTTGACATGTTGGGAAATGGCAATGGAAATGAGTGGTTGAGAAACAAGTGCTTCTTGTCTTCAATGTCTTGAGCCATTTCTGATGACTTTGCTTGCCCAGCAGCCGGACCCCACCACTTATTCCTTCTCTTCCTTCCTTTCTTTTTCTCTTTTTCACAGAGAGAGAGAGAGAGAGAGAGAGAAGGCTGTGAATGAATGAAAGAAGAGGGAGAGAGAGAGAGATGGGTTATATAGACTGGGCCCAGATAGAAGATGAAGCATTTGTCTTTGGCCAAGCGGCTAAATTTGGCAAGCCATTTGGATTTATGGACGTTTGGGTGGCCGGTGAAACACCCTTTTCAACTTACCCTTTGGTCCGTTTTCTGGTAAGATAGGAAGTGTGCCCTTTCTTGGTATTTAATTATTCCCAAAAGTCACACTATGCTGCCCCAACGATTCATGCATTTTCCATGCAACTTTAATTAAACTCATCAAGTTGGTGTATGTATGAACCCAAAAAAGTAAGTCTTGAGGAGGGGAGATAATAATTGAACTTTTCACTTTAAAGGAGATGGATGTGAACTTTCATTGAGTCATGTTTCACAATATTTGTTTGTATTATCTAATACTATTTTTTCACATAAAAAAAAATTATCATCTTGAGATACATTGCTAATCATTTTAAACAATAGTGTAACCACTAATAACATGTGTATTGTATTCATCATGAAATATTAACTATATAGTCTAAAATCAATACGCGTAACATGTTGAGAAGAAAGATAATGTTACAGTATGGTCAAAAGTAATGAGTGAAGTTACTATCTTTACACATGTTTACCACAATTAGGGATTCCTAAGATTGTAGCTTCTAGATGTTCTTTGTGTTGAAACATTCATAGAGTTTTTTTCTTTTACAATTCAAGAAAGTGAAATGACAAGAATCTAACTCTTACTTAACGTGTTACGATAAATATTCAACGAGTTAAATAATTTAAAGTCTAACAAGTCTAGAAAGAGCGAAAAATATCTTGTAGTGCATTTAGATGGCATAATTAATAAGTGAGACATTCTGAATTCGTTTGGTGTAAAAACATTGCGTCTGATGAACATTGGTGAAATAGTTAAGGAGACACATATCCATTATATCAGCTTGATGATCATGATTCATGACAATGAAAGGGTGGTGGTGTTGTGCCTTAAACGTCAATGATTCTCTACCAACATTTTCAAACAAACCCATCACAGCGTTCTCCACAATATAAGACACCAAAAGCGACGTCCTGCTGTTTTCTAGAAGCTCATTATTTTTTTAGTGCTTTTTAGTGCCTCCGAGTCCTCCCCATTGAAACAAAAGAACCGACAAAATAGTTCACAGCCTTGTGCTCCCGTTTAGTCTTTTACCATTGTAACTTTTTTTATTATAGTATAAGCGATAGTTTAAACTACAGGGGAGGGGAATTTCACACACACACACAAAACTATGATGCCGTGCAATGGCGATTCCAGGATTTGAAAGCCGACTGGGCAAAAATTATATAATAAACTTGACGAAACGAGTGAATTTCATTAATAAACATAAAAAGATTACATAGTGATAGGAGACGTAATGAGCATTACCCTCAAATGCATTTATATATACAAATACAAAAACTAAAATAAAAATTAAAAGAAAAAAATAGAAAAAAAATTATTTCACATTAAAAAGAAAGATAAAATAGGGGACTACATTAATTTTTTTTTAAAGCCAGGTTTATATTGAGAGAAATGGGAAGGAAGAAAATTGGCGGAGATAGTTTTTTTTTTTTTTTTTAAATGAGTTGTGACCTCATTTCTCCCCTTGTTTCCTTTTATAAACGTCTATTATGACATCCGTTTTTGGCTTTCCATCTCGAGCTCCATAGGCCTATTAATCATGTTCCGTAATTTCTGAAATAGCTATCTTTGTGCGAGACAAAAAAAAATTAATAATCATAAGTAACGTAGGTAATATTTTTCTAACAAAAAGAGAGAAGGAAAAGGAATAAATAAGAAAGGAAGAGAAGAGAGAGGGGAGAAGATAGAAGAAAAGGAACGGAAAAATAAAAGAAGAGGAGAGATGAGAGAAGGAAAAGAAAGAAAAAAAAAGAGGGAGAGAAGAGAGAAGGAAAATAATATAAAAAAATAAAAATAAAAAGAGGAGAGTGTAGGTAATATTTTTTTTAACAAAAATTTGGGCTAGGCAAAAGAGGAGAGAGGAGAGTAATATTTTTTTAACAAAAATTTGGGCTGGGCCCATAGACTACCACCACTGATGCCGTGGGGATTCAAACCTCAGACCTCTGGTCTTTTACCATTCGTCTTAATTACATCTTAGGCTAGTCATTTTTATTTACTTGGGTACTTAAAAATTAAAGTAAAAAAGGATGGGCCATTGTCCTCTTTCCGATTCCTATCAAGGAGCACAGGAAGACAAATGCAAAAGATATATGCATATATAAGTATCTTTCAACTGCTTTCCTCTATTTTACCTCTTTTTTTTCCTTTTCCGGATCTTCCATTCATTTTGTTTTACCGGGAAGCTAAACATTTGACACCTGGCCAAAGAGGCCCAGGAAGAATAGTAAACCATTTACCCAATTGGCCTGAACTTGTTAACAACCAACATGGGCTGGACTGGTCTGGTATGTCCAGAACATTTCAAGAATGAGTTTCATCCTTGGGTTGGTTGGCAATAAAGGCAGGCTTACTAAGGATAGGCCCCAACCTAAATGTGGGGCGTCTTCAGTGGTGTCTTATTTGTTTTTATTTTTTGCGAAACAGTAGAGATTCATTGGAAGAACATGGCACAAACGCAGGACACAACAATAAGAACACAGCCCCGGAAGGAGGTTCTTGCAATATAGAGACTATAACAACAATACTTACTAAGCACAAGTATTACAAGATAGTTAAAAAGCATATATACAACTTGAAACCCAGCTAACAAGGAGTTATAGATGAGGAGGACCCTAATTCTGCAGCAACCAATGCTTTAATAAGATCAAGACAGAGAACAATCTCTCAAACTTCATGGGACAAGAAACACCCCACTAGTGGAGGGCATACCTGCTCAACTTCCACCAGGACATTCCAAAGAATATCACAACAACTCCTAATCCCCCTTGATTCCCAAGCAAAATAAGAGTAGATCCACCAAAATCAACAGCTCTACCTCCAATACAGAGAGATCTACATGAGATCTAGATCTACCACAAAAGCAGCAGATCTAACAAGATCATCCAATAACCAACTAGCCCTAAAAGACTGGGATACAAACCCTCAAAAAAAAGGGAAGAAACAAAACCTTTCAAAAGCAAGGAGCAGACAAAACCCAACAAAAATTGGGAAGGAAAACCTCTCCACAACATAACTGGGGGGAGAGAGGCCTGGATTATTAATCGAAAGGGGTGGTTCTAGGGAACCAAGGAGATTTACAAATCTGGAGTTGGTTTTGGGTTGGGGGGAGAAGAAGAGTCGAGGGGTGGCGCTGGCTTTTTCTCTCTTGTTTGTTTGTGTAGATTATGGGTGTCTTATTTGTTGGGTTTAAGAAACTGGTAGATTCGATTTTTCCATCTCCAATATGCAAGAATTTGTCTATCTCCAATTTGATCAAACGGTTAAAAGATAGGGCATTTAAGGACCTTCTATAGTCCAAAAAAAAAGGACCTTCTATAGAATGACTCCTCCAATATGATAATATGATATTGGCAATATTGCTTCTATAAAAAAACAAATTGGCCTACAGTATAATCAAAAGCAACCCATTTTCTTTAACCCCAATCTTATATCTTGAAGAAGCCCTCAGGCAAGATGAGCCATAGTTCAAGCTCGGGTTTGTTAACGTCATTGATGACGTCAGCAACAAAAAAAAATTTTAAAAATCGAAAAATCTTTAAAAAATACAAAAAAAATTAGATTTTTAAAAAAAATAAATACTTAGTCATAGTTTTCACTTCCCACACCAAACCAAAAATCTATACAAATTTCTCCCCTCATATCTCATGTGAATAATTGTTGTCATGGCAATTGGTGGAAACACCACAACCTTTTGCAAGGGCAGCCACTATTCATGCGAATAGTAGCTGCCCTAGCCCTCCCTTACCATGGCAAAGGGTTCACTACTGGAAGTGCTCTAAATGACAGATCAACACATAATTTGGCGTTTTTAACCTTACTCTTAATTAAACCTTGTACTTTCGAAGTTGGGTACAAGTTGATTGGAATTTTGACAGTTTATTCTTAATTTAATGAGTCAAGTTAAATCGACACAAACTACCACCATGAAATTCCTGTTTTCTGTGGCATATGATATGTGAAAAAAAGAAATGTATACATTGCCCTCGTTTGTCCTTTAAGTAGTTCCAGCAGCTGGGTTTGGGGGGGGGGGGGGGGGGGGGTAAGGCCAAAAAAGCGATTCCAACAGCTCAGGCTGGGGCGGGCTGGAGGTGGGGGCCACAAAGACGGGCTGGCCCGAGGGCAGGTTGAGCCTGAGATCCAAAACGAGGGGGGGCTGATGTCAGTAAAAAAATTTAAACTCTGCGCGCTGTGCCAACAGCTCTAGGACATGTGGCGTCGTCTAGGCGCTCTGATCCTGATTCTCTCCTCAAATCCAACGGCAGCCAATATTTTTGCAATAAAAATATGAAATTTTTTTTGAATTTTTTTTATAAAAAAAAACCAAAAAATACTGGAATTTTTTTTCTATAAATACCTACCAATTATCTGAAATTTGAAACCTAAAATTTTATCCGATTATGAGATATGACTAGTATTGACACGTAGGAACCCAAAAAACTTATCCGAAAATATTGTCCAAATTAATTATTTAGGTAAACAAATTTGTGAAAAAAAACAAAAAAATGAATAGTATTTACCATTTGCCATGACAACTGCTGAAAACCAACATTGCTTTTTGCAAGGGCAACTACATTCAAAATTGAGTTTTTTTTTTTATAATGGTTGAAAAATAGATGAGTTTTTTTTTTTCTAAATTTTATTTTATCGAAAGAGATTTCATTAAAGCCCGGCAAAGGCAGGCAAAAGAGCAACAAGGGACAAACAAACTAAACCACAAACCAGCAGCCAACAAAGGCAACCAGGAACAAAGTTGCAAGTTAAAATAAAAGCAGAAATCAACAGCTAAGAGCCTAGACCATATCCACCAAGCCAGCTAAAGACTCAAGGAGGGGCAAATATACATCTGTATACCCATGGATATCATTAGGTATAATTGTGAAGTTTCACAACCAAATGGAGGTATCCAACTTCAAATTTACTGGTACACTCAAATACATACAAAAATTAGGCCATAACAAAAGGCAAACTGCTGAAAGTGCTCTTATGAAAACTAAGCATCAGAAAGTCAGAAAGTTCGGATCATCAAACATATTATTGGGTTTTGGGAACTTGGGATAAGATTAGTTTTCATTTTCCACACTTCCCAATTTCTCTGCGAAGCTTTTAACGTCATCACTCATCATCAACCTCCCCATCTCTCTCTCTCTCTCTCTCCCTCTTTTCATTTATTTATCGCCGATCAGATCAAATTCTAAAAATACACGATGCAGCCTAGCTCAGGAGAAAACGTGAATCAACGGATTGCTAGAATCTCCGCTCATCTCGACCCTCCAAATCTCCATATGGATAACACTGCCAGTGTCAGCCGCTTGAATTGCCGCGCCAAGGGCGCCGCCGCCGGTTTCAGAGTAGCCATACTCGGAGCAGCAGGCGGCATAGGACAGCCTCTCGCCATGCTGATGAAGATGAACCCGTTGGTCTCCGTCCTCCATCTGTACGACGTCGTGAACACCCCTGGCGTCACCTCCGATATCAGCCACATGGACACCGGCGCCGTCGTAAGTTCCCAAATTTCAATTTCGTTGGTTCATTCATTACAATTCCCAAATTTCTGAATTTGTAAAAGTTTCAAAGATTGGGTGATTGGATTTGTAGGTGCTTGGATTTTTGGGGCAGCAGCAGCTGGAGGAAGCGCTGACCGGAGTCGATTTGGTGATCATTCCTGCCGGCGTGCCCCGAAAACCGGGCATGACAAGGGACGATTTGTTCAACATCAATGCCGGAATCGTCAGGACGCTTAGTGAAGCAATCGCTAAGTGCTGTCCAAACGCCATTGTCAACGTGATTAGCAACCCTGTGAACTCCACTGTTCCCATTGCAGCTGAAGTTTTCAAAAAAGCTGGCACCTTTGATCCTAAGAAGCTATTGGGTGTCACCATGCTTGATGTTGTTAGAGCCAATACTTTTGTGGTATGCATTTGGTAAAATTTTCTCATGTTTCATTACTACCCAATTGGTCATCTTGGTTATAATTCATGAGTTTGTGATTTTGTTGCAGGCAGAGGTTCTGGGGCTTGATCCTAGGGACGTTAATGTGCCTGTTGTTGGGGGTCATGCAGGGGTTACAATTTTGCCTCTTTTGTCTCAGGTTCAGGACAGCTTGTTTTTAGATTCTCAATCATGTGTGTGTTGGTATAGAGTTGAGTTAAATTCATTGTTGTTATTGTTTTATGCAGGTTAAGCCTCCATGCTCTTTCACCCCAAAAGAAGTTGATTACCTAACACATCGCATTCAGAATGGTGGAACTGAGGTTGTTGAGGTGAGTAACCAGTGCTTGTTTCGTTGAGTTGTTGCTGCGTATAGGGCTAATCATGTCATGAGTCCAGGCTATATACATTATTCCTAGGTGAAGGGAACTGTCCCTGGCTTTGCACTCTTATTTGTTTATTAAATTTTTGTCTTTCTAAGAATTTTAGAGAATGGTTTGAAAGAAAATAATGCGAGAAAGTAGTTATGATCTTGCACCAGACAGTGTGGAAAAAAAATTTAAAGTTCTGTGCAGTACGCTGAATGCTGATACAGCAAAAAAGTAGCTATATGAAAAAATCTTCCATTATTTATGTAGTTACCTTCCTGTTTGTTCAGATGCTATACAATTAATTAAATGAGCATTAGGTGCTGACTCTTTCTATTTCGAGTACCTTCTTGGTCTTATAGTTATAGAAAGGTGCAAATCAGGGTATGGAAGATAGATTATACAAATGACAGTGTAAGATAGGGGTGCTTGGTGTCACAGGCCTGCTCTTGTGAAGAGATCACTTCAAAATTAAAAATGTTGTACGGTTTGCAGGATATTGATCACTTTTGCTATTTCTTCAGAGTTTTGTAGGCGTAGATTCCTGAAGTAGTCATTTGATATTAGGCAAGGAACAGGTTGTATAGTTTTAGGCTTTTAGCAATCTCTTGGGCTTGATAGTATTGCGGCACCCTGCTTTTTTGGCTTTAGGCTACCATCTCTGCTCAATACCGTAACTTTCTTTAACACTATGCTTAAGTTTGATGTGTCTTCTGTATCGCAATTGAATCTTAGAAAGTTAGTTTAAAGAATAGTGCCTAGCTTCAAAACTCTGCCATCTTATACTCCATCTTGACATTGTTTCAGGCCAAAGCTGGAGCTGGTTCTGCAACATTATCAATGGTTAGTTATAAAAGTTAGTTTTCATAAGTTCTCTTTTTTCCCATTATTTCTTCATAAATCCTTGTTTTCTAGCTGTTTTGACTTTCGACCTGCTTAAATCTTACAGTAAGTGAAAAATGCAGGCATATGCTGCTGTTAAATTTGCAGACGCATGCCTCCGTGGCTTGCGAGGAGATGCCAGCGTTGTTGAATGTGCATTTGTGGCTTCTCAGGCACGTTACTACCATCATTTCATTTGGCGTTGTCTGAACAATCATAAACTGGTTTCTGTTATATTTGACCTAACAAGGCACGCATGCCTGTTGTAGGTGACTGAACTTCCCTTCTTTGCATCCAAGGTACGGCTTGGCCGTATTGGAGTTGAGGAAATATACCCTCTTGGCCCCCTGAATGAGTACGAGAGGTCTGTAATTTTACCTGTTTTGAACCCTTGCAATTACCTTATCTTATTTCTCCATACGAGACAAGTTTGACATTTTTCCAAGTATGCAAAACAGGGCTGGCTTGGAGAAGGCAAAGAAAGAATTAGAATCAAGCATTCAGAAGGGGGTTTCTTTCGTCAGAAAATGAAGAGTTGCTGGTGACAACTTTATGTTGGAGATAAAGCCATGTTAGATGGTCCATTAATTCCTCAGGATCACAGAGATAAAAAAATAAATAAACGGTGGGTAACCAGATGCAAGCTGGGGCTCTTTACAACTCCTTGATGCAGGGCATGACACAAGGTTCTTGAGTTGTGTGGCATAGCTTGTATGGTTCTGGAATTTATTTTATTTTCATTTTAATTTACTTTTTCTTTTTATTTTATGGCTGATCACTGATCATGTTTGGACGTTGGACTGAGATTAATTACACATGGACTTTGTAAATAAGCACATGGACTCTGTAAATAACCTTGGGCATAGCTGAACCTGAAGGTTCTATAACAATCAAAATTCTGGAATATGATGGACAGTAAAAATAGAGGCGATAAGATCAAAATCTCTATGCAAAAGAAGAGAAAATTTAAAATTGGTGGATCATTCCAATATCTCATTTGACTCTGCCATCAACAAAATGCCATCCATGGAGTTCTCTCCTTCATATCTCACATCGTCTCCATCTATCATCTTTGTCTTTCTACTATTTTTCCTCTCTCCTATGCATATCTAAATATTGCCAAAATAACAGCGCCAAGAAGAGAGCACCGCCGGAAGCACCTGGAGCATGCACGGAGCTCCAACGTTCATGCTATTGCATATAGTTATTTGATTATGTAAATTTCCATTTGTGTGTAAAATCTTTCATTATTTAGTTGGATTCTAATCATCGGACTTTAGCTAAGAAAAAATAAGTTCGAAGGTGAAAAGCCAAATTCTCAATTAGGATTGAAAATGTACCCGTGAATATAGCAGAAAACGTACTTTTTATTTTTTATTTTTTGGGTCTGATAGTAGAAAACGTACTTTGAGTTTACAATATAAAATCATAACTATTCACCGGCCTTCTACCTGCCCTTGTGGTTAAGTGCGCTTGCACTAAAAAAAAAAATCCTACTAATCCACTACAGAAATGACATCTTCTATAGTGAATATTATGAAGAAATCACACACCAAACCAAACTGCCATCAAAACAGACCAAGTAACGCCAACGATGTCCTCAACTTATGATACGATAGAGATTGATCATGAAAGCAATCGGAAGGGGTGTTTTTTGCTGCTACCTTTCTTCTTTCTCCATAAACTCCTACGTGTTAGGAAAAATCAGTAAATAATTATATTAAATGATCATTAAAATTAATGTAGTTACAACAAATCAAAAGTGTTTAAATAAAATAACATAATAACATATAGGCTAAAAGTCACTTTTGGTCTCTGTAGTTTGGCACTTCAACTACTTTTAACCCTGTAATTTCAATTCCATCAATTTTGACCATGTAGTTTCGTATTTGTAGCAATTCAAGGACAAGTTAGTATTCCTGTCAATTTCTTTGACGGTACAAGGGGCAATTTCGTCAACCCAAAATCCTTGAGCATAAAAGCTCGTCTGAAACTCCCCTAATTTCATATTAGGGCTTGAAATTGGTCATTTGGGTTTAGGGTTCTTCAAAAATTGGGATTAGTGGTTGAATTTCGAGCACTAATATGAAATGGAGAGAATTTCAAACAAGCTTTTTCGCTCAAGGATTGTGAGTTGACGAAATTGCCCCTTGCATCGTTAAAAAAATTGACAAGAATACTCACATGTCCTTGAATTGCTACAAATACAAAATTAAAATGACAAAATTGACGGAATTGAAACTACAGGGTCAAAAGTGGTTGAAGTGCAAAACTACAGGGACCAAAAGTGATTTTTGGCCTAACATATATATAACATCAATAATGAAAAAATAACAAGGGAGTGTAAGTAGACAAAAGAGGAGGGAGAAAATCAGCTCCCTTATGTAACTAGAGGCTTACATATTGGTAATATCCTAAAGATAGAATTTCACACATTCTCAATGCTTGAATTTCAATGGACGTCTATCTCCTATGAAAAAGTGGGACAAAAGCATTGCATTCAAGGGCGGACCTAAGCTTAGGCTAGAGTGGGCTGGACTCCAGCCTAGGGGAAGATTTATAAAGTATTGAACATGGTTTAAATTTTATAAGCTTTATTCATACTCTAATAAATATTGGCCCACTCCTAAAGCATATAGGAAATAATAACATCAATCCAAACCTATATAAATTTGATTTAAAAGCAGAATTCATGTTGTGGCTCTACCAACTTGAGCTATTCTAATCGTACTGTTATTGGGCTACACCCACAGAGAGCAAACATCAAAAGTTTCCTTCTAGCCACTCAAAATGTCATATTTGAACCTTGAGAGCTTAGAGGAAATAGCTCTCCGCCTCTAAAAAATTGTACCAACCTATCTTCAGTGGGTGCTTCAATCTTGGTAATTTTTTTTTAATTTTTTAATTTTTGTATATTCAATTTCCAATTTTAATTATTGTTGTTAAGTTTTTATGATTTAGGGTTATGGTGAAAACTTTTGGAGACGGTTGATATATATTTTATTTTTGCAACTTGAATTATTAATTAGCATATATGATTTTTGAAGTTGGACAATGTGTTTGATTTGGTATTTATTTATATTTTGTACTTCTTTATGTTATATTTGCTTGTAATGTGGCCATGTTTGATTTATAAAATTTTATTTACATTTTTATTTCAAGAGAAAAAAAAAAAAAGGCTTATAATATATCTCCTCTATAAATAAATAAAAAAATTTAGCCTACATGGGTCCACCATTGATTGCATTTCTTTCAAACTCCAACACCACCTCCCTTTTTTACTACCAAAAAAATAAAAAAATAAAAAGTTTTTGGATTAAAAAAGCTAGTTACCAATTATTGGCAAAGTCAAACGATGGACCAAAACTTCCATTATTAGTTAGCAAATCCATTTATTAGCAAAGGCAAACAGTGCACCAAAACTACCATTATCCTTTTGTTCGGTCCCTCCAAGAATAAATATTTGTTTCCTTGCCACTCTGCTCTGCCCAAGAGATCTTGTGTATCTTTATGCAAAACTTTAAACCCTTGATGCTTTCACGTTATAATTTTATAATATCAAATTATTAGAACTTAGTGATAAATAATTAATAGTTATGGTTTAATCATAGATGATCAATAATGTACGTCAAAAATATATTCCAAAAATACGAATACGATCGGGTGCGGGTCACGGCACTATTTATTTCTCTTCTCTCTCTCTCCCCCTAGCATTTTCCATTTAAATAACATACAATTCGCATGGTTACTATTCTTACATCTCTTTTGACTCAGTCGGCCCAAAGCATGTGCGGGCTATGTGACTGCACAGGGCCCACAAAATTTAGAGGCCTCCAAATGTTTTTAAAAGCCCAACATTATGTTATATTTTTTTTATTCCAAAATATTATTGTTATTTCCTAACAGGCAGATATTTGTTCCTTCTTGATTCTTCCGTCTTCCCGTCCACATACAAATTCTTCTTTACTCTTTGGCAAGTCAAAAGGCGTGCTGTGTGCATCTCTGCTATCCTCTCTCTCTCTCCAGTCTCCACCACACCTCACACCTCTCTGCTCTCCACCACACCTCTCTGCTATCCAGTCTCCACCACACCTCTCTGCTCTCTGCTGTGTGCATCTCTGCTCAGAAGACGTGCTGTGTGCATCTCTAGTTTTGTAGTATTTTGCTTCATTTTGTTGGGTGTAGTTTTTTTTGTATGCAAAAGAAAATTGAATAGATGTGAGTATGTGAAAATAGACGAAGGATGATCTTGATTCTATTTGTGGGTTCTAATGTAATTGATGCCACATAATAATTTCGGTTTAATTTATGATTTATGAATTTTAAATTTTGAAAAATTGTTATTTTACTTATACATATAGGGTTTCATCAGCTTTCTTCGCACAGGGCCTCCATATCTAAGCCATCAAGAAACTGCGCACCCATGGAGTTCTCTCTTACATATCTCACTTCTTCTTCTCCATCTTTCATCTTTGCCTTTCTACTATTTCTCTTCTCTCTCCTATGCATATCTAAATATTACCAAACTAACATAGCCAAGAAGAGAGCACCTCCGGAAGCACCCGGCGCATGGCCCCTAATCGGACACCTTCCCTACCTAGGAGGGCCACGGCCTCCCCACATAAGCTTGGGCAACATGGCTGACAAGTACGGACCAATCTTCACAATCAAGCTAGGCGTGCACCGGGCTCTTGTTGTAAGCAACTGGGAAATAGCCAAAGAGTTCTTCACCACCAATGACAAAAGCTTTGCCACCCGCCCTAAATATTTGGCTGCCGAGATCATGGGCTATGACTATGCCATGTTTGGTTTTAGTCCCTACGGCCCTTATTGGCGGCAGATGCGCAAGATAGCAACCGTGGAGCTCCTCTCAAACCACCGGTTGGAGTTGCTCAAGCGCGTGCGTGAATATGAGGTTCAAGCTTGTACCAAACATATATATGATTTGTGGGAGGAAAACAAAGGTAGGTCAGAGAAAGTGTTGGTGGAGATGAATAGGTGGTTTGGAGACGTGACTTTGAACGTCATGTTCAGGATGGTTGTGGGGAAACGATTTCTTGGGGCAAAAACAGAGCAAGAGGAGGAAGAGAACGAGAGGTGTCGAAAGGGGTTGAGGGATTTTTTCAAATTGGGGGGTGAGTTTGTGATCTCGGATGCACTTCCGTTTCTTAGGTGGCTAGATTTGGGTGGGTTTGAGAAGGCCATGAAGAAGACATCTAAAGATCTTGACGTTGCCCTTCAAGGATGGTTGGAAGAGCATAAGCAAAAAAGAAGTAATTGTGGGAATGCAAAGGCTGAGCATGACTTCATGGACATGATGCTTTCTGTTTTCGATGAGATAAATGCAGAGGACATTCCAGCTTCTACTAGTACATCCGCTGATACAATCAACAAAGCTACTTGTCTGGTATATACGGGGTTTCATTTATTTATTTATTTTTATACAAGTAATATTGGGTGAGGGCGCAATTGAACCTATAAGACATCTAGTGCATGAGTAAATACTCTTAATCATTTGAGCTACGGCATGCAGTATGTGCCGGGGTTAATATTATTTAATTAATGTCATAGTCATGTGCTTAATTTGCAGGCTCTTATTTTAGGAGGAACAGACACCACAACAGTGACATTGACATGGGCTCTTTCTTTACTATTGAACAACCGTGAAGCCTTAAGGAAGGCTCAACATGAATTAGACATGCATGTTGGTCGGGAAAGGCAAGTGAAGGAAACAGATGTAAAAAACCTAGTTTATCTCCAAGCCATTGTCAAAGAGACCATGCGACTATATCCAGCTGCACCACTCTCTGTTCCACATGAATGCATGGAAGATTGCACTGTGGCAAGCTATCATGTAAAGGCCGGGACGCGCCTTCTAGTCAATCTTTCCAAGATTCAGCGAGATCCAAATGTTTGGGTCGACCCTGACCAATTCCAACCAGAAAGATTTCTTACAACTCACAAGGATTTTGATGTTCGAGGCCAGAATTTTGAGTTCATGCCATTTGGAAGTGGTAGGAGAATATGCCCCGGAATTTCTCTGGCTCTTCAAGTTGTACAACTTACGCTGGCTCATTTGTTACATGGGTTTGAAATTGCAACTCCATCAGGTTCAGATGAACTAATCGATATGGGTGAAACGCTTGGAATAACCAACATGAAGGCCACCCCAGTTGAGGTTCTTCTCACCCCACGCCTTCGTGCTCATCTTTATGAATGTGTTGATTAGAGATGATAGAGGAAATATATTGTAGGTTGGTTTTGTAATTTCCTCAAGAATATTGGTTATTCCTTGTTTTGATATTTCTTTATCAATAATGCTATTTAGACACAGAAAATTGACCACTCAGTAATCAAGGATGGACCCTAAGTTTGGCTAACATGGGCTATAGCCCAGGTGGCTTCTATTTTCCAGCCCAAAAAATAAATCCTAGTTCACCCAATTTAAACTACCTAGCCTCCTTTAATTCTCCTCCTTGAACAACATGTTGTCAATAAAAAGATAAGAAAAAAAAAAAAAAGAGAACTCACACACAGCACAACACATAGAAAAAAATAAAGAGAAAAAAAACTCACACACAGCACATAAAATTTTATTTTATTTTTTAAAAAAAAAAGAAAAGAAGAAGAAGCACCCTACCCTTGTACATAGAGAAAAAAGCAAAAAAAAAACAAAAAAAGAACGCTCTTGTTGTTGCTGCACTCACCTTCAAGACTCAATATTCAAGTGAACCAATTTCATACATTCGTCAGGTAAGCTTCTCTCAATTTGTTGATGCTTTAATTTGAGGATTTTTTTTGGAGTTTATGAAGTATCAATTAGGATTTGCAATTGAAACTTATGAATTATAAATTAGGGATTTGCAATTGGGGCTTATCAGTTTCGATTTATGATTTATGAATTATCAAATAGGATTTGTAACTTATTTTATTATTCTTGCTTATTAAATAGATAGGTTTTTTTTTAAATCAATGAAATTACATGGTATTGTTGAGTTTTCTATCTACTTAGTAGCTTTGTACATAAAGTAAATTTAGCCCACCCAATTTTGAAATCATGGGTTCGTCGCTATCAGTAATGCTATTTAGAAACACAAAAATGACCACATTAACTTACCAACATACTTATGCAACAGCTGATATAATCAAACCATGTCAATTAATGAATATTGTCATGTGGGTTCTATATTTATTTATTTATTTCTCAAAGTAACACTCCTTAAAACCAAACAATGAGTAGTACATTAAAACCCACTCCAATTGGCTGTTAGTTGGATTGGCATAGTCATTTGGTGTGCTTTCTGAGTTCAAGTTCCCATGATATCCATGTGTGTGAGTTGCCCTCCTCTCCTTCCTAACTTTGGCACCAAAAAAACCAACCGAGCATTGGTTCCTTGTTCTTTAGTTTTGTTTAGACCTTAGCCCATTAAAAAGATTTAAGCCCATCTACATAGGTCCAGTTTTTTCTTATTAGAAGATGCGGCCCACAAAATAGCTGAACTGGGTCATGTTGAAGGGAGCCAAGATCCGGAAGGGCTGGCCTGATAAGGTACTTGTTACTTTTCCGGACGGGTCTTGAAGTAAGGTTTTTCTGCTGTGGGTCTGATCTTGGACTTGAATATTATAAAACAATAAACTCAGATGAACAATCAAACACTGATTTCAAAATACAGAGAGAGACAGAGATGCTTGAATAAAATTAAGGGAGCATTTTTGCTCACCACTTTAACCATAGGTGTACCCTCACCACTATCCTCAATGCTTGACACGTGTCCATAGGTGTAATCATGATCCCATAAATACAAAGCAAAAGTTAACTATGGTTATGTTTATGGACACGTGTCAAGCATTGAGGATGGTGGTGAGGGTACACCTATGGTTAAAGTGGTGAGCAAAAATGCACCCTAAAATTAAACGAAACATTTTTTTTTTCTTTTTCATTTAAAAAATCAAAAAGCAATGCATAGACAAGGTGCAATCAGTGCGTACCCAGCTCTTAACATGATTTGATAGATATTAACCCATGTCAACTACAAAAATAAATAAATAAATAACACACAATAAAAACATTATAGGCCAATAGACCCAGGCCTGGCTGTTGGGCAGGGCCGGTCCCAATTACTGCTGCTTGTCAATGCCAGATTTTCTGATTTTCATGAGGATCCAAATTTTGGACCTCCTTTTTCAACTCTGAACCAACTACTTCTTCTTAATTAAAGTACTTCTCTAAGTCATTCAACATGCTTAACCATGATTAACATATGAGATTGTATTTACCACAAAAACTTAACCATAATTAATACGTGTAACACGTGAGATGGATGAGTTGAATTATAATCACGCGTCGTGGTTAAAGGTGGGGAGCAAAATTAAACTTTCCGACTAATCAAGTAATATGGAAGACTAACAACCACTAAAGTTACAAATCAATGCCCTTTCAAGCAAAATTGATCAAAGAAGACAAAAGAACGTTAGTGGAAAGCGCAATGTTCTTGTTTTGTTGGTTGGTGGATTGCATAAAGAACATAATGAGATAGGATGCCATTACCATGCATCATGCATGTACTTGAAATCTTGAATTTTTGACCCTCCCGACTGATAGGGCAAAACCAGCGGTACATATATATCCAAAGATTGGTTGAACAATTATGAAGAATAAGGGCCCGTGAGGCAATTGCATTATTAAAGCAGGAACAACCCTTTTCTCAATTCTCAGTTTTGCGACCCTACCAAACCTTATATATGTCGGCATATCCTTGGAAAACATCCAACAAGTTGCGTATTTTTTTCTTTTACTAGCTGATCACAACATTCTAACATGCACTCTGTGTATCAATCAAGTTCAAGCCCACGCCCGTTCTCAAATAATTTGATTCTGAATCGTAAAACGATAAGCGCTATATAGCTCATACTTTCGTAAACTTGGGATATTTTGTGATAAAAAACCCGAGATAAAATGCTTGCATTATTTCTTGAAACTTTGAAGTTAAATCTCGTTCAACAAAGTGAAGAACATTATTGTCATTGGATAAAATCGTCCTAATCTCCACTGATAATATAATATAGTATGTAGACTTTCTGCTGGAATAATTTAACAGCAACTTTATGGTAAAAATAAAACAAACCAAAAGGCCAGAACATTTGCATTCCCCTTTACAGCTTTGTTTTCTGCTGCGTAGATTGGATTTTTCAAATGTTATGGAGATGGAAGGCAGAGTCACTCACGTCTGGACCCTTTTGCTTTTTACGACATGCATCAAACCCTCGTGTCTCCATCATTTGCATTGATGCTAGGTTAAATAGTAACTGGGTTCTGATATCCTATCATTGGTTGCACGTGATTTCAATGCAATCACAAATTTTTGTTTGACTGGTCAAAAACCTAATGCTCTATTTATTTATTTATTGCGTTTTCTTATCCGTTTGACAACAAGATCATTTTTCTTTTTTCTTGTAAGAGGACAACAAGAAGATTACGAAAAATAATTAATGCCTCTAAGATTTCTATGTCAAGTATGTTTGTAGTACTTTAATTAATTGTTTTAAGATTAAGGATGATATTTATCAACAACAAAAAAAAGATTAAGGATGATATAATAATTTCAATAGATTCATACACTTTTAAACTGTACATGTTTATTAGCCGTTATCAATATTAATTTGAGATGAACAGACAATGAAGTCGGACACTTAGAAATTACGACGCAAACCTCTTGACTATGATCGCTACCTCTACGAGTAAAACTTCCAAGTGATTAACATGTTTTTTTTTTCTTTCTTTCTATCTAGATCATCACATAATTAGAGAGAAAAGTGTATGAAACATGTATTAACATGTTGTAGGTCCTTAGTGACTTTTGTTGTTCTTGAATGTGTCTTGCTGTTGCTGGGATGGTTGCGGTGTGGTGTTGTCGACGTAGCTTTTCTCTTTGGTTTTCGTTATGTTTTTGAAGCAAGTACTGCAATCTACCGTAGATGCCATGATTTTGTTGCTGCTTTTGGTCCACTCATATGGAATTTGCTCTAATTCAATTTTTGGAGTTGGAAAAGTGATTGTCATTGGTTTGTGTGGGATCGGGTTTTGCCTGTGCAAAATAAGAGGTTTAGCCATGTTGGTGCTACGAGTCTCTTTGGTTTGCTGGAGAGGAAGTGGTGCAGTGTCCTTGTTTTTGTGTTTATTTTAGTCTAATAATTCTCAGAAACTCAATAGGAGTTTGCTGATGTTTGTATTTAGCGTTCGAACTTTTCGATGAGGATTTGCCGTTACTACCATTGCACGGTGGATCTGTATTGTAAGTCTGAGTATAGGTGCTTTTTGTTTGCCGAATTGGAGTTTTTAGGTTTTTCTGGCATGCGTAAATCTCTCCGGATCACACCAATGTATTTTTGTACTTGGTCACCGGAGATGTTGTACTCATATTTGGCATTGCGGCTACTCTGTACTTTTTTCTGTATTATCAATAGAATTACCGTCACTTTTAATAAATAAATAAAAAAAGAAAAGAAGAAGAAACATAAAGCTGAGCATGTATATGGAAATTTCGTAAAAGACCAATAAACACATCTTAACGTTTTATGTAGTGGCACTGGCCAGCACTGGCATCTTAACGTTTTATGCCGTGTTCTTACCAATTAGGAATTTATCTTCAGGGTTGAGAGTTGACAATTATAACAGCAAGAATTAGGAATTTCGTAAAAGTCCAATAAACACATCTTAACGTTTTATGCAGTGGCACTGTGGCAAGTACTGTGTTCTTACAAACCACGGAAAACTAGATCGACAGCTCCAAATTCAAATGAGTTCAGTACACAATCAAAAGAGGGTTGAAATTACCATCTAGTTCGATTTTTTTTAACAATTAACTTTAATTAAATTCTGTGAATTTTTTAGAATTCATGAGGTCATTGTGAAATAAGTCTCAAGTATAAGGGTAAATACTCTTTTTCTTTGTGTAAAAATCACTTCATTAATATTTCACACTGAAAAAAGCAAGAGATAAATGTTCTTAATCGCTCGAAGTATAAACTCCTTGTGCGTCAAATTTACTTTGAGTAATTTTAAACTGTGACTTGCGCGCTAGAGCACCAAATGTCGTTCTAGGAATTTTCCTTCAGGGTTGAGGGATCTGTCCAGTTGACAATTATAACAGCAGCAAGAATTCATTTCAGAGCTGAGGACCATATAGATGACATTGAATGAAGTCAAAGAAGCAGATTGAGAGGGCAACATTAATAAATTAGAGACAGATACCATAGATGAAGGAATTGAACTGTCTTACCTACATCGTGGACTTGCAGTTCCCTCTTTCCCAATTCAATTGCTGCTTTTATTGCTCATACCAAATCCTCCGCCCAGAACAGATCAGCCCTGTCTTTGAAAATTGTGTTTCCTATCCACTCATAGAAATTATTGTTAAAAGCAGAAATTTATTAAATTTATTGTTGTCGTGTTTGCATGCAGTCAACCACTAATATCTCCTCCACTAACACAAACCAACCATTAAGTCAACTAATTATGAATCTTAATTAATTGATTTTCATCTAGTTAATGCGATTGTGGCGCTGCAGGGAGCACAGAAAATTCTCTTAATTAAATGGGGCCGTGCCATGCACCCTCAATCAACAGAAATTAATGATGATTAAAACACATCACCAAGACAACTCGTAAAATTTGATGTAAAGCTAATTGTTATTGTTTTTTTTTAATTATTATTATTTATATAAATTATTTTCTTTCTCTTTTTTTCAAATGGAAGTAATTGTGAGGAGAGATGAGGGTCCATGAAATCATGCTTGAGAAAACAAGGAAAATGGGAGACAGACAGAGACAAATTAGCTAATTCCATATGCGTTGCATTTAATTACTCAATCCCCTTTTGTCTTAGCATTGCAAAAAGCTAGCACAAGACAAATATATAGTGGAAGAAGCAGATTCGAATATGAGAATCTAAGACTAAATAAAGGATATTTTGTGGTTCTGGTTTTTTTTTTTTTACAACAAGGAGAGAGATTGATTTGCCTAGACAGATTAAAAGAAAGGTAGGCCTTCGGTGGAGTCCCATGCTCTATAGATTTTTCTGCAAAGTTGTTTGTCAGTTTGGGGCCAAACTGTCTCTCCTCTCCCCCTCAACTTTAACTCTACCTGTTCTTCTGCATATATTTTTTGCCTACACTACACGCACGTTTGAAAATCCCACACGATTAAATGATATGCTGGAAACCCATTAATTGATCTCCACAAGTTTCTTGTCCTCTATATTTGGTGTTTTCTGAATATAATTTTTCTGATATTTTTACAAATAAATCCACAAAATTATCATCAACAGCAACAGGAGGCTGTAATTTTCTTAGTTAGGCTTTTCTAACGACCAGTCCATTTGTATTATATGTATATGCTTGTGCTTGACAGTTGACACCAAACCCTTTTTTTTTTTAGTGTGTTTTGTTCAATTATTTTGGGCACTGAGATTCTGAGTACATATATTTTTATGATGCGAGTGTGGGCGGGTGAAAGTGGATTAGGTTTGATCATATAGGTCTTTCAGCTTTTAACCTACCAATTAATTATAAATCAATTACGTATGAACGCGTTAAACCCTAAAACCCTATGATTAAGATCAGGGGGGCTTCTCCAATGCGAACTCTAGATGCGGATTGGTTGTGACCTTTTGTTTTTAACCGTTGGATGAAGAGCGAAAATAAAGAAAATAAAGCCACACAAGCCATCCAACGGTTAAAAATAAAAGTTCGCAACCAATCCGCATCTTAGAGTTCGCATTGGAGAAGGCCCCTAAGATCAGATCCCCAACAGATGTGTGGAAAAGTCTAGAAAATTAAAGACGTTTCTATCTGATTGTTCACTAGCTAAATACTTAGACAAGACAGTACGCATCCATGACCATGACCCATGCATTAAAGTTATAATTATATCCCAGTGAAAAAAGAAGTACCATAGTATATTCGAAACTGAAAACTAGATCCAAAGTCAAATGAATTAAATATTATATATATATCAGGTTTGAAAATATTGTCTTTTCTTTTATTTTATTTTCTTTCCTTTAATCTATATGAGAATTACTTTTCAATCCTTCCATCCAACTATACATACTTTTTAGTAAAAAATGGTGGGAGAAAATCATGTCCAACTGTTTAATAATAACAATAACAAGTCTAACCGTTTAATAACGCAAAAATTTATTCCATATACATACACGCTTAATACATATATGATAAGAGTAGCATTACTCTTAAAAATTCACCATACGTGATTTATGCAAAAGATTTGCATTCACCATACGTGATTTATGCCTATAATAAGGAGACGTGATCTATGACCTTGACTATAATAATTTCTTGAGACACCGTACGTCCTCAATAATATCATAGACATCTCAAAACCACACACAATTATTCAAAATCGATGCATTATTTGTTCGTAATCAAAGAAAAAAGAGTTGAAAGTGAAGTCTAATTTGATTGGTTAAATTAGTTTGAATTTCAATAAGCGTACTGTAGACTGATTTGCATCTGATCCAATGAACCACGCTTGCAATATTTGCGGATATTAGTGGAAAAATTCTTCCCAGGTAGAAAGAAATAGTTGCATTTGAAAGGTGAATTTATTTATTTTACTCGAGGTTCAAACTCTGGTAAAGATTGGACATGCCAGTGAGAAAGCACGCCGCATGCAAAATCAATCAAATCTTAATTACTGGGGTTCGTCAGTAATTTTATAGAAAAGAAAAAGGAAAAGAATATGTGTTTTTTGAGTTGGATTGTCAAATCAAGAACAATACCGAGGTGGCATCTTAGTTTGATTTGTACGTTATGAAGAGTAAAAGAACAGATGATACAGCAAAGTGCGCCAAATAAAACGTGAGCTTTTTTGTCACCTTCCTCAGAAAGAAAGAAAAGCAAAGAGCACAATCAATCACTCAAATTCATCACAATTTCGGCTTTAGATTACTTGAAATGATTCGAATATCAGAATTTAGATTAATTTTGTTGGAGAATTACTCAAGATATAAAACAAAACCATTGTTTAATAACATCTTTCTTTTGTTTGACCATTTTTACGTTATTTGACCAACCAACCCCTATTTAAATAAATAATTCGCTTTAGTTTTTTTTTAAATACAAAATAAACAAACTATCAAAAGGGATTCAAAATAATTATCTTTAGTTGGTTACCGAAAGGTATTCAAAATTTTGAATAGAGTGTTGAAGAATCACATGTTGTCAATTGAGAAATTCTAAAAAGACCGTACATGAGCCATACTTGAAGTGACATATGATATGTGGAGTGAAGGTAGAGATTTTACATCAAATCAAATGACATAACAAAAAATAATTTTACATTTTATTTAGGTTTATTTACACTAATGCCCTCTGAAATTACTATCAAATCTCTTAAAGTGACCCACTTAGAGCATCCACAGTGGAGGGGTGTATATGGGGGTGTATGTTAAATATACATCCCAAGTCACCGGAATCGTCTCCAATGGGGAGATGTAAATGGATGTAAATATACATCACCACCATAGGGATGTAAAATAAAATGTATATTTACATTTATTTTTACATCCCTTGCAGGCGGGACCCACCCGAGAAAAGAGAAGAAAAATGAAGAAAAGTCAACATAAAAGACTGGGACCCACAGCTACACTCCCGAATTTACACCCCCCCACTGGAGCAAAAAACATATTTACACCTCCCGGAGGTGTAAAGGAGATGTAAAAGTAGCTTTACACCCCCGAATTTACACCCCCCCACTGTGGATGCTCTTAGTCCCCTCAAACTTAAAGTGACCCACTTATCTCGTTTGATCGTGGTTTGGTGACCCATTTTGCCCCTGCCGTCAACTCCATCCATACGCCTTTTAAATATGATGACGTGATAGAGGTGCTTTTGTAATTTAGTACACCTGGATCATTATTTACAATTGAGGGGTTAACGTGGCAAGTGGAGACCACCTCTATATAGATAAAAATATTATTAAAACTGCAAAATTAAGTAAAATAGTAATAAAATACCATTAAAAAAAACTCTCCTCTCCCCGCTTCCCAACGCACCCATGAGACACCCCCCTAAGGCCATCTCCAGTCATAGGGCTAAATGTAGTCCATGGCTAAAAATTTAGCCCTCTAAAATATTAATTTTTTAAAGAATAGTGCAGGGCTAAATTTTTCCATCTCCAGCCATGCAGAGCTATATTTTAGGGTCCTTCATATTTTATTATATATATCCAGCAATCACATCAACTTACTTTACTATTGGCTTTTAAAAAGCAAATGCATGGGTCCACAAAAATTTGGCCTAGACTAAAGGTGGGCTATATGTGGCCTGGTTGGAGGGCTAAAGGGCCAAATGTGGCCCTCCAAATTTGGCCAAAATTTTATTTAGCCCATGACTGGAGATGAGTTTTGCATTATTTCGGGGCTATATTTGGGATATAGCCCATGGCTGGAGATGGCCTAAGCAACCCCAACCACCTCCTCCGCCTCGTTCAAACTCAACCACGCACCACACCACAACCACCACCCACATAGATAAAACCATGAAAGGCACCTTCAATTGTCATACTTTCTTCAATTCTTGCTACCTATGTCTAATCAGCCACTCAAACTACGAACCAGTGCTTTCCACCAACATTCAAAATCCACAATTCCAACCCAAAATTAAACACATCCATATCTTGACCAAATAAATAACCAAAGACAAATTGAACAAAATTCTAAAATTAATTCCAATATTAATTCCTAATTAATTCCTAAAGAAACTCCTCCTCAACTCAGAGTAGTCTCTTCTAGTTTCGGGAAATCTCAAGTTTGGGCTTCATGATAGCCAATAGCCTAGGCTCCTTTGCCATGTGAGGGCTCTCTACTTCGTCAATTGCAGTACTCTAAAACTTCTGGTTCATCTAAATCATTACCCAGGTTTGTGAGTTTATACTATTAGGATGAGGGGGTTGACGAAGACAAGGGGAGAAAGAAGAAGAGAAGGAGAGGAGAGAGTGGGTCTGGAAGGGGCGGATCTATGGGGGTGAGGTTGAGGTCAAGGTAGATCTGTTGGTGGGTCGGCAGTGGATGTATAAGTGTTAGGTTGAGGGAGACAGGGAGAGAGTAGGTCAGGGAGTCGGGGCTATGAGGTGGGTTGAGGGGCCTGTTGGGTGGATGTGGATAGGGAAGAGGGTGGAGATGGGGTGGCTGAGGTTGAGGATGGGGAAGTGGGGGATGGGGTCATAAGATGGGGTGAGTGGACTGTGTTATCAATTTTTAAACTTTTTTCTTTTCTTTTAATGTTTTTATTTTTATTTTTATTTTTATTTATTAAAATATTTAATTATATTTTTATCAATGCCAAATTGTAGCAATGGTCCCTCGACTAAGACGTAACTTTACTTTTCATCCCTCATGCAGCTAAATTGTTACGGTGGTGTTTCAATTAGCTCTCATGTTGCATCATTGGTCTTTCCGTCAACTTAGTGAAATTTTCTATCAAAATTAAGGGCAAATTGGGAAATTCATAAATAAATAAAAAAACTCTCTCTCTCTCTCTCTCTCTCTCTCTCTCTCTCTCTCTCCACTTCCTCTGATGATTTCTTCTTCCCCCATTCCCCCATGACTACAACCTGCAAGCTCCAACCCTCAAACCTATCCCATAGCCACCCCCTACCCTAGCCTGCAACCCCAGCACCCATGAACCCAGAACCCCGGATCTGATCAAAACAGAGAAGCAGAGGAAGAAATTGGTGGTTGGGGGGGGGGGGGGGGAGAAATTGGGGCTGGGGAGAAGAAATCTAGGTGGATGGAGGGGGAGTCGGGAGAAAGGGATGAAGGTCGAGAGAGAGAGAGAGAGAGAGAGAGAGAGAGAGAGAGAGAGAGAGAGAGAGAGAGAAGAAAATCGTAGGGGGGATGGGTTCTGTGTGCCTGGAGCAAGCAACAATTTTCTCAGCGTCCTCATTTCTTGATTTACAAAGCTTGCTTGCAATTTTGCAAGGGCAAATGGCTCTCAAAGTCGTGCATCTCTTAAACATTCCTAGTCTCCACCAAGTCACAGAAAATGTAACATTGGTCGTCCATTCTTCACGCTTGGCTCAAGGTGATAACTGTAAGATCTAACATCGACCAACGAAGAGGGGGTTGATGTGCCTTATATGTACATGCCCGCATCCATCTAGCACGAGGCCTTTTGGGAGCTCACTGGCTTCGGAGTCATAGGAACTCCGAAGTTAAGTGAGTTGGGGGCAAAAGCAATCCCAGGATGGGTGACCCACTGGGAAGTTGGTCGTGAGCTCCTAGAAACAAAACCGCGAAAACAGAGAGGGGGGCCCAAAGCGGACAATATCGTGCTACGGCGGAGCCGATCCGAGACGTGACAATTTGGTATCAAAGCCACTCTGCCTTATGGTGCGAGTGTGCCGACGAGGACATCATGCCCTTAAGGGGGTTGGATTGTAAGATCCCACATCGACCAACGGAGAAGGGGTTGATGTGCCTTATATGTACATACCCGCATCCATCTAGCACGAGGCCTTTTGGGAGCTCACTGGCTTCGGAGTCATAGGAACTTCGAAGTTAAGCGAGTTGGGGGCCAGAGCAATCTCAAGATGGGTGACCCACTGGGAAGTTGGTCGTGAGCTCCCAGAAACAAAACCGTGAGGGCAGAGAGGGGGGCCCAAAGCAGATAATATCGTGCTACGGCGGAGCCGATCTGGAATGTGACAATGACCATTCCATCAAATTGCTTTGAATTCCAAAAAAAAAAAAGTGGTTTTGATCTTGATCTTGTGTTTTGTGAATAGGTCTGAAGGATGAAGGTGAAGGGAGAGAGAGAGAGAGAGAGAGAGAGAGAAGAAAATTGCAAGGGGGATGGGTTCTGTGTGTCTGGGTTTGTGTGTGTGTGTGTGTGTGTGTGAGAGAGAGAGAGAGAGAGAGAGAGAGAGAGAGAGAGAGAGATAGCAAAATTGAGGAAGAAGAAAATGGTTGGGGAGGGGGGGGAGAAGAAAATCGTAGGGATGAGATTTTTTTAAAATTTTTTTTGTGTGAAAATACATTTTTGTCCATGCCAAATAGGACTTGTCCATGCCACATCATCATTTTTAACGGAAAAATTGACTGAGATGACAGAAAGGACGATTTCTGAAAGTGGAGGCATAATTAAAGTACCACTATAATAATTTAGCAGTATGAGGGACGAAAAGTAAAGTTTGGTCTTATTCGAGGGACCATTGCTACAATTTAGCCTATTGGTGAAAAATGAACCATGGGTACAAAATTACACGAACACCCTTGCCACATCATCATAGTTAATTGACTTTTGTACGAAGTTGACGGTAAGGGGTAAAGTGGGTCACCAAACCACGATCAAGTGGGGTAAATGGGCCACTTTAAGTTTGGCAGGAAAAAGTGAGATTTGACCTTAGTTTCAGGGGGCATTGGTGCAAATAAGCCTTTTATTTATACTTATACGACATCAATTATCATAATTAACTGTTAATTAACATATAAGCTATCACATTACGCAAATTTAATCCGTTTAAAATTACAAAGTCTTTCTTAATACACAAAAGATATAAAGAAATGGGAGAATCGAAACTAAGAGGTGCATGAAGAAATGGTCTAATCAAATGCATATTGAGGGACAACAACACAATGCCGATTTCATTTCCCACTAAAATCAGGATTTGGAACCCCGTTGTATTTCCCTTTGGGAAAGTCCTGGTGGAGTCAAGTACAAGTTCGAATATACACTTCTAATTAAGTAAGAGCTATTTCTTTTAGGAGCAAAACTAGCACATGTTGCAGAAAACTTAGTTGCAATGGAGATAACACTATTTTGCTATCCTCTATCAATAATATTATGTCACGTTGAAGTGTTGTAACGTGTGTCAAGACGTTATTCGTCAGGAATAGCAAAATAGTGCTATCATCGTTTCATGAAAGTCTTTCTCGTATATGTTGACCCATATGCTTCTTCTGCTATGTTTAATTAGGAGAGAGGGTACTAACTTGGTAAGGGAGCCATGATGTCTATCATTAAACTTCACCTATTCTTACAGTTTTTCTACCGTGCAAAAATTATGTAGAAAGATTCGAACTTGGGATCTCTTTAACATTAAAAATTAATTACTTGTGCCAATAATTCTAAAAGTGGTACAAGCATCCCATCCCATAATTTTTTATTACTAACTCTAGCAAATAAAAAAAATTCTTACTAAAAGTTGTACGATCTTAAATTATTTTACGATTATTTTATAAGAATATTTGATACCAAAATACTTTCTTCCTCATTACTTTAGTACTTATATACCAACCAAACCAAACCTTCTCTTCATCTCACAAACGCAATTTCTATTTACCAATTACTAGACAAATAAAAAAGCACTTCCCCTTTTGAACTTATAAATTTTAATTTCTTTTTATATTTTATCCTGTTATTTGTTAAAAGGTATATAACAAAAAGAAACATCTTTCTATACCCAAACCCGTTTGTGTCTTGAACCTTTCCCTCCTCTCACGACAAGTCGTCGGTAATAATAAATAAAGAAATAAAAAGTTAAAAAGCACTTCCTTTCGAGATTCCACCTTTCCCTTTCACAAGTCACATGTACTCAAATGAAAACACTCGATTTAAAAGTGCTTTTTTCGCCCCTCCTTGATCTTTT
Organism: Prunus campanulata; assembly: GCA_034190965.1. Classification (NCBI taxonomy): domain Eukaryota; kingdom Viridiplantae; phylum Streptophyta; class Magnoliopsida; order Rosales; family Rosaceae; genus Prunus; species Prunus campanulata. The sequence goes on from CM067213.1 coordinate 10,124,683, forward strand.
TACAAGGGGATTGCTTCTGCAAGGCTTAAAACAGTAAAGCATACACATGCCATCAACAGTGAGCAGTATAAGGTGAAAGTGGAAATCAGCAGCCAGTGGTACTTACTACATGAAGAAGAAGACAAACTTATAAGAAAATAACCCCCCAAATCCTACTGTACACCAAAAACTTCAAACTTAAAAGTTAGAACAAACCAACCCCACCCCACAGAAAATTAAAAGAACACAGTAAAAAGGCTAATACAATTCTTGGAATCTAGAACAAACACTCCAATATCCCCAGAAAACTAAGACTTCATATGCTAAGAAGATCAGGCGGCGGTGATTGCGGTGGCGCCTGCTGTTGATGATCTTTCGTGTTACTCGTTGTAGTTGGAGACTCTGATGCACTAGTGCCAGATGGAGGGAAGGACTCTGTTATTGCTGAATCTCCTCCTCCCTGTTTTGAGCCGGGCGCCTTTGGAAGCTCTGTTAGAATTTGAACCACTTCCCGCATTGTTGGACGCTCCACAGCTTGTTCTTCCACGCACAGCATTGCGACGTAAAACACGTGCATAACCTCATGGAGAGGGACTGAAGGGAGCCTGGGGTCAAGGATTTTCAAGACTCCTTCCTTGTTTGAGTCTGTCATTTTTCGAACCCATTGGACTATGTCGACTCCATCTCCAAATTCACCAACTGGTTTCCTGCCGCTAACAAGTTCTAACAGAACTACTCCGAAACTATAAACGTCACTCTTCTCATCCACCTTCAATGTGTAAGCATACTCTGCACACAAAAGAAAACATCATATTATTACAACCAGAAACCATCAAACCAAAACCCTTGTACGAATTTGAACTAGTCAACCCAGATTCAAGTTCAATTTTCAATTACTTATGATTTGTTTTGTAGGGGTAATATTTGCAAAATTAAAAGTCTCGGTCGTTTGATGGGTAACAGTAAAAAATCATTAAATTCATGTACTTTCAAGGTATCCTGCCAACCACCATATCAAAATTTTCAACAGTTTAAATGTTTAATCAAGAGCATACATCCAACAATTAGAAACCCAAAGTCAAATTTCACCACATGACAAAGAGGCTTCTGCAGAAATAAATGCAGGGCCTCACTCACTGTAAAACATATATATATATATATGGTATTATAGGGTCAAAAGTAGTTCTCAATTAAGACTAAAATGAGGGAGTTAGTACATTTTCTACAGTAGTAAAAGTACCCAAAAATTCAAGGGTTGAATGAATCATAATACCTGGAGCAATATATCCATAAGAACCAGCAATTGCAGACATGCACTCGGACGTGCCTGAATCCTGCAGGAACTTGGCAAGCCCAAAATCAGCAACATGAGCTTCAAAATTGGAGTCAAGAAGGATGTTATTCGACTTCACGTCTCTGTGGACGATCAACGGTGAGCAGTCATGGTGAAGATAGCAAAGCCCCTTTGCAGCCTCAATGGCGATTTTGTACCTTGTGTCCCAATGCAAGTGGCCCCCTTTCTTACCATGAAGAACCTCACCCAAGCTACCATTGGGCATGTACTCGTAGACCAGAAGATTTGTTTCATGGTTTGAACAAAAACCCAGTAATCTAACAATGTGCCGGTGTCGAATTCGACCCAGAGTTTGAATCTCGGCATTGAATCCATGGTCATGGGATGACCCTCTGCTCATTGCTGGTAGTCTTTTCACAGCCACATTGTCACCATTAGGCATAGCTCCTTTGTACACAATCCCAGCCCCTCCTTTCCCTATGATATTGTCTTCCTTCAACGAATCCAATACATCATCAACTGTGAAGTCCAAGCGCTGGAAAGCAGTCAATTTCCAAGCCCGGGACTCGCTCGCTTTCTTCAAAGACCGGGCTTTGATGATTGCAGCAACAGCGAATATGATGGAGCACAAAAGCAAACCAATAACAAGCAATAGCTTCAGAGAAGCAGTAAGGGACCCTTTGACATGTGGTTGGTGGGTGCCATTGGCAACCCCATCTTTGCACGGAACCAAATAGGGACCGCAGAGATCCGGATTGCCCAGAAAGGAAGTGTAATTGAAGTAACTGAACTGACCAGTACCCGGAACCAAACCCGAAAGATTGTTATAGGAAAAGTCCACAGATGTCAAGCTCTGCATTGTGGATATGGACGAAGGGATGCTACCCACCAGATGGTTTCTCGAGAGGTTGAGGTAATTCAATATCCGCATGCCTGTAATCTCCTTCGGAATCTCGCCGGCGAGCTCGTTTCGGCTGAGATCGACGAACGTCAGGAGCTTGCATTGGCTGATTTCGGGTGCGATCGGACCCAGAAACTTGTTGTGGCTAAAATCGATCTTGGATAGTTGCTGTAGTCTCCCAATCTCGGGTGGGATTCGACCCGAGAACTTGTTGCCGTCGAGGAGGAGCTTCTGGACGCCGGAGAAGTTGCCGATGGTCGGCGGCAGAGACCCAGAAAGCCGGTTGTTTGAAAGACTAATCTGGCCGAGATTCGGCGATATTGTATCGGTTTCGGGAAACGAACCGGCCAAGAGATTGTCCTGCAACTCCACTTGAGTGAGCTTGGGCAAGCCAAAGAGACCCTTCGGAATCGACCCATTGAGGAAGTTCTCACCCATCCGAATCCGACTCAGCGAGCCACACTTTCCGAGCGACTCGGGAATCGGCCCGAAAAGGAAGTTTCCGAGAGTGATGAGAGTCTGAAGATTATTTCCGAAACACATATCGGGAGGGAGAGTCCCAGTTAACTTGTTCGACGAAAGGTCCAAGGTTATAAGCTTTCCATTTTTGCCCAAGCCCTGAGGAATGCTACCAGTGAAGTTGTTTTCCCATAGCTGCAGAACCTGGAGCTCCGGCAAGTCGCCGATGAACTCGGGAATGGCGCCGTGGAGCTTGTTTCGGAAGAGATTCAAAAGGGTCAAGTTCTTGAGCTCCGAAAACGAGCCCGGAATCTCGCCCGAAAACATGTTGTTGGATAAGTCCATCGACTTCAAGCTCTTGAGGGAACCCAGCTCGGCAGTCAACGACCCAGAAAGGGCATTGACCTGAAGAAACAGAGTGTCCACATTTTGTAACCGACCCAGTTCCCGCGGGACCTCTCCGGTCAAGTTACAGTTGGCCGCGTCTAGCCGGACGAGCTGGGATAAGTTCCCGATCTCGGGCGGTATGCCGCCTTCGTAGACGTTGTAGTACCCCATATAGAGCTCTTTCAAACTGGTTAAATTTCCGATCTCGGGTGGTATCGAGCCACCAAGCTCGTTCCCGGATATGGCCAAGTACTCGAGAAGCGGGAAGCGGCCGAACTCAGGCGGAATCCGACCCGAGAAGAAGTTGCCGCCCAAGTGCAAATGGCGCAGGCTGGTCATGTGGGTGACGGCGACGGGGAGGTCACCGGTCAAGTTATTGTTGTAGAGGTCGAGGACGGCGAGGCGGGTGAGGTTGGAGAGCTGAGGAGGGAAGGTGGTGTTGAAGATGTTGTTGGAGAGGTTGAGGAGGCGGAGCCCAGAGAGGGCCGAGATCTCGGACGGGATGGGACCCGAGAACTGGTTGTCGGCGAGGGTGAGGTTGGAGAGGAAGCGGAGGTGGGCTATGTCAGAGGAGAGAGTGCCGACCAGTTCATGACTGGAGAGGTCGAGGGAGGTCACGTGACGGCGGGAGTCGCACGTAACCCCGGTCCAGGTGCAGTGGCTGGTGGTGGGGGTCCAGGAGGAGAGAACGGAGTTTGGGTCGGAGGATATGGAAGATTTGAGGGAGAGGAGGGCGCGGTAGTCGGACATTTCACGTGCGGCGAGGGAGTGGTGGAGATGGAGAAGGAGGAGGAGGAGAAGAAGGAGCCGCATTTTTAAAATTTTGGTTTGTGGTTTTTTGGGTGGTGGAGGAGAGAAGGAGGAGGGGTGGGGGGAGAGTAGCTGAGTGAGAGTGAGACTTTGTTCACTTCTTCAGTAAGAAGAAGATGAGAGAGGGTAGAGAGGCGGGTGAGCTTCGTGTGATTTTATTGTCTTCTTTTTTTTAATTCAAAATGAAAAATAAATAAAAAAGATAAAATAAGAATAAAAGGAGAGGATGGTTTTCTTTTCTTTTCTTTTTAAATTTTAGGGGCATCCCTGAATTTGAATTATTTGATTGAATGTTTTGGACGCTTATTGTTCTTTCTTTCGCACCGGGAAAAATATTAAAAAGTTAAGAGAATTTTAAAGATAGAGAAAAGGAGAGTGCTTTTTTGGTTTTGAATCTTTTGGTTCAACGATGTTACTATAATACAGCTATACCCCATTTCTTTATTTATTTCTATAAAGTTTGATAAATAGTTGGCGTGCAATGTATCATGTATCATGTATCATGGATGTGTGTCCAATTATCGATGTGCTATGCTAATGCCATGCCTAAAAATACACAACCATCATGTATCTATTACTTTTAGTTTCTTTTTCTATTTATTTTCTCTCAAGTATATCCCCGTTAGGTTTTATCTCTTCGTATTTTACGCGGTGCTTGAGAGTTAAAAAAGTTAAATCTGAGCGAGAAACTTATGAAACACTAAAAAAAAAAAAAGCAGGAACCAATGACCTAAGTTGAACGATGTTGGAACCTAAATGTGTGATGACAATATAAGCATGGCGGATTCATGAATTTTCATTCCGAGGGTCAACGTGTAAAAGGTTAAAAAAAATTCCATACAAAATAGACCCATTGAAATAAAACGATAATACCCTAATTCATAGTTAATAGACCAAACCATACAAAATATTCATGTTCATTATCAAAGAGAACTGCATCAACTTCAAAAAATAGGCACACATTGCAATACACCAGAAATATCTCTAAGAATGTGATAATAAACCAAAAAATTAGTGCAATCCTCTTCGCATCTCAAGGCGTCTCGTCCTATTCAACATAAAACTGGCATATATTAGCGCAATCCTACTCATTTTAGGGCATTTACATCATTTTTTAGGTTCATCATAGTTTTGATTTTGGGCTTTATCTGCATTTCTTTTGGGTTCTAACTCTCAAACTTTGAACCCTTATGAGTACTGTCTTAGGGGGAGCTTATTCAAGCAAATATTTATTCAATACGTAAAAGTTAGGTTATTCTTGTAAAACTCTTTGTGGATTGAACATCTAAGGTTTTTTACCTAGATTGACTTTAGGTCCCTTCATGCATTCATATCATACATAAAAAATTATTTAATGTAAAAATATTGGCTAAGTATGAAAAATATTACCTAGAGAACTTTATCCTATCTACACATTTGATTTTATTTTCGTTCATAAGATTTGAAATCAATACTTCAACTAACATAAAATAGACTAAAATCAACTAGATCACATGTCAAAGATAGCCTAAGTACTTCACGCAATTGATAAAATGGAAATGGATGTTAAAATTAAGGATTATATAAGTCTTAATCATATGAAGAAAAAAAAACCTTAAGTCTTTAATCATTTGAAGAATAAAAAAAAACCTAAGTCTTTATCATGTTTGTACAATTCGTCATTACATGTATTTAATTGGACTTATCGAATTACAACATTGTTGCCTTTGTTGGGTTGATGATGTTAACTTCCAACTTGCTCAACATCCAATTTGCTATCCTTCTTTCTAACGTAAGATTGATTTCTTTCTTCTTTTTTTTTTTTATACAATTCTTTGATGACAAACGTAACAAACTTGATATCCGCATTTTGTTTTTTGTCTCGTAGTAGTTCTGTGGATTGCCAGCTGGTATTTTTTCAATCTTGCGACAATTTTGAATTTTCACTCCTTTTTCTTTCTCATTATTTAAAAAAAAAATATATATATATACACACAATATTCAATTAAGAATTAAAATGGATCATGTATCCACTTCCAAACAATAATTTAAATAACTTATTATACAATAATCGATCAAATACAATATCACAAAATGATGCATCAAATACATTATTATACATTTAAACAAAATATATAATATTCAATTAAGCATTCAAATGGACAAAAACACTTATAGTTTAAGTGGGTTAGAGCAGATGTGCTCTATACTCTGCACCCGAGTTCGAATCTCCCTTTTCATAATTTAGATTATATTAAAATAGAATATCGCTTGTATAAAAAATGTTACATAAAAATATATATTTAAATTAAATATGAAAAATGTCCTTATATGGGCCCTAATCGTAGGTAATGCTTATCAAATACTTTTGTTTAGGGTTAGCTTTATATTATATATCTCTGGTTGTTGAATAAGGTTTACAGACACAACAAAAAGGGACTATGATTCCCTTAGTTTATTTGCCTTTACTCTATTCTGACCTAACGTAGTTGGTTTGTCTATTTTTACATACCCAATTTCCTAATTCCTCAATAAACTAGTATATGGATTATACAACTACTTACGATTTCAAATATATATATTTTAATCAAGTAATCCACTATCCGTATAAATATTTAACATTTTATTGTAATTTAGACTATCGCAGTTTATAATTAAATGTATTAATTCTGATTTTGTATATTATCTATATTCTATGCTCACATGAAATGTATGAATGGGCGGAATTAATACGTTTGTTGGGTGCAAATTACCAATTATGTTGTTATAATGAATGATAATTGTTGTGATGTGAAAAACGAATTAGCGTAAGTACCATTTTAACTACTTATGTGCCAATTCCCCTAATGATAAAACAATCACCCAAATTACCCAAATATCCTTAATTATGATTATAATCATGCCCATGAGCAATGTTTTAAATGTTCTGTATAAACAAATTTTTGTTATTTTTCAAGTGTAAAAATAAAAATAATAAAAACACGACATTAGTGTCACTCCACAGCTTACGTTCTTCTTAATTTTGCTGGTGATCAGAACATCCTACTTTACTTGTTGACCAAAACTTTGACCAAGCAAAGCAACCACCATTTTGATGTAATATTAACTAATTTATAAGATTAAGTTCATTCTAGAAAAAAAAATTTATAAATTGTTGTCATAATAATACTTGCTTGGTACGAGATCCGGATCTCATAGAAACATTTAATTAATTGTGACACACAAGTATTGATTATTAATTTAGGGTTTAATTTATAACAAAAAGTATCGATGGTGATAGAATTCCTACATCCAGAAAAATATGAAACCAAATATCTTTTTCAAGTTCTCATTCATTGGATGGCAAAGCCCTCGGATCCCTTTCAATGTGTTAAACGTAATACTATAGTTCACATCACATATGCGGGTTAGGTTAGTTAGCCGGAACAATGAGCTTGCACTCAAGTTCGAATTCTCCTCGCTATAAATTAAATTAATTTAAAATAGTTGGAATTATCCTTATATGAAAAAGTTAATGTGCATCTTATTTTTCAGGTTTATTATAATGATGAAAAATGGGTGTTGATGGGGTTGCTTCCACGTACGGTCCAACTATAGCATAGCAAAAAACACTGTTGCAGATTATAACACATGCTAGGGCTAAACGACAAACCTCCATCATATATGAATAGTGCATTATTATCCCTTAGACCTAGGTACAGTTTCAGCTTTCAACTTTATTGATTAATGATAATCAGGAGGGTGACACATGTATATATGTATACTCTTCATGGTAAATATATGGGGCCCTCTTGTTGAATCAAAACATATGAACTGGATGATTAACTGGGGGTCCCATAGGAGGATTTACCCAAGAGAAAGTGACCATAAAAGGTTATTGAAATTCTTTGGTTTAATGTTAATCACTCACGACGAAGAGTAGACCGTTACAATACATTATGAATAATTTACGTTTGAATATGTCGTATATTTAATGATTCGAACTTAAAATATCTAAAGTTACATATTGTTTTATACTATACTATTTATTTATAGATGGTTAGTAGTACTTGTAATACCAAAAAGAGAAAATGAATGATTATGAGCAAAAAGATAAGAAAACAAACAAAAGAAAAGAAGGGGAAAATTAGTGACAATAATATGTAATTATTAAGCAGTAATAATTTTGCTGGGTTGGATAAAGCTGGTCAAACATGGTTGACTGACATGTTGGGACACGAGACGTGGTGTTTTCCTTGAACCCCATCTCTGTGTCTCTCTCCGCACATTTCTCATAATGACCAATAGGCCCCTATTTCATCATCCTACATATTTACCCTTTCTACCCCTACAGCCAAACCAAAATTACAGTCATTTGATCCTGATCTCTCACAGTGGTCCCAAACCAAACCAGAAAAAATCAAAATGGTCCCAGAAGACTGTAGAGAGAAAATGACCTTGCAGCCCTTCCACACCAAATAAAGGGACATAAAATTGCTATTTTTGTTATTACGTGACCATAATGCCCTTGATTTGGTGGGCAATTAATGGATTTAAAGCGAGTGTCTCTATCAGGAGGAGGGGGACTAGCAGCACAAAAACTGCCTCTTGTGGTTGGAAGGCTTTTATGGTAATTTCAGTCAGAGGTTCCAGCTATCAGAGATTTGGACTGGCTCACTTCCCTTTCACCCCATTGTTCAGACTTCAGACTTGATGAAAAAGATTCAAAAGGCAATGATTTTAGCTCCTCTGATTTTATTAACAAACTTGTACTGAATTTGATGTTAAAGGCTGTGATCACTGAGACCATATCCTTCTTTGATTCAAACAAGGGTTGAAAATCACATAGTTCCTCTTTTTAATGTCACAATTCTAGCAAATTTTCTGGTTTCTGTTCTTATTTTAGCAAAGTTCTACACATAATAAGAGGGTCAAATTTTTGTGGCCTCTCTCTCTCCTTTTTCTACTTTGTTTCTTACTTTGTTTCTGTTCTGTAAAAAATTCTTTGTTTTATTAGAAGGAAATGAGCTTCTACCCAAAACAGAGACCATGATCAAGAATCACAGTGCCCAAAAAATCTGTCATCAAATAGTCAAATTTTGAACAAAAAGCTCCACACCCACATGTGGTTGTTGAGTCTATTGTGTGAGACTTGGCGTTGGTGTAGAATTTGGTGGAAGCAAGCATAACATGAGAGGTTCGGGTTTTTTTATATTTCTGATGCTAATTTTTCCACTTCTCTTTTGTTCAGTTATACTCCTTTTGATTTTTAATACTTTTTACTAGAACATGTAGAGCGAAAGAGGAGTGGGAAAATTACATTCCTTATATTTTTTTTATTTGTAAAGATATTGGGAGCGCAGCTGGAGGAGGGAGTGGGTGGGGAAGGGAAGAAGGGAAGAGAGGGAGGAGATTCGGTGGCTTTATCCAAAGCCTTTTTCGTCAAACTGTTTCACTTAGAACTAGAAAGAAAACTTTGGGCTATGTTAAAAAGTCCTGAGCCCAAAGTTTTTTTATCCCAGAAAACACGTTGTATCAAATGACTAATTTATGCCTTGGACTGTGTTCCCTTTGTCCCCTCCTCACCTTTGGAAATCTGGAATCCACCAATTCCAAAATTCATAATTTTAATTTTAATTTGGCATTGACAATCCTAAATCTTAATCAAATCTTTGTTCAGTTGTTTTATTTCTAATTTGGCCTTTGGTTTATGTGTAAGATCTAGCATGTTGCAGTTGGTACCTCTGTTTTTATAGAAATGTGTGTGTGTGGGAGTGGGCTGCTGAACAAGTTGCAAGCTGGTTTCTTAATTGTATCAAATTAAGATAGAGATGGCTTTTGGAGGTAGTGGGGAGTGCTTATTATTACAGAACATGGCATTGGCAAGTTGGCAACCAACAAACAAAAAGAAACACCAGAGTTCCATAAAAATTGTATGCCACTTTGCTTTGCTCATAAAACAAGTTTAATTGCATATGAGTCTTCAATGTCGTTCTGTTCTAGATTTGATTTGGAGGGGCCAGCATGAGCAAGTGACTCTAGAGAAAGAAGAAGAAGAAGAAGAAGAAGAAGAGGAATTTGGGAAATGGATAATTACTTGAAAGGATGATTACAAGCACTAAAGCATCTGACCCTTTACAATGTTTCCACACACAATACCAATATGAGACCGTTTGTGTATAAGTCAATGTCTTTTTCCACAGAATTAAGACGCTCTTTGACAACAGTTATAAATGTTAAAGAGAATTCAATACCTTGGATCTCTTTGCCAACCCCACAAGCACCTCTTTTTCATTGATACCCAGTTCCCCAGTGCCAAGGGCATGGAAGAGCCACCAATAATTCTGATGAATAAATTAAATTAAAAAAAAAAAAACAGAAATGAGTGCTGCTCCAACACAATTTGACAGAAAGTGACTGAACAATCGATTAGCATTCTTTTCTTTACAGAGCTTTTCAATTTCCCATCTCTGTTAAAATTATGTATTATTTGTTTCCATATGGAATCAAATTTCCTTTGGTGTTTTCCTGACCAATAAAAGGATAAAGCTACAAGGTTCTGTTATCAAACACTGTCACCATTCCTTTTTTCCCTTAAAACAAGAACCTTTCCCAAATCCCATTCTTTACTATAATTAATTATCTTTTTTTTTTCATGTCAAGACAAAACTGATATTATTTTTCAATATGAAATTGTATTACAGTTACCTTGTGATATGGACATGTAGTGGAGAGAGTTTCTGGAAACCACAAGCAATGATGTGATTTCAATTTGTTTATGAGATGAGCATTTGTATGTAGTACGTACAACATTAATTAGTAGATGTGGAATGATCAAGGTACTAAATATCGATAATATCCCCGATATTATCCCGATAATATCTGATTTTTGGGGGTCCGATATTTTAACAACGAACCATAGTGTTATCGTCAATTTATCGATAATGTCCCGATATTATCCCGATAATATCGGAAAGATATTTTCAACATTTTTATGAATGATTTGGTCAATATATCGAGATATTATTGATAATATCCCGATAATATCCCAATAATATCCCGATAATATCCCGATACGAAACTCAAAAAATGTAGAGAAGTAGCTCATTGAACTGATTTGGGCACTCTACGGAAAGTATGTCTCCTAGAGTAATACAAAAGTAGCTCATTGAGCTAATAAACAAAGCATGTCTAGCCGACAACATGCTCACATGCTTTTACAAGTCAGGAATTGGTGCCATAGGGAAGAACTATACTCGTAGAGAAAGAGGCAAGGGGACTTTGTCAAGTCAAGAAGATAACTCGTTATCTATAACTTCGGACTCTGTTGGGGTAGAAGTAGTAACTATGGTTATACTCATAACCAACCATTTCCCTACCCTTCATATCCCATTCCTGTTGGGATGGAATCAAGTGACTCATGGAAAGAATCCGAGACTCAATCTTCAAATGATTTTGCTTATGGACAACGTCAACCAATCTCGGATCCATATGGGTGGCATGTTAACAATTACATGCAAAACTATTTTGGGGATTTATCATTTGATGACTACTCTTCAAAATATACTTACTCTACACATAGAGATGATGAAGATAGTGAAAATTTTGAACCTCATAGGAACTCTATGTGGTACTAAGTCACTCATGTATCTTACCATGCAATGTATAAAGTGTAAAATATTGTAGTAATTCATTATATATAAATGATTATGGTGTGTTTAATCTTCTTTCTTTAATTACTACATATTTTCTACACTTACGGTGTTTGCCAGCTCGCTATATAATCAACTTAAATCAATTAAATCCATCATGCAATGCATTTCCTTCCAATTTTTTGTGATAAACTAATAGATAATTGACTAAATGAACATCCTGTAAAGTTTCAATAAAAATTTCCAAGTTTTTCTTACAATTTCCGTGGTTTTTATTCAATTTTTTCCGATACCGATAATATCCCGATATTTCCTGCGATATTTCCGTGTTTTTTGACTTCCGATACTTCCGATACCTCCGATATTTAAGACCTTGGGAATGATTATATTTATATTTCATTTGTCATGTAATTATCAAATGCTTAATTATATATGTCTACAAACAAAAAGCACATCAATAGCCTTTTTTTCTTTCATGATCAATTAATTGTAATGATAGAATGAGGGTTTCCAACGAGGTTTTGTGTTCGATTTCTTCTTTTCCAGTATCGTTTGTTTTAAAAGGAGAAAATCATACTCAAAAGGATAAACCGAGATGGGCTTCGATTAATGAGCTCCAATGAGAGAAGTATAGGTGGTCCATTAACATGTTACTCCCTTCCAATTTATCATTCAACTGGAGTGGGCTTCCACATCCAAAATGGACTTGTCATAATAATTCATAGTCAAGATACTTCGAAGAAAATCCCAAATGGAATTGGAGCCTGGTGGCACCCATCCATCCATATCCAGGTTTTTGAGAGGCATTTGTTTGTATGTCTGTCTTCGTGTGTAGGAGCTTCCACTACAAATCTGACAGAATTCTTTCTGTTGCTTCTATGAATTGGACAGTTCTTATTTCTTGGCCTAATTGACAAAATAACAGGTTTACAGGATTCTTTTTGTTCATGAGTCACTTTCATTTTTTATTTCTTGTTTTGCTTGTAATCGTTTCTAACAAGTGGGGGGCATTGGACCTTGTTTTTTTTGGGTGTGCAATTCTAAATTGTAATACTGTCAAACTGCAGTTTACCATTTTGCTTGTAATGTTCTATGTTTCCTGTGTTCTGCAATTGGTATTTTTTGGTTCCAAGGAACACCTTGTAGTCTGCAGAAATCTTTTTGAAATCTCCAACTAGTGTACTAGTGTTATTTTTATTTTTATATTTCTGCTGAAGTTTGGCTCTGGTTTGCTTCTCTGCAGTACCTAATATTTGGTATGGCCAAGATGATTTTACAAGAATTGGCCTTCTAATTCCTGATAATCAAGCATCATTTGCATTTGGTAAGGAATTAGAAAGTACATAATTAAGCAATAATCCAGATGAATCAAAATGCATTATTGGTGTTTTGAAGTTTCAAAAGCTGCAATCTTATTAGTAGAAACCAAAGCATACATCCAACTACTTCTGCAAGAGACAATGTGTTACAAAAGCTGCAATCTTATTACCAAACTTGAACATGGCAAGCTGTTGAATACGTTTCCCTAAAAGCTTTTTGTACAGGTCTTGTGGAAGTGATGTAGAGCTAATCCGCGAATTAGACTCAATAATGAAAAAGATTAAAAGAATGAGCTGACAAAAAAAAGTTTGGCTGTTATATAATGCTAAAAAGAAATGTAGCAATAAATTCAGGTATCAGCATCAGGATCCGGATCATGATCATGATCATTATTATCCGAATCAGGATCATCGTTATCATTATCAGGATCAGGATCATCATTCTGCATGTCCATTTGGGATGCAGCAAGAAATAGGGCTCCAGTTCCTGAACCACCATGAGAATGTTCAATAACAACGTTGTCTGATAGGTCATTCCCAAGCATTTCCCACACACTGCTGTTGAGGTAATTTCTGAAGACACGGTAGTGTTCATAAAGCCCGCCTTCCACGGTAACTACACTTTTCTTGTTTTCAATTCTCCCTAGCTTCTTTATTATCCCAAGAATTCCAGCTCCAGCAAGACGAGCTCCACGTTCTGCAGTGATGTCACAAACCTCGGAAACAACCTCCCTCACCCTTGGAGAAGTACTAGTTATCTGGTAGTGATTGAGAATAAGAGTTAAGTATTTTGCATATCAGTTACTGTTTTAGTACTTCATTGTGAAGACACCTTACCCCAAAAACTTTCCTCAGTTTTTCACCAACAATTTCACGATCATCCGATGCATCTTGATGCATAGCCGCCATATCAGGTGAGCTAGATGAAATGACAAGCGACATATTAGTAGCAGCTGAAAATTATTCTCTTGGGTCCAACGTTGCCAAAATAAGTATAAATCTGCTGCAAATTTTAACCACAGTTCTACATCATTTCTTTCACTATTTCTATTTGATTTATACCAGCAGTTAGTCAAATTAAGATGCTAACTAAAATCAATGCATAATTTTTCCAACGGTCACAAATTCAACATGCTACTAAAACCACATGCACATTAGACTTTGTTCTGCACCTCAGTTGGTAAGGAGTCATGAGTTTTGAAGGCACATGGTCTCCAAATAATGCTGTTTCCTGGGCCATCTTCAGTAATACTCTTCTCACAATTTCCCCCAGATACATTCCTGAAATCAGCTTCTCGAATCTCTGATAAAAAACAGGATTAGTGAAGAAGCAGAGAAGTCATGTGTTTCGATAGATTGGAGTACAAGGTTTTCCTTACCCGCCGTCCAGGATTTGAGCTCTCAGCATCTAAACAAGTATCAAAGATGGTTATTGGAAGATGAGGAGAACTGAAATCTCCCCACTGTGTGCTAATTACCTGCAAAACTAAGCAGATAATTTAATTATTCTGTTCATTTCTATGCAATAAGCAACTACAGTAGACACTAATTACCATCTCTCCTAACTTAGGTGATGGACCATGCCACTGGAGAGCTGCATCTGCTGGCTCTACATAAGCAGCATCTGTGCCCATTGCTAGAGTAACCGCAGCCACGCTTTCTTTGTTATAGTATCTACCTCCTGCCAAATTTCCTACTGTATCATCAACCTGCTCAAGAAGATACATAGCTGAATCAATTGCAAGGAATCACTTGTTGTACTAGAATCAGGCAAAAATGGAAGTCACATTGACCAAGGGAGCTGCTTACCATTGCATAAACGCGCAAGTTTACTCCATGTTCCTCCAGGGCTTGGTTGAAGTCACTCACCAACTTCTTTCCAACCTGATCACATTGCATAATTGTGGATATTTTGGTGGTTAAAATCTCTGCAGTTGCCATGATCAATTGCAATGGAAATGTTTACGCAATTTTAAAATTGAGCAGTTATTTTTGTTGATTCATTGAGTGTAAAATACCAAGAAATGGGTAAATAGAACTTAACTTTGCTATCAGCCTCAAAACTTTTCCATTTGATTGCAGTTCCATGGGCAACAACAGCTTGATCGACGGGACATGACACTATACAACCCAATTTGTTCTCCTCTGCTGAGTCCGCTTGACCGTCTGGATGCTCTGAAATAAACTTTCCTAGCTCCACGGCAACAAAATCAAACAGTTCCTGTTTAACCAGAAAACCTCAGATGCATCTATTTCCACCACAGTCCATAAAACGCATTTTGATCTTGTTCAAGTTTTAAACTCTAAATGTAAAATAATTGTGACAATGCATGATCTTACTTGGTTGAACTTGAAACCAATGCATACATGTACATAAGTCATTAGCCACACTCCCTCTTCTCCAAAAGAAGGTGTTCAGATCCTCTGCACATGTTTTGATGTTGATACCGCACTTATATAAAAAACTACGATGTTTCCCCTAAGAGCTAAACCCTAAACTCTATACTTTAAAATGACATCGTAACAATTAAATTTTCCCCAAAAGAAGAAATGATCCTTGAAGCTGAAGCTGCTGCAAAAAACTTACCTTAGAAGTAGCAGCCATGAGATTGGAGGGGATGGGAATCTCCTCCCTATACAAATCTGAAATGGGTTTGTTCTTCCCTCCAAGTCTGGCACACAAGATCAAGAAGTTTGTTCCTCGCAAATTCACTCCATAATAAAACCCTTCCTCATCTCTGCCACCGCACCACAACACAACATATCCCAAATCAAAATTCAACAAAGACCAGTTTTTAATAATCCATTTGAGCAAATGAGGCTTGAATAAATGAAGTAAAGGCTAGCTAGCCTACCCGGAGGGGAGGGGAGCAACATACGAAACGAGCATGTTGAGAGTTGTGATGGTTCCACTGGAAGCAAGGCAAGCTTTCACGTCAGAGACTAAGGCATTTGACACCAGCCATAGCTTTGGCACTGGCGTGGCACAGTCCCTTGCAAATTTGCGTAGTATTTTTTGTGTTTCTCTCCATTGCCTCTGTTTCTTCCGCTTCCACTGTCTCAGTAATGCCGCTGCCACTACCACCGTGGCGGTTGCCGTCAATGCTGCCGCCACCACCACCTCCTTCCTCATTTTTATTGTCTCTCCGATACCAATATGTGTGCATCAATCAACAACTTGCAAAATAATATTGGCTTTGCCATACGTTTATTTTTTTTCCTGATGATATGTTGGTTCGGAATAACAGAAACCGTTATTTGTGCAGTGAGGAACGAGTATTATGGAGGGGAGGGAATAAGATGCATTGATTGTGTTGGAAGGTCTTAATTAATTCAAGATATAACAGTTGAGATCTTCAAATTATATTGAAATTATAAAGTCACGTCCAAACCTATGGTGTCACAGACTTCACCAAAAATCATAGTGACAAAAATATCTTTAAAGACAACCACATATAAGCTAAAAAATAAACTAAAAAAACTTTATGACGCGTATTTAAGAAAAAAATATCCTCCTCCATCACTATTACCATAGAAAATAGTCTCATGATACTAATGATATTATCTCAATATGATGTCGATATTGTCCTATTATATCGATTGCAAATGGTTCCATACAATTTCGATATGACATACATAAAGTATCAATATTGTGTTGATATTGTCTATGTAACCAATTTGCTATAGTGATAGTGTCATTTGAGAGCATTGCTTTATTAATATTGTTATTTTGGAACTTTAAAAAAAAAAAATTTAGTATTATTTGCGTCGTTACTCAATTTACTCTTTTGAAATTGGGGTATGGTACAATTAATTCAAGTCCATGGATTGTAAGTTCTAAGCTGGCTGGACTGAGTCCTTCGTTTGGGTTCAAACCTTTATTTTTTGGTCGAAAGTTTGGGTTCAAACTATGTACCTTGCAAATTGCAATTGGGCATTCTCGGAACTGGGCGGCCTAAATAAATTCAATTTGGGCTACTAGAAGGCCTAAGAGTTTTGATATGTAACCAACCAAGTAGAGCAGGGCATCGGAACTGAAGAATTGAAGAACTGAACCAAATCAGATCGGAAAAAAACTGAAAAAAAAACTATGTTGACCAAAAAGTCAAACTCAATTAAACAAGCCGAACTACCGGTTCTGTTCTGATTCTATACCTCAACAAACCGAACCGAGTTGAAATAACCAAAAGTTGATTTTTCAATTCGATCAAAAAAAGAGAGTTGATTTTTCAATAATATAATAATAACAATCTGACCATTGAAGGCTGGAAAAACGACCTGTCCATGAAACGTACTTATTTCAATTTTCTACTAGTTATTTGTTCGACAAGCTTTATTGGTGTGAGACCCCAAAATTAGAAATGTGGGTATTTACATGGAACAACAAAGTCGTACCAACGCAAAAGCTGCCACAAGTCAAAGTTTTTGTGCTAATCATCATGATGGTGATTCCTTTTCGTAAAGGAAGTCTTGGATGATTTTACACTTTTGCTCTCACCTATGTAATGTTAATCAATAAATATTATAATTTCTTTTGGTTTTTCTTTTCTTTGACTCTAGCAAATGTTGTTTGGTTCGTTTCTAGATGAAAGGAAACTGATAGAGAAACAATATTTATTGAAGAACATCAAAATCAAGGAGAAGGGTCCTTCGGAGGCATCACCTTCAAGGTCAAAGCATATTGTATGGAAGAATTTATCGTTGATTTTATTTATTCATTATATAATGATTTATGCAACAAATGATGTGCTACTTTGATTGAAAATTTATTTTATGAAATGTACAAATAGTGATGATAGTTTGGTTTTAATATGAAAGGATTGGAGTCATGAATTCTTTAATTTACAAAATAAAATAGGGTTGGGCAAAAAATTGGGTCAATCGATGAACCAAATGGTTTAGTTTGGATTGATGTGATGTTTTTAATTTCTATCTCTTTATATTACCCAAGTTGGACGGAACATGATTCATATGTGGTTTGAAATTTATGAATTGAGGGAATCGAATCAAATTAGTCCTTATATAAAAGCCAAAATTTCCCATATATATCAAAATTCTATAATTGTATCAGCCACCCTTCTACGACCTCGCCTTGACACTACAACCTTAAAGGGCTAGGGAGGGTCGAACCGTCCTATGTCCAGCCCTATTACAAAGTGTGGCAATTCAAAAAGACGTGATTAAAAATGAATTAGATTAGTATTAAGTCATTTTATTCGGTTAATTATGTGTGTATGTTAGATTAAAGTTGAATAACATTAGATATATAAGTCTTAAATGAAAATAACATGTTATGACTCAGGTAGCACGAAAAAAAGTCAAAAAGTTGCATCACAGATTGATGCTTTGTTATTCTTCTGTGTTTTTTTAATGACAGTAGCTGTCATTTTACTCTTTCTGACAATAGATGAACTACTACTCAAGTGTGAAACCTAAGAAAAGTCATCGATGACAAAAAGACACTTTCCCGATTAATTATACCTATATTTTTGGGTGTGTGTGTTTTATTTTCTCTTCGCTGTAGACTGTATGTATGAGCCTTCAATAATTAAGGCTTCTTCTACTACCCTAGGTCTAAAATATCGATGGTATCGGAAATATTGGTAGTTAAAAAATATAGAAATTTCGATGGAAATATCAGGATATTATTGATATCGAGAAAAATTGAATAAAAATCAGAGAAATTGTAATAAAAATTTGGAAATTTTATTAAAACTTTAGAGGATGTTTATTTAGTTAATTATTTATTAGTTTATCACAAAAAATTGGAAGGAAATTCATTGCATGATGGGTTTAACTTATTTAAGTTGAATATATAGCGAGCTGACAAACACTATAAGTGTAGAAAATATGTAGTAATTAATGAAAAAAGATTAAACACACTATAATCATTTATATATAATGATTTACTACAATATTTTACACTTTATACATTGCATGGTAAGATACATGAGTGACTATGAGGTTCAAAATTTTCAGTATCTTCATCATCTCTATGTGTAGAGTAAGTGTATTGTGAGTAGTCATCAAATGATAAATCCCCAAAATAATTTTCCATGTAATTGTTAACATGCCACCCATATGGATCCGAGATTGGTTGATGTTGTTCATAAGCAAAATCATTTGAAGATTGGGTCTCGGATTCTTTCTATGAGCCGCTCGTTTCCATCCCAAAAGGAAAGGTCAAAGACTCACATTCTCATTTGAAAATCTAATTCTTGCAAAAACAATTCAAAACAAAACAATATAAATATACATATTCGAGCATATTATCACAAAAACATAAGCAACATGGTGGTTAAGGTGTTGGAGGAGTGAAATTGCAAGGGTTTGAATTTCCTTTGAGTGTGTGCTTTGTGTTTTTTTTTTCTTTCCCATTACATCGATATTTTGACAAAATATTGCTGAAGTGTGGTCAAAATTATCGACATCGATATTTTTCGATATTATCGTCAATATTATCGATATTTATACGATATGTGTATGAATACATTTCGAAATATCCGTGACCCGAAAAAACGATAATATCCTCGATATTTCGTCGATATTATCGATATTTTATTCTATGCCTATAACTATAAGATCACCGACTAATGGGACCATTTGGGTCAGAAGTCCAACAAAGTCCAAGAACTTGGTAGGAGAAGAAGCTGATTGAATTTCAAAGCCTTTATCCGGTGAACACGTATTGGCCTTTCCTTTGAACATATACAAATCCTTGTTTTCCAATGCCGTACGTGGCAATTTGGTCGGTGTATTGGGTTGGCTTTGCTTCAGCTACCCCCATTGAAGGACATCAAATTTTTTTGTTTGAATACTAATTAGGGCAGCATATTCTTCAGCTGGACTTTTGTTTTGTTTTTTTCCCCTTGTTCTTCATCATCCAGATGGCAGTGCAATCTTGATTGTCCTCATTTCTTACAATTCATACAAAGAGCTTGTACTTCAAGAAATTGATTAGTAGATAAGATGAAGAAAATAATTAACCGATAGGTTCTTTTTTCAACGTCAAACATGTTATAAGCCTTTCAAGTCCAATTGTACATTTAAACATTAAAATTTTATTAAAATGTGAGTATCCAACCTAAATCCAATTATGAATGTGCAAATAAGCCCAAAAATATCATTTTAAGTAGTACTTCTCCAAGACTTCCATTCTTCAATGTGACATATTCTCAATATTATTATCGACCAGGGAATGTCGTGGTGAACCTTAATAAAGAGGAGAACTTGTTAATGATTCGATTGGGATGCACTCTTGTGTCCTAATCGTTGCATCTCACTATCATGTTGGTTACTAAAAAAAAGTAAAGCATCTTATAGTTGTAACTTAGATAAGATAATATTATAGATGATGATGCAAGTCCATCTTCTAGTTCCAATCTCAGGAGCCGTGCATATCAGACAGTTTACATCAACAAGTCAATAAATATTTGAAATTTGTTTCCTATTAGCATTTGGTGGCTCCCATAAAGTGTTCATTATTTGCTGAGCGATTTGAAAGAGTCACCAACTTCACATCTGATCCGTCTCAGAATATGCAATCTGTCTACCAAGTTAGAGGAGATGATATTCTAATTAATAAGCTAAGTTTTATTTTATTTATATCTAATTAGCAATTAAATTTCTTAAATACTTGAACATCTTTGCATTTAATAAATCGAAGAGGTTTATGAATGAAATCTTATTCTTAAAAAATAAATCGAAGAGGTTTGAACCTAAAGACAGCAAGAATGTATCCAGAAGAAGACAAACTGGCAGATCACATAATCTC
Source organism: Prunus campanulata (assembly GCA_034190965.1). Lineage (NCBI taxonomy): Eukaryota > Viridiplantae > Streptophyta > Magnoliopsida > Rosales > Rosaceae > Prunus > Prunus campanulata. Next base: position 10,145,216 of record CM067213.1, read on the forward strand.
TGGTGGGACTAAGGTTGTCCCCTACCTGAACAATAATTGATCGTATCATATTACTTAAATGGTCCCTGTGCGACCCTATAAAACGGGAGAGAGACAACATACATCTTCAATGGTAATTATGAATTCTTTTGCTGAAAACTCTACAAATTTCCTTACAATTTGAAGTTACATTTCTAAATTGACTGTCAATAATTTTTGCAAGCTCTACTTCTGATTTTAGGCGGTTCCTCCTGTCTTTGTCTTACAAAGACAGTTTTGTTGATTTTGGTTGGGGTTTTACAATGACTTTTGTACTTCATTTAGAATAATAATATAAGGCTTATTGAAAACCTAAATATCTTAATTCGACTAACTAGTCATTGGTCTAGTGGTATTTGCCTCAATTAAGTTGGAGGAGGTTTCAGATTTTGGCTCACAGTGATGACGATGACAATATATATTTGTGATGAGTTCGATACTTGGTTGTGGCTAGTCCCATATATTGTAAGATCAAAACTAAAACTAAAATCCGATTGTTTTTTGTCTGTTTTTGTTTTTGGTCGACAAAGAAAACTTGTCAATAGAATATCAAAGTGAGATATGGGCCATGGAATGAAGAATATTCACCAAAGAAACAACAATCAATCATTAAAGTCACAAAATACAAAGGAAGTTAACACAAAACCCCTCAGGAAAAAAAATGAAAAAGAAAAAAGAAAAAACGGCAGCTAGGTTTTCATATATAACAGGAGGGTAAACTGAACGTGGTCAACGGGTCAACCACACAAAAATCACAAAAAAACCCTCCTGCAAAATAAAACCGCGCTCGCAACAAAAACAAAGCCATGGCAATGGCTAATATTTCATGCTTCACAGAGAGGCTTTGCTTCCTTCAAAAGGTCATGAAAGCCAGAAAAAAAAAAAAGACATGAAAGAGGAAAAAGACATGCATATATATAAGAAAACCGTCAATAAAATTAATTTATTCCTATTTATCTTCCAGGTTCTAGATCGAACTCTAAAGCACAAAGCGAAATTCAGAACTTCCGATTTGCTGGTCACACAAACTTGAGCAATGACTGTCTCAGGTTTTTCACAAGATCCTTCACTGTCATGCTGAATTCAGCGTCCATCTGTAATTAAGAAATAACAAGTTTCATTAATTAGGCCTTACATAAAATCAAACATTAATTTCTTCTAGAAGAAATAATATCATGTTAATTTAAGTACTTAGTGAATAGGTGTTGAAATATACCTGAGCAATTACAGTGATATCAAGAGTTGAATTGCCAAAGGGCAAGACACTGCTGTTAACAATGGTGAGATCAAGGTTCTCTATTTCGCTTAGTATTTTTGCCAAACATCCTTTGGTTTTCTCACAATGGACTCGTATGAGAACCTCCTTGTCCCAAACCCTTGCTTCGATTTCAGGGAGTGGCTGGTCGGAGCAGCTCTCAAAGTTCTCATCCGATGAAGAGATATCATCATCTGCAGAGTACTGAGTCCTCTTCACAAACACCACTGCTTCCACGGTTTTCTTAGCCGCTTGTTCCTCCAGCGTCTTCGTACTTTCTTGAAGATGCTTCATGTACTTGATCGCATCTCCAAGGACTGAAGCTTTGTCCATCTGAAATTTTGTGTAAAGGGGTCATTTAGAAAGCTTGGCTATACTTCAATAATATTACTGGAATTGTTCTATTGCAAGACATTACACGGTCAATCTGAACTGTTTAGCGGGACAAAATCTAACTTCATAGTTAGATTAACAGTTTTACAACATAATATGTCAAGCTATCTAACAAGGGAACATATTACGCATTGAACTATAGAAACAATTAATTAAGTACGTACCTTCTTTAAGCCTGGAACTAAGGCAGATAGAGCGATGAACCGCTGGCTGAGTTTTTCTCGGCGCTTTCTCTCAGCAAGAACATGATCTTGAGCATGTAAAGGACTCCTAGTGACTGTAGCTGCCCTCTTGATCCCTTGTCCATGTTTCGGTGAACAAGTTTGGGGGTCATAGGAACCTGGGGAAATCAAAGTTGTACGGTTCAATTTCCCATTGGAATATTCCACCTCATTCTTTGGCTTCATTGTGCTGTCTAGGGTACCATAGAACTGTTGAGAACTAGTTGGGAGTGATGAGTTGGAGTTATCAAAAGAAATCAGATGTGAGGAGGAAGAAGAAGCAGCCTTGGCCATAATTGTGTGGTCAGTGGTGCAAGGGTTCCAAGTAGTGTGGTTCTTAGGCTGTTTTGCTGGCCTTTCGTGAGTGCCGGCCTGATGAGGAGTTTCGATGGATGCGTTGCGGAAGTTGTGTGTGGCTTTAGGGGTGAAATTCGGGTAAGATGAGTAGCTCTCAGAAGAAAAAGACTGGAAATTGAGATCATCAAGTGAGTAGTCCAGAGAGTTCATTTCATATTGATGGATAAAAGTAGGATCCTCCATCTCCTACAAAAAAAATATATATATATGGAAGCATTAATATAGATAGCTACCACAAATTATGAAGAACTTATTGCTAAAGTTTTATTTATTTATTTTGGTATTTTAAATTTCTTAGTTAAAGTCTCTTCATGTTAAGGGATATGAGCTCAGATGTATATATAAATTGCATAAATAGAAGCGAGACTTACCAAATCAGATACCCATTTTGCTGATGAAATCATGTCCATTTAAGCACCTTCTTTCTTTCCTTGGAGTGGATCGGAATTGGCAGCACCTTTGGATTAGACTAAACAAGACAGTAAAATCTTAGTTATACTTCTTCTTTCTTGATAAAAATAAAGGGATATGAAACTTGAATAAAGATATCATGGAAGAATGCTTGATTAAATTAAGGAAGAAGAAACCCAAATATGAAAAACCAGCTTTTGTCATAAAACCTTAAAAACAAGTGCAGGGAAGAAATTAGGAGTGGAAACCTCAAAGAAACTCCTTGGAATTTGGAAAAAAACAGGAAAAGGAGAGTTGAAAGTTGAAAGCTCACCTTAATAAGACTTGAGAAGAGAGAAGAACCAAGTTTTCTTTTTCCAATTCGCAGGAAAGACGAGTTTGCAGCGTTTTATAGGTGTACGAACGCGCTCCACTCCACACTGAGCAGATGACTAAAAAGAAAAGGGTAGCAAAGAAAAATTGTACGTAACAGATCCAAATTAATTTACTATTAAAGTTTCGTGGCACGTGTGAAAATGGTGTCCGCATTCTGATGAATGAACACTATTCATTTGGAGGCTTTCTTCTCTTGGTCAAAGTGTGAACACTGCTCATTTCTAATAACTCATAGGCTTTAATGTCAAAAATGTTCTGAGTGGTTGACCCGTTGCGCTAATTTAGAGCCCGTTTAATAACTATTTTATTTTCATTTTTTTCTGACAATTGAAAACAAGCATAGTAACATATTTCGTTTTGTGTTTTTAGAAAAATGAAAACTAGTTTTCAAAATCACCTTTATCTTTTTTAAAAACAACTTGAAAGTGTTTTCAATTTTCTTTTTCATTTTGTTTACCCTCCTTTCTCATTTACCAATTTTAAATTACCACACATACATTGCACTCAAGTTACCAAAACTTGATACTTGGGACATCCTAACTTGGACATGACTACTTGACTCTTGTGTTTGACCCTAGTATGAGCTTTAGGACTTTTAGGTTTAAAATTCACTAGATGTTCATTCGGACTCTAAAAAATTCATCGAAAAGTACTACGAACTCTTTGTAACATGCACTTTCATTCTATGATCTCAAATTCATAATTTGACCTCAAAATGAATTTCATTTTCAAGTTCCCCATAAAACTGAATGAAATTGAAATCAGTTACCAAACAAGTTTTAAACATTTTCTTTTGTATGGAACTTTTATATCAATTTCTGTTAAATTGGTTACCAAAAAAAATTCCCGTTTTCATTTTATAAAAAGAAAATTGAAATGGTTATCAACCCGCCCCTTAGTATGGGTGTTTTCAATGTGGCCCATTAAATTTTTGTGATTTACCCAGTTATCCAATCTTGTCTATTTTGTTAAATTTACCATTCAAAAAATTCTTTAAATTTTTTAAAAATTAATGAGAAAAACTCTAATTGTTTAAGGAAATCATAAAGTTCAGTTTACAAACAAAATATAAGAATTAAAAGAACAAAATAATTAAGAAAAAATCTCAGTAGGTAAAATTATTGGCATTTAAGCCTTACTTATTATTATATTAGTTTTGTTTAGGCACGTGAGAAAATGTGGTGAAAGTTTGAAAGCAATTATGCGCTGGCTGAGGTTTCAGTATAGGCACTAGGTAGCTTTTGGTGGCGACAAGCTTGGTTCTAATTCCACACGAGCTCGATTGTAGCCATTTCCATATTTCCATATATATATTCCATTTCCTCTTCCAATAATCTTGCTCATGATGGTCATCAATCACATCATGCTCACGTACTTAATGACTATTTAACAAAAGGGTAGATAGATAATCCAATGGTACCTTGGAACTTATTATATATACAACAAACAAAGGAATAAAGGATAGTGGTTTTAATTAAAAGGGGATAATGGAAAACCCAGAAAAAAAAAGGATATATTCAAAGGTGTAGGATCTGATTGAAAGATTTAGCAGTTTTAACTTAAGCGTAGGATCAAACTAAATAATTGAGCATCGATTCTGTTCTTTCTTTTAAATGATTTGTTGGGATGATGACTCGGGCGACACCTTGAAGCAATGACTTGCAGATTTCCTTACTATGTATGGATGTTTTGGCTGTATTTAACAACCGAGGTGATGACTTGAACCATGCACGTCTAAGCCTTAAGCATCATGCTCTATTAGAAAATTTAAAACTTCAGCTGTCATAGGAATTGATTTTGAACCTATAAACATAGATTAGCGTTGCTATTAATCAAGTGTAAGAGCTTTCGAGCTAGATCATTAGCATTTTTTGCGTGCTAACTGTAGATAAACTCGTGAGATACTAACGGGAAAGATGATGTTGGGCTGATTACTACAACGTACTGTTACTTCTTTTATATCTGTAGGGAAGAATAAATATATGGAAAATAAGAAAAAACTTGCAGGACGAAAATACTGACTAATTTGGTCGGTGGACGTATAAACACAAACTAATTAAGTTGGTGTAGACCAACAATTAATGCTGACTACTTTTTCTTCAACTTGGACGAAATGGTATGACGGACAAAATTTTGGTAGTTTGAATCTTAATTGTATTTCTATTTTATTTAGCTTGTCATATATCTCAAAAATCAAAATTAATTTTTGTACGCACACATATTATTTTTAAAGTGATGAATGGAATATTATTTTTAACCCAAATTTAAATCGTATCTAGTGATCACTAATTATCAATGTTAATTACATATATAGTATTCACTTCGTAATTTTCAAAGTGTAAGAATTTTAAATAAGAAAAAGTATTGGTACTGGTTTCCATGGCATGTAAAGTTCAGATGAAAATGTGCTCGGTTGCAATGAGAATAACACTATTTTGCTATTCTCGATCAATACTTGTATGCCATGTAAAAAAATAATCACACGTCTCATAGCGTTGTAGATAAAAGTTTAATAGTGGGGTGGGTTGAGTAAAGTAATCTCGCAAAGTAATATCTGGCTCTGCTAGGTAAGGGAGAGAAATTTTGATATAGGTGAACAAGGCACCGCCTTTATTATAAAGAAATACAATAGCCACATTTCGTGTGAGTTACCTTTTACTCAAAAATGGACGTACTCTTTTACTTATTAACTTGTTCATCGATCAGAAATTCAAGTGTTTTGTCTTCCTTTGTGAGCTGTACGTAGTTTTTAGTAGCAAGCAATTGACTTTATTGAAGGATCTCGAAGATCGAATTGGTACATTTGTTTATGCTTCAATTATGACATTTTTGCCTAAACTTTAATCAACATTGTCCATGTAAATGGAAATTAAAAAGCTGCAAGATATTAATTATAATCCAATGTGCAATAGCACTAGAAACCACAATCGTTAGTTAGGGTTTAGGGTTATTTATTTTTTTATTTATTATAATATAACTCAAAAAATGATTATATATATTAACAGTCCCGATCTCTTGCACTCATTTTAAGAAATTTTTTTGAACAATTGGATTAATATCCAACAGTAGGTGACCACAATCTCTTGGACTCCTGTGGTCCAAGAGATCGGGACTGTATATCTTAATAAGATGAGCTGTTGCGCCGGGAAGGAGATTAAAATAAGTACACCAAAACTTGGATTTATCCGAAATTGGAAACAAGTATAGTTTATGAAGCGGCCCCCATGTGTGCTTTTGAAGGCTTAAAGAGAGATGTCCAAATCGATCCACAAAGGCTTCCAGATGCATATATATTTTATTTATGAATGACCAATAAGAACTCACGATTCATGGAAAGAGCCGGCAGTAATCACATGATAAACGTGATTGGATTAAATTAACTCTTATCTTAAGCTACTCATCAAGCAGCTAATTAACAATATAGTTATTTTCTCATCACTCTACTTAACATAACATTATATATAATTAATGTATATCTTCCATTTCTTTTTTGTTTTACGCCTCTGTCGTCCAGTCAAGTTTAGCTTTTTCATCAATCACTTTGCTTTCATTGAGGTAACATGTTTTGAAAAGACATCCTCTACCTTTGAAATACATGGTTGGAAGATATAAAGAATTGGTGGGGTTTGTTGAATTTTGGAGGGTTGGGGGGTCTGGTCTTTCACATAAGAGAATGGGGTCGGGTTGTATTTGGCATGGCATCAGATTGAAAACGAAGTTCACGAATGAAGAGAAACTTTTATTTTCACAACTAAAATGTCCCTATAGGTCAAGTTTCTCTCCAAATAATGGAAGGCGGAATTGAACTTTGGTTGTACGGGTCAATACTCTAATTTTAGAATCCTAAGATCAACTAGCTAATTCAAATATGAATTGAATCATAATTATAGGGGGGGCACTATTCTCCCCTTGCAGTATAATTTTATATGAAATTATACTGTAAATTAGTTAGTTTTACATGTGGTATATAAATTTTACAGGCTAAAAGCTATCCTTCTTCATAGAACTATCACGTGGTTATAAGAAAGTTTTGTTAATTTTTTTTTGGGTGGGAGGGAGTGCACTGGTAAGGACAACAATGTCTCCATTATAATATGGTATAACTATATGGACTTTTAATGAAACTCCTATCAACTATGGCTAAAAAATAGGATCAGATCTGACAACTGAGAGAGCCAAGTTTTTATCTTATAATGGTTGATATAATACACATTATATATATATATATATATATATCTCACTCGTATATGATTTAGTGTCATACGTATTCGAAGACCATACGCTTAGCGAATTCAAACGTGCATTCAAATTTCAGGGGATTTGCAAATTGATATGTAATCATGCGGCTTAATTATAGATTTGTTTAGATTAATTAACCCCAAGTATAAGGCTCCAAGTAGTCTTCGAATCTCTTTAAATATTCAGCAATATCCAACAACTTTTAATAATGAAATGATAGACACTGTCTTACATTAATAACAGTTTTTCTTGGGCATTTGTGTTATTATTGCCAGTGCACTGGCAATGGTGTCTAGCTAGCTGCTGCTGCTTGGTAAGGTGTTGAAATGACGAACATGCATGGACTTTAAAAGGTCAATGCCGATAGATGGATCATCAAAACATATGGTTGGCAATGGGTTGGCTTTGGGTAATCATAAGATTTCAACTTCTGTTTTTTTCTTTCTGTTTCATTCTAATCAATGATATGTAGTTATAAATTACAATCCTATGATCTCAAAAATTTGTGTCACAATTGGTATTGGATTTGATAACAAACAGTACCTGAGGTATTGGAGAACCAAATAATTAAAACAGACCCTAAGGGTACGTATTTAATTATATTATTATTTTTAAAATTGTAGTGGGAGGGAATCTGCGATGGATCTACTTATAAATTATAGTTAGTATTCTTCGTTATATATTGTTCTTGGGGATCTCGTAATCCGTAGTGTCCCTCAACAACCGATCAAACTCCTATAATTTTGCCGGATACAAGATATTTGATCATGGATAAATAACCCCCTCGTTACCTCTGTACAGTTTCTGTTAATTAAGGAATATGCAAGTTGTTATAATAATATATATGAGAAACCAAGGTTTAGGCTTAAATGAGATTAGGTTAAAGGTGAGGAAATGAATTAGAATTAGGTTATAGGTAACGAAAGGGTTATTTATCCATGATAAAATATCTTGTATATATTTTAGCCAACTTCAAGCTCCAATGAACAATGATAAAAGCTTTTCACTTTCTATTACACGATCTCATAATAGGCTTGTACGATTGTTATGCTTTGAATACAATTTATGTTAAAACTTAGGAAAATTGAAAATTTGTTCAGTCATTTGATTATTCCATTTTTTGAGCTTGTATGGGTGCCTCTGTATTGAAATTTTTAAGGAACATAGAGGATTGCCTGGTCAGATTGATGACCCTCAATTTTTTCCAGTAGTGGTTTCTGGGTCACCATGATTATTTTTACAAATATTAAATTAAATTTATTATTAATATATAAAAAGTTGTATTTTTTTTTTATAAAAAAAGATTTATTATTAGATTAGAGAACTTCAATAAAAAAAAAAGGGATTAGAGAACTTTTTTCATTTGTTCTATGTAATATATTTTTTTTTGTGAAACAAAAAAAATTATTGTTTGAGAAAAATTGTGTAAGTAGTTGAACAATTTGAATTTGTTTTGTAAGGGAATTTTGGCAATCAATCTGGTTTTCATTCCGATTCTTAACAATAGTAAATGATTTTAATGAGAATTCGTTTTGTTTTCATTCTGATTTCTGACAGTTAGTAAAAAACTTAATTGGAATGCTTGACTTCGATTCCTGGTTAACCCGATTCCTAAGGTCGATTCTCAGAAAGAAAAGTTGGAGAAATTCTTCCAATAAAGTGTTGTGATTCTTTAAAAATTTGTTTGCAACTCTGTGAAAGATTAGATGAAATCTACATCTATGTTTCTCTTTGAAGAAGGTGCTCTCTCTCTCATTATTAATGTTAACACAGATCTCTTCCTTTTCTCTCAAAATAGTTCATAATGTTGGTAGAATTTTGATTTTGGGCATAAACGACAAGTGGGTTTGTTTTGGTTTGGGTTTTTAGAGGCCATCAAAGCCTTTGGCATGGTGAGAAGGTGGGAATATCTTAGGGTAAGAGATGGGTTGGTAGGTGGGAGATGGGTGGCTTGTATCAGAGAAGCCCTAAACTTGCTCAAGCTAAAATAGCAAAGGGGTTGTAGAGAAGGGGGACGAAGAAGAAGGGAGAAGAAAGGAGGAGGGGAGAGGGTCGAGAGAAAAAAGGGGCTTTTCCTTCTCATAGATATATTTTTATTTATTATAAGTGTATATTAATATTAAGATTATAAATAAAAAATTGTAAATGTATTTAAATTTCTTGAATTTTTGCAAAAAAAACATAAATAAATAACATATTTTTTTATCACACATGTTTTGGTCATTATACAGAATCACAATACTTCTATAAGAAAGTTTAAACGTTATGATACTGTTTTTTATACACACAACACTTTTATAAATATAGATTACCAAACATATAACTGCTTTATTTCACAATTGTTTATTCTCACAGCACATCATAAGTAGTTTTATTATTATTTACAAGCACATCGATACCAAACTAGCCCTTAAAAGTTAGGAAGAAGAGATTTCATTTGAAAAATGAAAACTCAAAAAACTTAATAATGTCTGGCCGTGGGGTTCCTTGTAATAACAGCAGGTGGGTAAATTCAACGTGGTACCAACAAGTCAACCACGCAAAAATAAGAACAAAAAGCCCTCCAGCAAATACACATATGGAAAACCCTCATGGGAAAACAAAGCTTCAGCAATGGGCCCAATGGTGGATGTTCTCAAAAATGGAGACTCACAGGCATTGGACTTGTCTCGGAAAGGTTGGGAAAAAGAGTAGGTTGAAAAAAAGGTGGGGAAAAGAGAACTTTTAGCTAATTGAAAAAACAGAAACCTCAGACTATGAAAATGCCCCATGGCTTGTCACATGAACTTCAGCAGAGCCACTCGCAAGTTTCTTGCTAGATCCTTCACTGACATATTGAATTCATCATCCATCTGCAAGACAAATATGCAAACAATTTACTAAATCATTGATGTCATCTTCAAATTACTTTTTCAGAAAAATGTAATTGTTAGCTAATTCGCTCATACTGGGTACCAATCTAACCATATTGAATTCAGATTAATTTGTTTGATATGACTAAATTTTGATCATGTATCAATATTGCATTGATAATATATCAGGTACTGTATATTGGTACACGACATCAAATAGTATTTTCTCAGTGCTTTTGACAAAAAAAAAAAAAAAAAAAATCTTTTCTCAGTGCTATAGATGAGTGAAAGGTATGTATACCTGAGCAATAATTGTGATATCTAGAGCGGAATTCCCAAATGGCAAGACACTGCTATTAACCACAGATAGTTGAAGCTTTTCAACTTCGCTTAGTATTTTCACCACAAAGCCTTTCTGTTTCTCACAGTGAATTCGAATCAAAACATCCGTTTCTGAAACTTTTGCTTCAATTTCTGGGAGTGAAGCTTCGTCAGAGTGGCCATCAAAGCTTTCATCGCAGGAAGAGGTGCCATCATCAGCAGAGAGTTGAGACTTCTTCACGAACACCACGGATTCCACGGTTCTCTTCTTGGTTTGTTCCTCAAGCACTTTCACTCTTTCTTGAAGCTGTTTCACATGCTTGATAGCATCTCCAAGAACAGAAGCTTTGTCCATCTATAGCCAGGAAATTGAAAAATCTAAATTAGTAAACATACAGACTATTCGGAGTCCATTTTTTCTTGCGAGATGTAACTACGAATATAGACCACACATTCAAACAAGAATTACCGCTATTAATATGAAATGGGGTTTGATCAACTTCATTGAGAAAAATGTAGTACCTTCTTTAGGCCAGGAACAATGGCAGAAAGAGCTATGAATCTCTCGCTGAGCTTTTCTCTCCGCTTTCTCTCAGCCATTATGTGTTCTTGAGCGTGTGAAGGTGTTCTAGTTATTGAGTATGGCCTCTTAGTCCCCTGGCTGCACTCTTTAATGGAAGACTTGGAAATTAAAGGTGAAAACTGCATATTTATTTGGGATGGAGCCTCATCCTTCGGCTTCAAGGTAGAGTCAAAATTATTACAGAAGTGCTGAGGCTTGGAAGACGGTGAGCTCGAGCTCTCGAAAGAAAGAATCTGGGAGGAAGAAGAGGAGGGTTTTGGTGAAACATGTTCTGTGATGCCAGAGTTCCAGTTACTAGTCTTGAGCTGTTTGGCTGGCCTCTCAAAGCTGGTCTGAGAAGTCTCATTAATGGATGAACCACCACTTAATGTGGTGGTGGTGGTTTTGGTGTTTTGGGTAGTCAAAGTTGGGTAAGATGAATAACTTTCAGAAGATAAAGATTGCTTGAATTTCTCCCCAAGTGCAGTGGCAATGTCCTGTGCAGTAAACCCTTCATCAAGAGTGTTCAAGTCGCATTGAGGAATGAAATTGTAATCATCGATTCCCTGAAAATTAATTGTAACAAAAAAATATTAACAAAAAAAAAAGAAAAGGAAAATTGTTCCAAGATAATTAACAATTCAGAACATTACCAATTCAGAGAACCATTTGGCTGATGATATGTCCATATTAATGTGGCTGGAAGCTCCTCAATATGATCCTAGAAAGATGAAGAAAACCAAAAAGTCAAAACAAAATCCAAATTTAGCATGAAAATTTCGAAGAATGAAACTTTAAGGAGCTCTATGGAGTTCACAAGAAGACAGATATGGAAGCTTACCCTTCTCCTTCCTTGAGTTGGAGAAAGTGATATCCTTGAGCACTTTTATACCAGTTGTACGTTAATTATATTTTCCTATACCTCACGTGAATAAGGCTGGCTTCTCTTTCACAAGTCGTTGACGTGAGGTGAAATCATGGGGGCATAAAAAATTTGACAACTTGATCTGGAAATTGATACCGTATCTACTGGAATTATAAAACTAAACTTTGTAATTTGTATTGTTGTCTTTCCCAGATTTAATCGTGTTGTTGTTTCTGTAAAAATTCTAGCAATTTTCATCTCCGTTTTGTCTTCTCTTGATGGGTTGTTGTTGGGTTGCTGTTTGTTTTGGAATTTTTCCGACCCAAAAAGGCACAATAAAAACAAGAATTATTTGGAATGAGAATTTCCTCACCGTCCATAGTGATTATAAAATTCCCAACAATTGATGGAAGAGCGGATTAATGATTTTCTTTTCTTGCCTTCCATTTTTGTCGGAGATAGAGAATCATGTAAAGCTTAAAATGTTAAAAGATGACAGCAAATTGAGCTGAGAATGTTGAAATTTGAAGATAGGTAAGCATCAGATGATCTGAATAAAGTGAGTCACTGATATATTGGATATACATGAGAATTAGAGCAGCTATTTCTTATTGGATTTGGTGTCGTGTTATGTTCTTAATCTTGTTACCCAACCCCACCATGCTAAACTAAAAACAAATGCTACATTATTAGCTAATATCAAACCACCTTAATTACCCAAAAAAGGTTTAACTATGTACAGAAAGGGCTCCCAACAAAATTCACAGGTTGCCTCAATGAAACTCCTTCCTACCATGTGAGGCCTAGCCTTCCAGTCCAATTTCCACGTCCCAGCCACATGAGCTCACAGCTATATATATATATATTAGTCTTTTTTTATTGAGGGATTCTTCAAATATTTTTTTTTGAAGAACACCCTTTAGAGTCTCCCTATGAGTATTTTCTTAACAATCCAAAACTTTGCAAAAAAATTAGACAAATCGGAAATTGTTTCGACATCCAATTGTATCCTATCAATGAACACGGTGTTTGAAGAAAGTACTAAAATTTCAATAACTCAATTGAGTGGTCAAATGATATCGGATTCAAGTGATTTTTTGTAGAGAAGATCTTTGAATGAATATTTACAAAATAGATGGTTTAAATTAATGAAACATAATACGGAATGGACCCTACACTACAATTGTCGTCTCTTTTTGGTTTGTTTCTAACTCCATCCGTCACGTTCACTTCAGTTTCCTCACTCTAAAGCCAAGTTGGAGTATCAAAATAATTGTTGTGATATTAACCTCACGTTTAAATTGATGAGAGAAATTAAATAATTCAAGATGACAAATCGTAAATAAAAGAAAACACATAACGTGGTTATTTGACAAAACTATGTCTATCAATCAAATCCCAATCCTAATAAATGATAATCAAATAGAATTTATTTTGCATATGGGTATGTGCTTGGTTTACAGATGCCTGTGCGTGCTCTCTTTCTCTTATCTCTGGTTGATTTACTTTTTCCTGGGTTGGAACTTGGAATAAACGATCACTTGATCGTGCACTACAAGTTAATTATATCTCTGGTCATTAAGTCCAAGAAAATGGCAAAAACATGGGGAAACCCGTGAGAAAGGTTTCTCTGTTTATTTGAGGGCTTGAATTTCGTAAACTGACCGCTAATTTATTTTCTTTCTGTTTCTGATTTTGTTATAATAACAGACTAAACTTAAGAGCATTCATAATCATACTACTTAATTTTTAATTAAAATTTAGCTAAAAACACTAGAAAGCTATTTTATGAGCTCCTTATAAAATTTCAACTCCAACCATGCTCCTTAGTTTAGGGAATCATAAATAATTTATTTGTTTTTTAAATTTAGCATAAATGCTCCCTCTTCATATACAATAATAATAAAAAATAGTCAGCATTAAATAAATACTTAAAATAATATTAAAATAAAGAAGCATTTAAATATAAAGAATCACTAGGAGTCATTTCTCTTTCCTCTCAGATTTAGGAGCTCCTAGAGGTCTCCCTATTTTAGGAGTTAGATAGGGGGTTGGAGGTGAGTTTTTTCACTTCCTTCCTAAATTTTATCTAGGGAGGTGGTTCATATAGGGAGTTCATTGTGAACAATCATAATGAAATGGTGAAAATTGGACATTACTTTCTTCCCTTGTTATTTTTCATTTTGTTTTCATACAAGCGATATTAGGAGAGGAAAGTTCAAACACATAACTTCTCAGGTGTGATTGCTTTTAATCACTTGAGCTATAAGCTCTTTGCACATTCTCCCCCTTTCTGGAAGACAATAATACTACACTTATTACCTCAATGTTTTCAGCGTACAAAAAATTACTTCTCTTTCATATGAAAGTCCATAGAAGTCTGGATTGAATGCACTCCGATTTTGTAAGCAGTGGCGGTTCTACAGCCAGGGCAGGGTAGGCAGCTGCCTACCCCAAATTTTTTCACTTAAAAAAAAACCTATATATAAACAAGGTTATTTCTAGCCATCACATGTGATAGTGTAAACCTTTGCCTACCCAGCCCATGTAAAACTACCCACATGTGTTATAGCCCACTCAAACTTAAAAATAAAAGGGAAACAATTATAACCAGCTCACACTCTTGTGTTGATAATGCAGAGATAATTGAGGAATTTAAGATTTCTAAGCCTCGTAGGGTAAAGTTTTAGATTTAAATAGTTTAGTTTTGTGTTGCATTGCTTTTTTTATTTTTTGTTTTGTTAAGCTTTTATTTATGTATAGAGATGCATATTTGAGGGTAAGGCTCATTACGTCCCTCCTGACTAAGTGTATCTTTTTATTTTTATAAATGAAATTCATTTGTACCGTCAAGTTTTAAGGTAAATTTCGCCTACCTGACTTTTGAATCCTGGATCCGCCACTGTTTGTAAGCTCCTTTAAAATCCTGATTGAATACTCCTGAACTTCTAAACTTTGTTTTTATATAAATTTATTGCCGAAGTTTAAAAAATAACTTTTAAACTCTTTAAAATCCCATTAAAATCTTACCCTACATTTTTACTCTCACACACATGATCATCACATCGTTTCCACATACAGATTCCTTCTTGGACGGGTTCGCATTTGTTGCAGGGATCCCCATCTAATGCAAAAATAATCACATAATAATCTTAGTCCACGATATTTTGGACTGATTTTTAATTTTCTGCAATCAATTATGCTTATCTTGACGGTCAAACCAACTCACAAAACGACAATGAAAGGTCCCATACACATTGGTGGCTAGAATCTTAATAAAAACAAACACAAGAGTACAAAAAATGAAGGATGAAAACACAAAGCGGGTGGTCCTTTGATTTGCTTGCACGAATCAAAGGTTAGTGCTGATTAATATATATAAATTATAGCTCAATTTTAACATGTGCAGACAACATATATGCAATTGTTTAATTCAGCTTGATGCCAAGGGTTTCCCCATTCCATTGACAAAGCTCATGGAAATTAGAAACATGATCCATCTAATTTAATCAACATTAATTAAGATTGTGTTCAGATCCGTATCTTTTATTAATAATTATAGATTAAAACGTTGTTAATGGCTCTAATCCCCACGAATGGGTCAGCAATGTTGCTCCAAGGCCAAGTCCAATGTTGTTGTATGTTCACGTTGAAGAATTCCTAGGGCTACCCTGGCAAATCCAATAAAGAAATCTAGGACATCAAAGCAAGTACTAGTAATGATTTGTCGTCTTCTGGGTGCCTCATGAGTAAATTTTGCATTACATTATTTCTGGTGACCAACATGTTTTGTTAGGGTTCCCCCACCACCCAGCTTTGCTGCGAGTTGCTGTTGTTGGGTTACTAGAGCATCCACCATTATTCCACCCATACTATACTCCTATCCTATGTTAAGTTTTTATTGACCCTCCGATGATTTTTAAAAAGGGCAAGGCAAGGCGAGGTAGAGGAATTTGAATTTAAAACCTCTTCGACTATTGAACTTGGAACTTACTATACTTCTATAATTTCGTTATTGCCAGCATTGCATTTCATAAGGGCACACGCATGCACGCATATATTGCACACGCGCGCGCGCACAAACACACATATATATATTATTGCGGAAGGAATATCCGATGATCCAAGAAGCTATGATTGAGAAATTTGAGCTTTACAGTCTAGTTAAGTGCCATTATCCCGTGGCTATTGTCGGTATTTTTTTGTCGTGCTCCTTGGATCATATTTCTTATACACTGAACTGTGTAGGATCCATATATATATTGGATTGTTATGGCCCAGTGAATTTGCAGGACATGGAGATCATGAATCAAATACATTCATCTACTTCACGTATGATGAGTCACCCACATGGATTAAGCATGTGCACAACATCAATTAGTGTACCATATATATATATATATATATCAATTAGTGCACGTACCATATATTTATCAAAATATTGCAAGTGTGATATCATCCCAAGTTCCTTGTTATTGTATGATTCATGAGCAGTAGTTCAGCGAATTAGATAGTCAACAACATGTGTGGACAACTTGTTGAGAGGATATAGTGTGGCTAGGGTTTCATATATATATATATATACTACTAAAATGAAAATTTCAGATGGCATACAATCCAAATAATCTAAAGTGATCAACCATGCTGTTATTCTACTATATCAAGCCTCTAGCTAGGTTATTAGCTTATTGTTTTGTGGTAAAAAGAAACCAAGTTTTCTGAATCTCCCATTTCCAATTGTATATGTTGTCGAAAAAAAAAATTATGATGCTGCCTATTTCATTTCAAGGTTCAACTTTTCTAAGAACTTTTGGTAACAAGGATGAATGCAGAACCATCTATTTACTTCAACCAAACTCCCATCCTGCACTGTGCTTGATTCCTGTTGTTGAGCTTCAAATTAGCTTGGCTAGAAAAGAAATACCATCTCTGAAGCCCAAGTATAACAATCAGGCCTTCTTCATCTGAATGCCATTACTTCCAAAAACAAAAAGAGGATGACAAATATACAAGTCAAAGGGTTTGCCTAAGAGTAGCGTCAATAGTTATTAACCATTAAGAGTTATCGGGTCTTAGAATAGACTCAAATGTGTAGTTAGTTTTCTCAAAATATCCTATTATTTGTACTGGTCTGATCGCGTTGTACTGCTCGTCTCAAGCCTCGCATCTGAAGATGAAACCCTAAAGAGCAAATAAATTAGAGCATTGAAGATGGTTTGGAGACAAGTTCTCAAACCTGCATTGAAAAACAGAGGCTAACCAGACCCATCAAGGAGGTTCATACCGCTCTTTCACCTCGAGGGTTTTTAAGATTCTGCACACCCAAAGACAAAAGGAGTCTGCACACCCTATTTACCACATTCATCTACCATTTATACTTCACTTCACAATTTCTCACAGCCTAGAAAACCATTCGTCAACACAATTTTATAACATCGTCGAGAAAACACAGCATACATGCTCACAAGAAAACAGAGAGAGGTTACAAAAATGGCCTATATAATAATTAGGAGAACTGAGTTTAAACTGAAATTTAAGAAGCAAAGTTCTATGATACAACAAAAATACAAAGAGATAATTACTAAACAAAGTTAGAAGGTAAGAGTCTTGCAGCAATGGCTTGGGCATAGGACAAAACACGCTTTGTAATACAAGAAATCAATCTACCTCCTCAAGTCAAGATCTTTGAGCCACAGATGCAATCATTTACAACACAGAGAAAATGAATCAGTTCTCCTGGGTCCAGATCTTCACCGTCTTGTCATTCCCAAGTGCACCGGATGCAATTATGTTCTTAGTGGGGTGGCATGATACTGATATAACAGTGTCCGTGTGACCTTCCAATTTCTGAACTATCTTCCTGCTTTGCAATTCCCATAGGTATAGACAATTATCTTCAGAACCACTTACAATGTATTTCCCATTTGTCACAGAAAAGGTGGAAGAAATGCAGAATCTTGAGCTCTTGTGACCTGTGTAAGTCTTTAGACATTTCCCAGTTGAAAAGTTCCAAAGCCTCTACAGAAACAACAGAGAAATTCTAGATGAGCTGTATACCATAACAATGAAAAGAAACCACTGCAGACAGGAGAAACATGAGCTCATAAAATCAAAGAAATACAATGCTCGTGTGCTAAGGTTCTTGTTCTTTATTCTCTGTATTCTTAAAAGAAAATGGAGAGAGAGAGAGAGAGAGAAGAGAGGGGAGGGAGACGCAAGAGATATCCGAGGTAAGAGAAAGAGGAATAAGTAAGTTGTGTTTTGAGATAGTTTTAGAATACCAAATGAGCTAGTAATAAAAGTTCCAGCTTATTTCACTATTGTGCTGGTATGCATATAACATTGTAACCAAAAGATAAACCCGCTTGTTTTCCTTAAAATCATGCACGTAGAAAATATCAAAATAATTTCAATATGGTACCAGGAGAAAACAAAATGGAAGGTAAATTCAGAATAGGTAACGAAGCATGCCAAAAATCTAGGAAATAAAGATAGAATATATCTAGAACATGCTACAGGAAGTACCTATACTATATGCCCTAAAAGCGGGGAAAATTCTTAGTTTTCCGAATACAAATTTATTGAACCTAAAATTTAATTTCAAGTGCACCATGCCACCGTCAGGAGAAAGAGACAGAAAACAGTAAAATTTGATCTACACATACTGCATCACATGGCATTGTTAAAAATCCTGAATGAAAATTTGAATATCGGAATGAGATTCTGTTCTAATAAACCTATATGATAACGGAAGTAGTGTGTCAAATATGGCATCAAATATCAGCCTCACCTAGAGACTCAATTGACAAATTGCATAATCATTTTTCCTCTACTTCTATATTTCAGAGCCAATTATCAGGAATTTTGATTATAGGTAAGGTAAACAACATAACTCAAAAAGGTTGAAACTTGAGTAAGAACATGTAAGGATGGAACTTGGAAGCAATATTTTGTTAAGAGCCATTTCCAACAACAGTTTTTCCGTCCCCACTCACAGAGTTCAAGAGTAACAGATACCCACAATCTGGACAAGAGTTCTATATGAAGCTAATCAAAATAACTGATAAAATATGCAGTTACTCAGCTTTTACTTTCACCCTGAAGCTAAAATCCTAAAACTTATATTTATTCCTTTTGGCTTTCACCCACCAATGAATTTTGAAGTGCTCAATTTTATAAGTTGAAGTGAGCATTCATATCGCAATCAAACAAACAATGCCATTCAAATTCAACCCAATAAACATAAAGAAGAAGAATGGCGAATTGGGCTTACCAAAGTATCATCCAAAGTGCCAACAAGAATGTACTTGCCATTGGGTGCGAACTTAACAAAGGAAACTGGGGGGTTCTCATCATCAATCAAAGTCTTAGTGCAGTGACCAGTAGAGGCATCCCAGGTCCTGCACAACCCATCATAGCTACTAGAGACAATAATGGAGCCATCCCGATTGAAATCGACGGCGGTGACGGGGTCGGAGTGAGCCGGCAAAACCTTCAAGCACTTCCCGGTCTTAACATCCCAAATGCGCACCGTTTCGTCGAAGGAACCCGAGACGATCATATTGGACTGGGGATTGAAGTTGGCGCAGAAGACGTAGTTGGTGTGGCCATGAAGGGTCTTGATGACCTGGCCGGTGGCGACGTCCCAGAGGCGGAGGGTCTTGTCGTCGGAGGCGGAGACCATGAAGCGGGAGTCGGCAGAGAAGGCGAGATCGGAGACGCCCTGCGAGTGGCCCTCGAAGGTTTGGGCGGCGGAGATGGTGGGAGTGGAGGACGAAGAGTCATCGGAAAAGGTGAGGGAGTAGGTGCGGATGGTCTTATCGGCGGAGGAGGAGCCGAGGAGGCGGCCGTCGGAGGAGAATTTAACGCCGGAAATGGCGCTCTTGTGGCCGGTTAGGGTTTCGCAGAGGGTGTAGGGTTTGTAGGACTCCGATGGATCCTTCGACATTGTCGACCTCCTGTTTGATTTGATTTTGGGAGACTAATTTTGGGGGTGATGGGTTTTCCAGGGTTTTAGGGATTTTCAAGAGTTTCCGCAGTAACTACAATTTACAAATGCATGAATGTTGTAAAATCAACGGCATATCTGAGAATATTGAGCTACAATTAAAGTAAATAAGACACAATATTTAACGAGGTTCGGTCATGTCTATATTCTCAGAGAGCAGTAGTAGTAACTTTTTTACCATGTAAAATAATAGGGCTACAACTTAGTGTTTACAATCTCAATGGCTCACTGATTTTTCTCTCTGCTCTTTTTTTTTTTTTTCTTTTGGTCTGAATTTCTCTCTGCTCTATCCTCTCATTCTTCCTCTTTCTTCCTTCTCTACTGGAGCTTTCTTTCTCAGTTGGTGTCTCTCATTCTTTTTTCTGGAGAGATACATTCTCTATTGATGGAGGTGTCTATTTATAGGCCAAAATATTGACTGTTCACTCACAAGCCTTTGGCTTCACTTGAATGTTTGGTAGACAAGCATCATCATTTTTCTTCAATCAATTAGGTAGTGGGCTCTACCATTTTGGGCTCCATTCTTGACTTTACAACACTCCCCATTGGAGACCACAAATAATATGTCGGTTGCCTCATTAAAATCTTGCTTAGAGAAAACTCAATGAGGTAGAAAACTAGTGGAAGGAAGAAGAGTACAGCAATCAGTATAGCACACTTCTGGATGCTCCCCCTAATGAATATCTCCCCCATCTTCATGACTATCTTTCTAGAGGGAAGATCTTTCAAACTGAGTGAGGGATGTAGCCATCAACAATTCATTTAGTTGAGTAAGTAAATATATTTCCAATGAGCTATCTCTATGTAAATCATAGAATTTCCAGAGTCCGCGTATCCAACAAAACATGAGCTATTTGTAAGTCCACTTGAAAAGAATATGCCCATAAATGGTGTTATGTGGAGATAGCATCAAATATGCCTCACATCATCCCACAATGGTGATGATGGAGCTGAGCTTTATCTAGAAAATACAATGTCCGGTCTAGTATACTTCCGAAAAATCATTTAAGTGCCCAACGGATAATCCATATAAAAATGCTTCAATACTTTCTTAGTATAAGCAAGAATCTCATTGGCATAATGCTTGATCTTCAGGTCGAGACAAATATTTCTTGAACTCTTCAGGAGTTTTAACCAAGTATTAACTCTTCAGGAGTTTTGATCAATTATCAACTCTTCAGGAGTTGTAATGTGTTGCAACCATATGATAATAAATGTACTCATTGAGGCAATTTATATATATTAGTATTGAGTACAAGATTTGTGCTTCAGGCGCATGTCCAGGGACTTGCTTCATGCAATTTCAATCCTTCAAGGATTTTATTTAAGGGATTACACTTAATGATACATTATATAGCTTTATATCCAACTATTTGTTCTGCTTGTACATCTTTAAGGAATAGCTTCTGGCGATATGCTCTGTGCATTTAATAACCCTTAAAGATAACATGTTGGTCTTCGTATATGTACAATAAGAATGCATGATTGCATCCGTAAATCTGGAGAACCCCAACATTCCTTGTTTCTATTAGAAACATTGTGTCATATAAAGTGAGTATGTTCCTCTTTATTCCGAACACCCAAATATAACCTGCAAGGTTAACATCTTTTGGGGTTCGTACTATGGGTTTGTTCTTTCACGTTCATTCTCTTTTGTAATGTAATTGCCTCTTTCCATTTTGGCCAATGATTTTGTCTACATTTAATAATAGAACGTGGTTCCAATCACAGCCCCTTGATGATTTGAGTAGCTACTCCAAAACCAAAAATTGTCATTCATCAATTCGTGATCCCATTATTCTCATGCGCATGTGCATGCATCAATTATAGCATTTCTTTGCCTTTGGGTACCCAAGCCACTTTAGGGGCTTTTATTGTCTCTTTCTAGACAGACATCTCTTATAAGATGAATTATGTGAGAATTTGGATCATAACCTCCAATGAAGAGTTATTTCACAGTAGAGCGTGGATAATCTCCATTCAGGGAGTTGGAACATTTAGAACCCATATATTTGTCACGTTGCAGGCATGCCACAGATTAATACACACATGTCAATTAATTGTCCTTCTGGGACTTTAAACCATATAATTTGATACGCATTAGGCGTGCATTGTATTAATATTGATATGTTAATGGATTGTCTTTTCGGGACTTCAATCCATATCATTTTCTATGCAACAAGCGTGCATCATATTGATCACTGCTATACCCATGTTATGTTTTTATGGGACTTTAATCTATGTAGTGTAGTATTAATGTATCAAACTTACAATCTGTGAAATTTGCATTAATAATTCATGAATACATATCAGAATCATACAAGCTATTCTTCTGGAATGGTCATAATACAAGTCATTCTTCTGGAACGATCTAAAATGCAAGTCATTCTTTTGGAATGATCCTTTGCGTGGCGCTCTTTTGGAACGGCCTTATCTCCCCATTTGGTTACCATTCAAGATGTCGTACAAAATATCAAAATAAGAGTACAAGCATGAAATAACACAAGTATTTCTTACATCCTTAGGTGGGAGAAACTTTGCTCAAATATCATTCAAGCTCGTATTGGCTCAGCAAATATAATGTAACGCTTGATGATCTAGTTATATCATGCAAGAGCAAAAATCACAATTCTTTTGACTCTTAGTGTTAGGTTCACTACATGGATTTGTTCTTCAGATGATGGTTTTAAAGAAACAAAATCCCTTATGAACAGAGAGTTATAAAAAGAAAGAAAAGATACAAAGAATTGTGATATTGATTGCAAAGTAGGTAAGCAATCAAGGAAGGAAACTAGTCAGGTAACATACAACAAACTCTCATTTCTCATAGCTTAGGAGAACTTCAGGAGATTAGAGCATGTGGTCGTCCTTACACTCCCCTGATCTAGCCGAAACGTGATAAGGGATTGTCTTGCTTCCTGAATGGATGATCAGAGATAGTCTTGCTTCTCAAGCATATCGAGCACTCACTGATAGGAAAAACAAGTGGACATTGCATCATTAGATATGGATATATTCTGCAAAGAAAATTTTGCAAAGCTGGATATATTCTGCAAATAAAATTTTGTTAGTAACATATTTATACACAAATGAGAGGAATAGTTTAATCCGGTGAATCTCAAATTAACTATAGAAATTTGTGAGGTTCTCAAGATGCTTTTGAAAATTGACTTCGTAAAATCTGTAAAAGCAAGATCGGCTTTGACAAAAATAGTCATTGAAACTCCTAAAGTGCCAACAGACATTAATAAAGGTCGCGTGAAGTTTTGAAATCTGGAAAAGAAAAGGAGAATGGGGATTCGAGAAAATATTGGGATCTTGGAAACGTTGCCACATTTCCGTCTATAAATATTACCTTTGTAAGGCTTGATTGGAGTAACTGCATTTCAACCCAACTTCCTTCCATTTTCTAAAAATTCTGCTTTTCTAAGACTTTCTGCAAAACATTTTTAAAATGGCTTCCTCTTCTTCTTGCCCAAAATATTTCGATTTAAATGTTGCTCCCCAAACAACTCGTGACGCCAAAGTCTGGCTTCCATCCTTTGTATCCTAAAATCGTCATCTCACTGTTAATGACTCTGTGATGATGAATGATATGACTTCTATCATAGTAGCTAAAAATTTCCTTACTTTTACGGATGAAATACTATTAACAGGAAGGTCTGACGAAGAGGCTATTGACGACTCAATGGCTTTTAGCATTTAGAGTGTTGCTTATGTTTCTAACATGGCTGATCGTTTGCGTGCCAAAGCAAACGAGATTCAGGAGCTGAACACTAAAAATTCGTCTCTTCATAGAATGCTTTATAAGTCTCAGTAAGAGGATGAAAACCTTAAAAGGGAAATAAAGCCTTGTTGAAACTGGTGAGTTCAGACTCCATTAATATGCAGACAAGTCTTAACATGCTGCAGATTTCCAATGAAAAGATTCTGGAAGACCAAGAGAGGCTCATGGCTAAGCTCAAGAGGTGCTGTTTTCTTTCTTTAGAGGCTTCCAGATCATAATGGAATTTTTTAGATTTTACAGAGCTTGCTCTTTCCTTGCAGATGAAAAGAATCTATTTGTTGTATGCTCCTTTCCTGTTATAATAATTGGGCAAATTCTTAAACTTGCACATGTGGTTTTCATGTCTTTTCAAAATGACGGTTTGGAACCTTGTGCCTTATAAGTTCAAATAACCACATCAAATCTCTCAAATTATATATTTCAATGCATGTGTCCCCGTAACTTCTGGCCTAGGTTAAACACAACCTTATAATTTAATTGCCATTTTCAACTAGGCATGAAATATAAATTGAGGAAAAGCCATGATAATATTGCAATATAGTAGTGAAGAGCATTAACTACATACCTAAAACTTCAAGTTCGAGATTTCTCATATATTGGGATCCATGGGTTTCCGGCTCAGATCATATAATATAATAAAATATGTGGGGAGCCTCAGTTCATCTTTTGAGGTTTTATCCTGATTGTAACATCCCGACCCCAAATTTAAGACTTTTCACTAATTAATTAAATTTAAAATCTGATTTTCCAATTTTGCCCTTGAAGTAGGGGCAAAAGGGTCAATTTTTATCTGAGAAGATTTTGGGACAACAAGTAGTGTTTTTAGGAAGGTCGTACCGAGACAAATTCGTAGACGTGCGTTAGGCTTGAATCGGGTTTGTAATGAAGAAGATACGAGTTAAATAACCTCAGTGGCAAAACTGTAATTAAACTGAAAATTTGATTTTTAATTAAAACTCAGAAATCTCTCTTTCTCTCTCTCTCTCTCTCTCTCTCTCTCTCTCTCTCTCTCTCTCTCTCTCTCTCTCTCTCGTGCGCGCGATTCCCCCCTCCCCTTCAGAATTTTTCAGCCACCTCCTCACCTTCGCAGCCACCACTTGAGTCGATACCGAACCCAAACTGACCGGCTAGTCTCCCTCTTCCTTTCCCGGTCAGCCACCACCCTGGAATCGTCGCCAGCCACCGGAAATCACGAAAATATGCCGGAAAAACGCGAGAACTTCCAGCCGCTCGATCTCCGCCGTCCGGCCACCGTTTCCGACGAGTGAGGTATGGTTTCTCATCTACTCTTCGTGCTCTAGCTGGCTGTTGGGTAGGTGTTGGCTGATTTCTAGATTTGACAACTCGAGTTCGAACCCTAAAATCTACCGGTTTTCAATTTGAAATTTCGGCCACTTCCGTCGAGAATTTAGGGTATGTCCAAGAACAAAAGTGTCTTCAAATTAGGGGTTTTACCTAGGGTAGGAGTTTGGAGCCAAGATTCTAAGTTTTTCCGCCCGCCTGAACTGTGCTCAAGCCACCCACGCGCTGCCGGCGTGTGGGCAATCTGGTGGGGTCACATTTTTATCCTAAAATGATCCTTAGGTTGTCTTGAGCGCGTAGGAGTTTACGGATCTCAATTTGGATATCGTTTGGGCCTCGAACGAATTTGACATATTGTGTGACTTTCGGGTTTGATGTTTTTGGACCGTTGGATCAAACCCAATTTCACGTATGTTTTTCCTGGTATTCCTAGGATCGTATAGGAATTCGCGGATCGTGAATTGGAGCCCCGGATGTTCCGATTCATCAACTTAAAGTTTGACTGTCCAGTTGACCGAGGGTCTTCCGAGACTTTTCCAGCGCTTGAAACCTTTAGTTGGACCTTAGGGACGTCTCGTTCCTCGTACTTAGGGGAAACCCGAGAAATTAGGATTTTACTTTAAAGTCTTCTTTTGAAGCGTCGGATTTTAATATCGTGTTCGTATTATGAAATAGGTAATCCGACTCCGCCTTCACAGCAGGCAGGACCCTCTCAGGGTCACGCAGTGTGGGACTACTTGTGAGTGGACTTTGTTTTCAAGTAAACAACATGATTTTTATCTTGAAATTTGCATGCTTAAGAATTTAAGGATTTATTGAAAGTCAACTGGTACTTTATAGTGAAACTATTATTTTCGTAAAGTATTTGGGATATTTCTGGGTTTTGACATTTTAAGTATCTTGAGTATATACAAATGATGTTTGAGTAATTGCTACCTATCTTGTTGGGTTATGAGTGGGAAGTATGGGGTTGTTGTTATGAGATGTGGAAATGTGTGAGTATAGATTGTCGGTTTGAAGTGCTATAAGCACTACCCCGTGTACCTTCCCCTGGATTTGTAAATGGATTATGGAAATGTGGGATATTTGAAAATGTCGGAACCCGGGGCATCCTTGACGGGATGTCACTGTAGACCCTTGATTGGGTAGTTTGCGCGCCTAGGTCGGTTCCAGGCGTACGAGTCTTGATTCTTCGTCCGTACGTGCTGGGTTAGAGTGTCAGTCCCCCAGTTGGACGACTCATCCCTAGCCACATGGGCGTTTGAGGCTGGATACTTGTGAGCTAGTCAACAATCCCCTGTTGGATTGTTTCCCCGGTACAATTAGGTGTGTCGTATACTTATATTATATCTCTTATATTATATGTCTATATCTATGTATGTATATATATATATATATATATATAGCTATGCACTTGTTCTTGTTTTTGAGCGAGGATACTTCCCCGCTCGTCGTGCCGGTGGGCACGTGTTTCGAGAGTTTGATTTGAGATTTATAAGGAAAGGTTGGATGGGTTGATTTGTAAGTTTCACTGGATTTCGAATTTAGCTCGGGTTCGAGCAAACTATATATATATATATATATATATATATGATCATGATGGTTTTAATGCATTGGTTTCATGCATGGTTTTTCTAACAGTGGGGTTATATTACTTTGGTTTAAATTGAACTAAACTTTGTTTTGTCCAATCACAATTCTCTGTTTTGCGCCCCACAGCCAGTAGTTGACTGGAACAAGCAGCAGAGCTGTGTCGTGTGCCCTGAACCATGAACTGCAGTGCTCCGAGCTTTCGTAGAGCTTATGTACCTTGTAAATCCGTAAAACTTCATTTTTGTTGGTTTGTTGAATTCCGTTAGATTTGCTCTGTTATCGCCCTGTTAGGATGAGATTTCTGAGGCCGGAGGCCATGGTTTGTAAACACTATGCTTTGTGTAATGTATGCTGGCTGTTGGGTTGTAAATAACTGTGTTTTGACAGGTTTAAATTTTTGGGATATGTTCTGTTTACAGGGGAGACTCTGCCAAAATTTTGGTAGAAAGTCTCGGTTCTTAGTAAGTGGGCCCGGCATCTGTAGGATGTTGGAACAAAGACGGGATTCGTCCCGGTTTCCGAGGAAATTCGGGGCAGGTCCTGTCACTGATATTATAAATTTCGCGGTGTATCCTTAACAACCGGAATTCACAAAATATATTTCTTCCTTAAGGTGTCGATTGTATCAGAATCGAGCTTTATTAAATTCATCATATTTTTTATGCCAAAGAAATATGTGGTGTACCACAATCTGCAATAATACCTCAAGAGTTGTCCATTTAATTGTTGGAACTTCAGGTTCTCAATATTGTTAGATTTTGAATTTCAGGCCAAAATTACATATTTTCATGGTATGGACATTCAATACTCTTAGATTTTGAACTTCATGCCAAAATCACATATTCTCATGGTGTGGACATTTTTATAATTTCTTGTACATATTTTGGGACTTCAGGCCCTTACATAATTGTTCATGTTTTGAGGAACTTCTGGCATCTCATATAATTCTCATCCATGAGTTTAAGGAACTGCAGGTTCCCTTTTGTATATAGTGACGGCTTACTCAAAATAATTACTATTCATGCATGCCGTACTATTCACCAAGGCATGAATATGTGTCTATTCATGCGTATAGTACATTTGCCACTGCCAGTGCAGTTACTATTCATGGGTATGACACTATTCACATATATGGTTACTATTCATATATTTGCCATTACATTTACTATTCATGTGTACTATACTATTAATTGATACAATACTATTACATCGTCGAGGAACTCCAGGTCCTTATTTACATGTTAAGGATCAAGGATCTTCAGGTTCTGATGTAGTTGTATGATGAGGATCAATGAACTTCTAGTCATGATCTTTGTTTGCTATAAAACTTATCATATTACACAATTAATTCATAAAATAAATTGCTATAAATTGCTAGTATGGATGATAAACCCGCACCATACTTTAAATAAAAGTAAATGTGCGGTAAAATAAAGGGGTTCTTAGATCTAGGTCCAAAACGATTATCTGTCATTGGGTCTAGTCCTCGTGTTTTTGGTTTTAGATGTAGGTCCTTTGACATTTATTACTTTTTTGTTGTGTCGATTTTACCCTTTAAGGTAAATAAGGAAAACACATTGAAAATCTAAATTTAATGCATTATTTCCTTGAAATTGAATTCCAAATTTTGAATTTTGAATTTTGAATTTTTTTTCCTTGATAATATTCCTAATATATAGATAAAAAATAATTTAATCAATAAAACGTAAAGACTCACATATTATACCAATTGATCAGACAAGCACCCACATTAAATTATGTACCTGACATACAGGTAAATAATGTTAATACATACATGTATATATGTACCTGCCTTACAAATAAGTGTTTTTTTCTTGAGTTTTCTTAAGCAGTTTTTTCTGGAGGTTCATATTTATATACATACGTACATGTCTTCCATGGATTTTTATCTCAGTTGAGTTTAAAGATCCATACCAAGATATTATATGAGTTCAATTAGCTGGGCTAGAGGGTATAACTACCTAGACTAGAGGTAATTTATGGATTTAATTACCTGGACCAGAGGTAATTTATGGGTTTAATTACCAGCAGACTGCATACGAGGTGTATGCATAGGTACCTTCCCTATTGTTAAGGTATGAAGTTTTTATGAACTCTTATTACAAATTTTGATGTTGGTATACCTTGGGAAAATTTCAGAATTCAATAAATAGATTTGCAATTAAATTCAAATCAAATATGATAATTAATATCCTACAAATCAATAACTTACCAGTTTTAGGAATTCATAATTTACCTTATTTATGTTTTAGGTGCATAACTGGAACAAAAAATAAAAAATAAAAAAAAGTAAATATCAATAAATTGAAATAGGCATGTAATCTTACGTGGCGCAAAAGTCAAAGGACTTGGATCAACAACAATTTCTGCGTGGATTGCACCCAAAGTTTCTCCTCATAATTGGACTTATGCCAAATTTTCTATAAAATAAATTGCTTGCTGTATGGATGTTAATTTCACACCATGCTTTAAATAATAAAGTAAATGTGCTTGTATGGGCACTAATTCTACTCCATACTTAAAATAAAAGATAGGATAAATTACTCAAATGATCCTCAAACTTATACCCAATTTACATTTTGGTCCCTCAATTAAATTATTCGTTCAAATGGTTCATTAACTCTATATTAATCGATCCATCAACTCTTCAAGCGCAAAGCGGGGTTCGAACCCCTCCCTTTCCCAACGACCTATTGAGTCTTATCCAACCCACTGCGGATGAGTTTGTGAATATGGCTACGACGTATAATATTTATAAGGTCTTTTGTCTGCAAGCTTATATTATCTAGAATAAATTTCCATATTAAAAAAATTCCTTAAGGATAAATTCAGGCATATGTTTAATGCTATTTATTATTTTATTATGGAGTTATATTATTATTCACTATTGAGTTTTAATATTGTTCATTATATGTGATACTCAGTTTGAACTTTAATAGGAATTCTTTCTATGCGGTACTAAGTTATTCATACATTTTATTTTTGTTTTTTTGTCAAGCTCATATATCTTATCATATATATCAAGTGTAATATATTGTAGTAAATTATTATAACTAAAAAATTATAGTGTGTTTAATTTTCTTTCACTAATTACTATATATTTTCTAAAGTCCCAGTGTTTGTCAGGTCTCAACATAATCAACTTAAATCACTCAAACCCACCATGCCATGCATTTCCTTCCAACTTTTTGTGATAAAATAATAGATAATTGACTAAGTAAACATCCTCTAAAGTTTCATAAAAATTTCCAAGTTTTTCTCACAATTTTCTTGATTTTTGTTCAATTTTTATCGATATTGATATTTCCTCGATATTTCCATTGATATTTCCTCGATATTTCCATCGATATAACCATGTTTTTGGACACCGATATTTCCGAAACTCTCGATATTTTAGACCTTGGTTATGATCAACACCAAGATGCAATAAAATAATATAATATTATTATACTAATATATATAATTAGAAAAGTAGAGAAAATCCTTAGTGCCAGTCTACTAAAGGATATCACGTCTGTCCCCCACACAAAATTGCTTTTCACCTGAAACCAATACATGATTTCCACCACACCTTTGAATGGTTAGTAATATAAATAATAGTGCAGCATATAAAATTATACCTGAGAGCTTTTCGTGCTGATAACGTGTTGTAAAATGAACGGTATATGCGAGAATATTGAGTTGCACGTAAAGTAAATGAGACACAATATTTAATGAAGTTCGGCCATGCCTACGTCCTCAAAAAGCAACAGTAGTAACTTTTCCACTATGTAAAATAATAGGGCTACAACTTTAGTGTTTACAATCTCACATACTCACTGATTTTTCTCTCTGCTCACTCCTATCACTCTTCCTCTTTCTTCATTCTCTGTCGGGGCTTTCTTTCTTTCTCACTTCCTTCTCTATTGATGGAGGTGTCTATTTCTAGGCCAAAATATTGGCTATTCACTCACAAGCCTTTGGCTTCACTCGAATGTTTGGCAAACAAGCATCATCATTTTTCTTCAATCAATTAGGTAGTGGGCTCTACCATTTTGGGCTCCATTCTTAACTTTACAACAGTAAATAGAATTTTCCAAATGTAATTTTTCAAACAATTTGTGTTTCTCGTGCTAAATTATTTCGGTCATTAAGTGCGAATTTTTTGTTATCATCTTAACAAAAATTATTTTTCTTGAGAAAATCAAAAGAAATAATAAATAAATAAACTGCTTTTGTCCTATTTTGTTCAGTAAACAAAATATGGACATTTTATTTAATGTTCGGCTAAATTATTTATGGGAGCATTTTTGCTCACCACTTTAACCAAAGGTGTACCCCTACCACTCTTCTCAACATTTGTCACATGCCTATTGACATAACCATGGTTTCATAAATACAAAGTAAAGAGTTAACTTTGGTTATGTCAATAGACATGTGTCAAGTATGGAGAAGGGTGGTGAGGATACACCTTGGGTTAAAGTGATGAGCAAATATATCTCACGATTATTCATTGTATGGTACTTGAATATGGTCACCCTTCCTAAACAAGAAAATGATCGGGCCATAACAGATACGCTGCAATTTTTCCCTCTACAAAACAAGATGAGTTCTTACAAGTCTGAAAAAAAATGAAAGTAATTAAAACACAAAGCAAAGTGGTTACAAGCTTGATAATCAGCACGGCATGATCATTTCATAAACATATGTACACAGCACTAGAACTACATTCCGTCAGTCCAAGTGTCAGAACATGCGTATTTAACAAACTGCTTTCATATCCCTTCTTCCTCCTCCCACCCTCTCCAAAACCCCCAATCTTTTTTGCATACAGTCAGTAACCCAAAAAGAAATCAACTGCCGTGTTTTCACCTACAGATGCCCTAGGTGTAACTACATAGAGGGAAAGAAGAGAGGGGAAAAAAAATTACACACGGGAAGCGAAGGAGTGGAAATTAAAAATTTACAACAAGGCTATAGAAGGTTGGAGGGGTGGCCTTTGGGGTCAGGGTTATGGAAACTGAAAGAAAATTGGCCTTGTAGAAGTATATCGAGAAACCGTGTACTTTCAACTGAGCACATCAGGGCCTTGTTTTAATCGGCCATATCCAAACCTTGAGCTATACCGCTGTGGCCTATAAATCTACTTGGCTGCTACTCATACCATTAGGAGGACCGCTGTACAGATGTTGCCTCAAAGGACTACTACTCCATTCATCCTGTGTGAAAGGCTAATGCAACTCAGAAAAATAGGAAATATGGCAATGCAGTTGAAAAGAGATATACTATATAAGTTTTGCAGCACCTAGGAAAGCTGATCGGATAGGATTTGATCGATACGAGATGGGTAACCATCACATCTATAAGTTCTTTCAGAGGTCTAAACCCATACTTTTTTTTGAATAAGAAACACAACAGGCCCCAGAACTATAGAAGAAAGAATAAAATTGTTGCCAGTATGAGATGTGCAAATACCTTCTCTGCTTGTCAAAATCCACACTGAAAGATGAAGCTGGTATACAGATTTGACTATCCGGTGAAGCTTGAGTTCCCCCTCACTGGATATGATTTTCGCAAATCTTGAGGATGCTTTTCAAGAGTGCCAAACCGCGAACTTGACCTGCCACCAAACCAGTGCTCACTACTTGTCCTCATACTCATACAGGCTGAAGGGGAATGGTCATGAGACAGTAAGTAGTAGGAGCTATGGTGCTCCTCCCTGGAAAAGGAATGAGCCAAATCCAAATGCCCCCGGGGCAATGACATCGAACCAAAGTCTTGAGACTGCTGAAAGGTGCAAGACGATCTAGAATACGACTGACTCAAGCAACGACAATGGCCAAAAGAAGAATATTTGCTGGAGGCCAAATCTGGTGACTGCTCCCTTGCAGAAAGGCCAAGATGGGGTGTTGTTGTCCAGTCTTCTATCGTTATTCCCTTCTTAGATGCAAGGTCCATGATCTGTCTCTCATCAAGTCCTAACCCCATAAGCAAGTCCCACATGTTTCTCAGTGCTTCTCGTTGGTTGTTAATCACTTGATCCCTCATTGCCATTTCAAACTGAAGCTCAGTATTAGCCATTCCCTACAGTAATTAAAGTAAAACTGTTACGCCCAACAAGAAGTTCTTAGAGCCATATATGTAACTCTGAGAAATTGAAAAGTTTGATTTGGCAATACCAATGCCAGTCATAGGAGTTACCAGTTATCCTAAGGAAATTCTGTCATCAGTATTCAATAAACATTTATCTAAAGAGAACGTAACATGTACAACTATGCTCTTGCTTGAGTTTCAAAACTTTTCATATTCAACTAAAAAGAATCACTTCCTAATTTACTTTTTAAGTCCAGTATAAGTGTATCCAATCGGGCTTTACAATCAACTCACCAAGAGCCTGTATTGACTAAGAATACGCAAGTACGTTTTATTGCCATTGTTACTAATGGCCTCCTCAATCATATTTTGGAGTTGACATCGATGCTTCTCATTTGCTTCAATTTCCTACAAAATGTTAAGTTGGTAATAAGATCAAAAGCTGACAAAAGTTGTATTGTTTGTAATTTAACTACAAATGAGATATTACCATATGGTAATTGACACCAGCTTCATCATTCTCACGGATGTTATCCAAAATTACTTGCCGCCTTGTTCTCATAACCTCTAAAACTTCCCCATCTTTTCCAATAGCCTGTGACACAGAAAAGTACTCAAGCATTAGTTTATATTATCCAAAAAAAATTCTCTGAACATTCTCAATAATCATATTCAGTTCCCCAATAAAGTAAATAAATGTAAGAATAGAAGACATAATTTAATTTCCAGATCTGTTTGAAGCTACCAGACCTCTTAACAAAGCGAGAAGAGATTAGGGAGGGAAAAGAAAATTTAGTCCTGTAACAAAGTTTCTCTCAGGAAGGCCAGGAAGGCCATGGATTTTCTTTGGGGAAGTTTGGAAAAGTCTGAACAACTAAGTGAAATGGATTGTAGGTGCTACAAGACACAATGTGCAACACACATTATTTATTCATAAAGCAACATCAAAAGTGGGATGCTCTAACCTGTTCTTTTGCTATAGCATCATCAAGATGTTGGAGTTCAAGGCGGTTACGAAGGTTGGTTTCCTCAAGCTCAAATGATGCCTTCTGTAGGTTTATCCTTTCCTGAACATTTTCACTGGTTTCATGGCTCAAAATATTCAACCATGAAAGTTCATCATCTGCTGCTTTTTCAACAGGTTTGACACTTAGCTGTGATTCCTTTTCAGCTAGTTCTTTTTTCAATCGGCAAACCTCAATCTGCAATCTAAAATTTGTTATCTTTCAAAAAGAAAATTGAAGTTATAGATAAATTCCTAAAGATAAACTATTAACCACTCACCTGAAGACTGTCAATCATTTGTTGGTAGTCTGATACATGTGTATCAATAGTGCCGATGTTTTTCTGAGATGGAAACATAACTATTCTCAAAAATTTATTGCATATATAACAGTACAAGCCTTGCCAGTGGTAGGCATGACAACAAAAGAACATTTCTGCACAAACTAATGCTGAGGAAACCAATAAATTAATGCACAGAAACCCATAGAAAATACAAATTAATGAAAAACAAAACATGTAGCATAGACAAATCAATCAACAAACAACCATATGCTCCTATGCAACAAAAATGGAAAGCCGACACACAATGTCACTTTCAAAAATTCTTAACGGCTGACTACCAAATGAGATCATGAGTCCATCACAGAATGAGAACTGAATTTCAATCGTCTGCAATGCCCAGATGGACTATTTCTTAAAGGCAAAAAGCACACAAAACCACGCATAAGTTCCAAAATCATGTTTTGATGATCTAAGTTGAATGTGTGTAGATGATTATTTGAGAATCTCACCTGGATGTGTGTCTTTATTTCCTTTGCCCGATCAGCATATTTCAAGGTATTCACAGTGTGATGATACTGACTGTCCACAGGGGATACAGTAGCAACCATAACCGTTTGAGAATTACCACTCAAACCATCTTTGAGTATTCGTGTCAATTTGCTGCAAAACTAATTACATTAAGTACAGTAACAGGGAGGCTAACTACAGTAGCAGGTAGGACTTCAGGATAACAATTACAATCAGATACCTATTGCGGTAAGGAACATAAGCAAGACCCTTCTTTTGCTGTTTCCCCAGTGCATTTATGCAGTTTGCCAAGGCGAGAAGTGAACGGTTAATATTTGCACCATCCCTTAATTTTTGGCCTCCACTATTTGTTTCTGAAGCTCGTTCACTGCCAGCTAGATCCACAAGTGCGAGTTTTCCTCGCATTACTTGATTCCGGTACTTATTTTTCTGTTTTCTTTTTACTTTTATTTCCAGCACTGCATGTGACCTGGTTAATGGGGAAACAACTTTGTATGAGTACTAACGTTACACCGTAGTATTTAAATTTAGTCTGGGGTTGATGAGTTCAGTAGAACTACTAAAAAAGATCGCAACTATCCAAAGCATGCTTAGAAACTCAAAATATCAACAATGATAATGGTATGATTATAGCACACAAATAAATTTGACCTACCGAGAAGATGTTGCATTAGCCTCTGTGCTTTCAGTTTTCCGCCGGCTATTCCCCAAGTTTAAGAGTTCAAGAATCTTATCAGCTGATTGTACCTGAATTTGTAAGAAAAATCATAAAGGATGAGTAAAAATCCATCCCATACTACACACTTGTTCATCCAATGCAAGAATGCTTCTCAAATTAGTGCTATAAAGTGATTCAAAAGAACGACCAAATTTTTTTTTAACAAAATTGCAAAACAAGAAAAGAAAAAACAAACAGCTTGACAATTATCCACAGATAGTCAAACCAGATACAACTACATGGCCAAGTGTGAACCTTGATACACCTCAGCCCAGCAACAATTACTCCTTGCTCGGGGTCCTCTCTGAGTTCCAAATGGCCTGATGACTTTTCAAGCAAATCGTAAATGACCTAAATTTTGTGAAAATAAAATATTAAATAATTTTATAAGAGAACAAATGGGCATTGCTAATAATTAAGTATCTTAATAAACTGCATGTTCCACCTCATTGTAGACTTCAAGATAGGAACAGGTAACTTCAAATTCATCAGAGCTCTTGTCCCTTTTGATTAGATCAAAGATTGTATGCAAGCTGAGTACCATGAGTCCTGGATCATCTTGTGTCCCGACCATTGTATATGTTTTACCACTGAAAAAGTATAGAGAAAATTGTAAGACATTATGGAGGATATTAAGTAATGGACAATCCAAATCACAAAAACTGGTGAGATCATGAGCTGAATATAATGCAAGCTGAATTTGACTTATTATGGTTCTTTTGAGCTTGCACTTCTAGACATTGACCACAGAAATCAGATACATACTCCCAATTAATAATTTTGTCAAGGTGGAGAGGACTGAGTTGCATAAATGCATTGCCTCAGCTGGTACAGATACAAGTCAATCAAAACCTTATGAGAGGTGAAAAATAAAAAAAACAATAATATATCATTTTATTACCTTCCGGTAGAACCATAAGCAAACACGGTAGCATTGAGACCATTAACGACACCAGAGATGACAGACAATATGCATTTTGTGTAGACATCCTGGATATATGAAACAGTTAAGACAACCAGAAAACATCAACTATACCAAATCAAGAGTTTCCTTTACAACCTGTACTACTTTCAAGCAGATAAGTAAACTGGAATAAATCTTGAGAAATAAAAGAGCATAATTAAAGACACCAATAAGTTTAAAGATTCAATGTACCAAATTAGTACAGCCAGGATCAAATGCATGATCAAAACAATATTTCTTTTCCTTTGTTCGATTCTGTATGCGCTCAAGGTAGTCCTTTGACAGATCAGGATCCAACACAAGCACCTCCTGCAATTAAAAACTCAAACATCAAATCACTACACCGTTCGTACTCCACAAATGCTAAAAAACTTGTAAGTCAAAAAGAGTTCTAAACCACCACCACAAACCTTATTGTCAATTACTCGAACAATGTCGCGGCCACGTTCTCTCTCCCTAAACGGCCTGCATTTCACAGCAACCTGTAGAAAAATGCAAGCATCAAGTTTCCAAAACAAGACTGTAAAGCTGTGAACTTTGAACACCCAAAAAGAAGAA
Organism: Prunus campanulata; assembly: GCA_034190965.1. NCBI lineage: Eukaryota > Viridiplantae > Streptophyta > Magnoliopsida > Rosales > Rosaceae > Prunus > Prunus campanulata. The sequence continues at coordinate 10,181,923 of CM067213.1, forward strand.
AAAAAAATTACTAACCGTGAGTGTTGTAGTTTGCTTTGTAGCCGGAGCTCTAATGCTCGGCATGTTTGTAACAACATCGATTTCTAAACCAGCACAGCTTTTGCTACCCTAACCCTAAAAACAGAAGCCCTCGAAATCAAAGAGAAGGAGAAACCAGTTGAAACAGATCAAAGGCGCTGCTGCATTTCAGAGTCTTCGTCTTCCAAAAATACAACACACGAAATTTCTCGAAGCTTCAAAATCGCAGTGCTAGTTCACTACAGATTTCGTAAAAAAATGCCTCTACATTTCAAGAAGCGACATTTTCGTTGGAAACTGAAGAACGAATCAAGAAACGAGAAAACGCGGAACGATTCAACGACGCGTTTCGGCGTTCGAGAGGCCGAGAGAGAAAAAGACAAGATCTTTGTGAACCGACTGGAGAAAGGGAAAAGAATCGGTGCTCTCCGGCGTATCGTACAGCAGGCAGCAGATATGTAACGTAGTGTAATAATGAGCCAACTGGTTACTGGGCAAGCCAATTAAGGCGGGTAATGAGGAGAGAGATGGGACTGGAGGAGAGAGTGGAGCTAGACAAGAGAAAGATGGAAACGGGTGGAACAGTGAGATGGAGCGTCGTGTAATGATCGTGACCGTTGGTTTGTTTACAGAGGGATAGGATGGGGATTGTGGGATTTGTGTGGGGATGTTTTGGGGAGAAGGGAGCATTTGGGTGGTGATGTTGTTGAGAGTGTTTGGTTGGTCTTCAACTTTTTTGGGGACAATGATTTTTTATGATTGGAAAAAGTGGGTTTTTTAAACAACCTTTTTTGGGGTTTGGACAAAACTCAAAAGTGGAAAGGGAAGGCATGTGAAGGGGATGGTAATCTTGGCTTGAGTTGCATGCACGTGTGTGGGAAATGTTTGTGTTGTGAATGGAACTTCTTAGATCGACTGTGGTTTTGCCCTCTTTCTTTTTTGGTGTCTTTTACAAATAGGGAGGAGAATTTCGAATGATTAGAATCTTTTAAACGGAAAAGTATAATCACTTTGCGTAATGGAGAGTTTTCAACTTTGAAATGTATTTTCAAGGTCCAAAAGAGGTTTTGTTTTTATGTAGTGAGATTAATACAACAAAGCAATCACCACAAACACCACTTTAAGTGAGTAATGGAGGTAATTTGCTCCCATTTATGACCACTTTTAATTACAAACTCAATACTACAAGAAATAAGATAATGGGTTTAAATAGCATATGTGGGTTAGATCAGTTGGTCAGCTTGCCCCCTTGCACCAAGTTCGAATCCCTCTCTACATATTAGATTAATTTAGAGTATCAAAAAAAATATTAGTTTCAATAAAAATATCACTTTCATAGGAAAATGCTTGGCTTCTTACATTCGAATACTAATCATAGTTTGACGTATGTGCATAAATGTTTCGTTTTATAATTTTAGTGAGAGGGGAAAGTTTCAATAAAATATGAAAGCGGTGAAATATTGATTTTTGAAAGACAATATTGACCAAATATTTTAAGTTGCAAATAAAATGTTTTGAATACAAACAATAGTTTAAACTACAAGGGAAAGGGGGCTTTCTCACACACACACTACCAAGGTATCGTAGGGCTTCGAACCTAAGATCACTTGTCTTTAAGTCAAGCTCTTTTTCCACTAAACTTAGACCCCATTGGCACAAATAAATTGTTTACATAAAATGCACAAGAAAATTTCTGTAAAAGAAAATTAGCATGTTTAATATTATCACAATTTAATCAAAGAAGTATTCCGAAAAAAAAAAAAAAATCAAACACATTATCAACATTTATAGTAGGCAAATCATACCAAATAGTTGCTCAACTTCGACCATTACCTCATTTTGGACTTCGAATTTTATAGCAATAATTTTAGCCCTTATATTTTGAGGCATGTGTTTTGTTGTAAGGACAAATCCTATTCTTTGTTAGAGCACTTCCACCCATTTTTTTATGGCAAAGGGTAAGGGTGGTTACTTTTCATATGAATAGTGTCTACCCTAGCTTTTTTTTTTTTTTTTTTTTCGCCCCTTTTTTGGCTATCCCACCTATTGTCATGGCAACCCAATAATAATCACTATTCACATAAGATTAATTTTATTTATACGTATGAGATTAATAAAAAAAATTAATTTTTTTTCAATTTTTTTCTTCGCTGACGTTAGTGCCTTCATGCAGCAACTCAGGCTACTCTTGCCTTTGGGCTTGCCCAATCTTAATGGAGCCCACCACTTGCTCGGGTTTTAATTGCTTGGTGGTATGGTTTTTTGCTTTTGAGGGGACCTTTTGCCATGACAAATGACATAGGTGGAAATGCTATTAGAAATCTCACGCCTTGCATGTGACCACTAAACAAGGTCATTTTCATCACTCCAAATCATTCAAAAAACAATTTACCTTCACAACTCTAATTTTGGGAGAAAGAGAGGGGGAAGGGTTAAGGGTTAATTGGCATGTGTAATGACCTAGAGAAACTGAATGTCATTGGTTTAGTAGATGTGCAAGGTATGCGCTCACTTCTCTAACAAAGGTTAGAACTTATAATTTATAATTTTTTTTCTTTATTAATAGATGAGGTGACATTAAAACTTAAAAACTCTTATAATATTAAAATTTATCATTACACAGCTAACGAGTTCTAGCCCAATGAAAAATAGTCTTTACTTGCATATCAATAATTTTATATTTGAGATCTCATGATATCTTAGTAGTGTGTGTGTAAAAAACCCTTAGCTAGTCAGTAGAATTTTATCCTTACTCTAAAAAGTCCAGACAAAAAACAAACATGACTCACTAAGCTTTGTTTTTGTTTGTTGAACTCGAGTGGGTTTCCGAGAAGCCAAACTTCATTAAAGTAATAGGGTTTGTTTTTTAGGTACTGGGTTTGGCATCAGACATAAATAAATGAGTGATAAGATTGGGTGGGTTCACTTGTCAAATGATCCAAACTCCAAACGTTCCACTTCCAAGCAAATTTCATTTTTTATTTTTGGGCTTCTAGACTGCGATTTTTTATTATAAATATTTTATTTTTCTTTATTCTTTCTTCTTCTTCTTCACGCTGTGAATGCATGAAGAATGTGTAATTTAAGCATTTTTAATTTTAATTTTGCTTCAAGTGTAGATTAAGTATTTGATTATAGGTACAACTGTACAAAAGGCGTTGGGTAATACAAGCATGTCGAAGAGTTTAAATATTGATCAGTATTTCATTAGGTGTGCGAGGATCCAATTAAACTAAAAATTGATGTCCTAATATGTCCAGAACAAGCCCAGCTGGATCTGCTGTGCCGTGCCTGAGAGGTGCAGCAGCAGGACATAATAAGAAGCTCCATATTCTTCTTTTTCGTTTCTTTTTGCCCTATACTTTTTCTTTAGGAACTAAATTTATATCTCAAGGAAAGCAAGGGGCTTGTAATTCGAGTAGTTGAGAACTATTATTCATGCACCCGAAGTACTGAGTTCGAATCCCCTCCCTAAATAGCACTTGTATCAAAAAATTTATATATCAAGGAAACAAAATATGCAAAAATAGTTTATTAAATTCTTTTAGATAACACTATTTTGTTATCGCTGACCAATAATTCTATAACATTTGGCATAACATTATTGATCGAGGATAGCAAAACAGTGTTGTACCTGTTGCAACTAAGTTTTTCTCGTACAATGGGCTTATAAAGGCCAAAGAAATCCAGACTTCAAGTTCAAGAAATAAGGCCCACTTTCAATATTAAACCCAAATTAGCCGTTGAGAAAGCATTGAGGAGGACATGAGAAAGTATACAAAATGCATTAATATACAAATTTTAATGTGATGATGATTCCATTGAAATTTGAATATGAATAAAATCCCTCAAATTAGGATAATTACAGAAAAATTGAATCCATGGGAGAAATGTGATTATGATTCCTATTATGAGATTTGAATGTCAATAAATCCCTAACTGATTACCTCAATAACTATTTTAATTGTTTTAATGACATATTTACCATTATTGTTTCGTAATAAATGGAAACGTTGAACAAATACAGGTAATATTAGCAGCTGGACAAATATTTTGGTATTAATGCCAGATTATGATGATGATTTGTTTAGGCCTAAATTATGCGCGCTAGCCTATTTAGTATTGGGCTTTCTACTAGACAGTCTGTGGGCCTTATTTGTCAAAAATGCAGATTCAAAGAAAGGAGGGATGAACTTGAACCAATTACCCAAAGTATTTTCTTCAAATTGGAACTTAATTACCACCAATGGTAATTAAATTCACAAGTTTAAAATTGATTGGTTTAAATATTTACCTGGTTTATAGTTTTTAGCTTAAGAGAGTTGAACACTACCGTTGGTAACTCAAAATCAAATTGACAACCTTAAGGCTAGAAAGGCAAAAGCAGTTCTCCTAACATAACTGGTAAATATTATGTTGATTATTTTTGGCTTCTCTGTCGACTGATTCCCTAAATGCCTTTCTAAAAGAATAATTACTTCCTAAGCACTTATCTATTAAGTGATCAGTGGTGTAATACTTTCCAGTTGTGATTCTTCAAATATCGAGGGATCATCATCATGCATTCGCCTATAAATATAAGGGTATTGGGAATGGAAAGAGGACCTCCAATCAAACAACCGAAAAACACACAGCCAATCAATCAAACAACCAAACAAACCAAATCAAACAAAGCAATCAGTCAAACTGATAAACACAAAAGATCATACGATCTCGAGAGTCTTCAAGACCAAAAGAAAACAAGCAATCTTTTCTTTGAAGAAGTTTAGTTCAGAAGAAATACAGGTAATCAAGCTTACAGAGTCAATCGAGCTCAAGAAAGAAGCTCATTCAGAAGAAAAATAGATTTCTCTCGTTGCAAATGCAATTCAGATCAACATAATCAAGCATAACTCAGATTTCTGTTTTTACAAATCTGGTTCACTAACCAGAACAAGTACTGAAGTGCAATTCGAGACCAACCATTGTCAATCCAGACGTTGTCAGTCCAGCCTTTGTCAGTTCAACCACTTTCAATATAGGAATTGTCAATCCAGTCCAGTCCAGATAGAAGCAGTTTTCTCAACAAACAGAACATGTGCAAATTCACAGTTCCGCCTACTTTTCAAGCCTATCTGATTACAGCTCTGCCAATAAAGTCATTGGTATCGATTCCCAACTGATCCACATTAGTTGAAGGTATTGATGTGCAATGCATTTCCTTCCTTTTTTTTCTTTTTTTTTTTGGTGATAAACTAATAGATAATTGACTAAATAAACATCCACCAAAGTTTTAATAAAAATTTCCAAGTTTTTCTTACAATTTCTGTCATTTTTATTTAATTTTTATCAATATTGATAACATCCCGATATTTCCATTGGCATTTTCGTGTTTTTGGACTATCGATATTCCCGATACCATCGATATTTTAGACTTTGTTGGTGACTAAAGGCTTCAGTCACTAAAAATGCATGTTTTGGTGACTTTAGTAATGGATAATGCTCTAAACCATCGATAACCAAAAATTGGGAAAAAACAATTTTTTTAAAAAAGATCACAGTATCTATGTAAAGCGTATAGCCGGTCCGCTCTACTATTTTTCAAAGAAAGTAAATAATAAAAAAAAGGACCCCCGTACAGCTGAGCGGCTATACTCTTTTTAAAAAAAATTGCCGAGTATAGCCGTTCGGCTATACGATTTCTTGAAAAAAAAAAAAAGAAACAGTAGAGCCGTGCGGCTACAAAGAGGGTAGTATAGCAAAGCGGCTATACCCTCTAAGCATAATATATTTAAAAGGCGTATAGCCGGGCGGCTAAGTTTATTAAAAATATATATATATAAAAACCCTTCTATTTACATTAGTTTATACTTTATAGATATTTATTTGCTAGTTTCGATATATATACTTTATAGATTTAAATGTTTTAATATATATTATTTTTATTCAATACTATGCGAAAATTATATGTATAATACGTGAATTTTGTGTGTATTATTGAAAATTTTGTAAAAAACCAAGTGTATTAAACAAGAAAATTATGTATATATGTGTACAATACGAGTATTAAACGTGAAAATGCTAAATTCTTTATATGGTTAATAACTCTAGAAAAGTAAAAACTCAAAAGGGGACAATAGAGCAATGGATAATGCTCTAAACTATCTATGTAACAAGTATAGCCGCCCGGCTATATTATTTTTAAGGCTATACTTTTTTTTATTTTTTAAATCCTTAAAAAAAAAAAAAAAAAAAAAAGACCGGCCTAGCACTAGAGATTCGGCGCCACGTGTCGAAACCGTATAGCCGTGTGGCTATGCTATTTTTTATAATAAAAAGGGTAGTATAGCCGCCCGGCTATACGATTTTTGAAAAAATATATATATAAAAAGACCCCAGCAAAGCCGGTCGGCGATACTCTTTTTTTTAAAAAAAAATCCCGAGTATAGGCTATACTATTTCTTAAATAATTAAAATAATTAAAAAATTAAAATTAAAATGTATAAAAAAAAAGAGGACTGCCCAGCGCTAGCGCCCAACTAGCGGTTCGGCGCCACATGTCAAAACAGTATAGCCGTTCGGCTATACGATTTTTAATAATAAAATAAGGTAGTATAGCCGCCCGGCTATACCCTCTAAGTATATTATATTTAAAACGAGTATAGCTGCGTGGCGATACTCTTTACGTAGATACTGTGATCTTTTTTTAAAGAGTAGAGTCACAGCACCTCTCAGTTGTGACAATGTTGCAGCACCTCTCCATTGTGATAATGCCCTCACATTTCCTTTGTCATTCTCATATTTCTTAGCTTGTATGACAGACGAACCCGTAGGTTTAGTGGTTTCGACTGGGACGACATTCCTTTCAGTAGTAAGTACACATCAATAATAGGGTCTAGTTACTATGATATACAATTCATCCATATATCACAAGATAGAAATAAAAGATTGAGTAACATTCGGAGAAAACTTAACTTGAACTGTCAAAAAATACCAATAGGCACCAATATATGCAAAAGCACGAAATGTAACGTAAAGAAGAAATGAATTACCTGTAGAGCTCTGCAAAAATAGCTTGCAGCTTGTAAGATCCATAAATGTCACCTACCTTTTCCCCATTTAGTTAGAAACGGAATGCTGGCTGCAGAAAAAATGCACACAACAGCAAAGTAAATTTCTACTTTCAGATGAAAGCAAGGCTGAATTATATTTAGACCCTTAATCAAACTGCTTAGACCCTTTCCTGCCAGCTAAGTATAGTATGTTAGCTATGTATTATAAGCTATCAATTAGCATATGGTAAGAAATTCAACACAATTTTTTTCATTGTATACTAAAAGCAAAGGTTAAGTACATGAGTAATTAGATCAATCAGCAAAGTACGGGCATTTACTAATTCTTCTATACACAGCTGCATGACGAATGATAATTACAATGTGGAGAAAATTAACACTCTAGGAAGCAGTTAACACATAGATAATGAAAATAAATTTGTTTTATGAGGTAAACCGTTCATGTTTTGCCCAGAACTCGTATTGATCAGGTAAGCATTCAAGCAGAGATGAACCCTATCGATCACAAAAAAACCGAAATGTATTCATCTTTAACATCCGTACGTTGTTCTAAAATGATTACAATGCCATACCACAGGAGTACCGATAACCTTATATATGGTTACATGAGGGAATCTCTCCCTCATGTAATATATATAGGAACCAATATAGAAACAAATTTTAATTGGATTGTAACTAATGACACACATTTAATTTGGAAATATCTCCAAATGGATGTAGGAATTAATTTGGAAACTTTTTTTAAAATTTAACAATAAATTCAGATTTAACATACCTAATCGGTTTATTTAATAATTAAAAAAACTTTATTAAATAAAAAAAATGTTTTTTTAAATAATTTACTTATGAAGTATACGTGATTAATTATCTATTATCTATTATATTATTATTTTATAAATATAATCGTATACATACCATTTTATGTTGAAAAAATTACGTACCTATTACTTCTTTTACCAAAAATAATGTACCTAGTATGAAAATAATTTATCTACCTGTATTGGACATATACAAGATATATAGGGTAAATTTGTAGGTACATTATATTATACTAGCCCCTTGGCTTGGTTTTCTTTTTTCTTTTTTCTTTTATTTTTAGAATTAAGAAAAGATAACATGGGTAGTTATGTTCCATAAAAGTAGGACATGTTATCTGATTTTTTTTTTAATATGAAAAAAATGTGAATTTACGATATTATCCTCATTTAATTAATAATTTCAATTCTTAATCTTTGAATCTGATATTTTGAATGTTTCACCATTCTCTGCCTTTTACTTTATATATATAGATTAGATCAATTTATATAATAGTAAACACCAATTTATATATATAAAAAAAAGATGATTAAGTGATTCACTATCCTTGTTGCACACACAAAGCTTTGACTAATGGTATGATCTATACTAAAAAGCACATAAAAAGAAAAAGTGATAAACCAAACATCTTGTTTCAGGCATTCACTACAATCAACAACGGTTTTCTAATACAATAGCTATAGAATATTGAGTTCTACCGTCCTCATTACGACGAAATTTCATCATTTTCGAGTACCTGTAGCCCATCTTTTAATTGACTCACTTGTCTAATTTATTTCTTTTGATTATAAAAGACGTCAACAGAGGAGATGATTCGAACTTGAACCTTAATAACCCCATGCTATTTTTCACAAGCACACCTTTTCTCTCTTGATAAGACCAGATTTGAAATGAACTCATCAATATTATTGCTTGAACTTCCACCTTCATCCACTGCCTTTCTAGCCAATTCTTTCCACTCAAGGGCTTTCCTTTGCATTTCTTTCCCTCTCTCTCCCTCCATTATTTCACTTATGCAATGCTCTACTTCTTCCTGCCTAACCACCCCTTTCTCATCAGCCAAAGCCTTGACCCCAATTTTCCACACATCCATAATAAACTTGGCATTTGTGCTTTGGTCAGTCCATTGTGGCAATGCCACAACTGGCACCCCCAAACTGAAGGCCTCCAAAGTAGAATTCCAACCACAATGTGATATGAAGCACCCAACAGCCTCATTTGCCAAAACCTCCAGCTGGGGGCACCATGAAACCACCAAACCCTTCTCTGATGTCTCCTCTACAAACCCTTTTGGGAGCTTTGCTGCTTCTGCTTCTCTAACCACCCACAAAAACTTGCTTTTGCTCCTCCTCAAACCCCAAGCCAGTTCCTCCATTTGCTCAACTCCAAGTTGCGCTGCGCTGCCAAACGCGACATAAGCAACCGACCCTTTTGGCTGCTCATTTAGCCATTTCATGCAGGCATCATTGTTGGTGTTGAAGAGGCTGACACCATATTGTTTGTCATCCTCAAGTCTCTTGTCCAAGTAATGGGATGGTATGGTTGGTCCAATGGTCTTCAATGGCAGAAACGTAGCCATCCAATCCACCACCTGTGCAAATTTTAAGCAAAATATATAAATTAAAATGAAACATCAAAATCTTACCTAAACTTAGCACCCAAAAATCATATCAAAGCCAAAATTAATCATAACTAAAACACAGCTTTCTCATGTTCTTACTTGCTCTTCCAACTCATAAAATGTGTTGCATATAGAACCCAGTCAGCTTTTTCAACATTTGGAAACTGACCCACAAGCATTTTATAGACAGCAGGGTAAGTCCCCAATTCATACACATAGGATGGCATGTCAGAAGGGACAAGTGGAGGCAACCCAGGAAGCAAAATTTGAGACTGACTAAGAGGAAGTTTGAGTTCACCTTTGTAGACATTGTACAAAATGTTGTTAACAGCACAAGACTGAGTGAAGAAAATAGCCCCAAATATACCAAACTTGTTGGCGACATCTAAAGGCCAATGCAGGAATGCATCATAAACAATGCAATCAACTGGGCACCCTGAGCTTGAAAGCTTCACAAGGAGCTGAGCTAGAGTTTGTGAACCCACTTGACAAAGGCTCTCCAAATAGGCCTCTAAACTTTGAGCATGTTTAATTCCACCCTGGTCAGAACCATCTGAAATGGTCTCTAGGGCATTGTAACTACAAGATCCTGATGATTTTTCCATAATTGTGTTGTGGTCAAAAATGGTAGTGACCAGTGTGACTTTGACCCCTTTTTGATGTAAAAGCTTGGAAAATTGGAGCATATGGGATTAATATGGCCTTGTTGGGTAGGAAAGGGTAAGACCAAACAATGAGCTTTGTAGGCCCTCGGTATTTCCTCCATTGAAGATGAACTTTGTGGAAGATGGGTTTAGTTTGGCCAATTTAGATCTAGATCTGGAGCTAGCCAATTTAGATATAGGTCATCTTCATGCTTTAATTTTTCTACACATTTTCTTGCACATGCACATTGACCTTGTATTAAAGTCATCACTTAAAAAAAAGAGAGAGAAGTACAAGCTAGTTATGACAAGTGCTGTGTTAATTGCCATTATGTTATTCACTAATTTGATCTAAAAATGTGTGATCCTGACATTATCAAAATAGAAATTAGTTTTTAAAACTGACATTAAAAAAAAAAAATTGTTTCTGAAACTTAAGATTCATATTGAAGCCAAAGGAAATTACTAAAACACAGCTTTTCCCATGTACTTACTTGTTTTTCCAACTCATAAAATGTGTTGCAGAGCACCCAATCAGCTTTCTCAACATTGGAGAACTGACCCACAACCATTTTAAAGATGGCAGGGTAAGACCCAAAATCATATACAAAAGATGGCATGTCAAAAAGTTTAAGTGGTGGCAACCCAGGAAGTGAAATTTCAGACTGGTCATCAACAATAGGAAGTTTGAACAATCCTTTGTGGACATGGTACAAAATACTGTCCACGGCACAAGATTGAGTGAAGAAAGAAGCCCCAACAATCCCATATTCCTTGGCAACATCTAAAGACCAAGGCATCATTGAATCATAAACAATACAATCAACTGGGTATTCTGAGCTTAAAAGCTTCTCAATGAGCTGAGCCAGAGTTTGTGAACCCACTTGCCAGAAGCGCTCTAAGTAGGCATCTACACTCTGTGCATGGGCACTCCCTCCTTGGTCATGCCCATCTGAAATGGTCTCTAGGGGAATATAACTACATCCTGATGTTTTTTGCATTAATTTGTTGTAGGCAAAAATGGTAGAAACCAATGTGACTTTGACCCCTTTGTGATGTAAAAGCTTAGAAAATTGGACCATGGGATTGATATGGCCTTGTAGGTTGGGATAGGGGAAGACCAAACAGTGAGCTTTAGAGTCTGATCTCTGCCTTTTCTCCATTGAACTAGTTTGTGGAAGATGGGTTTGGCCAATTTAGCTCTAGATATGGAGGTGGGTTGCAGAGTGGAATTTGTGGTTGGTTCCATTTACATGTACATGTACATCCACAAAAAAAAGTCATCGGTTTGTTTTATCTCCTTTGTCTTTGTTATTTGTGCTATCGTATACTGCATGTGAATGTGGGTGGACGACAAGTATCCATTCATATTATTACACATAAACTGTTAAATCACGTCACTATATTCCAGTACCACACAATAATTACTCATATCTTTACTATTTGTTGCATCTAATCTCATTCACTATTAGAGAGTATTGGGGTGATATTAGTTGTCATCACCAATAAAAGTGATTATTCAAGAATTAGTAAACTCAGCACCAAAAAAATAAACCGTACAAAATCATGCATAAAACATCAAATCCACCTTCAGCCATTATGTTAATTACAAACAGGTCCTAATGTTTAATAATCCATGTGAAGCATTGATGTGATATAAAAATGTAATCCTAGCATTACCAAAATAGCAAATTTTTTTTTTTGAAACATGAAAATCATATAAAAAAAACCCTATAAAGAATGAAAATGACTGAAAAACACAAAAACTTTCTCATGTACTTACTTGTTCTTCCAACTCATAAAATGAGTTGCATAGGACCCAATCAGCTTTGTGAATGTTGGAGAACTGACCCACAACCACTTTATAGATACCAGGGTAAGACCCAAAATCATAGACAAAAGATGGCATATCCGAAAGTTCAAGTGGTGGCAACCCAGGAAGTGAAATTTCCGACTGGTCATCAACAACAGGAAGTTTGAGCAATCCTTTGTGGACATGGTACAAAATATTGTCAACAGCACAAGATTGAGTGAAGAAAGAAGCCCCAGCAATCCCATATTTCTTGGCAACATCTAAAGACCAAGGCACCATTGAGTCATAAACAATGCAGTCAACTGGGAAGCCTGAGCTTGAAAGCTTCTCAATGAGCTGGCCTAGAGTTTTAGGTCCTACTTGCCAGAAACGCTCTAAGTAGGCATCGATGCTTTCAGCTTCTTCCCTCCAGCCTTGGTCATAGCCATCTGAAATGGTTTCCAGAGCAATGCAGCTGGATCCTGATGATCCATGCATTAATGTGTTGTGGATAAAAATGGTTGTGACCAGTGTGACTTTGATTCCTTTGTGATGTAAAAGCTTAGAGAATTGGAGCATGGGATTGACGTGGCCTTGGAGGGTTGGAAAGGGCAAGACCAAACAATGAGCCTTGCGGTCTCTCTGTGCTTTCTCCATTGAACTTTTCTCTTTTTTTTTTTCTTTGGGTTCTGGATCTGGAGTTTGGTCAATATATAGTCATGTGCAAGGACTAAAATATCAATAATATCGATGATATTATCGTTTTTTAGGTATAGAACATTTTGGAACATATCCATACACATATCATATAAGTATCGATAATATCATAAAATATCAACGTCGATAATTTCTCTCATACTTCAGCAACATTTGGCCAAAGTATCGATAATATCGAGATGATATCACAAAACCCCCTGAGGCTATAATATCGATAATATCGAGATGATAAAGATAGTGAAAAATTTGAAGAGTTATTTACACTAATACCCCCTGAGGTTTCTTGTGTTTTCACAAAACCCCCTTAGGTCTCAAAACTTACACGAACACCTCATGAGATTTTAGTTTGTTTTCACAAAACCCCATTTTGTTGATTGTTGGTCCAAAAATTGATGATTTCATTGAAGAAAAAAAAATATTATGCAAATGATAAAATTAACCCCAATGAAGTATATGCAATCTAATCTCAAAGGCCAACTATGGGAGCAAATAAATCCGACGACCAATCAGGAGGCACCACATGAAAAAAGAGCAAACCGTAAGAATATATTATTCAAATCAATATTCTGATTTAATAATATATTTAATATGAGAGTTACCTATTTAGGTTGAAGGAATAAATTCCATGAATTCCCTCAATCTATTTATTTCCTTCCATAACTTCCCTCAACCCAATTAAGAATAATTCTCCATTATTCCCCCCTTAATTGTAAAATGAATGTTACGAGAAAGGAAAATCTATTTAAGCTAAATGGAGGACACAAATAAGGTAACTCTTCTTCACTCGAAAAAAAATCCCAAAAATTACTCTCTCTCTCTCTCTCACTCTCTCTCTCTTTCTCTCTAGCCAAAATTAGGTTTAATAATATATTTAGTAGGGAAGTTACCTATTTAAGTTGAAGGAATAAATTCTCTCAATCAAATTATTATTCAAGAAATGAATAATTCTCTTTAAGGAGGATTATTCCCTCCTTAAATGGAAAATAATAGGTTACAAAGATGAGGCTATTTAAACAAGAGGAGAAGATGAAGAAGGTAATTCTGAACTTCTTCCTAACTTGGGAAAACCCTAGAGATTACACACCTACCTCTCTTACCTACTCGGCTCCCAAGCCACTTATCTCTACTACAAGAAAAAACCTCTTCAGCGACCAACCCAATTTTGGTCGCTCCAAAAGGAAATTAGCGACAAACCTTCTGTAGTTGGTCGCCAAAGGTTTCGTAATATTAAGGCATCATCCAAGACATGAACAAAATGAATTGCAACCAAATTCTTCAGAAGGGCGACAAAGTTTTTTTGTGGCTATTGTTGCAAATGGCGACCAAAAATAATTTTGGTCGCCATTCATTGAATAGAGTGTGCGCGAAATTGAAAAAATTCTAAGCGACAAAAAAATTGTGTCACTATGTTTGCCAGCGTCGTCGCAAAGCGAAAATTCGAGCTAAAAATTTCGGGGTTTTTGGCGACCATTGATTTTGGTCGCAGATTAGTGTGAGCTAAGAATTAAACCCATCCAAACGACGTCGTTTTGTATATGTTGGCATTTTGGCGACCAAATTATTTTGGGGCTAATTTGAGACTATAAAAATAAATATTCCCCTTCCAACACGCTTGTTATTTCTCTCACTCAGTTCGCATACCCACTCCCCTCATCTAGCACGACCTAACATGCTCCGACGCCGACAGAACAATCCACCACCGACGTCGGCCAAGCACTCGTATGGACATACCCACTCTCTTGCCCCAAGATTTCTGATGGCCTTAGTTATTTTCCACTGTCTCTGCTCCAGACCATCTACCCATCAGTTCTCCAGAATTTTCAGAATCTACAGCCACAACCAAGCAGTGATTCAAAGGTATTTTCTTCTTTTGTTTGTTCAACAATTGTTCTATAGTTATTTGAATTTGATTCTTTCAAAATAAAATCTTTTTTTTTTTTTGGTCTTAATAACAAGGTCGTTGCAACCCCTCAACCATTGAATTGGTGAAGTCCTCCTCTCATGACTTCCTTCATATGGTGCCTTTCTGTTAGGTATGAAGACCATTTGCTCTGTATGATGTGCATTTTGAGTTTTGGAACATGTAAATATTTATTTGGTCATCTATGATTTACTGAAAACTACTTCATACCATGTGGATTGGTTCTTAATGATAATGTTGAATGAAAGGTTAAACAATTAAGGAACGAACAATTAAGGACTGACAAGTAACAAATCTGGTACATGAGTGATTCTCCCAAGTATAGTAGACTTTTGAATTATTTAGAATAAGTAATGAGCCTTTGTGTAAGTGTCTTTAATTTGTTAGATGAGTTTGTAGTCAAACCTAATTGGATTTGCATATAATTGAATTAAAAAAATTGGAAGTTGGAAGTGGGTCCTGTGGGTGTGTATTCGTTTCAAGGTTTCTTTGCTTTTGTCTGCGAGATTATGCTTTATTTTAGTTATTATTATTGTTTTTATTTTTTTGTCAAGGGGACTTATGCTTTTATTGTTTGGGAGAATTTAACTAGGAAAAATAATGTTGTTGTTTTTGGATGACTAGTGAAACTTAAAGGTCGAAGTCATAAGCCATAGACTATTTTGAGTTTGCAGACTAATTTGGTCTCAAGCTCTCCCAAAATATCGTGTCTAACAAATTTTGTTAGTTTTTGCAGTAGCCTATTTGAAACACTTTCTGTGATGAATAATTCATCTATCTCAAGCACCTTTGTGATGAGAGTCGATGTCATAAAAGTTGAATGCTTTAATTTTTTTTGTCTTTTTTGTTTTGTTTCAGGGAAAAGATATATTAGTATGGTGCTCTGTTTGAGGCTTTGAGCCTTCTCTCTCTGTTTTTGTGCTTTGTAAATGTGCAGGATGATACTTAAGAGGGCTATTAGCTTAAGCAATAAAAATAGGCCACATCTCAGTATGTGTCTCATTCTCTAAGGTGGTTATTTCTTTTTCCCATGTAATCAAATCTTCAGAGCCTGTTTTCTCAGTTGCCTTTTCGTCGTTCCTAGGCAATTTTTAGGTGTAATCAAAACAGAAACGCTGCAAGGCCAATGCTTTGAACGTAAGAAAGAAAGAGTTTGATCATACAGGGGTTCACATCCTTTCCTGAAACACATGGAAGCTGCTAAACAGGTTTATAATTTTATGTCACTTTTAATCTTTTTTTAGTTATTATATTGTAATAATTTCAAGTATCTCTAGATTTCTTTTGGTTGGAAAAATGTAAAAGGGTGAAAATCCTACATACATGCAAGTTTTTGACAACCCATGATTTTAGTGCTGACTATGTATCTGGTTTTAGCATCATATGAAGGCCTTATCCATTTCAGAAACTGAAATGCTTGTATATCTTGACAATGGTTTTTTATACTGAAAACTCAGGTTTTTTTATTTTTTTATACCGAAGGGTCTTAATTTTATACTGAATTGGTTGGGTAGACAGATGTGGAATGGAATCAGGTTTTGACAACCTCTCTCTAACTCTCTCTCTGATTTTGTATTAGTGTTTTCCTCTGTTTTCCCTTTCTTTAATTGGTTGTGCTTTGTAACCCAATGTTGCACTGTAGTCTTGTATGTTTCTTCAATGATATATCAAATTGTCCATTTTTTTATAGACACTCTGTATTTCTTTTAGAGTTTTGTTGTTTAGTGCAGGAGAAGCTGCGTAATTGTTGAAACTGCCATTGTGGTTTTTGTTGTAAAAATTTCATAGTTGGTTATTCGATTTAAGCTTTGCCTTTATGTTTTTTTTAATTGTAATTGGTCAATTCAGATTAATACTCTTTCAATAGCTTGTGTTTTCACTTTTAAAGAATTTTTCATGTTATTTTATTTCAATTCAATCCTCTTTTTCTACATTTAGATATCTTTTTATTTCAATTCTTCACTGTATTCTAGTGGAAACTGAAAAGTTGTCGTTCAGTGTTTCTATTTGCATTGAAAACATTAAAACCAATGAGTTATTGCCTTATTTGGGTTTGTGGTTTTCTTTATCTTATAATGTGTTTAGAACAATGTCATTTAGGAGTCTAACTTTACTGAGGTAATATCCTGTTTTTGCATGTCAGATTATTTGAGGAGGTGGAAGGATTTTGCATGCCAGATCATAATATTCTCCTCTTCTCATTACAGTCAATTCCATTTGTTTTCTTATTAACAGCTATAGTGGTTGTCAATGTCATTGTGGTGTTGTTTGTTTAAAGGCGTATTAAAATGGCATACGTGTTTTGTATTGTGTTGAGAAGTTATGCAACCCATGTTGGTTAAGGTATGGATTATACTTTGGATTTTATGATTTATGTTTTCTAATGGGTTTGTGCTATGCATTGGTTTTTCGGAATTGTTTTCCTTCTTCATTTGTGGTATTTGTTATTATCATAAAGGTATGCTTTAGACAGTTGATATTGAGAGGTATGAAAAGTGAATTCAAATTTTATTAAGTTTGTTCAAATACCATTCTCAAACATTCTTAAATATTGATGACCAGTGATCATTTTTTTTATATAGATCCAAATTCTTTTTAATGGCTTATTTAGTTAAGATTGTGAATTTCAGCTTTTGGGAAAAATTTCTTGTAATTGTGTTGTCGAAAATTGTTTGTTTTTGGTCTGTATTTAAATTTTCTTGGTTTTGGCATCTTCTTGACCATTGGCATTTCCTTGCTTTCTTTCTTTTGTAAAGGAAGATGATTGATAAGTTTGAGAAGATCAAGCAACAATTGGCAGAGTGTTTGGGAATTCCACGATATTAGATCACAGTCCTTATCCCATAGGTGTTAAAGATCATGACTACAAAACTTGGAATTACAAAAGGCAAAGGCAAATACATGCATTTTGTTTAGTCGAAACCTAGTCTTAGAGTGGGGAAATAATTACTGCAGAATTTGGGTTTACCAAGGGCAAGAATATGTGGACCTTGGCCTCTCTTCTTTAAGTGACGAGTTCTTCACTCGTTTATGTACAACTTTTGGATACGTTCTTTGTACTTGAATAACTAGTATGCTCTTGTGTACTTTTGAATGAGAGATATTCATGTCATTTTCTATTGATCCATTTACCTAAATTTATTGTTTTTAGAAATTCCAATATGTTAATGAACAAAAGGTTAATATTATCACAAAACAGAATATAAATCAAATAATTAAAAACACTTAAAATATGCAAATTTTAGCGACCAAATGCTGTAGTCACCAAAACCTATTGGAGACGAATCAATCTATTTGGTCGCCCAACCCTTCCTCATTTTGCGCCAAATTTTGGTATTTTTGCGGGAACCAATCTTTATAGGCGACCAAACTTATTACTAAAGGCAACGAAAAAAATTGGTCGCTTAAAGCATTTTGGCGACAAAAATTTATTTTCGTCTCCTAGTACTTTCAGCCACGAGCCTTAGGCGACCAAGTTGGCGACAAAATAATTTCGTCGCTAAAATGTTTTGGCGACGAAATCATAGATTTTAGCGACGAAAGGTGGTGGTCACCAAAAGGAATTTTCCTTGTAGTCTCGTAGAGAAATATCTCAATCCTTTTAGTATTATCTACATCTTCCGAGACCATATTACTGACTTAGACATCGGAGGGCTCTTAGCCACCGCCACATCGGTGGTTCTCCATTGGCCGCCATTTGTCTTGCAAGGAATCTACCAAAGGAACATTCGAGAGAGAAGATTCATCCGCGAATATTCTCCCTGGAGGAAATTTGCACAAACATTTTGGTGCTTTCATTGAGGGCTTCCAAATATACTCAAAATGAAGCTCTTGAAATTTCAACAAGGAAATCCATTTCCTTACGACTAAAAATTTCCTCAAGCCACCCAATGGCTATTCCCCGTGAACCTGTCCCTTTTTTCTGAAAACTAGTTGAGGAACTTATGTTTCTCTTCGTTTGGCACAACATGAAATAAACAACAACCAGAAAATTCAAAGTTTCGGATGCAAGTGTCACATCCCGGGATCGGCTCTGCCGTAGCACGATATTGTCCGCTTTGGGCCCCCCTCTCTGCCCTCACGGTTTTGTTTCTGGGAGCTCACGAGCAACTTCCCAGGGGGTCACCCATCCTGGGATTGCTCTAGCCCCCAACTCGCATAACTTCGGAGTTCCCATGAATTCGAAGCCAGTGAGCTTCCAAAAGGCCTTGTGCTAGTTGGAGGCGGGCATGTACATATAAGGCATATCACCCCCTCTCCGTTGGTCGATGTAGGATCTTACAGCAAGGCTTTGAGTGTCTACCAAAACCCCACAAACATTTTGGTGGTCTCGTTGAGAGCATTGAAATATACTCAAAGTGAAGCTCTCACAATTTTCAATAAGGAAATCTGTTTCCTTTCTATTTATCAAATCCATTTGAAGCATTCGAAACGAGCATGGTGAAAAGTGTCACCACGAGGAGCAAGACAGCTGCCACAAACTCCACTGCGGCACCAAGTCCCCACGATACCGCCACCGAGACTAGCAATTCCCGTGTCGCTCTAGCTGCCTAGCTTGGACCGGTCTTGGAGCAGGTGTGGCACCAAATCCCCAAGGTACCTCTTAAACGTCGTACATATTCACACTTCCGAAGAAGCCCTAGGTCATCATCAACTTGGCTCCACACAATTCTCTCATGCATGCCCAAACAGCCAAGCAGACCTCAATCACAAAGTTGACAAGCTGACAAGGAAAGTCGAGGACCAAAGAAATTTGGTTGATCGGCTACTTAGGCAGATTAACTTGGTTCGAGACTTTGGACTAATGTCCTATAGTGAAGAAAGAAAGCTGGGTGAGCGCACAGGCAGACAACTTGAAAGATCCCGAAGAGATCAAACAAGGACTAGCGGGCAGGAAGGAGGACAAGAACGTGCTGATCAGCACGCTAGAATATCATTAGCATCCGTGAGTCGCAACTAGAGCAGGATAAGCGCTCGTTCGAGACTAGGTTCACAAACTAATGTGCACTCAAGATTGGGGGCACAATCTGATGTCCACACTCAATTGGGCCCTCACTGAAGCATCCGTTCGAGATTAAGCCCACAAGGAGCCCAGTTATGGAACCATCCACATAGGGAACGTGAAGGAAAGCACTCCCCTGTTAGAACATAAAGAACATATTCCAAGCCACATGTTGTGGAGAACTTTTCGCAAGCCCAATCAACCAATACACCGCACCTCCATGCCAGCCGAAGGGAACAAACCCCGCCAACCGATGATGTGGTTGACCAGCGACGCCAACATTATAGACGTCCTCAACAAGAGCCACATGCATTGCGAGTGGAAGACATCGAGAAACTTGTGAATGATCAACTCAAAGGCCTAAAGGTCGAAGGAGATTTGGAGGACGCCCTACACAAGGAAGTAGTCTAAGTGAACTCCTCACCGTTCAACGATGAAATTGAGCAAGCAACCCCACTAAGGAGGTTTTCAACACCTGCTTTCACACTATTCAAAGGGGACTCCGACCCCGAAAGCCACCTCAAGCATTTAAGGAGTGTCATGATACTCTACAAAGGCAATGATGCGTTGATGTGTAAGGTGTTCGCCATGACCTAGTGGGAAGCAGCCCAATATTGGTTTTATACCTTAGTGCCCAAGTCGATCAACAGCTTCAGGGAATTAGCCCTCATCTTCACAAATGAGTATACTTCCTACCAGGCGATCAAGAAGCAAGCTGACCACCTCTTCAACTTGAAGAAAAAGCACAATGAGTTTCTCCGAGACTATGTCAAGAGGTTTAAGGCGGAAAAGTCTAACATTGTGGGATGCGATGATTGAATCGCGTTCTTTGCTTTTAAGAAAAGCTTGCCAACCGAGCATGACTTATATCGTGAGCTGACCATCGCTCCAAGTCAGACACTGGTTAGCGTCTTCGCAACAACGGAATGTTACGCACTTTGGAATGACAAGAGGATCATTGTGAAGAAGGCAGGCAAGTAGGGTGACCAGCCGTCAAATGGAGCAGGACAAAAGAATGGTGGACCATACAATGCGAACGAAGGAGGAAAGCACAAGTCATGGTTAGGAGGCGACTCTTCAACTAGAAAGAGTTACATAGAATTAATGATTCTTATCAATCAAATTCTACACCAAATAAAAGACAAGGCATGACTGAAGAGACCGCCACTTCTGAGATCTGATCTTGCCACAAAAGATACTACCAAGTATTATGCTTTCCACGGAACGCACGGGCACTACACTGGAGATTGCAAGTCTTGGAAAAGACATCTTGAGGAGTTGGTAAGATATGGCCATTCACTGAGTTCGTGGCCAAGAAAGTTTTTTCAGCAGATCGAGGATTGTGATGTAGCCAAGGAGCCTCCACAAAAGGTCATAAAAATCAACACTATCTTAGCCGACTTCGAGGAGTCCGGGATGACCAACAAGGAGAAAAAAATCCCAAGTCTTAACCAGCTATCCAATAGTAGAAGATGATCCTGTTATCAGGTTCTAGAAGAAAGACTTGTTCGAGCTTGATCTACCACATAATGATGCCCTAGTCATCAGCATCCAAGTTGCTCAAGCCAAAACTGATCAAATCCATGTAAACGAAGGTAGCGCAACTAACATACTGCAACTTTCTATTGTCCTGCAGAAGGGCATAGAGAATAAGATCAGCAGGTCTACCAGGTCGCTAACCAGCTTTAATGGTGCAACTTCAATTACTGTGGGAACAATAGATCTAGATGTCTATTCTCCTCTAGTGATCAGCTCGCAGATCTTTATGATCATCGATTCAATCTCCCCCTTACAATGACATTTTTGGCAGACCATGGATTTGCAAGATCGATGCAATCACATGTACTACCTATCATACGCTACCCAATTCTGGGGGTGGTGTTGGAAAAATCAACATCAATCAGGCAATGTCAAGGAGATGTTTAGCCCAAGGGCTGAAAGAAAGTGAACAAGCCCAGTTCATTCCCGTAAGTCGAGGAGACAATGGATAGAAAGAACCCGTAGAAGAAATGATAGAGCTCATTCCCGTAAGTCTAGTAGACTGAAAGGGAAAAGAAACAGTTACTCCTCAATAGCAATTAAAGAACCAGGATCAAGATGAGGGAGTTCGCCCGGAGACTTCTCTCGAAAAAGACGTCAAACTTATAAATATTGATCCTAACAAGCCAAAAAGAAAAGTGTGAATTAGCTCGAGCCTTAGCAAAGAGGAAAATATGGAGCAAACCACTTTCCTCAAAGACAACAAGGATGTGTTTGCATGGTCACCATCTGATATGCTTGTATTGATCCGCATATCATTTGCCACATGTTACATGTCAACCTAACTAGCAAGCCAGTAGCCCAGAATAGATGCAACTTCTCTCCCGAGCGAGTTGCAAATATCAAAGCCGAGACTGACAAGCTCCTAGCTACCGGCTTCATTGAAGAAGTCTCATACTCAGAATCGCTGGCCAACGTTGTTCTGGTGGCAAAAAAAGACTAAGGCAAATGGAGATTGTTCGTAGATTACACCAACCTCAACAAGACGTGCCCAAATTAAAACTTTCCATTGCCAAGAATTGATCAACTCATAGATTCAACTTCTGGCAACCAGCTGCTCAACTTCATGGATGCATACTTCAGCTACAATCAAATTATGATGCACGAGGAAGACAAAACAAAAGCCGTTTTCATAATCGAAAGAGGTATATATTGCTACAAGGCCATGCATTTTGGGCTGAAGAACACTAGGGTGACTTACCAGAGGCTCGTGATGATATGCTAGTCAAAGCTCCTTAACGAGTAGATCACATCAAGAACCTTGCCGAAACCTTCCGCCTGCTTCGAAAAAACTGAATGTAGTTGAATCCAACCAAGTGCACATTTAGAGTCTCATCTGGTAGTTTCTTGGGGTACTTAGTCACTCAAATGGACATCGAGGCCCACTTCAACCAAATCAAGGCCATTCTCAACATGAAGTCACCTGCCACTACGAAAGAAATCCAAAGCCTCACAGGCAAGGCATCAACTCTTAATCGATTTCTTTCAAAATTTATCGATCAGTGCAGGCCGAAAACTGCTATAAAAGCTCAAGCCTTCACAAATTTCATTGCTGAATTCACTATTTCCTCAGCCAAAGAAGGGAAGCTGGCCAACAGAAGTAAGAATAGTTCGAGAGTAGACAAGGATTCCTCCACAGAAACTTACCAGCCTAAAGACATGTGACAGTTGTGTGTAGATGAAAATCATAGGGGAGATGGAGCAAGTGTCATCATAATCACTCCAGAAGGAACTATGTTGGAGCAAGCCATCACACTTGGCTTCCCAACCTCAAACAATGAAGCAGAATACGAGGCATTGCTCGTTGGACTGCGCTTAGCAAAAGAATTATCGATCAAGAGGTTAGCCATTTATTCAGATTCTTAACTTATCACTAATCAAGCCTCAGAAGAGTACATGGCGAAACACCCAAGAATGATTCAATACCACAACAAAGTTCAAGAGCTTTTGAAGTCATTTCCAACCTTTACCATCCAACAAGTTCTTGAGAACACCCATGCAGATGCGCTAGCAAGCCTAGGATCGGCGCTGGACACTCAGTTCAAGCGCTCAATCCCGATCGAGCACCTTGATCAACCAAGCATTAAAGAGGTAAAGCATACCGACTTAATGCAGATAAATGAAGATCCTAGCTGACAAGACCCCATGATCGACTACTTGGTAAATGGAATCCGAGGCAAAGAAGATCCAGTAGAAAGCCGCAAGATACTACATGTAGGACATCAAGCTTGTTCGTATATCATATTCCAGTCCTCATCTCACATGCATAAAGTACTCTCAAACTCTCGAGGTGCTTTGAAAAATTCATGATGGAGAATGTGGAAACCACTCTGGGGGCAAGTCACTCACCCAAAAGGCTCTCAACATAGACTACTTCTGGCCTACCATACGCAATAACTCCATGGAGTATGTCAAAAGATGTGATCGATGCCAATGATACAAGCCAATTCCTAGCCTACCAGCTAAAGTGTATCATCAGCAGAACATCCCATGGTCATTCATGCAATGGGTCATCGACTTAGTTGGTCCAATGCCACCGGCACATGCCAAGAAGGAAATGATGATCGTGGCCACCGACTATTTTACTAAATGGATCGAGGCCGAAGCTTTATCCTCTACTAAAAAAAGCTAGTGTGTAACGATTCGTATGGGAAAACATCATCTACTGTTTTGGCTGCCTACAATCGCTAGTCACTGAGCAGATCACCATATTCATAGCGAAGTATGGAATAAAGCAACGCTTATCAACTTCGAGATATCCACAAGACATCGGTCAAACAGAAGCATCCAACAAGATCGTGTTGGACTGCTCGAAAAAGAGGTTGGAATGGGCCGAGGGAAAATGGGTGGATGAGCTGCCTGGGGTATTATGGGCTTATCACACCACCAAAAGGAAATCAACTGGAGAAACCCTATTTTCCTTAGCCTATGGAACTGAAGCAATCATTCATACTCATATCACTGTTCCATCCATTAGCATCGATGTGGGCAACATTCATCAAAACTGTGAGCAGATGAAGGTCAACATTAACATGCTCAAGGAGGAACGAGAAAAGGTCATTGTACGAGTTGTGGCTTATCAGCAACAAGTGATGTCTTATTATAACAAAAAGGTCAAGGTTAGACAATTCCAACTCGGAGATCTTGGGCTAAGAAAAGCCTTCACCACGGCACATAGAGAATGATCGAAGAAAATGAAGCCTAGCTGGGAAAGCCCCTATGTGGTTAGCAAACCTAGGGGTAGAGGAAGCTATACACTAGACACTTTGGAAGGAAAAGAAATTCCAAGGCAGTGAAATGCTTATCACCTTCGAACGTACTATCCTTGAGGCTTCTGATCAGCAACTTAGTCCCCAGCAGATGACTAAGTCTACTCCACTTCTGATCAACAACTTAGTCCCAGGTAGTGGAATGCTTTCATTCAAAAAAGTGTTCGAGAAATATTCATTCCTTAGCAGACGACAGTCACGTGGTTAGCAGATCACAAAAAGACAACTTCGAGAAGTCCAACTTTGAACATTTGTCACCCTCAGCAGAGGATGACACCCTTTCCATAAGGGTGGGTAAAAAATTCTTGCCTCCTTATGGAGATGCACTAGGCCAAGCACATGGTAACTCACTCGGCGGCTAATTAACCTGTTAGCTAAGCCACGTGGTCAACATATCACAAAAAAGGTGAATTCGAGAGGTTCTTCAGCATCTGAACAGAATAACTCCAACGTTTCAGTATGATTAACATACTAACTTAGGCATGAGAGATTCTACAACCTTAAATATTCATCTTTCCATGTGGTTCCTAAGGATAACAAAATTTTAACTCCGGTTAACCTTATATTTCCACCAAGTATGCAAGAGTTTCGATTTTGCATATTAGGAATCCATGAAAGAGGTCAGTCAAGCTTCTGGTCCCTTATGTAAGAGGCAGCTCAACGCTCTGGTTATAGATGTCCACCAAAACAGGTAGCAGGTCTACCGAAGAGACAACTCAAAGCATTGACCATAGTTGTCCACTTTCAAAACGTGAGCAGGCGACAAAAGCAGCCAACAGACTCAACACAAATTTTGGTTAAAAACATTAACTGAAATTGCAAATGGCAAAGCGGCCGACAGGCTCAAGTTCAACAAATAGATATGGTCAACATAGACCAATACTTAAAGAAAAATAAAGCTACAAAGCTACAAAGATGAAAAGTCTTCATTTACTTTGAGACTTTAGCAGGTGACTACCCCTTGTTGACATCCTCCTCAACTTTAGTCTCATCAGCCGTATGCTTTTCGACTCCAGCCTCATCGGCTACCTACTCATCGGCCACACCTGTGACGGAATCCTACTCACCTTAAGCAATTGACTCCTCAAAAAGAGTAGCTCAAACTTTTTCAATGAGTTGATCATCCGAGTCAAGACTTGTTGTTTCCATCTTTCAACATATCTAGTTGAGGACAGACTACCTTCCTTCTTTCGATGCAACCATGTCCAGCTGGAGATCAAACATTTTACTCATCTCGTCAACTGCAAGCAAAAGACAGAAGTCGGTCAGTCACAGATACCAAAAAAAAAAAAAGCCAAGTAAAGCATATCAGTAGATCGAGATATGCCGAGGCAGAACTTAGTAGGAACCCGAGGGCCATCATTCACATCACCCTCCCATCTTTCACTAATCTCAAGCACATCCATACTCCTAGCACTAAGGAGCTCAACTCCAAGGAGGAATCAAATTCAACTCTCAAAGGGAGCCCAACATGTCCCACATGTCCCATACGTGACATGCAGAAGCTGTGGGGCATTTGTGAGAGCAAATAAATCTAATGACCAATCAAGAGGTGCCACGTGGAAAAAGAGAAAACCCTAAGAATATATTATTCAAATCAATATTATGATTTAATAATATATTTAATACGGGAGTTACCTATTTAAGTTTAGGGAATACATTCCATAAATTCCCTCAATCTATTTATTTCCTTCCATAACTTCCCTCAACCCAATTAATCAAGAGAGGAATAATTCTCCATTATTCCCTCCTTAATTGGAAAATAAATGCTACGAGAAAGGAAAATCTATTTAAGCTAAATGGAGGACACAAATAACTCTCTCTCTCTCTCTCTCTCTCTCTCTCTCTCTCTCTCTCTCTCTCTCTCTCTCTCTCTCGCCAAAATCCTCCCCTACTCTCATACTCGTGGTTGACCAGCTCAGGCTGTCGCCACCTCTCTTACCTACTCAGCTCCCAAGCCACATATCTCTCCCGTAGAGAAATATCTCCATCTTTTCAATATTATATGCATCTTCCGAGACCATATTACTGACTTAGGCATCAAAGAACCCTTAGCCACCACCACACCAGTGGTTCTCCGTTGACTGCCATTTGTCTTGCATGGAATCTAGCAGAAGAATGTTCGAGAGAGAAAATTCATCCGCGAATATTCTCCCATGAGGAATTTTCACAAACACCAACTTTGTCATTTGGAGAATTTTTTTTGGTATAAAATCATCAATTTTTGGATGAAAAAACAATGAAAAGGTGTTATATGAAAACAATTTAAAACCTCAGGGGGGGTTCTTGTAATTTCTAAAACCTCAAGCAGTTTTGTGAAAAAGCCGAAAACCTCAGGAGGTTTTAGTGTAAATAACTCAAATTTGAACCTTACAGGAACTTTATGTGGTACTAAGTCACTCATGTATCTTACCATGCAATGTAAAAAATGTAAAATATTGTAGTAAATCATTATAAATAATTGATTATGGTGTATTTTATCTTCTTTCATTAATTACTACATATTTTCTACACTTACAGTGTTTGTCAGCTTGCTATATAATCAACTTAAATCAGTTAAACCCGTCATGTAATGCATTTCCTTCCAATTTTTTGTGTTAGAGTAATAGATAATTGACTAAATAAACACCATCCAAAGTTTCAAGAAAAATTTCCAAGTTTTTCTTACAATTTCCGTGGTTTTTATTTAATTTTTATCGATATTGATAATATCCCGACATTTCCATCAAAATTTCCGTATTTTTGGACTACTGATATTTTCAAAACCAACGATATTTTAGACCTTAACTCATGTGGTGGTGGAGTGTATTTGGTTAGCTGTACCAATTTTTCCGAACATTAATAACTCATGGTGTTGATTTCCACATATTTTCTATCTATATACTAATGAAGGAATCTAGATCCTATGTCCCCAAAATGCTTGTGCCCTTCTCGTCCCCTTGATCTTGCTCCAAATTCTGTCAATGTGCACACTGATAATTTGTCGATACCTTATTGCCAATATCAATGTGCATACCGACAATCTTATCTGGGCTTTAATTAATGACGGGATATCCTGCAGAGGATTTTTGTCTCTTATAAATATGAGTTTTTATTTACAGACCCAAAAGGAGAAAAAAAAAATTAAGTTATGTTATAAGCACAATTTAATAGTGAATCATCAAAATGCAGATTACATAAAGTTCTCCAATGAAAAGCATGGCTCAAGAAGTAATATATACAAGAGGGCCAATCATTCATGGGAAAGCAAAACTACTTGTTTTCCAACATTTCTGCCACTAAAAAGTCCCACAAGAGCTGCTGGAGCACTCTCAAGGCCTTGAGTTATATCTTCCAGATATACTATCTTTCCTTCTCTGATGTATGGTAAGATCATGTCCAAGAAATTGGGATACAGATGGAAATAATCGAAAACAGCAAAGCCTTCCATACGGATCCGATTGTAGATTAGAGACATAAGATTGCTAAAGCCTTGTGGCTGGTTGAGATTGTAATGTGAGATCAATCCACACACAGAAATTTGACCATGAGGTCTCATGTTAAGAAGCACAGCATCCAGCATTTTTCCTCCAACATTCTCGAAATAAATGTCAATGCCTTCAGGGAAATGCCTGCATGTGACAATATTTTGATTGATGATTTTGTCTATTCAATTTCTGATATGTATTGTAAACTTCTTCCAAATCCAACATAGATCAATATATATATATATATATACACACACACATATAGTTATGTAACTGACCTTTTCAAAGCAGCATCAAGGTCTTGCTCTTCTTTATAATTAAAAGCCTCATCAAACCCTAGCTTGTTCTTTAGTAGATCGACCTGAAAACATGAAGGGAAACTGTATATATCTATATATGTGCACTTGGTCCTTTTTTGCTTGCAACAAGACTTGTACAAAATTTGGTCCTCTCTATGCTTTAATGCTTACATTATTATTATTTTTCTTTTCTAAATGATAATGCTAACTCACCTTCTCTTTACTTCCAACACTTCCAACAACATAACACCCCATCAACTTTGCAAATTGCCCAACAAGCTGGCCAACTGCACCAGCTGCTGCAGAAATGAACACACGATCTCCTTTCTTAGGCGAACAGACTTCATGAAAGCCGGCAAAGGCAGTCATACCCGGCATACCTAATTTCCAAAATAAAATGATTACAACTAAAGAAAAGAATATATTGATTGTACAAACTTATGACTCATAGCTTCATGAAATGAGCAACAGCAAACATACCAAGAAGGCCAGTGTAGTAGGACAGGGGCACATCAGTGTGGTGGATTTTAAAGAACTGTTCTGGTTCTGTGATGAGACTATACTCTTCCCATCCTGTTGTTCCCCAAACCAAGTCACCTTCCTTGAATTCTGGGTGCCCAGAATCCAAAACTTTAGCCACTCCAAACCCGCTTAGTGGCTGCAGGATCACCAATCAAATTAATACTGCAATAAGTTGTCTTTTGGAAAGAAAAAAAATTCAATTATTTATTTTAAAACTTGGCATTTAATGAGTTTAGTTCTTCACAAGTACTTGAGCAAGATAAGTTGATTGAATTTGAACCCTCTAAAATATTGCAATGTTCTATTCTGAGTACTATGATTACATGAACTAGAATCAGGGAATAAAAACTTCATGGATACTCCTACTTTTCTAGGGAACCGAACAGAAAATCAAGAAAGCCGAGAGAGAGAGAGAGAGAGAGTGCTCACAGAACCAGGAGTGAAGGAAGTGAAGACATTAGAGCCTTGAATTCTATCCATTCGGATCCTCAAATAAGGGTCACATGACAAGTAAAGGTTCTTGAGCAGCAGTGCTTTTGAGCCTTGAGGAACCTTGAGCTTTATGGAACTGGTTGTCACGTACATGTCTGACTCTTTGGGATTGCCAGACACATAGTCCTTCAATATCACCTGCTTGTTCCTAACTTCCTCCACGCCACTCGCCATTGCTGAATCAACCAAAGCTCTGTCTATGTGGAAGCCTCAGTTCCTCTGTCTCTTTGAATAGAATATACTTATCATGTTTGCCTTTTCAACAGTTTCTGAATGGTCTTATATGATGACACGTGTATGAATCTATGACTTCCATTTCCATTTATACTCTAAGAAAGCAACGGCCTGGTTTTCACGACAGAGTCAAAGAAGAAACTAGAGCTGTCTAAGAAAGGTCGATGCCCTTGTAATTATTTAATTTGGGTCGTTTTGATTCTGAAATGACTAAAATCGCCTTTTTTTTTCTTTTTTTTTTTATAACAATATTTGATAGAAAAACTTAAAAGTGATTTTGAGCCATTCCAATTGACTTTTCATGAAATACTTGAATTCTAATAGAAGTATTTCTAAAAAAAACATTTATGACAATAAATATTTTCTACATAAGCAATCCTAAACAGGGGCATTGATACCCCTCTGTTAAAAGAAAAGTGTGTATGCGTCTGCAAAAGTCACTCCTTTCATTCCACAAATAGAGCCCTCAAGTTCCACAGAAAGGTTGTCATGCATGAGTGGCTACGTCTTTCTTTGTTTATGTATTTGAAATACAGAGACCCACAGAAGATGTGGTAGATGGGATTTGAAATGTATAGAACAAGATTACAAGGCAGTCTTAATCTGCTGCATACAATGCCCTAGGAATTTGTTCATCTCACTTGTTTGTTACATGAGGAATGTAGGAAAGAAAAACAATCTTTCATAAACATCAATGTTTCTGTTTTTCTATTGAAATGCTAGAAAACAGCAAATATTTACATCGTTGTTGAACACACTGTACAGTGGAATGTGCATCTCAAACAACATACACATATATATCCTGAATTTGAATCTCTCTAATGCTCCTGCTTGTTTAGTTTCACTGTACATTTCTTTTTCTCACAACTCACTAGCAATCCAACAAATCTAACTGTGGACAGCAATTTGATTTCGAAGAGTAACATAATAACTTCAGGCAGACAATTTGACAGAGGGCTCAATGTGGAAATGGCAAAACGGCAGAAACAGTATTACAACTCCCACCTTGAAAGTTCTAGAGACGAATTTTGGTTTTTTTCTTTTTGTTTGGTTTGTAGAGGTTCTGTCATCATACCATCCTCCAGACATTGGGGCTATAAAAGTCATAGTGATTTGGGACAGGAGGTTAATTGCTCAACTGATCATCAAATTACTGTCCAGCTCTACAACTTACCAACCAAAAAGATTTTCGTGGAAAACTAGGAACACTAATTACACATTTTACCACCTTACATGGTAAAAAAAACATGCAAAAAAAGGGATAAAATTGGCATTACCTTCGAGACGCAAAAGCAACGTGAATACACTAAAGTAAACTTATGCTTCACCAGAGTCTTGGGCTCCCTCAATTGTTTTCTCTTCAAACAATGGCTTTTTTGTGGCTCTATCAACTGTGGAGACTTCTTCCTTACCATCTTCTCTAAACTTGTCTGAATTGCTAATGAAGATCCCTGAAAATGTAATACAAGCTTATTAACATCAGCACTGTTTAGAAAGATTCTCGCTCATGTAATAATACCAGTTTGAACAAGTTATTATAACTAATTGTCCTTCACTAACCTATGAACCATATTCCTGATGCAAAAAACAGAACAGACGTCACAACAAGAGTTGTTATCCTCCAATTGTTAACATGGTCCTGCATATGAAAAGGACAAAATCCAAAATAGGAAAAAGGAACAAGGTAAGGATGCTAAACCGATAAGACTTTATATGAAAATTCACCCCAAGGCCGAACAGTGGAGGAACCATAAGTGAACTTTATAACAACTAACATAAAAGAATGATATTACACAGTAGACAAAAACCAATTAGATGATGTAGTTATTCTTATTATTAAGTGACAATAAGAGGTATGTTTGCAGATAGAAACCATGCGATCCTGCAACATAAATAGCTCCCATTCCTTTTCAGTCTAGAAAACATAATGTTGAAACAATAGAGTTAGACACAACAAACCCTCCACCCTCATTTGTTAAAACAAATAAGGGGTCCGATTAACTTTATCATCCCCTCTCCATGAAACTGCATTTAAGTCATACTATGTGATTTTAAATTGGTACAGATATTGTTCTCTAAGTGAACAAACAAGCCTCGTTTTCTAAATCTGCTCATCTTTAGCTTCATAAATTCATTTACGATATTTTGATTTTAAAAAAATCATTAACTATATGATCTCAATATAATTTTGTTCTCGCATGCACAAGCTGAATCACAAAGTTCACTTTCAGCATCCACACTTCTATTCATGTACCATGATGAAGTTGCAGCACTTTTCTGCCCATTCATTCCAATTTATTGGAATATTCATTTATGTCATATGAGCTATTTTGTTAGAAACCCCAACAGTAACTTCTTTATTATACTGATAATCAATGCCATTCTCTTGCTGCCAGTATAATGTCTGGAAACTGCTTTTCCAAGTACCAACAGTATAGTAGAAATTATCATATCAACTAAATATTAGCAGTAATCTCCACTTCCTCAAAATATGATACAGAAGAGAACTTTGAAGGCACACCTGGAGGATTCCAGCAAGAGGTGAGGAAGGAACATCACCAAAGATGTGGATTGAAACAGTTGATACAGCCATAGACAATGGCCTAAGACTTGGTTTCACGCATCGCAGAGACACATAATTAACCGGAGCCTGCCAAGGAAAAGTGATTAACAGGCCAAAGAATATATCAATTAATCAGGCAGATTTCATACCATGCAGCAAAAGTATCCAAAAAGGTAATATCAAATAGTAATAGTATGTTATATTAATTATGTATCAGAGAGCACCAATCATCATATCTGCTGAGACCAACTACATATGTCTATGTATGAGTGGGTTTGCATGCCTGCTGGTGCTAATGTACATACTCAAAAGGTAAATTATGGCGTTATGCATACATGCTCATGAGGATTTAAAAAAAGGCAAAATTTCAATTACAAGATCATAGTCATCAGCTACAAATCCACTCCTTATTTTTTTAAGCAGACTATTACACATGAAAGTTTAGCAAGCACAGCACGCAATGAAACCACCAACTTTCAACCCAACTCGTAGAATTTAAGATTACCTGTGTAGCAAACACAAGTAGCTCCCCCATTGAGAAAAGAACTACAAAAAAATACAAGCTCCTTACACAGAAGGCACTGAAGCAAAAGATTGCACCTAGAATTGTTGCTCCAGAGAGAAGCTGTGGAAGAAGCAAAGGGTTTCAACAGTACATTTTGATAAATGTTATTAAAGAAGGCATTTTGGTGTTGTACCCCCAGGTCAGAAGCAGAACTCACCTTAAAAGCATTATTAATTGTGGCATTCACTGAATCAAGGATGAGCCCTCCAGCTAACGTCCCCAGAATTCCACAAACAATTGTAATACCACCAAACAACAAATCTGGATTACTCTGTCAAAAGTTCCAATGAAGGAGAATACTGTCAGAGTAGTTAAGAATATTTTTTTTATTCAAGAATTTTTAGAATATTATTTTCTTTATGTTAGACTATAGTATTATAATCTGTATTATAATATAACTAGTAAACGAATTGCTAAGGTGAAGGGCTGATCACATAAGCATAACCTATTTGGCTATTTTTAATCTCCCTTTCTCTTCTACTTATTCTTCTCTCTATTCACTCTCTAATCCTGCAATACACAACTTAACTATCAATGGGCCAAAGTAAAAGATCACCAATATACCAAAATGCTTGATACTGAAGGTCAAAATTTCAGTTTCCTTTTAACAAGTTACAATGACTTGCATTGAAGAAAAGGTAAATGTGTAACCAAACAAAAGGGAAACATTACAAATAAATAAAATAAAATAAAATAAAAAAGAATAAGCAAAGAGCTATACCATACGATAAATGCTATAACCAGCCTTTGGCCCCCAGTATGAGTAGGCTCCAATAACAAAGTTGTATGACACATAACCTGCCAGTCAATTATATTGTGAACGAAAAAATTATAAAACAAACCTGTAAATATAATAAATAGTAACCTTAGTAAGCATTCCATGAGAAATTTCTCCAACTAAATTAGTAAGGCAATAAGATTGCAAAAACTAACACAGATAGATATGTGAAAACATGATCAAGATCAATAAGACGTAAGGATCATTGAATTGATATTTCATTTATTTACATTCATATAAAGATCTGAAAAACTTGAACAGAAATAGAGATTAAGGAAATACCCAAAATATTAACAACATAAACTTTATCACGCAAAAGTTCTTTCATATCTTTTGAGAAACTTGAGAGTTGGTTCAAAGATTTGGATGCAGGGCTTGACCTGAAATACACAGAAGGAAGAACAATCTAACAATATTTGAAAAATCATTTAAGGATGTTAGATGTGTACTACAGAAGGAAGAACAATCTAAAACTATTGATTCTATCAAGCTGAAATTTTGAAAAGTTCAAATTTTTTATTTTGGGTTGATTAGGGGGCTAATGCTAAAAAAATACACAATGGCAGACTACAAACGAACCAAGCAAGGTCCAACGACATCAGCCAAAAGGAAAAAGAGAACAATGCTCTTGTCACATCTTCCTAATGTGCCCATATCTGAAATTGCAAAGGCATTTAAAATGCAAGTACACCTGGTAATGTTCAGCAAGTTTTCCCAGTTGAAAAAGAACAGATTGTTAACACTTCTGTGGTGGGCTAATAATAGAAAAACATATGATAGTTTACGATGGTGTAAGATCAAGTGACTTACACCCAAGTTGTTATTTTCTTTTACATTTAATTCCTTTCTTGCCCATTAAACTATTATTACATACACAACTTGCGTGCATGTTTCTCTGTTTAAAACCATTGGGAATTTAATATTTCTCATAGTTAGGAAGAACAGTGCAGATAAACAGTTAACCGGGGAAAAAGCTCATGAAAAAGATGGATGCAATCACAACTTACCTAGAAGCTTTATCAGAGGAAACTATCACACAACTATTTATGTTTGAGTTGTCTGAACCTGCGGTTAGAAGCTTATCAGAATTTCACAAAATAAACTATTTATAAAAAATACAGAGTTGGAGAACAAATAAGATTTTGAAAATTTTCAAATATTCGGCAAGCACTGGATGAAAATCTAAAATTCACAGTACGTCTTACACATAAGTATAAACAGAATTATGCAACCTTGGATTGGGAACATTAGAAAAGAGGTTGTACAGAAATGCCCCAATACTACCATTGATAGTCATTACATTAACCATCTTAGATCCATCCAAAGTTCCTGTCTTATACACTTGCATTTTAGGAAAAGCTACAATATAGCATAGATATTGCACAGTATCCTACAAAGGGATTTGCATCCTACACGGCCATATAGGTAAACTTTTATAAATCACCCTAAACTCCTAGTAAATGACAACACAGTAGCTGTTCTTGACCCACAATGAAGGCCACTCTTGAACTAAAAGATAAACAGTATAATATTTTCTTTTTCAAAAATGTAAATCGACTTTGCAGAACAATAATAGAACATGAAATACCTTCAATTAAAGGACTAGTTGTTTCATTAGGTTCCAAAAACTTTCTTGGTTCAGCAGGAGCAAAACCTAAAGTTACCAGTTGCGTTAAAGGTTAAAAAAATGAGAACATAAGCTTCTTTATCTCAGATGATGCATCATAGATTCACAACAAAACAGACAAAAAAATGCACCTTTCAACTGCAATGGATTCATCGCAAAAGCCAAGACAGCAAATGGAAGCATACAAAATGCCTCTCCCCAGAATGCATATCGCCAACTGAAATTGTCTCCCACCTAAACATTGAGCCAAAGCAAAATATCACTATACTGAGATATCTCCCACGATATAAAATCACCACAATACACAAGGATGCTACCAATAGAGAAATAAAATTACCATAACTGATAAAAAATGATAGTACACCAAAACAAGCTCACTGTATTAGCTTCTAAATTATGGTTACACTAAAATTTGTAAAAGCACCAACATCGCTAATAAATACACAGGTAAAAGACCATTTCTGAAATAATACTTACTAAGTTAAAAATAAAATTAGGTTTATATATGAACAGCAATTCAGAAACTACTCCATGCAGGATAACATCCACAAGATATATTTGGTTTGTATGGTAGACTGAACGCTTTTCCATGCCCATAGCCAAGAACACATTTTGCAATTTCACAAATTGCAGTGAAAATCAGTTGCCTTTACGTGGCACTCAGAAGTGTGAACTAGCCATCATCTTAGTACAAGGAAAGAAACCTTAAGTTAAAACACAGGGATACATGGAAATTTCAGGAGTGAAGGGAACCTTCAAGAGCAGAAATTATTGCATGGCACTTCTTGCAAGGAACAACATAAGTTATCCGAATTTTTTCATTGGTTTGTACATTGGGAGGAAGAGAAAGTAAAGGAGAGGCCAGCAGTCCTCTAGATGTGTGAACAGCCGTTCATATAATTACAAACCATAGAATATTAAACTGATTTCATCATTGATGTCATGGATAACCAACGTTATTATGTGAGGTGATTGGACCAAGTGCTTTTGATCAAAGAATGCTCGCCCTTGAGCAACATTCACAACAGTCGACTCTTTCAAAAAGGTTATAAAGGCAAATGAAATTGCTACTATGAAGGTAAACTGACAAACTGACATCAGTTTTCAAAAAATATGTTTGCAAATTGCACCTGTATCTAAAAACTGATGAAAACTCAACCAACAGACTTTATATATTTGATGAAAAAAAAAAATAGCTTTCCAAATGTAAAAACTTACAAATCCTCCATAAACATAGCCCACAGCAATTCCAGTTGGTATACACATGTAAAACATTGCAAGCCATGCTGTTTTCTGGACCCACAATTAACAAATATTCAGCATAATTATGAAAATAATCGAGAAGATATATTAAGTTTTGCCTTCCTGGGAAACATTAAATGTTCTGATCATAAAAATAATAGAGATGGGATAAACAGGAGGGAAGCCAAACCTGGGGTGCAGGAGCATGGTCATCAATGAACGGCGCTGCAAGACTTATGAAAGATGCCTCACCAACTCCAATCAGCCTAGAATGGTAAAGCCCAATTATTAACTCACAATCGAGTACAGAAGATGATAATGATGAAGACAACAGAACGAAGACAAAATTCTAAAAGTGGAGAATACCAGAAAGATTGTTACACTCACATACGACATATTGCAATGGTCCAAAAATCAATTGAACTACCACACCCAGCTGTGGCAAATGTCCAAACAGATAAACCAACTCCAATCAGCCTAAAAGGATTGTGGCTGCAAAGGCAACAATGCATATGAACTTATAAATCAAATTGGGCAGAGATTATCACAATTGAAGTGATGACCAAGTTGGTAACTCATGCATTACTGCAAGTGTTCACCTCTTTGCCAAGGACGCAAAGATGGGTGACGCCATAAGAAGACCAACCATAAATGCAGATGAAAGAACACCATCTTGAAAATTGCTCAATTTAAAATCTCCCCTGTAAGAAAATACTATCGTAAGCCAAACACAGCCGATAAATGTGAGGAATTGTGACTGTCTGTCAATTACAGCCAATAAATGTGAAAGCATATGCAATTAGATAACTACCAGTATGAACCCTAAAAAATTCATGGGTCTTAAACACCGATCATAAATGAATTTAGCTTCTTGATAAATAAATACTATATAATTGCATATCACACACCATAGGCACCAGATACACGGTAGCATGCAAGATCAATATTAAACCAATTAAGGCCCCAAAACTCATAAAACAATCATTAAAATTCTTACTGAATTCCGCTACCCGCGCTGCAAATTCCGCTATCATCACAAATCCCAATACTACCATTGACACCATTGCTCGCTATTGCTCCTCGATCGACATAATTTATCATGTTAATTGTACAGAGAATTACGAGCAACCTGTAAAGAAAATATTCAATCACATTCCACGAGCAACATGTTGTTACATTTAAATTGAGCATGGAATTTCAAAACTTTACTAGCTGAATTGCATTTTTTAGGCCCAATGCCTACCCAGATCAACAAAATGAAGAAAACCCAAGAAATTTCAATTGAAATTGCCTTTTGAGGGAAATTGAGTTGGAAAGTTTTTACCTTTTGGGGGAGAACCATGATGGGTTTGGAGCTGAGACTGAGATTGGGCTCGTCGTCATCTGCGGGTTGAAGGGGTTGGACGATTGGGTTGGCTTTGCAGGTGGTTGGTGTTGT
Organism: Prunus campanulata; assembly: GCA_034190965.1. Taxonomy (NCBI): domain Eukaryota; kingdom Viridiplantae; phylum Streptophyta; class Magnoliopsida; order Rosales; family Rosaceae; genus Prunus; species Prunus campanulata. The sequence goes on from CM067213.1 coordinate 10,219,541, forward strand.
TGTTGTTGTTGTTCTGATTGCGCCATGCTGACATGAAATATCTCATCAGAGAGGAGAAGGACAGAGAGAGAGCTTACTTGTTCTTGATTGTTACGCAAGCAAAAGACCAGACCCTCTCCCTCTGTCTGGCCCCTCTCTCTGCCTGTCTCTTCTCTCTCAAGGAAGATTTTCCTTTTTCCTTTGCGTTTTACTCTTTTTCTTTTACCATTTATTTTAGGCTTATATATCAAAATGGTCCCTGTGTTTTACCAATTCGGCCAATTTAGTCACTGTTTTTTCAATTTGGTTAATTTAGTCAATGTGTTTACATCTGTTAGCCAATATAGGACAATCTGTCAAATAGATGTTAAAATAGACATGTGCATAGCACGTGAGTGAGCATAAAGGTATTTTAACACAAACCAAAACCCTCGAGACTCTATTCCTTGGCGCCAATGACAACTGCCGTTAGAGCTGGGCATATGGGACCGAAAACCGGCCAAACCGGCCGAACCAAACCGATCAGTCTGGTTTGGTTTGGTTTTTTTTTTCTTTTTCTGGCCAACGGTGCATGAATCGAACCAAACCGGCCTTCATGGTTCGGCGTTCGGTTTTCAATTTCAAAAACCGTAGGTGAACCGAACCGAACCGGATATGTTAAATTATATGTAATTAAATAATTATAATACAACCTTATTTCCATTTTCAACATTTAAGTAAATGTCTTTGTCATTTTACTTTTATTTATTTTTATATTGTCATTTTACTTTTATTTATTTTTATATTACTCCATTTACTTAAGTTTACAATGTAAATAAGGGAGTACCCCCCGTTTGGATTCAAATAAAAATACTAGAAAATCAAATTCCAACCAAATCAAATCATGAAAAATCGATTTTAGTGCAAAATACGATTTAGGCTAAAAATGATGGTTCATTAAGTCAATATATACTTCATACTAAAATTCCATAAAATCAAGTTTTCTTATTTGATGTGTGAGGAATAAAAGCCGCGAAAAATTATCTTGAGAAAATGATTATTCCGAAAACCCATTTTTCATACTTAGTCAATACTTTTATATAATGGTGAATGATGCATATGGTTTACTTTGAAACTTTGGATGGATGTGAATGATGAACGATGCATATGTTTTAGTTTGAATTGAAAGGATTGATTGAATGAATGAATTTGAATATGTTGTAATGTGAATGGTGAATGAATGTTTAAGTTTGAATGAATTTAGAGTCTACATGTTTCCAAGCAGGTTTTAACCAAACCAAACCAAACCAAACCGAGCTAATCGGTTAACCGATCATCTCGGTTAACCGGTTCATTGGTTCGGCGCACGGTTTGACCTCAAAACCGAACCAAACCAAACCGAGCCCACCCCTAACTGCCGTAGTCTGGGTTCATGAAGATGGCAAGAAGACGAATCAAATCTGATAAAGGCTCAATCAACCCAGGTGAGTATTCTGGAGTTTGGACCCTATGCTTGTTTTACTTTAGTGTAAAGTTCGTTTCAGTGACTTCTTGTTGGTACACATGTCTTGCTTGTTAACTATTTTTTCGCTTTCTAGGTTACTTGTTTCAATGCTTGTTTGTTTTGCTGCTTTACTTTAATGGAAATCTCTTTAACCAAAGAAAAATGGACAAAGCATGTACCTTCTAATGATAAAAGTAATGGACACTCCCTTTCACATGCTTTGCCTTCAAGAATTTCTCTACATATACCACGGGTAGAGTTTAAGGTTCAAATATTAATAGCATATAATGTGGATGAATTTGATTCACCACGTCATCATCTAACGAGATGTGTTAGATGCACACAACAATTTCTCTACATAGATCACTTTCTTCGTTTTTCTTTTGTACATTTCTAAGTTATATATATTAATTCTCACTTTACTATTCTAAAGTTCATTGAAAATTTTTTCTTTTGTATATTTCTAAGTTATATATATTAATTCTCACTTTACTATTCTAAAGTTCATTGAAAAAAATTTCATCTCAATCGCATACATAAAATTGATTTTCCTATAGCTTTCATATCTTTCCATTAAAAAGTACTTGGTTCCACTTACTCGAAAAGAACGGGCTTAAAATTTCCCAAAAATAAACAACACTAGAAAGTTTTCAACCAAAAAAAAAATGGAAATCTAGACTCGCCCAAACAGCTGTCGACAGATGCAGTAGTACCAATTCCCATTAACTAATTTAGTAAACAATAACAAAAAGAAAACTAATTTATTAAACTGCACTAGAGGTTATAGAGATGTAAAACAAGCCTCTTTCAACTTATTCTGTGCTAAAATTAGCTTATTACACAAAAAATGTGGTGGCTTCTTTTAACTCTTATAACAGAGCATTTCACCCCACACTAATGACAAGGTTGGCCTAACGGATCTATTGTTAGATCCATGTAGTCTTAATAAATCAATAGAGACAGAAACTGAACTTTTGCAGATACCTATTCAGTTTAGAAACTGTACATCTCTACAACCTACATACAGCAATACGCATGTGCACTTTAACATACACATATTTACATGCACTTTTACACAAGCTTCACAAATTCTTTATGGCTGTATAAGCAGAAGCATGGATGTCACAGCACTCAGCATCCCATGAGAAGTCCATTTCCATGGCATCCATTATCTTTCTCTTCCACTTCATCGGGTTGTTTCTCTTCACATAGACAGGAGAACAGATTTAAAGAACATTAGCTCCTTTTTAGTAATTTCCTATAATAAGTGGAGAAGAGAATCTGAAAATTTAATGAGCTTGTAAAGAATTACATACAATTTCATCCAGGGCTTGGCTTATAGACATATTTCCAAAAGTAGAGCTAATGAAACGTGAGAAGTTAGTGGTCTCATAGTCATGTTCCACAAAGTTCCTGTTAGAAGAAATCGCCAACAGAGACATATATAAATATACTTTAATTGAAAGAATGGTACAAGAAAAAGCATATCCAATGATAGTTCTCATGTGGAAGAAGAAACATTACCTGAAACCATCATCATTGGAGTTTACTGCAATTGGAGCGGCCCCGTACTTTAAAGCCTTTAGCTACATAAATGAGTACATGGACATCAGACAAAGAAAACTACTTCCTTGTACCACTTCCCAGGAAAATGATAAAGAATTACAATTAAAAGTAAGAAGAAAACAAGCAGGGAAACAAAACAAAAAGAGAGAACTAACTGGAACTTGGAGGACAGGATCATGAAAAGATTGGCATAAGATAATATCAGATCCGGCGAATATCAAATGTGATTGCTTTTCATCATGTCCATCTATGAATCGTACATTTTTATCCTGCACCCATACGGTAACACAAAACATATATGATAAGTTGCATAGGTTGAGGTAATGTGAGAATGATGATAAATAAAAAAATTTGTTCTCTCACTTTTTTTTCCCTTACGAATTGCATTTTGTTTTGCCAGAGATATTTTTTTAAGAAAGATTCCCCATTGGATAAATAACGACCTAAAGGGTTATACTTATAAAAATTATATATAAAAAAAAGAGCCTCATACTTATAACTATGGATTGCATTTGGCTTGAACATAATGGGGTCTGCTGAAACTTGTCTTAAGACGGAAAAGATCAAAACACTAAAGCAAGATTCTATAATGCTTTGCCACAAATGTGACTACTAACACATTGTCAAGGAACTCAATTAACAAGAGGCTAAGCAATCTGTACCTTCAGTGGTTCATGCACCAATCCCAGCTTGTTTACAATTGATATTTTGCTAATCCCCTTAATGATGAACTGTAGGAAGACACTTAGCAATCACATCCAGGAGAAATAATCAGGAAGAACAAGAAACTTACAGAGCAGATGCTATAGAGCCCTCACAACCAAGCACATTAACCATTACTTCTTTTCCAATTCATTTTGAAATTACCCTTGGCATATCCACTGGTAAGGGCATTTAGCAAGTCCCAGCCACTGAGCCATACATTTTTCTGATGAGAAAAGTAAAAAAGGGGGAAAGTAACTACCTGCACATCAATCCTCCTAGCTTTCAGAAATACTGCCCTCAGGTTCTCCAGATCAACATCTGATACTTCAGAAAAGATGCATCCGACCTGATAAACATTTTTCATAATTTGTTGACTTTCCATTAAAAATCTGGAAGCAAGTGTAAAACCATGCATAGCAATTAAGTAAAAGAAAGATAAAACGAAAATAAAGTTTAGTTATTAAGAAGACAAGGCTTCCCAGAAAAAGAAGTCCCAGACCCTAGATTAATTTCGAAAATTAAGGTTAACTCGTAAGTCGTAACCAAAATTTGGAAATACAAGAAGGGGTTACAAATCAAATATGATGCGATTGGAACTCTGAAGACATCCAATTTCTCAAATAAGTTACTCCTCCCCAAATAAATAGATTCACAAGACATCCAATACTGCCGGACATGACTTTTCCAAATCCAAATATTATATAACCTTCATAACAATTAACAATCAACATAAAATAACACAAGATGAAAAAGGGCACAGATCTTATCTATGAATTCCGGTTTTGTCATTGTTTTCACCCACATAACAACTTGGTTACCTAAGCAATGAAACATCGTAACACACCAAGTGCAAGTTACCAAAAACCTAAGTGTTCAGTGCTCATAAACCCAGGTGCGCACATACAAGAATAGTAGAAGCATGCTGAGATAACCCAAGGTGCTGCTGCAATGCAGCTTTGCAGACTGCTTTCCCTTTCATATCCTTCACACTATACTGTTGGGGAAGAAAGTTGTCTGTAGACGGATCCCAAGTGGAGTTGTCAAATCCACAAGGAGCAATAACCACTTTGTTTCTGCAAGCAAATTAAAACAGAAGGTAAAAATGCTTTCAGCACAAGAAACTCAAAAAGAAAAATCTGCAAGAATGTTTGATTGAGCTACTTACTTGTGAATGTTTAAGGTATGATCCAACCCATGACTCAGACTATGAATAACCCTGCCTTTTGAACGTATGGATGACATAATGACAACTTTATTGGAGTAAACAACTCCACCCTGCAAATTTATAGAAAATAAAGCTTCGAGGTATGGTGGACATGTAAAGGAAACTAGAGCTTCCGATAAAGGGACTTCGAAGTGCAGGTAATAATATTGAATAACAAATGAACAGGGTTGTGAAACCAGGACATCATGTCAATCTTTTTTTTTTTTTTCAGTTTCTCCACGCTTCTATGGAAGCAGAAATTTCTGGGAATACAATGCAAAAGCAAAACACAAAAGAATTATAGCTCGTGGGTTGTGAGCTGTTCAACAATAATAAGAACTTATTAACTTAGCCTTTATTCACAATTGTACAAAATAAATCACATCATAAACAAGGCAATATCCATCCAGTTGTCTGTTAAACAATAGATCATTCATAATGTCACTAGATCAAAGCTGGTAATACATTCTTATTTCAAGTCAAATTTGGGAAGGGAAACAATTCTCAATCCCATATTGTTGCATTGTCAAAATTGGAAAAAAAGAAAAGAAAAAAAAAAGAAGGCAGAAAGTGTATCTCACACATTCCATTTAAGGAAAAGTAGTGCCTTTAGTTTCACAAGATTATACATGCTGCAACTGAAAAATATCTATCCAACTGTATATATCATGCCTCAGTTCCATTGTGTCTAGGCCTGTCATATCACAAAACATTATCGAGAGAAGAGAGAATAGGCTATGGTATATACCTTCAAAACATTAACCAGATGTGCCTTGGTAGTATCTTGCAAACGATCAGGACGGTGAAGTCTAGCAGGATCAAGTCCACATAACGCTAGTTTCTCCGGAGGCTCAAGACACTGAAATATTAAAACACAGAGCTTAATAAATTGGATCCATGGGAGTATGTAAAGTCAGAAAGGAAAACATACAGCTACTTGCCTGTGAATTGAGGTCGTGGCATGTCAATAGAACTCTTGTACCTTCAAGTCCCTATATACATGAGCAAAAACAATCACATAGTGGAAATGGTTTCAAATCAAAAATAAATAAATAAATGTTCTTCTCTTCCCTGCAAGAACCAGAAGTGGGTGAGAAATGGAAAACTAAAGTAGCCGGTGCCATCAGTGGTGTGATGGAAATGTAAGGTATTTAGTTCGGGTCTTCCATGTTGTCCAAATAAAGTCTTGCCTTCCTACATCCTTTACTAATTTCTTTAAGCAAGGTGCCAGTTGTACAATACAGAACAGATATGTTACTATGTAAGCAAGCGGTTAGATTCATACCATCTTTCCAACCACAACATGTTTTCCAAAATTCACTCTTAGAGACTTTGGCCACGATTTATATCCATAGAGTTAAGATGCTTCCTTGTCCGATAATTATTAAGTAGCTGAACTAAGTCACTAGTTAAGTAAAAGCATCTCAACCCTTGAATTAAATATGGACGGCTGAGATACATGATGGGTTGTGTGCACTTAGCTACTTATTAGATCACTGCTATACAGACAAACACACATTGTAAAATTTGTATATACATATATTATTCCAAGTTGCATTAAGGCTCATCAAAATAAGTTAATTACTCATAACTTTATTATTTGAAATGAAACAGAAAGGTCAATACTGAAGGGTTTGGTAGTAAAACAGAACTACTGCATGCCAACTTAAAAATATTTAGAAAAGGCAGTTCCAAAGCTGTACCTGTTTAACAATAATATCCCAGAAAAGTGGCCCAATAATAGCAGTCTCCCAGTTGTGGATATGTATCACATCAGGTTGCTTTCCAGATTTTACAATATAATCCAATGAAGCACGGGAGAAATAGGTAAACCTGAATGCATCAAATATACCATCATAGAAGAATTGGTGACGGCAAAGTTAGATACTATATTAGAATTAATGTCCTAACTTTAGAGATGCAATCAAAAAATTTAGACTTTCGCTTGTATAAAGAGAGTCACGTACCCATGTGAATTTAAGTTCTTTGATGGTTCAAAAAGGCCATAGTTACAGTACTCAATTTTAGTTTTATATGAGCATTTCAGTTCAAAATAACCCACTTTAAGTTCAGATATCTTTATTACTTGAAGTTTAAGAAAAGGCTGGTCTTATGAATCTGTTCTTTAAATAAAGTTTCCTCCTCTAAGAATCTCTCCACATAAGGAAATTGTTAATCTGACCTCTGTGGTTCATACTTCAAGCTAAGTTTCATACTCAAATTTTGAACTTTTAAAAACCAGAAGGCATGTATGACATCAAAAGACAACCCAAAGATAAACCACAGCGGTAAAGAATATGAGTGAAAAAATTCTACTGACCTTTCAAAGTCATCTGAATAGCCATATACCCTCTCACGGTTGAAAAAGGATGAGTAGTATAGTGGTTGAATTAAAGTAACTCCAATACCATAGACAACACTGTATAATGAGTAGATAAAGTAAGAAAAATACAGAATTTTCAACAAATAGACTATAACAACGCAGATCCTTATGCAATAAAAGAGCTAATCAGAAGTTAACAATTGAGTTCATTGGATCTACATACACGCGCACACAGATATTCAAGACCTGTGCACAGTCGCAGTCAATCAATGTAGGACCCGTATATCATAATTACCCACCTTTTATCCTACCATCCTCACCAAGCGAGGGTTCAATCACAAAATCAAAAACTTAGCCATGATAGGCTCATGATCAGCCCCACCATTGCCAGTTCATGGGAAGTATTAATGAGCCTGGTCAGCTCTGACATCATATGTTAGAACTCAATTCATAAGCCAAACAGGTTAGCCAAATGTTGACAGTTGTATTCCTTGAACCCAAGAGCTTCTCAATGCAAGATGTGGGACATATCACATAGGCACCGAGCAAAATGTAGTTTCCAGATCATTTCTTAATTGCCAAAATGGATTTGCAAAAGCAAACATAAATGTAGCATACAAAGAAACAACTCAAGCTTACCCAGTCCAAATTCTGTTGCCATGCAACTGACCATTAAAATATGAATAACACTCTGCCTCAATTTCCTGTAGCCCTTGAACTTCATCTAAATCCAAGCTTGAATACCTAATTACAAGGTAAATTCATCAAGGAGATAGAAATTTTCAAGTTTGCCAGAAATGTTTGATTAAAAAGATTATAGGAACTCATATACAAAATAAAGTCCTTCCTATCATATAATGATGCTCTCTGGTGTACCAAAAGAGATTCTTCAAATTTTCTTTCATAGAAACCAGACATTTTTATCCTTCTTTCTTTGCTCAACAAGTAAAATGATAAAAAAGAAAAAAAGTCCTGCACCATCAAAAGTCCTACAAAGTCTGTATGATTGCAGAATATGAAAATGTAATTTCAAGGAAAAAAAAATCACATTTGTCATATTCTGCAATTCTACAAATTACATATTTTCATGACCTCACAATCTAATGAAATGTGCGACAAGTTTAGAGTTTCAGATCCCATCAGAAACAGACCTAAGTGAACATACAGGGTGTAACTATCTCCTCCATCATCATTACTATATCTCACCTGGCTTCCTCTGTCTCCTTAGGTCATAAGAAATGCAGTAGGTAATGAAACTAGGCAAGAGCTGCCTAGGAGGTTTCCTGGGCTACACTAGAAATGTTATAGTCGTAGTGTTAATCTTCTCTTCTAGTTATCATCTTATGATCATCCACCCATACTCATTGGAGCATTATTTGTCCTAGCGTTCTCTAAAATATAAAATGATATTTAGATCTCCCATCAATCAATTCCATTGGTAAGCACTCTGAGCAAAACAAATAAATAAATAAATAAAATTACAAAGGAGGTCCCATAATTACTTTGGAAGTATCACCTCCACCAAATGCCCCTTCCTTTGTAGTGCACAAGACAAACCTGTCACATATGAAGCCAAAGATCCAACGGAGACCAGTGGTGCCATTTCCGTGCATACATGGACAATGTGAAATCCATTCCTGAATTTTGAAAAAAAGAATAAATACAAAATAACATCCTTGTTGGAAACTTGGAAAAGGTAAAGGAGCGCCAAAAAAGAACAAAGAGAAATACAACAAAAGCACGGATGTAATAATTACAAAGGTGGTACAATTCATGATTTTAGAATAGATACACAACTGAGCATTTCCCAATTAATCCAGAAAACCCCGATCAGGAAGTGATAAAGAAAAGCATAACATAACATGCTTCAGTAATCCATACTTTTACACAATAACATAGTTTGTTACATTATTTTACAAGTGTTCCAAATAAAAAGAAAAGTCATTTGTCAAATCTGGTTACCACTTTTACCTTGGGTTTCTCTCAGAGAAATGCAGGAGTTCTGCTAAAATCTCAGCATCACTCTTCTGCAGGGTGTCATTAAATACTTCAGCTACGCTAACTTTGTGATCCATGACCAGCCTTCTCAAATTAGATGCCTCCCCAGTAGTAACCATTCCCATGAGGACCATTGAGTCTATCCGAAGGAGTAGCTCCCAGAACATTGATAGCCTATCTGGTTTACAGGACATCAATAAAAAGACATTATTAAACTTTAACCTTCATGAACTCTAGACTTGTTTCTTCTGCAAACAATATGATCATAGAACATTGTCCTTCTATGTTTCCTACTCAAGTAAAAATACGAAGATATCATTGCAAAATGGTAAGCCTGCCCAAATTACACTTTTGGTTTCTGTAGTTTATGCTCAATCACACATTGATTCTTATAATTCCAGTTTCAATAAATGTACATTTATAGTTTTTAAATTTTTTAAATGCGCTCCAACTTTACATTCTGTCACATTGGTTAATGAAGATTCTCAAAAAAATAAGCAAATGTACCTTCAGCATGACCCAACTTCACATTTTTCTCAATTTGAATTCTCTGCCTTGATAAATCAGAACAAAAATTCAGATCTTCCATCAACCAATATGACAGAAATGTAAATTTTGAACATAATGCGAAGGTTACCAAATTAAGAAGGCAAATTCGTTAAAATTACAACTACAGGTACTAAAGTGAAATCAGGCCTAGGATAGGAACCAAAAGTACAATTTTGGGCCTTCCAAATAAGAAAGAGGTATAAATCAAGTGAGTGAGGGCAGAAGGTACCTTGAGGTTTTGCAACAGCAGTCTGCTTTTCCAGCTCCAATTGCTCTATCCTATCAACCAACAGTTGTTTCTCTATGTTGATTTTGTTAAGATCTTCTACCGCCTTAAGACGATGTTGGTTCAAGTGTAGAATATCTGGATGTCATTTTCAAAGAATGAAAGAAAAAACCCAAAACTATATTAGAAATTTAGAAATGAAAACACATAAAAAAGCACAAATTAGATGAATTGCATTGAGGACTTTGGACTTACTCTTCTGAGCTTCTCTGAAGAGTCGCCAAATTTCGGACTGTTTCGGTTCCTCAGCATTGGATGACTTGCACTTTGCGTAATGCAGACAACAAAATCATCAGCAGCACAAAAACTAAGGACTTTAAACACAACCATTGAAAACACTAATTCGTAGTACCTACCTCCTGAGGCTGGGAGCTTTGTAAGCTGAAATTGATGTAGTTTAGAGTCATTTAGATCAAAGTGATTGAGACAAATGAAGTAGAAAAATCAAACTCACAAAAAATTAAAAAGCTCACTTCACTTCTGAGGAAGAGGATGAGGACCCATTAATGGTGGAGCAGCAAACAACTGGAATTCGAGGTTTTGGGTGGGGTGGTTGCCAAGGGATGATCACACTGCTCATCAGCGCCTTCATTCTTCAAACCTCTTTGAGCGTTTGTCTTGAGAATTTGAGGAAAGAGAACTTTTTGTAATGTTGTAATTTTGACTTCATTAGCTTTGAAATTGAGAAGAAAATATATTAAAGTATTGCTTACCGCTATCTAAACCTAACCGTCTAACTGTACGCTTCTTTTATATTTTTTGCTTTCTTCTTATTTTTTATTTATTAATATTAATGAGATTTTCTATTTAAATCCGGCACTTCTCTTTGTTTATCCCAATACTTAAATCATTAAGCTGTAAGTTTTATTATTGTGTAAAAAGACAAAAAAGGTCATCCAACTTAATACTTAACCCTAGTATTAACACACCTCACCACTCTTCATATTATGTTTTAGAAAAATACAAACTCTTCACCACTCTTAATATCCTTGAGATCCTATGCATTGAAGCATCGTGTGCTGCCAGACGATTAGGCTCCACAACTGTAGAAGATTCTTTCCAAGGTTTGAGGAGAAAGATCAATCATGACAAAATCTCATGTATACTACAAATACTTTTGCTTCAAACTGATGCTTAGCACAAGAAGAAAATCTCATGTATTTTTGCTTCAAATTGATGCCTTCAAACCGTCCTTAATTGATGCCTAGCACATACTTTTGCTTTAAACTTTCACCCCAAACAAAATCTCATGTATACTACAAATATTGTTTAATGATTTAAATATTAGGGTGAACAAAGAAAATTGTAGGGTTTAAATAGAAATTCTCTTTTATTTCTTATTTTTTACGGCTTGAGTTGAGGTGTATTTAAGGATAGTTTGGGAAGATAGTGGGGTTTTCTTAGAAATTGTGAAAATTTAAATTAAAAGTTGGGGTGAACTTAGAACATGAGGTGAACTAAAAGAAGTATGGGGTTTAAATAGAAAAATCAAACAAGCTTTTATTTTGCGTTCTTTATTCTTTGTTTCTTTTCAGTTTGTTTCAATTTATTTGCATATCATTTTGATTTTGGCAATTTTAGTCATATTCATTAATTTGGCTTGCAATCTGTTTATACCATGTTTGACCGGAACAGTTTGGCAATGTGCAAGTTTAAGAACACTTCCACCCATTCTCTTTTGCCAAAAGGGGGCCTATGCTCCAAAAATAACCCCCACAAAGGAAAAGTTGTCATGGTAAGAAGTGGGCTCATGAAACTGGGCAAGCCTGAAGGCAGGGCTGCTTTCTAGGCAAGTTAATGTCATAGGCCAATTTAAATACCAAAAAAAAATTAAAAAATTACTAAAAAATTTAGATTTTTTTTTTTCTATAAATACCTAGCCATGTTGTTTACTTTCCACACTAAAATCCATACAAATTCCTCTCCTCATATCTCATATAAAAAAAGGTAATCAATTCATATATTTTCCTTCGCAATTTTAAACTTCTTGGACTTGATATATATATTTTTTTTTCTCACGACCACAACCGCCAAAATTTAAATGACGAACATCAAAGTGAAAAATGAGTCAAACGACAATAACTAAAGATATGATTTAGCCATCTTTCTTTGTTATTGTCGCTTTTCCCTTGATATATTTTATTTTACTGCTTTACTCCTTTCAAATGAAATGTTTTAGTCGGCGTCTTAAGTGCGTGCGTTTCAAAATCATATAGAAGATATGGATTGGCCATATCAATTTCAAGTTTTCTTCTTCCTCTTTTTTTTTTTTTGAGGGGCGGCGGGGAGGAGGGGTTGGGAAGGAACTCTGGGTAATTCCAAAAGCCAACAAACCTCTATAAATGCATCTCCATTCCTCTCTCCCTCTCTCTCTCCAACACCCAAAAATTATATTTCACATAATTTGGCACTAAAATTACATTTTGCGAAGTAGCAAACAAATCCCCTACAGCTTCAGAAGTAATTTTATCAACTCCACTTTAGCACGAGACAAAATATCCCCAGGGTGGTGAGACGAAATTCCCTTCCCTAATTATGACCCAGCTTACGCTTCTTTAATAATCTATTCCTTTTGGCCATCTGTTCCCTCCTTTCTTCTTCTTCTATCAATCTAGCCTGCTCTTCGTCCTCCTGCCTTGCGATTCTTGCACTGCAACATCACGAAAGCAGACATTTCGGATCAGTGGAAGACAATGTGAAGCAGCCCCATGAAGGGGCTCCTCAAATTAGCAAATACCTCAATGGAATCTCAGTCAAACCCCAAAATGGGTAACATTGGACATAATAATACAATAACATGATATTAAGGGGTACAAGCTGGCTGCTTACCTCCGTTTTTCCTCCCTCATAATATCCTCAAAGTTGGCCTCCATGTCACTACAATCATCATCGCCAGCAAACTTGTCTGGATTATATCTGCAGACATTTCATATAGATGTTTAGAAATATTTATAAAATGCAATAAGGTAAAATTCCTTAACCACAACAACACAAGACAACTTTTTAATCTCTCAATATGGCCAATTGATCTTCACAAAATCAGTCCATAAGAAATTCCAAACATGTCACTGAGATACAATACCTTCAAGAGTGTGTGTGTGTGAGGATCTCGCATTCAGCAGATTTATCAAATATGTCACCAAAAATGAATTTTGAAATCAACTTCGGAAACTATTTCAAAGTTAACAGAGGAAGAAAGCTAATAACAAAATTACTCACTTAAACATATTCCTGATCATACTCCTATAATCCACCCCGTCATCGTACTCATCATCAGGGTGCCGTCTCAAAGGCTTTCTTTTGGGACGATGCTCTTGTGACATAGGACGTGAGGAGATTTGCCTTTGCATTTGAGGCTTGTTTATCTGCCAAAATCCATGAATTAGAGAAGTAGGTCTCCAAAAAACTGATCATGAAAAGTAAAGCATATATGTAGGCATATGATGGGCTTTAAACCTGAGGTTTTGTCAATCCAGCTGACTGTCTCGGTAACACTTTGGGCTCATTAGGTTCTCGTACTTCCTTTCTTTGTTGCAAGTGCTGCTTTGGAATAGATGACTGCAACTTTGAAGGGAGTGGTTTGTGCACACCAGACAAGGAATTCTTCACACCTGGTGCAGAAGCCTTCCTCTCAGCAGTAGAAGCGGGCATCTTTGAACCTTTTGGCCCTAAAGGCCGGCTGGGCCCATTTCCATTGTTGCTACCAAGCTGTTTTCTAGAGTCCACTGATGTAGAATCAGGTCTTCTGCTGGCAGAACTTAACTTATTGGGCCCCCCTTTAGAATGCATCTGTCCGTTCATAGATACCGGTCTCCTTTCATCACGACCTCCATGAGCATGTCCATTCATAGATACCGGTCTCCTTTCATCACGACCTCCATTAGAATGTCCATTCATAGATACCGGTCTCCTTTCATCGCGACCTCCATGAGAATGTCCATTCAAAGATGCCAGTTTTCTTTCATCACGACCTCCATGAGCATGTCTACCATTATTTGCCATAGGTAGTTTGCTTTTCGGTGCCATTTGACTAGACCGCACCTCTTTAAAATCAGCAAAAAACCTGTATAAGTTCCTCAATGAAAATAGAATGTTTAAAGCCCCATAGATAAAGAGCCAGATAAGAAGTAGCAGATAGCAACACACCAGAATTTGGAACAGAGACACTTCGAGGAGGACGATCGTTTGCAGGAGCTGGAAGCTCCACATCGTCAGATAATAAAAAGGAGTAATCTCGTGTATCCTTAAGCTTTTGGACTTTATTTTTAGCCTGCATATTCCACAAATGCCATTAAGAGATAATAAGACAACTAGGAGACTAATTCAGACTTTAAGCGCTGACTAAAAACAATTTGCTCCAAATACCTCATTAATTATTCTGGGTTTCTGGTTATATGCTACAGGTTTTGATCCAGCAGAGGTTGATCCAGAGCTCTTCTTGTTCTGTAGAAACAAATGAGATCATCAAAATAAAATTTATGCCCCATGACACAGCAATTCACAAGGCCAAAACTACATTACATAATCAATTTGTGATCAGGACAGCATAACTGCCCATTATATGGTAAACTAAAACCATGAAGAAGCATGTTCATGGCTAGAGAAAAAGATTGAATGTGAGAAAGTAATGTAATAAGCTATACCAAAAGAGAGAGTTATTATACATACAGAATGGGGGGAGCTCGAAACCCTAGATGCTAGATGCTGGGTTTCTAATAGTGACTTGCTTTCTTGAATCACTCTCTCAGAGATAATCGGTTGAGATGGGCCAAAGAAAGATCCATAACTGCAGAAGCAGAGAAACAAATTTTCAAACAATTTTATAACTACACCTTACCACTCTGATGTCCACATGAACAATATGAAATAAATCACATCTGTGAGAAAACCCCATTACTGAAGAAGAAAACATGGCACTGACAAATCATGGCTCAATTTGGTGTCAGTGTAAGCTCTCAAAACATTTCATGAGAAGATACAAGCTGGTAATGAACTTAAAAACACATGACTATCTCAACCTCGTGAGAGTTCCAGGAGTAAAACGAAATTGGAAGGAAGTGAAACACTTTGGAATATTTTTCCCATTGTGTCTACTCAATTACTTTCAAGGTGGTGGTGATATCCCTGGGAGAAAAATTAGCCTGTGCCGGAAATTGTAACTACAAAACGTGTATCACTCTATCATAACAGGTCCCAGTACACAGTAAATACCATGTAGGCAATCGACAAATTAAGCAACTATTTGGTTGCATCAGTTGCTTGCCTCCCTCAAGTTTCAGATGACAACGCCAAATATTGTTCATCAAACAGTCATACAGGTACCTTAAAGCAGTGTCACCATTGTCCTCACAATAATGACAATACATTCAACAAAAGAAACAGCAATGAGTTATAACCCTCTAAAGGAGCATTGAAACTAGTACTTGCAGTGAACAGAACCACCTTCGTTGTGGTTCTAAGGAAGTATGTGTTTTTTCACATATAAAACTGGCAGTTATAAAGTAGTCACTCACTTATCATAGGGGAGCTTCTTCTTTTTATCACTGGAGTTGGCCAAAGAAGAACCCCCTTCCTTCTTCATCTGCTTTCGAAATTGTTCTTTCAAACGTTGTCTCAACTCAAGGTATTCCAATGCTTCCTTGGTAGGCTTTGGATCTTCTTCTTCCGCTTCCTCTTCATAGTCTTCGCCATCCTCCTCTTCCTCATATCCCTCCCCTTCGTCCTCATAATCATCATATTCTTCGACTGATTGACCATATTCCTATACCAAAACAACCAACAGAAATGGTCAAACTAATTCTTTTCTAGAAAAAAAATAGAGCATCAATGTCAATAATTAACATATAGATAATACAGAGATAGAAGTAGACTGAAATTTTGCTTACATCTCTATCGTATCCACGCATTTCTATTTCGAAATGAACAATTACGAATACTGGTTACCTGAAAATCACAAAAAGCCCAAATCTTTATTATGCTGGACTTTAAAATCCGCGAAAAAAATCTGTAATTTCGGTCCAATCAAACAAAAACCCTATAGTCTCTGTTTGGTTCCATGGATTTGGCATTGCAAGTGAACCCTAATTTTGACATTGGCCAATTCAATGCCTAATCCACAGTTCGGATGCTCAAATATCATGCTGATACTATGAAATTAAAATTCCAAATTTCTTTTAGCTGATAACCAGAACCAAACTACTTACCAGAAGTCCTTACAACCGCAACGCCGATCGCAGAGGCCTCTCAAAGTGAAGATAATCGCTGGGAAGCCCCAAATGGTACAATTCCGAATCCTCTCTCTTCAAGCCCTAATAATCGAAATCCACGTTCTATGGAGGAAAATGAATATGATGCGATGCGATCAGAATTCTCGAGAGAGAAAGAATCTGCAAGCCCTAATTGTAAAGCTTTGGGGTTGGGGGTTCGACCGGTTACTGTAAAACGAAGAGTTCCATTATTGTAATATAAAATTTAAATATGATTTCATCAATAAATAAGTCAATATATCTTTCCAATTTTTTTATTTTATTTTAAATTGGAATTTTAAATTCTATATTGATCTAGTTCCTTCCAAAAGGTTATTCAATTACACTATTTTGTCCTATTTTTTTTCCTTTATTTCCTTATCTATTGTAGAGAAAACACTTTCAACCCTCTTCCCCATCGCAAGCCTGTAATATAGTTCAAAACACTTTAGGAATCAAATTAAAAGAAAAGGAAAAACAAACACCTAACTCAAACACTTGAAGAATCATTTAAATCAAAAAAAAATTTAAACAAAATAAAAAAAATACAAACCCCATGTGGCAATTAAACTCACCCCTCCACCTATTTACCTTTTTCTTCATTTGGTTTAATATTAAAGGTAAAACATAAAACACATAAGATTAAAAAATATATATTAATTTTTTTAAAAAATGTTTTCATAATTATAAAATAAGATAATTAACACACGTGAGCACATGCCAAAAAACTAATATACAATGAAGTTACTAAAATGTCAATATGTTTTTTACCTTCTTTTTAATACATTTTGATTATCTAACTCTTCATTAGTAGAATTTTGCTTTTGACACGACTATATGGCCGTCTTTTTTAACCACATCAACTACAAACTCTTTACTCTACATAGTTGACTTGGTTCATTCTAGCATGTAAGTTAGCATACATTGAATTAAAATTAGGGAGATTCACTATTATAACAAATATAGGGGCCCAAATTATGAAAAAACCTTATGTGAAATGAACTTTAGAAACACACCCAAAGCCCATTTACAACATAACAAAGAGGCTTTTAACTTCTTTTAAATTACAAAACTGCCATCAGTTTCTTAAAACAAGCCTAACCCCAAAACCTCATAAAAATACCCAAAACACTCAATAGGACATCAAAGTAATTTAATAATTAAAATTAAATTCAATAAGGCTAGCTGTCCTTTTTTGGGTTTTTTTTTTCGTTTGTTTATATAAATTAAATGGTATAGGGTTTACCTATATTATTAGTGCTAAGAATGGGTATATGACTAAATATCTCTTAAAGTTATGCAATTTCAAAACTCAAACTTTTTTAATTAAATTGAAAGGGGTGAAACCCTTATTAATTCAAGATTCAAATTCAACATAAGATCAATAAAATAGAAAAGGAAAAGAAAATAACCGGACAATTCCTTATCTACTTTTCTCAGAAACCCACCCCGCATCTGGGCCCAACTATAGGTAGCCCTAACTGAGCCCAAATGCAAAAAATTAAAAATCTTCAAAAATTCATATTCTCCTTACTACTTCAGTTCTCCAATTTATTCTTCGGTTCCCTGTAGGTCTCTACTTCTTCCTTCTTCGCTTGTTCTTATTTTTCCAGTTCTTCGCTATGTTGAATTCTGAAATAGAAGACCAAGTTTTCAACTTGTTCGAGGATTTCATGGCCAGGTAGTCTCTACCTCTGTGAGTGTGTTTTGAGCTTTACTAGCATAAATTCACTTGCTATGAACATGGTGGTGTTTTGTACTTTTTTTTTTCATCTGGGTAATCTCTTTAACTTCATCGTTGTGACAGGGTGGCCAAGTTTGATGATTTAGTGAATCTGGGAAGCATGTTACTCACTGGATTTCAGCAGGGGCTGGGTAAGTGTTCTGGGTTATGTTTTATGGGTTGTTATCTGCATTAAATTACAATTATTTCCCATGTTCCTCAGTAACATTCTTCTTTTCTAGAGTTTATGAGGCGGCCTCCCGTAGAGAAGACATCTGAGTTGGTTAAAAACATAATCCGAGCTAATGAAACACAGAGAGTTAAGTCATATATTGAAGCTGGATGCATCAACAGTGACGATGGCATGCAAAGTATGAACAAGTGTAAGTGCAATTGCTTTCTGTCTTTGGATTCTTGGTTAGATGATTTAGGTCCTCTCAGGCCCATATCACCCTTATTATCCACTAAGTTGTATGATTTTAGAAATTTATACCGAGTTCTATTTTAAAGCTGTGATCTTTATAAAATTTACTTGAAATAATTGGAATGAGTTATGATCTTTTCTTTCTCTTCATTTGATAGTTTTTTGGCCATCTGTTACAGGTCACCGTTTGTAATTTTGCTCCCTTTTCCAACTGTAGTGTCATTCTGTAATGATTTCTTTTGGGGCACTTGTTTCCTATAGCTGTCTGATATTTGTGTTGTTCGTAATATTGGGTATATCTGATGATTGCCTTGTTTTTGTTGCTCTTGGGACTGAATTTGCACGTATTATCCTCTCTTTTTTCCCTTCCTTCGTTTTCTGATATTTTACTGTTCTGAACGTGATGTATTTTTTATACATGGGGAATTTTGCGTATAGAAGTGCATACATGCCAACTTGGACTTCGTGACAATTTAAGCAAAGGTAACATCTCTTTTCAAAGTTATAATTATTTGTTTCTTCAATCATATATGACAGAGTAATCTTGTCAAAATGGCAAGTGAAGTGGTGATGCCTTTACTTCGATAAGCTACTTAATCTGTTTGTATTATTAGTTATTTCTTATCTGGTGCGTTTGATAGTTGTTGCAATGCTGATACTTTGTTTATGTAACACTTCATGTACTTCTGAGATTTAATTTAAACATGTAATGGATGTTGCAGGCAAAATCATACTTAATGAACTTGAATGCCTCGTGGAGGATGTAATTGGTGCAATGGAAAATTTGTCCCCTTTCCAGGATGACAGTTTTGCTGACAGGTTGAATGAAGAAGCAAGTACTGATGACAAGGTAGTCTTCTTTCCTCTTTTTTCTTCATTTTTGTTTGGTCCTTCCCCCCTCACACCCCCTGAGTTCGGTAGTTATTGTACCCATATAAGTACAGACACAATCACACTTGTATCTATGATTAGCACTAATTTGAATATAAGTTAATCGGATAAAATGCTTGGATTTGATTAAAGTTTAGTTGAAACATGAATGCCTCTCTGTAGCTTCAGAGTTTAGGGAGTTGTCCTTTTTTTGTTTATTATTTTATCGGATTGGAAAGTGGTTATTTTAAATTTTCGGCAATCTTTACTGCTATTGAGCTGCTGTTATGTGGTATCTCTCGTAGTCTAGAGATTATTTTTTAGGTTTCTTCTGTGGTTTTGTTTTAGAAGTGGACTCCTTATTCACTAATTTTGAACTTTTTTTGTTTCTAATTGGTGAAAGTTTTGTTCCCCATAAAAAAAAAGTTGAAACGTGCATGGTTCCACCCCAATATATGACCAGTTTGGCATCATATCTCTTTATATGGTGCATTATATTGGTAACCTCCGAGTGTATGTACATCCCTACAAGCTGCTTGGCTGCATGACGAGCCTGCCTGTTGAAAATCTCCTTGCCCTGGTATAATCAGCAGAATTTTGGCCAAAGTATGGTCAGCCATCATTCAAACGTCTTCAATAACTACAAAAATCATTAGTACTTTATGTCCATTTATCATATACTTTGCATCCAGAATAATTGTCTTCCTTTCTTTATAGTTTTTCTTGAAACGGTTTCCTATCCCAATGTCCTTTCATTTTCTGATCAAGTTTGAAGTGTTTGTAAAATATGAAAAAGAGATTATATTAGAAGTTGTGAATGCAATATTTCTGTCTCCTTAAAATGTTGATGATTAAGAAAGAGGCAAAATTATTTGGGATAGAGGGAGTTATGTATTTTCAATTCTAAGAAGTTTGGCTGAACTTAGTAGTTCATAATTGTATATTTCTCCGAAAAATTCTTACACCAATTCTTATTTCTGATTTCTTGTGGTTGATGATAATATTTAAAACCCCAGACTACTGACACCTAACTTCTTCATAGGAGGAAATTACTTCATCCCATCCCAAAAGAAATAAAGTTACCGATTATGCTCTGAGGATGGGGATCATTTACAGTATGGTCAAGCAAGACTACATGATGCAGGTATTAAAGCTTTCTGGCTCGTTTCCTATCATTTTGAACACTTTGGTGTAAACTTTAGAAAATCCTATGTCAAAACGTGTTGCAGGAAAGGGTTGTTTCTGCTCTGAATGTCAAGTCATCTTCAGGAGAGTTAGAGAGCTACTGCCTGATGTGGTCTTTGCGCCCCTTCATAGATAGCGAAGTTATGGATCATGCTTGGAAACTTATTCCCTGAAGTGTCAATGTTTGTTTACTGTTAGATTGGTAATTTAAATTAAACTAATGGTCATAAGACAATTCAATTGACGACATAATTGTTGGTTGTTTGTCTGAGTATTTTAGTCCATCTTATGATTTATTTATTTTCGAAAAACCCTGTCACGATTGATTATCAGCAGTGGTAATTGACATCTATGAAATTTGACACAATTTTTTTTTTTTTTGGTAATAAATAAACTCAACTTCCATTAGATGGAATAATTAGAATAATTATTTACAAGGTCAATGTAAGTACAATCCATCAACCATTTGACAAAATTGGGTGCTATTCTTAAATCTCTGTACAGTCTCAGCAGTGGGGACCAGCCGCAAGCATCTCCTCAGTCAGCTTGTTGTCCTCACCAATCTGGTAATTTGTGAAGGTCTCAAAGTTGTTCTTGAACAGGCCAGCCAGCTTCATCAGTGTCCCATTGTATGCATTCTTGTCTGACCACTGCAACACCAAAATTAAAATCACAAACCAAATCACATTAGAAAGGCTGGGAAAAAGAAAAACTAAGCAGATAGATATAGAACGGAGAAAGAGGCGAAGAGAAACCCCGACTTACAGTGTTCACAGGATCAAGTATTTCTGAGGGCACTCCCTCAACCTCACTAGGAATCTCAAGTCCAAAAACTTTAGTCTTCTTATACTCTGTCTTCAAGAGGCTGCCGGAGTGGATGGCATCAATGATTTTCCTTGTGTAGGCTAGCTTGATGCGGCTTCCGGATCCATAGCTGCAAGAGAGAAACACAATTTGGTTCAGATTTTCTTGCAAAATAAAAAAATGGATAAACGTTTTCAGGGTTCTAATGTTATGAACTTATGATGATGTTTTGAATTTTCATACCTTCCACCAGACCAGCCAGTGTTCACCAGCCATCCAGTTGCTCCATGTATCTGCATCTTCTCAGCCAACATTGCTGCATACTTGGTAGGGTGCAGCATTAGAAATGCTGCACCAAAGCAGGCTGAGAATGTTGCCGTTGGCTCCTTGATACCGTCTTCAGTTCCGGCAACCTTAACATTTTCAATGGTGGTTTCAGTCAAAGATGTAAGACAAGCTCAATATTTTGATTTGCTAACCAATTCATAAGCAGATGGGAAAGTACTCTTCTATTTCTCATCCCGTGTGAAAAAAACATGGAAAATGATTTCCTATCAAGTCCTTACTTTCCCATCTAATCCTTTATGGGATCCAAACGGGACCTAATAGTTGAATATTTACCAGGGCAGTGTAGCCACTGATGAAGTGGTACATGGTCTGTGCCAGGTTCAGCTTGCTCACAGGTGGGAGCACACCAAATGCATCACATGCCAGAAGAATGACATTCTTAGGGTGGGGGCCAACACATGGGATCAGTGCGTTGGGGATGAATTCGATGGGGTAGGCTGCACGAGTGTTCTCTGCAACCACAGCCAAAAATAATAATTTGCTTGAGTGAAGTTAGCATTATAAGTTTATAAGTTTATCTTTTCTCTGTTTTCTTCTTCCCTCTGATATTTACCTGTAACAGATTTGTCTGCATAGTTCACCAGTCGGGTATGATCATCGAACGCAACATTTTCCAGCACTGCCAATAAGGATCAAATCAAATTCAATCATTTTTGTGGTGGCATTGGTTGGAAAAAAAAAATTGATTGAAAAATTACAAGAAATGGAAATGATATATTACCAGCGCCAAACTTAATGGCGTTCCAAATGTCAGGCTCCTTCTCCCTGGAGAGGTCAATGCACTTGGCATAGCAACCACCTTCGATGTTCGACACACCTTTGTCGCTCCAGCAGTGCTCATCATCTCCGATCAAGTACCTGTTGTGATCAGTGGAAAGGGTTGTCTTTCCGGTACCTAATCATAAAAATGGAAAAAAAGCATTGATCAAAACCAAACTAGCCTCTCGGCACGCGCGCTCTATGATGATGAGTCGATAGTATTTACCTGACAATCCAAAGAAGAGGGCAACATCTCCACTTTTCCCCATATTGCAGCCAGAGTGGAGGGAGAGGATTTGGCGCTTGGGCATGAGATAATGCATGACACTGAAGAGGCCCTTCTTCATTTCTCCGGCATACATGGTTCCAAGAATGACCATCTCCTTCCTAGCAACATGGAGATCAACGCTAGTAGAGGATGTCATGTAGTGTGTGTAACGGTTGCAGGGGAACTTGCCAGCATTGTAGATAGTGAAGTCCGGAGTGCCGAAATTCTCCAGCTCTTCTTTAGTGGGTCGGATGCACCTGAGTGAACAGTTCAGAGGACGAAAATGCAAATCGGGGCATAATTCAGCCCAGTTCTTAATTATGTTATACTTACATGTTGTGCATGAACAGTGAGTGGTAAGCCCTAGCAGAGACAATCCTCACTTTGATTTTGTTTTCTGAATCCCAGTTCAGAAATTGGTCATTCACAAAGACCTGTAAATCAAACATTCAAGACCATTATCATTATTATTATTCTATAGCCATAACTATATATGGAAATTTAATGAAATGAGATGAAAAAAATTACCTTGTCTAAACAATTTAAGTAATCTACAGCTCTTTCCCTGTTAATCATGAACGTGTGCTCGTCCATTTCGAGGTTGGGGGAACCCCTACAGGTGAAAGACAATACCAACGTCAATAATCAAATATTGACATCATTTATTTCAGAAAAAATAAATAAGTAAAAAAAAATTGAAAATGGAGCACTTACTTTCCCCACCAAAGATCATCCTGAGTAGTAGCGTCCTTGACAACACGCTTATCTCTTGGAGACCGACCAGTCTTGGCCCCCGATAGAGTTGCTAATGCGCCGGTCGACGTGATGAACGACCCCTTATCGTACTTGAGAGCATGCTCATAAAGCTCTGCGCCACATACAATCCATACTTCAAATCCCCCATGCTTTTTATTTTTTGCCAAAAAACATATCCAAAGTTCCAACAAACAATGATGCAACATGTTCAATATTACGGGTATTGCTAAGGTCAGTGGTCTACATGCAGATCATTGATCGAATATGTGTCCCACGATTACCAACGATTAGACATTATAGGCGACTGACCGTAGCACAGCTCTTAGTATTACTACAGACAAAAGAATAGGTTTTACCGGCAGGAGTGAGGTTGTAGAGGACGTTGGTGAACTTTAAGGCGCTGTCACTGACGCAAATAGTGGGGGTGAAATGTGACACTTTATCAACATCGTTCTGGTCATGCTTCTTAGCCTGAACGACCTTAAATATTTTATCCATTTTCTCTAGTCAGTATTTGAAGCTAATATATAAAAAGAAAACAAAAAACAAAAAATTAATAAAAATGAACCAACCTCCGGTGTCTGTGTCTGTCGTTGGGTCTCAGTCTCACCGAAAGCCATTTTCTTGGTGGGTATCTGAAGTAATTAAAATGAAGAGCACAAAGAGCAGCAAAAGACAGTTTTTGGTTTGACAGGGGAAGAAGCGTATGGGGGTTCAATCTCCTTTTTTTTCTTTTTTTTTTATTCGAGAGATTGAACTTACAATTAATTAAGCTGGGAAATTTGTGTGTACTGTCTTTCACCTTTTATTGTGGCTCATGCATGCCAAATTATGGTCAATATTAAATTGAGGTAAAAATGAAATGGATAAAATATGTGGAGAAGGTGAATTTCTTGAATGACACGTGAAGAGAGTTCCATTGCTTTTGGATCATGGCACCCCAAATTTAGTTTTCTAATAATAGCCTAAGGACTCGTTTGGGAGTGCTTTTGAAGCAGCGAAAAGCGCTTCTAAATGGGTGAAAGCGCTTCTGTCTTTTAAAAATGGTGTTTGGCAAAAATTGCAAAAGCGCTTTGGGTGAGATCCAAAAGCACTTGGAGTGGTTTTGGAAGAAGCACTTGAGAGGTGCTTATTGTTAAAAGCGCTGCAGGACAAAAACACGGGAAGCACTTGGCTCCCTTTAATGAAACTTTTAAAATGCCAAAAATACCCATATTTAATTTTTTTAAATGCCAAAATACCCTTTCTTTATTTTTTTTTTCTATCTCTTTTTCTCTCCTATTAAAACCAAAACACTACGCTTTAATCTTCCCGTAGTTGTTTCTCTATCACATTAGCAAGTCTCCTCTAAATTTGCTTTCTCCTTTTTCTACACCATTTTCCTTGTAAAAATTCTTCATATCCCTACTGTTATTTTGTAAAGATGGATATTGAAGTAACAACCCCAAATTAACCACATCGTCACCAAAATGGAGACTTTCTTCTTACTCACAAAATGGAGACTTTTCAAACGCAATGAAATGCAACTCATCACCATCATCTTCTATAATCTTTTCACCTAGCTTTTTCTGAAACACGATTTCCCTTATGCTATCTTCCTACTATTCTTTAAATTTTTTTAAAGTACTTTTAAAAGCGCTTTTACTGTGTCAGCCAAACACTCAACAAAATATCAAAAGCTCTTTTATGTAGTGTAAAAGCACTTTTAAATGCGACATCCAAACGACAAACTGCTTCTTTGTAGAAGCGCTTATGTCATAAGCACTACTGGTATAAGCGCTATTGGCATAAGCACTTCGGGAAGAAGCACTCCCAAACGAGCCCTAAGACTAAACTCAATGCCAGATAATTGCTCTCATCTTCTTCTTCCTAAAATTCTTCTTTGATTTGTTCTTGGCCTCCCTCGCGGCTGTACCACTTATTGGAAAAAATCGTGTATAGCCGCGCGGCTATACTATTTTATAATATAAAAAATAAAAAAACCGCGTATATAGCTGCCCGGCTATACTTTTTTTTTTATAGAAAAAACTTTAATATAGCCGCGTGCTCATACTATTTAATAAAAATAATTATAAAAAAGGACTCTCCTAGTTGCATTAGTTTATACTTTATAGATATTAATTTGGTATAGCCGCGCGGCTATACAAATAAAATATGTACATGCTTTATTCGGCAAAATTTTATCAAATTAAAACTTAAAAATTCGGCCATTATTAATATTTTAATATACTTTATTTAAATTTTTTAACATATATTATTTGTATTCAATAATATGTGTATAATACGTGAATTTTGTGTGTATTATTGAAGATTTTGTAAAAAAAAATAGGTGTATTAAAAAAATTGGAAAAACCAAGTATAGCCGCGCGGCTTTACTATTTCTTTTATTTTATAGTAAATTTGGCTTACACCCTTCAAATTCAACTTACTTTAACTGCAACCCTTCACTTTTTGTTCCTATAAATAATACCCAATTTTTATAAGTAAAAACCCATTACTAGGATCCAACTCATCAAGTTACCTTATTAAGCTCAATTTCTAATTTATTATAATTTTTTGATTGCCAAAATAGTCTGCAATTAATGATCCGTTTTATTATTAAAATTCATCAATACAATCAACAATGTGTTGGCCAAAAAAGGCAGTTTTCCTTATTGCCTTTTTGAAATTTTGTTCCATCTTTCCTGGATAATAATCTACCTATTTTAGAACTTGGATTTCATTTATTGTACCTAGTTTTTTGGTGGATAATAATCTACCTATTATTTTTTTTAAAAAATTATTGTGTATCTATATTTTCTATAAATTATTGTGTACCTATTTTTTGTAAAAATCTACCTATTATTTTTTATAAATTATTGTGTATCTATATTTTCTATAAATTATTGTGTGCCTATTTTTCTGTAAAATTTTTTGGTAGATAATATACCTGTATTTTATTTAAACAATATACCTATATTTTTATACGTATATATTTATATTTATATTTTTCATAGGTACATTATTGGATATGTAATTTATTTTTTTTTTTTGGGTGCAATTTTAGGGGTGATATGTTAAGGGAATGGAAACTAAAAGAAATGGGGTGAATGATATGCTATTAATAGGAAGTATTAATTACAATTATGGCAGTTAATGAAATGCTTGAAATAAATTATAAATAAAATATGAAGTCTAGTGGCAACGATGTAAAAACATAGGAATACTATGACCTCTTATATCCTACTGGTCATTTAAATTTGAAATTGGGTTTTACACATAGATTTATAGAGTAATGGGTATATTTCTAGGAAATAGAAAATGTGGGGACCTATATTAGACAAGCCCTTTATTTTAAAAAAGGCAAAAACAGAGTATAGCCGCGCGGCGACACTATTTCTTCAATAAAATTCTAAAAACAGAGTATAGCCGCCTGGCTATACTATTTCTTTCGAAAAAAATTCTAAAAACCGAGTATAGAACGGCTATATTATTTCGTTTTAAAAAATTGAAAAAAATCGTGATTGGAAAAAACCGTATAGCCGTACGACTATACTATTTCTCAACGCCACAACCGTCAGCAACTTCTCAAACCACATCTTTGCTGTTGAATTTGACACTCTGCAGGACTTTGAATTTGGCAACATCAATGACAACCATGTTGGCATCGATATAAACAGCTTGGCCTCCAACAAATCAACTCCAGCTAGGTATTTCACCAGTCAAAATTCAACAAAACAGAGCCTCAATCTCAAAAGTGGTCACGTAATCCAGGCCTGGGTAGATTACGATTTAGTGAAAAACCAAGTAAGTAGTAACTGTTAAGCTTTCCCCTAATTCTATCAAACCCACATCTCCAATTTTAACCTTCGATGTGAATCTCTCTCCAATTTTTTAAGATTTTATGTATGTTGGCTTCTCTGCCTCAACTGGGTTGCTAGCCAGCTCGCACTATGGCTCAGGTTGGAGCTTCAAAATGAATTGAGATGCCAAGTCTCTCTTTTTGGATGCTCTGCCTAAACTCCCTGGGCCCAAAAAAACACACACAGGTGTAATTGTGGGTGTTTCTGTTTCTGCAATTCTATCAAACCCAGGGAAAAAAAATTAAACCAAAAGAAAAAAACAAACAAGCAATCAATAACAATAACCACCTTCTCGTCCTCATCCCCCCAATCCACTAGGGCCATACCCGACCCACTCTCTATTTCTCTCTTTCTCTTCCTCCCTCTCCCCCTCTCTTCGTCATCCCCATCCTCCTCCCTCTATTTCTCTCTTTCTGTGGCTCATTTCGATTGAATTGGACAAATTAGGTTTTTTAGGTTCTTGTAATTATGGATTTGGAGCAACAACTTATAGGGCTAGTGAGTTATTTGGTTCTAATTGTGAGGTTAATCTTGTTTTGGATGTTTGATCGTGTTTTGGGTTGGGGAGGGCTTGGGGTTGATTGGGGGAGGGGGTCTGTGGAGGGTCGGCGAAGGGACGAAGGGTGGATGGGAGATGGAGAGAGAGGGTTGCTAGAGCTAGGGAAGTTTTTTGGTTTTTTGGTTTTAAATTTTCTTTTTTTTCTTTCCAGAAATGCCCTTCATGTGGACTAGTTGGAATGGGTTATCAGGGTCTATGGCGGGTCTCACAGTTGACACATCAACATTTAACGTTTGGCCAGATGGTCAATCTAACAGATGGGGTGAATTGGTCATATTTGAATACGTTGGGTATGAACTTGATGAAATTGAAATCTCGAGGCCCATTTCGATACTAACCCGAAACTTGTAGGGACTAAAATGTAGTTAGTCCTAAAAATAATTATAAAAAAGGACACTCCTAGTTGCATTAGTTTATACTTTATAGATATTAATTTGGTATAGCCGCGCGGCTATACGAATAAAATATGTGCATGCTTTATTCGGCAAAATTTTATCAAATTAAAACTTAAAAATCCGGCCATTATATAATATTTTAATATAATTTATTTAAATTTTTTAACATATATTATTTGTATTCAATAATATGTGATAATTATGTGTATAATACGTGAATTTTGTGTGTATTATTGAAGATTTTGTAAAAAAAAAAATAGGTGTATTAAAAAAATTGGAAAAACCACGTCTAGCCGCGCGGCTATACTATTTCTTTTATTTTAAAAAACGAAAAACCGAGTCTAGCCACGCGGCTACACTATTTCTTCAATAAAATTCTAAAAGACGCGTATAGCCGCCTGGCTATACTATTTCTTTCGAAAAAATTCTAAAAACCGATTATAGCCGTTCGGCTATACTATTTCGTTTTAAAAAAATTTGAAAAAAATCGTGTATAGCCGAAGGGATATACTATTTATTTTATAAAAGATAAAAAAACCGCGTATAGCCGTACGGCTATACTATTTCTTTTTTAAAAAAAATTGGAAAATATCGAGTATAGCCGCACGGCGATACTATATCTTTTTATTAAAAAAAAAAAGAAAAAATCAAGTATTTCTTTATAAAGAATTTTAAAGACAAATTCGTTGGGATATACTATATCTTTTTTTATAAAAAATTAGAAAAATTCAAGTACTTCTGTAAATGTTAGAAATCTAACTTCTTCTTCATTCTTCCTGTATCTTTAACTTCTTCTTCATTCTTCCTGTATCTTTAACTTCTTCTCTGCTCTATCTTATGTATTTATTGCTTCCATTCAAATGGCTAACCAATCTAATATTGTATAAGAAACTTGAATCGATTCGATGAATCGGAAGACCAATACAAGGGCAAACTCAAGTTAATTCTTGAAGTTAATCGCAAGAATGTTCCCCACCAGAGGGCCGATTGAGAACTTTTCTCAGATTCTATTAGACCTCAATAGAACTTCGATAGTGATGGTGCAGTGCGGTAGTTGGGGAGTGCCATTATAAATTAGTTAAAAGAGAGAGCATGCGTTTCAAAAATATAAATTGACCATCAAATTTATTCACATACAAAAATAGTAGGAAAAAAGACATCATTTGTTACCAAAATCTATTGTCACTCAATACTGTCACATACCAAAATCTAGAGGTACCAGTTTTTTCACCAAATCTACTAATCAAATTATGTGTTTGTTGTACACATGTCATTTCACATAATCGTAATTATGTGAATAAATTTGGTTTCATTTCACACAATTTTGACGATTTGTTGACGGATAAATCTATATAATCCATGTGGAAAAATACCAAAATACCCTTGTAAAGACCCAAACCAAATTATGCAGGACCGCGAAAGCCTCCAAGAAAAACACATCACTAGGGATGTAGGGACAGCATCACAGTAATCGGAGGGGGGGGTGTGCTGGGGTACCCACAAGATTGATCCTGAAAATCCAATCCGACCCCTAATCTGATATGCATAGGATCACAGCACCCCATGCTTCTGGCCGGATTCTGGGCTTGACGGGGGAAATTCAGATTATACTATTTCTTTAATAAAAATTCTAAAAACCGGGTATAGCCGCGCGGCTATACTATTTCTTTTTAAAAAAATTGGAAAAAATCGAGTACAGCCGGTCGGTTATACGAATAAAATACATATATGTTTTATTCAGCAAAATTTTGTTAAATTACAATTTAAAAGTTCGGGCTCTATATAATATTTTAATATTTTTAATATATATTATTTGTATTCAATAATATTAGTTTCTCTGCACGTGCTTCTGCGCCTGCGAGAGGCTTTTTTTTAAAAAATTTAAAATTATTTTAGAATTAAAAAATATAATGGGTAGTTGTGTTTATGATCCATTATCTTATTTTTCTTTTAATTTATTTTTTTTAAATATGAAAAAGTGTGAATTTACCATATTATCCTCATTTAATTAATAATTTCAATTCTTAATGTTTGCATTAACCAAGGGCATTTTCTGGTATTTTGAATGTTTCACCATTCTCTACATTTTGCTTTATATATAATAGCCTCTCTACACGCTCTTCCGTGCTTGCGAGAGGTTTTTAATTTAATTTATTTTAGAAATAAAAAAGATAATGGGTAGTTATGTTCCATAAAAATAGGCCATTATCTTATTTTTCTTTTAATTTTAATTTTTTTTAAATATGAAAAAGTGTGAATTTACCTTATTATCCTCATTTAATTAATAATTTCAATTCTTAATGTTTGCATTAACCAAGGGCATTTTCTAGTATTTTGAATGTTTCACCATTCTCTGCCTTTTGCTTTATATATATAGATATATATATAGATGTGTATAATAAATGAATTTTATGTGTATTATTGAAGATTTGTAAAAATAAGGTGTATTAAAAAAAAATTGGAAAAACCAATTATAGCCTCGCGGCTGTACTATTTCTTTTTTTAAAATTGAAAAACCCGGGTATAGCCGCTCGGCTATACTATTTCTTTAATAAAAAATTCTAAAAATTGTGTATATATATAAATTACTTTTCTTTTCCTTTTTCTAAAGAGGATAAGTTTTTGCTATTTTGGTGAAAACTTGTGAATCTCAAGTCATGTTTAGTTAAGACAAAATTACGTACCATTACCATTCTCAATGCCGATGTTTGTTTAATTTCATAATTTTATCGTAAGCTAATAAGTCAATTTATTAGACAAAATTTATCCATTTTTGATTCGTTAGACATTAGCTTAGTTAGTGTCAATGTCACACAAGATAACCATTTATTCACTAATTGCATTAGCTAATGAAAGCGGGAAAATTAGTTGGAATTAGAATAGATTTTGTTTCAGTATCTTCCAGTATAAGAGCATTTCCAGCAGTTGCCTCTTGCCATGGCAAGAGGGGGGCTAGGGCAGCCACTATTCACATGAATAGTGACTGCCCTTGCAAAAAGCAATGTTGGTTTCCAGCAGTTGCCCTAATTTAGGGCAAATACTATTCATTTTTTTGTTTTTTTTTTCACATATTTGTTTACCTAAACAATTAATTTGGACAATATTTTTTTAAAATATTTTTGGTGTGGGAAGTGAAAAATATGACTAAGTATTTATTTTTTAAAAATCTAAATTTTTTTGTTTTTGTTTTCGATTTTTTTCGATTTTTTTATAAAAAATTTGTTGCTAACGTCAGACCCCCTCGTTTTGAATCTGGGGCTGAACCTGCCCTCGGGCCAGCCCTTCTTCGTGGCACACACATGGAACTCGGGCCAGCCTTAGCTGCTGGAACCCGTTTTTGCCCAAAACGCCCCCAGCCCGAGTCCAAAACTAATTGCTGGAAATGCTCTAACAAAAAGAAGAATTCTTAGAAAAGGGGAATGAATGACCATTTCGAGCAGTCTAGGCTTGGCAACATGCTGAGAAAGTATATAAGTTCACATAACCAAGGTCTTAAATATCGGAAGTATCGGAAGTATCGGAAGTCAAAAAACACGGAAATATCGCAGGAAATATCGGGATATTATCGGTATCGGAAAAAATTGAATAAAAACCACGGAAATTGTAAGAAAAACTTGGAAATTTTTATTGAAACTTTACAGGATGTTCATTTAGTCAATTATCTATTAGTTTATCACAAAAAATTGGAAGGAAATGCATTGCATGATGGATTTAATTGATTTAAGTTGATTATATAGCGAGCTGGCAAGCACCGTAAGTGTAGAAAATATGTAGTAATTAAAGAAAGAAGATTAAACACACCATAATCATTTATATATAATGAATTACTACAATATTTTACACTTTATACATTGCATGGTAAGATACATGAGTGACTTAGTACCACATAGAGTTCCTATGAGGTTCAAAATTTTCACTATCTTCATCATCTCTATGTGTAGAGTAAGTATATTTTGAAGAGTTGTCATCAAATGATAAATCCCCAAAATAATTTTGCATGTAATTGTTAACATGCCACCCATATGGATCCGAGATTAGTTGACGTTGTCCATAAGCAAAATCATTTGAAGATTGAGTCTCGGATTCTTTCCATGAGTCACTTGATTCCATCCCAACAGGAATGGGATATGAAGGGTAGGGAAATGGTTGGTTATGAGTATAACCATAGTTACTACTTCCTACTCCAACAGAGTCCGAAGTTATAGATAACGAGTTATCTTCTTGACTTGACAAAGTCCCCTTGCCTCTTTCTCTACGAGTATAGTTCTTCCCTATGGCACCAATTCCTGACTTGTAAAAGCATGTGAGCATGTTGTCGGCTAGACATGCTTTGTTTATTAGCTCAATGAGCTACTTTTGTATTACTCTAGGAGACATGCTTTCCGTAGAGTGCCCAAATCAGTTCAATGAGCTACTTCTCTACATTTTTTGAGTTTCGTATCGGGATATTATCGGGATATTATTGGGATATTATCGGGATATTATCAATAATATCTCGATATATTGACCAAATCATTCATAAAAATGTTGAAAATATCTTTCCGATATTATCGGGATAATATCGGGATAATATCGGGACATTATCGATAAATTGACGATAACACTATGGTTCGTTGTTAAAATATCGGACCCCCAGAAATCAGATATTATCGGGATAATATCGGGGATATTATCGATATTTAGTACCTTGCACATAACAACCCAGGCTGAAGGACTCCCCGCATCTTGCCTTGAATAAAAATTGACACAATCCTAGATGACTGTAGGCTCTATGATGACAATGTTCCACTTCTTGTTCAATCAGTCTCAAGAAAACAACAATATAAGTAGGGTAACAATTTTCTCCCCGGATTTGTTTTAAATTTTTTATTAGTAAGGAAAGGACATTTTCAACATTAGAAATATAAAAATATATCATTAAACTAAACCTAACTTAATAGTTGTGTCATCTTTGAATTGACCCGGTATGCTTCGTGAACTAAAAATTACATTTTTTAAAATCAAATCACTTATTATAGCTCTGTTTGGACCTAGATTTTTTTGCTCACGGGTCTGGGAAATTGGGCCTTTAAAGATAGTGACAATGGAAGAAGGAGAGAGCTTTGGGCCCAAGGCTGACTTTCAAAGCTCACACAACACTTACCCTAATATGAAGGTACACATCCATAGTTCATATATGGCACCCTCATCATAAAACGACTCGGCTGAGGTTGAAGAGACCTAACTCTTCAAGTCAACGAAAGGTTTGCTCCACCAAAGGAGCGTGCTATAGTTGGTGGTGGCTTGAAAATGCCTTTCTATTTTCTTTGTTTTGCTTTGGATTTATGTTCAAATAAACTTCAAATTTGGAAACACGCCGACATGAGAGGGAATATATGGAGCATCCACCTCCTTGATTATATTAGAATAGGACTTAAAAGTACAAGAACCATTTTGCAAATCTAAGAACAAGGACTGCAACTCAAATCTATCCAATTCTTATTTTCATTGCATTGACCCTCCAACTTCCCTACAACTAGTTTCCAGTTTTTCTTGTTCTGCCAAGGTTTCAGAAATTTGGACCAGCAGCAAGTATCTCTTCAGTCAGCTTGTTGTCCTTTCCAATCTTGTAGTTTGTGAAGGTCTCAAAGTTCCTCTTGAAGAGGCCAGCCAGCTTCAGCAGTGTTTCATTGTGTGCATCCTTGTCTGACCACTGCAATTCCAAACAAAAAAGTGGGCTATCAAATACAAGGGCAGACCAAGACTAAACAGAGGAATGGTTGCAAGAGAAAGCCAACTTACGGTGTTCACTGGATCCAGTATTTCCGAAGGCACTCCCTCAACCTCGGTGGGGATCTCAAGTCCAAACACTTCAGTCTTCTTGTACTTCGCATTTAAGAGGCTGCCATCGTGGATGGCATCAATGATTCTCCGGGTGTAGGGTAGCTTAATGCGCTTTCCTGATCCATAGCTGCAGAAGAGAAATATTTATTTATTTGGTCCAGATTCTATTGCCAAAATGATTCTAAGGCCATGATGACATTATCAAAGGCGCATACCTTCCACCTGACCACCCAGTGTTGACCAACCATCCTGTTGCACCATGCTTCAGCATCTTATCAGCCAGCATTGCTGCATACTTGGTAGGATGTAACATTATAAATGCTGCACCAAAACAAGCTGAGAATGTTGCCGTCGGCTCCTTTATACCATCTTCGGTTCCAGCAACCTAAGAATTTTCAATAATTAGTTCAGTGAAAAATGTGTTAAGAAGCCCAATATATTGATTTGCTCTTAAGACCACATAGAGCACCTTTGCTCTTCTGCAGAGAGCCTCATTATGCCCCCAACTTATAATTCACAAGATAAATTGGAATAGCTGAACTTACAAGGGCAGTGTAGCCACTGATGAAGTGGTACATGGTCTGTGCCAGGTTTAACTTGCTCACAGGTGGGAGCACACCAAATGCATCACATGCCAAAAGGATGACATTCTTTGGATGTGGACCGACACATGGTATCTTTGCGTTGGGAATGTACTCAATGGGGTAGGCGGCACGAGTATTCTCTGCAACCAGAAGAAAAATAGCTCAATAAATTTGTATGGTGTATCACAGGAACAGAAGCATGTATAAGTATAATGGATCACTAAACAAGTGATATTTACCTGTAACAGATTTATCACTGTAGTCCACCTCTCGTGTATGCTCATCAAACACGATATTTTCCAACACTGCCAGTGAAGATAAATTCAATCATTTCAAGTTGAATTCACAAGATAAAGCAGAGCACTTTTACTTCTTCCATGATATAAAAGATATTGAAATGATATATTACCAGCACCAAACTTGATGGCATTCCAAATGTCAGGCTCTTTCTCTCCTGAGAGGTCTATGCACTTGGCATAGCAACCGCCTTCGATATTTGACACACCATTCTCAGTCCAACAGTGTTCATCATCTCCGATTAAGTACCTGTTGTGATCTGTAGATAGAGTCGTCTTTCCAGTACCTAATTATTAAAACAAAACAAAAAAGAAAAAGAAAATTAGCATTCATTATTGAAATGTCATGGCTGATCTTTAGCACATTTCAAATAAGACACCAAGGATGGTGAGGGAGAGAGAGCAAGAGAGCACATATCATATGGCTGCTAGAGCGACACCATTACCGCGATCCGATGATACTATACCTGACAAACCAAAGAAGAGAGCAACATCTCCATCTTTCCCCATATTGCAGCCAGAATGTAGGGAGAGGATTTGTCGCTTAGGCATGAGATAATGCATGACACTGAAAAGACCTTTCTTCATTTCCCCGGCGTACATGGTGCCGAGGATGACCATTTCCCTCCTAGCAAGATTAAGATCTATGCTAGTGGAGGATGTCATGTAGTGTGTGTAACGATTACACGGGAACTGGCCAGCATTGTATATAGTGAAGTCCGGAGTACCGAAATTCTCCAGCTCTTCAGGAGTGGGTCGGATGCACCTGCAACCCACCCAGTTATCGAATTGTACACTAAGCTAATACACATGTTTGCACCTCCTATTTTCCTGGACTGATTTCTACACTTAGGGATGACAATACTCAGAAAAAAGATTATGTCAACGTTAAGAGGACTTATCTGGCGGCCTTACCCCATGGAAGGCATACAGAAACATACACTGCTGAAAAAGCAATGAATTCAACCATCGTTCATAAATTCTTATGTTTTACTTACATGTTGTGCATGAACAGTGAGTGATAAGCCCTGGCAGAGACGATCCTCACTTTGATTCTGTTTTCTGGATCCCAGTTCAAGAATTGATCGTTCACAAAGACCTGTAAATCAAAAGTTCAATACCATTTCTGTCCCAGAAATTTCATTTTATGAAATTTACCATGATATATATATATACATGCAACAGAGTGACAAACTTTCAGCAAATACATCTAGTTTAGCAAGACATAAATTCTGCTACTTCTTATTACTAAGCTCTTTTATTTTATTTTATTTTTTTGTCATAGTTTGGAATGGGGAGGTGCCATTGGAGGTCGAAGCTGTGACCGTTGATGTGCAAACAAATGCTCCTACCACTGAGCCATGAACCCGTTGGCACTAAGCTATTTTAATTTACATGTTAACAAAAATCAAAACAGTTTAGAATATGTTCAAATTTACAGAACCAATTAACAGGTATCCATATAAGTCTGACAAAATATTAATAATGGTCTCGTCGTAGCTATCCTTCCTCAGAGTTGTAGGCTCTTGGCTGCTAAACTGGTAAGGTTGAACACGACACAAGCAAGATAAATACAGAGCACCGCTAAAACGTGTGGGGCAGAACTTGGGCAAATTATGCAGAAAACGACAAAGTTGATCCTCCCAATGGGGTTTTAGGCCAAGTTGGAGAGAAACAAGACAATAAAGATACCATCACCCGCATCTCTACCCTAACATCACTATCTCCTAAAAGCAATATATTCTAAGCATTTTTCAACACCAATTATTTTAAAGATGTAAATATTCAAACTTGTCCTAAAATCCATTTTGGGAAAAGAAAGCAAGCTTTTATGTGGGGCATAAAAATGAAGGAAGGAAAAATGACCTTGTCCAAAGAATTCAAGTAATCCACAGCTCTTTCCCTGTTGACCATGAAGGTGTGCTCATCCATTTCAATGTTGGGTGAGCCCCTACAGGTGAAAAATACCAAATATTTCTCAACTGTCAGTAATTTTTTTATTTCAGAAAAAATAAAGTAAAAGTAAGTATATGGATTTTCACACATGCTACCACGGTGCAATAGAGTTCGAACCCGAGAGCACTGATCTGCAAGTCAGTGTCTTTTTTCCATAGTACTGTTATTAATTACATTACACACAGTAGTCAAAAAGTGAAAATAAGTACTAATTATTATTATTATTATTACCTTCCCCACCAAAGCTCATCCTCAGTGGTGTCATCCTTGACAACGCGCTTATCTCTTGGAGACCGACCGGTCTTGGCTCCAGAAAGAGTTGCTAATGCGCCTGTTGACGTAATGAAGGACCCCTTCTCATACTTTATGGCCTGCTCATATAACTCTGTACCAGATACAACCCACACATCAATAAAAGAAAAAAGAGGGGCCTGGTGTTCGAGAAAAACTTACATATCTCATATTTCATACACTTTTATATCTGTTTTTCGCATCAGTCACGGGAGATAGAGAAAAAGGGGTATGAAACAACTCAATTAATCGATGGTATGCAACAAATGTTACTCGCATTCTCAGTTTGTCATTTTGCGATTTCTTTCATAATATATTAATTTTATGGTAAGATGACAAATTGAGAACGCAACAGCCTTCCTTAATTGTACAAGACAAGACCAGATCCAAATTTGCAGAAATTATTTTTGGTGGCAGGACAAAAATGGATCAAGATGCGAAAAAAATGAAAATTTGGTAAGCTCACCAGCTGGAGAGAGGTTGTAGAGGACATGTGTGAACTTCAAGGCACTGTCACTGACGCTGATGGTGGGCGTGAAATGGTGATGGTGCGACACGTGCGACGAAACCTTGGGCGTCTCAGACTGCTTAGCCGGGTCTCCTCTCACCACCTTCGGCCCAGTCTCTCTCGTCAACGAAGCCAAAGATGCACTGCCAAATAAAACCAAGACACCGAGCAAAACCCACAAAATCAGAAAACCAAACTGTCAAGTTGTGAAGTCACATCCATTTTCCTGGCCCCTTGTATCACAAATCCGCCGTTCCAAGCTGTTTTTATTTATTTTTTTCTTCTTGGGTGGGTTTTTGCTATTTCCATTTTTTTTTCTCGTGCTCTAATTTGTTTTGAGTGTTAATTAATTAGTATTTCCAAAGAGTTACGTGGGTGCGTGGGCCTGCGTGCCATGTGTATACCTGATGGACTGGAGCTGCTGCTTCTGTCGCTCCACTTCAGAAAGCGTGATGGCAAAGGCACCACCTTGAGTGCCCTTGATCGGGGTGGTGGGCGCCGACTTCTTCTTCTGCAACGAGTGGAGCTCGTCGATCGTCTGCGCCTTCACAGGTGGCGTGCTGTCGTCGTGACACATCCCATTGCCCTTCTTCTGCGTCTGGATCTTCGCCAGCCCGTTTCTCGCTGTTCCGTTGCCGTTCGCCACCGCTGCCGTCCCGTTTCCGTTCGCAAAGGTGAACTCTCCGTTCCCGTTGGACGCCATTTTCTCCTCTACAAACAAAAAAACAAACATGAACATAGCACATAGTAAAGAAAATAATTATGACAAGTCTTATGTCATTTATATGTCATTTGTATGTCTGGTCTCTCTTATCACGTCACATGTTTTCATTCAGGTTATTATAACGGTAAGTATAGAAAAGCGATAGGTTTTCATTTTTTTTTCTTTCTTGTGCTATGATTGAAACAAAAGATAAGATGGAAAGAGGGTGCACCAGAGATTGAGAGCTGGAGAAGAAATGAAGGAAGGAAATTATAATGGGAAATGGGGAAGGAAGAAAATAATAGAGTAAGAGAGCATGAAAATGAGTGTAATGTCGTAACACGCAGGAATAAGTGGTGAGGGAAATGAGAAGGGAGGGGTGTCCTTTATATAGGGTTGAGTGGCCCCCTTGTTAACCAGGGTTTAAAAAAACTCCAGTCAAAAATTAACCATAGTTAAACCCTATCCCTCATGGTTCAGACTCAAGTGAAAAAGTCCAAAAACCAATTAAACGAGATGCACGACGAGGATAATGATTACCAATCCTCTGCTCCGCTCACCACCCTACCTATTCTAATCTAATAAGCTATGATTTGATTGGTTGAGAACAGATGAGTTCAGTGCAGATGCATGCAGGGGAACATATCTCCCAATTCAAATCCAACAACACGCAAACAGCAAACGACGTATCCCTCCACACGTGTACAAGAGAAATTTGGGGGGTTGAAAATATTATCCCCAATTCCATTTCCCAACTGCATATTGTTTGTGTACGTTGTATTTGCGCTGCGCCTTCCCCTAAAAATAGTAAATCAAATTGAAGTTGGATTTCAAGTCCGCATTTACCGTCAGTTTCTCGCGAAACTCCGAGATTCTTACGAGCCGAGTTTTTACCTCTTTACTTTTCTCTATCCAGCCAGGGCAAGCATGTAGCAGATTCTATATATATTTCTGCATTGAAACGCGGGAAGAAAAAAAACCAAGAGCTCCTCCGCGTCGGGTTGCCGCAAGCACAGTGATTGGAGATGTGGGGTCCAGTTCTTGATTGGATATCAGTCGTCGATCGCTTCTCAGATTCTCACCCATTGGTTGATGGGCAGCAGCTCCATCCTCATAGATATCCGCGCGAAAGCACTGTAGTTAAGAGACAATGATAAAGTTTGGTAATTAAATTAGTGCTGGTCTTTAATTTTATCCAAAATTCATATTAGTAATTTGCTGACAGGCAAGATGTAAGAAAATGAATTTTTAAAAATTGTTATGAAACAACTTCAAATTTTGAGTAGAAAACTTCAGCTTCAAATGAAAGATGTGTCGTGTCGCTCATATGCAAGTTCTTAATGAATAAGAGAATTCGAATTTGAAACCTCTTCTAATTTAATTTGCTTTTCAATATGGTTACGTGAGCTGGTTTCATAAAAACGAAGAGGCTCAAAAAGGAAATTGGAGGATGACAATAGACACTGCTGGCTACAAATTGCAACCAAAAATAATAATTTGGTTAAATTATGAGACGTTGCTGTCACATCATCACGTTCCATTCCATATAAAAGTTACATAATTTTCTGATTGAACTTGTGAAACCATATGAGCTGGATTTCTTGCACTCTGCAGTATTTTCCCCATCTAATTTTCCAACTCGGTTTCATGCATGGCACATAGATAAACAAGAACCACAGAGAAACAGTTGATTTTGACACAACATGCCAAGAATTTTTCTGGATTTCATATATCATATGATATTCCCTCTTTATTATTGGTAAGTGTGATATATTCATATGCTAGCTTTCAACTTTGTGGATTGCCACTGTCTACAATTGCCTTAAAAAATAATATGGCTTAATCTAAATCTTATAGATAAATATAAAATAATGACGTGTTTACTTACCATGAATGGATGCTGAAATTATTATAATTTTTATTTTTCATGTGTTTACCAACCGTGTAATATGACCTCATTTCTATTATTATTCCTCATATTTCTAACTTCCCGATTCATGACTTCTCTCATTCTTAATAAGTACATATGTCTTTAAGATAAAAAAAAAATGAATTTAAAAAAAAAAAATCAGATGTCGGGATTTATATGAAACAACTTCTAACAAAGGGCTTTTTTTTTTGGTGAAAACCAAAGTATCCCCCGCGCGATTGTGGGGACTAACCCTCGAGGTACTATCGGGCGCAAAGTGGGGACCTCTCCCAACAAAGTCTGCTCTATTCGCAAGCGCCTGGGATCGAACTCGAGACCTCTTATTTAAAGGATTCAAGCCCCTTCCACTTGGACCAACTCCTGTTGGTCTAACAAAGGGCTTTTCTTTAACGTACACTATTAATTAATAGTATTATTACACATCATTACGTCCCTATCAAGTAAGGAACGTCCGTCTTTAGAAAAGAAAAACCAAGAAACGTCCTTGTCAGCAGCTTATCGTTCGATTTGTTTAAAAAGTACCCGCACCAAACGAAGCACCACATCACCTCATCATATGTTCTCTACTCAAAATTATCCGACGTTTAAACGTCCCAACAGTGCCATCCACAGTCCCAACCCACCCACCCACCCAAGATAGACCGACAATCCCATTTCTTTTTATTTCTTTTTAAAATTAATTTTTAATTTTTATTGCTTAGTTGTGTGGTCCATGAACCACCATAATCCATGCATGCAGGCCATTTATTTATTCCACGATTTTATTTATTTATTCCACGATGACTTCACTGTGATATACCATTAAACTGTGCTACTTGTACCCGGGGTGCCAGTAGTAATCAGGTCCCAAGGGGACCATTAATATTAAGGGAGGGGTTAGGATTGAGAAGAACAAGCAGAGGATCAGCATCAACCTTCTTGGACCATTGAATCAATGAATACATTGATATTCTATCATTCGAACTGAGCCCATTCCTTTTAACAATGGAAAGAAATTTGTTACGACTTTGGGAAGCAGAAAGCAGTGGCATTGGGGGATAAATTCTTGACATGTTATTCTTCAAAAGAAATTTGTGATGATATGATGTTATAAATTGTTGACATTTAGCTATCGTGAGTCGTAATACTTCCCTAGAATTAATTGCATATAATTATGTGTTTGTCTCTCCTATTACATGATATAATTAAGTCGCTTGATAAAAATAAAAAGTCAGTCGTGATAAAAGGATGATGCACATCATGCGTTCAAATTTTGTTCTGTATAAATCACGTGAGTAACCAATATGATCCAAAAATATAGGTACAAGATAGCTGACCTATCTCGCAAATGAATCTGATGAGACGTTTTTCTTCCCGGATACGAACCCTAATCTAGACGAGTTCAATTCACCCAGCTAGTTTTTCTCGATACACGAATTATTATATTATTAGACTGACTCAAACACGAGAAATGAACAAAACCCACCTTCCTCGTCCATTTTACTCAAAAAAGAAAAACATGCGGACATGGCGCCATCTCAGAATCCATTAGTATATGAATGGGTTCGATGTTTATCTGGTGCAAGAAAAAGTTGGTGTCCGTTTTTATTGAATTTGTAAAATTGTTATGAGCTAGCGGACACTGGTGTCGAATGTGAAGTTTTCAAACCCTAATATAACTTAACGCACCTTTTTTGGAGGCTAAGACTCGGTGGAGTGCTCCAAGCACAAGAGCACAAGTCCATGGTTGGTCAAGCGTAG
The DNA here is from genome assembly GCA_034190965.1 of Prunus campanulata. Lineage (NCBI taxonomy): Eukaryota > Viridiplantae > Streptophyta > Magnoliopsida > Rosales > Rosaceae > Prunus > Prunus campanulata. The sequence goes on from CM067213.1 coordinate 10,261,643, forward strand.
ACCCAACGATTTCTAGATCTCGTCCCCCAATATCCTAAAATTAATCATACCTATAAGGAATAAAAAATTTCCGATAATTTGACTAGATTTTGAGGATATATGCTTTTGGGTTCGAAATTTTGGGTGCAGTTGGGCTAAGGGTGAACCTATGAACCAAAACATAAAGTTGATGTTCATGGTCGAATTCACATTTGAAAAAGCTTAATAGATTACAAAGGAATCTATATTGTAATATTTATGGAGAATAAAATTGAGTGTAAAGGTAAATACTTTTTACAATCAGTCGCATCTCATCCTCTAACAGGGGCAACATGGACTTTTAAAAAAAATCCGTTTTCTTCGGTTTATCTTTAGTGAAAATGGAATTTGACCTCAGTGATTTTTAGTTTTTCTTCTAAGAAAAGGGATAAGGTGTTTGATGAAATGCCTCTTAAAAGGCTAATGCATACTCATCTATTTTCATTTTTATAAACTTGTTTATCCCCTATATGATAAATTTCCAACTCTGCCACTACCTACAACATAGTAGCTATAAATTACCACAATGAAAAACAAACACAATTTTGTATGATGTTATCTATGAACAAATGACTTTTAGGTCTCTCCTTAAAATGTTTTATAATTTATTTTTGTCTGTCCTTGCTTAAGATTCTTAATATAATGTTCACCTATAATAGATCTTAGTGTCTCCTTCTAGACTTCGAAAAATTACATATTAAACTATCCTCCACGAATGAATGAATGACGAGATTTCTACGGCTCCAATTCCTTGCATGTGTGCAAGCTCGTGGAAATTCACTGCGCACAAGCTCTTGAATGAATTTTGATGGCCTAGACTTCAACTATGTTCGTGAACCCGTTCACATGAAGCACCATGAAAACCCATAAACTAAACATTACGAGTGAAACTTTCAATGAACGTGTCGAGAATTCAAAAGCTTCGGTTGATACAAGTGAATGGCTTTTGTAGGAGGAACCAGGGGAGGGACTATTCTATAATCTATATAATTCTGACAGCGCCATTTTTAATTTATAACTGTGACATTGATGGGTCAAACGAGAGGAATGGAAATATGGATGTATGAATGGCAATGGCATGGCCTGCTTTTGTCTGGTTTGGGGGGAGGTGGCTGCTATTTCTTGAAAAAGTAAATAAAACAGAAAGACTGTGGGGAAGCTCCAAGCTTGGAGGAGAATGACTCTTGTTCACTGAATTTCTCATTCTGTGGTCCCATACTATATAATATTAATCACTTTTTTTTCATTTCTAGTGGGAATGGACATTTTTCGTCGTGTTTTGTCTACTTGTGGTTGTAACAAATTAAAGTTTTTTTTCGCAAACAATCAGTTGGTAAGGTCCCTGCACTGTGTGTAGCCCTACTAGTATTCGAGTTCCGCTGCTAGTAGTACTCGTTGGTGTGTGATATGTAATTTCCTTTATAAATTCATATATGTGGCAGTTGTCAATTTGGTGCCACGCGTAAGTTCTTTTGACTAGAGGTTGTGGGTATGCCCTAACGCTGGTGGTGAGAATAGCTAATCTACTCCTAAACTTTTGCTCTTCAGATAAAAAAAAAAATTTGAAGTTTTTTCTTTCCTTTCTTTTTTATTTTTGGACAAAGAAAAAAAGTTCCTCCAATTATTTTCTATAAGAAATAGGTTTTTTAAGTAAATTCTGAATATATGTAACCACCTTCAAATCGCGTGTTGTAAGTAAATTTTAATGTTAATTATTGGGCTTTTAGCAATTGAATGTGATTTACACGTCTTTAAATCCATGAGTTCGAGAAGGCATTGGAGTATGTGTTCACGTCTTTAAATCCATGAGTTTGAGAAGGCATTGGAGTATGTGGTTTGTGGTTATGGTACGAAGCTTCTTGATAAGTGGACCATATTGTGCTCGTGCATTCTCAATCTCATTTTTGGGTTGTTCAAATGTCATGGCGTGTGAGGTTGCAATATGAATTATACATCTATAATTATTTGGTATCCATATCTTAAGTGTCTTTACAATTTTTATTTGTTTTGTTTTACGTCTCCAAAGATTGAACAAGTAAATAGTTTTGCTAGGATAAATGCTAGAAGTGCGGATTAGCACTTTTGCTATAATAAAAAATGCTTGTATTAGAAGTACATAATTTTTTTTGTTAAATTCAACATTTGAAAATGCAACATGAGGAAGCGTGTTCTTTCGTCCCAAAAAAAAAGGCATGTTCTTTCTCATAAAAAGTGGGTTCATATAGCACAACGATAACTATTTGTGTCAAACCCTATCAAAAATAACTATGGTCAGCTAAAACCAATCATAGCGCTTTCAAAAGCACTGAAAACACGTCCGCACACAGTAATTTGGGATTTTTTGTTTGTGTTGAAATGGAAATTTCCTTGCTTTGATTGCAAGATTGGCTGGGATGGGAGATGACCACGACCAATTTGCAAAACTCTTCTGTTGAGAAGATATCCAATCCAATTATTGTGTAATCTCACATCACATATGATGTGAGAGGGATCCTCAGCCCTTTTCGACATGCATTTAGCCACAAACTTCCATTTCTTTTATTGCATCTTTGATTGCTTATAACGTATAGTGACACAGACTGAGACATGCAAACCACTCTCCTGTAATGTGTCAAAAACTCAGGCAGGCCACAGCCAATTTCTTTTTTCGTTGTCTGAAAAATAAAAATAAAAGAAAGCAATGTCAAGAACTTGGACGTTCCTCAGGTCTTGGGCTGGTCTGATCTTTGTTGTGTTCTTTCGTGGGTTCTAGTGTAAAATTTTACATTTGGGCCTAGGTTTTAATCTTCTTTTGTGACCAGGTTGTTTGGTCTAGCTTGTTTATGGACTTTTCTTTGGCCTTAGTTTTTGGTTGGGCTCTAGCCCTAGTTAATTTATTTTCTCCACTTCTTTTTAAAAAAAAACACACAAAAAATACAAACAATTGTCTAAACTACAAGAGGAAGGGGAAATGGGGTTTCACACACACTACTAAGGTATCATGGGAATTCAAACCTGAGACTATTGATATGCAAGTCAAAACCCTTTTTCATTGGAGCTAGACACCGTTGGCAATTTATTTTCTCCGCTTACATAAACAAAATAAGGTTATGCACATGTTGACACCACAGTGAAAAAGTAGGCCAAACTCTCCCCTTCCGCACCCACAAATTGGCCCACTTTTTCATTGTATTGCCACCCCATGTGATCCCGATCCAATATTTTACTTAAGGGTGGGATCTGTTTGGTTTGGTTCAGTGTTGAGCCAAAACTACACGCCGAACCAAGGGCCTTGGTGGAGGGATTTTCAAAACCGATGCCGAACCACCACCCTCAATGGAAGCCCTCGATTAACTGGAATGAACGGTTCGGTGTGGTTTGGTTTTGGTTTTCACGTCGAGGTGAGGTAGAGCGCGAGGCGGCGAGGCTTGGTGAAACGAGAGACAAATGCAACGCAAGATAAGAGAGGAAGAGAAGAAGAAGAGGGGAAGAGAAGAAAAATATAGGAGGAGGAGAAGAAGAAGGAGAGAGGAGGTGGAGAAGAAGAAGAGGGAGAATGAAAGGAGAGAGAGAGAGCAATGGAAAGAAAAAAAAAGAGCATATGTGGTGCAAAGAGGAGATGTGTTAGGGTTTAAGCCTAACACTTTTATATTATTATTATTATTATTTACAATTTAGCTGGATGGTAAGTATTAAATACATTTATTATGCATCATTAAGACAAGAAACATTGTTGTCTTGGTGGTTTAGAGCGTTTTCAGCCATAGCCCCTAGCCCTGGTAGGATAGGGCTCGAGTCTAGGCAACAGCTTCTAGTGAGCCAAGCTTGCCTTGGCAAGCCATGGGCCCCATGAGACAGGGCCAGCCCGCAGGCTAAACCAGCCTGACCTCTAGCCTGGATTTGCTGACGTCAGCAACAAAAAATAAAATAAAAAAATAAAAAAATACTAAAAATTTCAGAGATGTGTAACCTTTTGGATTTTACACATTTTAAGAGGCTTGGTTCGATTTAGTTGAATTGACCAAATTCAAAACCCCAAACCATGAACCAAATCGAATCCACCAGTTTGGAATCGAAATTAAATAATTAAATTGAAAAAAATCGAACCAAACTAAGGCCAGTTTTACAATGTGATTGCCCAGCCCTAGTTTTACTTGACATATTCATAACTGCATTATTATTTATATATTTTAGGTAACTATTTGTATTTTATATTAAATAAATCAGTATTACAACTTTATTAGAACAAAAGGTTAGCTTGTCAAAGTCTATTCTAGAAAAACCAAACCAATTTGAGTGATTTTTTTTTTTCGTTAAATAATATAATCTTATACCAAATAAGCCAAACTACACTCGACATTTTTTAATTAGGAAAATGCTAGGCTTACCACATTTTTCATACCACATCTCTAATAGAGGTGGGCCCCATTTTATTGATGGGTTCCACCTCTATTAGAGATGTGGTATATAATGTGGTATGAAAAATGTGGTAAGCCTAGCATTACTCTTTTAATTAATTATCTAACTATTATTATGTTTTATCAAATACATTGATATCACCCATTAATATTAGAAATTAAAGTCCCATAACTATCTCTCTCATATGACATATGTAAGAGAACATAACATATTTGAATAAGGGTGTTGATTTTTCCATTTCTCTTTTGTCCACTTACATTCCCTTTTGTTTTTTTTTAGTCAAAAGGCGATAACATATTTGTATGCAGTTTTCAATCAATATAATTTCATACTTTAGTTTAAAGAGTTTTCTTTGAGAATTTAGCCCTATAACTCAAATTTCTTCGTTCTAACTTCAATTCTACAATTTTATCCTTCTATTCTTTGTACTTTGGGTTGCTCGGGTCACTGGACAACAGGTTATAGCCGCTACCCTGCATCAAATGATATACAAATACCCTGTAACAACCAAATACCATATAACAACCAATGAAGAAGCTTAACTACATGTAAGGGATTAACTCTAGTCTTTTAAATGATTTAGATTTTCACCCTTTTGAGGTCTCACATTTTTCCCTTGCTAACATCAAAGGTGATTAGTATAGGACATTGCCTCTCTTATTATTTTTTAGACAATTGTGTCCTTTCAATTCTGCACACTGCATTTTCATTGTTTGTTGGTTGGTCACACATTTTTGATTGTGAAATGTATTTTGAGGTATACATTTTACTTTCGTTACGCAATACTATTTTTCACACTAAGCAAGAGAGGCTATATGTTTTTTGGGCAATAGAAAAATTGCAAGAAGTTGGAAATACATAGACAATATTCTTCTTTAGGTTTAATTATAGAGTAATGCTATTCTTACCATATTTGTTTACCACATTCCAATATCACCTTATATGACAGATGATGTGTACACCTCATCTGCCACATAAGGTGGCATGAGAATGTGATAAGAGTAGCATTATTCTTAATTACACTACAAAATTTTGAAAATCTCGTAAGGAAAACCGCACAATTTGCCCACCTCTAATTTCTAAAGAAACCCAACAATTTTTCCATTAACTTAAAAACCAATTGCTTTTTATTTACTTTTTCTTTTTTATTTCTAAGAGACAATATTTTCGTACCATTTTACCCTTTGCTAATCATTGTTTTTACAAAATCGACCTGTAAGAAATTTTAACCGACAAAACCTAAACCACAAATCCACCATCTCTCCCGCTGATCTGCAACTCTCTTTTGCCGCTTCTCCCGTCCTTCCGGCCGATGTGCTGAAAGCCTTCGCTACACTTGGAACATCGAACCTCTCAAGGTACTCTCTCTGTCTCTCTCTCTCTCTCTCACGCACACACACGGGACATAAATGAAGATTCAATTGAGCGAAATTGAGAAAAAATTCATGTATTAGCTGCTGTAATTTTTCAATGGAGATTTAGTTTGCGTTGATCAAGATAATTCATCTGCATCACTTGAAAATCTCAAACAAAAAAAAAAAACCGGTCACTTGATATCTCAAAAAAGAAAAATCTTCAAATTTGTATTTGAAGTCTTGTTCTGGCATTGAGGGTATTCAATTACTGTAATTTACACTTTGTCTTATGCCGACCACCCTCAATATGATTGACCCAACATGGCAAATTTAGGTTCTTTTATTGTTATGTGTCAAGGCTTTCCCTTGCCATGCCATATTGCTGATTTCAAAATGATTGACCCCTGAACTGTGCAGTAATTTAGAGGGAATAACATGCTCATAGAGTATTAAGAAACGGTCCCAGTTATTAGTAGCGGCATTCACTGCTTTAATTGAGTGAGGCACTTCACTACCGCATCGTGTCAGCCTATTCCCTAGCCATGGGCCTGTAAAGATTTACAAAAACCTTGTAAGAACCAGTGAAGAGGCTTAAATAAGTGTAAGGGAATGTCTCTAGTCTTATAAATGACTTAGATTTTCACCCTTTTGAGGTCTCTTATTTTTCCCTTGCTAACATCAAAGGTGATTAGTTTAGGACATTGCCTCTCTTATTATTTTTCGGACAATATGTGTCCTTTCACGTCTGCACACTGCATTTTCATTGTTTGTTGGTTGGTCACACGTTTTTCACTGTGAAATGTATTTTGAGGTATCCATTTTACTTTCGTTACGCAATACTATTTTTCACACTAAGCAAGATAGGCTATATGTTTTTTGGGCAATAGAAAAATGTGGCAAGAAGTTGGTTATACATAGACAATGTTCTTCTTTAGGTTTGTAGATGACTTGTGCCACAAATAACCCTGCAGCATGTGTCCAAAACCAAACTATCTGTATATATCCCATGTTGGCAGGAAACAAAGCATAGTGAGACTAAGAGCCACTTATTTGAGAAATTTGTGGCACCTGAGTGGCTGTTTTAGCTGAAGCTTTTCCATTAAGAATTTCTTGTTGAATTAAACCATTGCTTATGAATTTTTGAGGCCTTTATCCTCCTATGCTTTCCTTTTTCTGGTAGTTCTCTATTCATGTTTTGAGAATGAATTATTTCATGTGAAGCGTAACTCTAAACTAACCTTGTTTCTGTGATCATTGTTATTTCTTAATGTCTATGTATAAGAACATATTTGGCAGTTGCCAATTGGGCCTTTGGATTTTCTCATGATTAGCATTTTCATAAGATACAGTTGTATGCTATCTATGCTATTACATTTTAAGCTAATTATAATTCTTTCCACTTTTTGCAGAATCTTTCCATCTTCATTTCTCATCACAAACTACTGAAGTTATTGGTCCCTGATTATTTATTTATTTATTTCTCTTCAAGATCAAAAGAAACCAACATGGGAAGGGAGAAGACAACAGATTTGGAGTTTGAAGCAAGGAAAGACAAGAAAAAGTTGAAGGAGAAAAGGAAGAAGGATGAAGCTGATAGAAATTCCTCTTTGATTGAAGTCTCTAAGGACAAAATGGGCGAGTTAGTTCAGGTGCAGAAATTTGACAGGAATGGTGGAGAAGGGGTCAAAAAGAAGAAGAAAAGAAAGAGGGAAATGAAGGTGGCTGATAGTGAATTAAAGTCAAACCTGACTACTGAACAGGTGCTCATAAAAGATTGTGACAAATCCAATGGGAAAGTCATGGAAGAAGTTGACTTTGCTGATAAGGAAAAGAAGAGAAAGAAACTCATTGAGGATGACAAAATGGATGAGTCAGCTAGGAGGTTTAACTGCTCTAAAGAGAGAGACGTTGCCGAATTGAACAAAGTCGAAGTGGATAAAAGGAAAAAAAAGAAAAAAGAGAGGAGAGAAAAGGTGGGTGGTCAATTGGTACAGAACATCACAACTGATGGAAAGGAGACTGAAGTAGAAAGTGAGCATTCAGATGGGAAAATCATTGAGAATGGTGGAATCATGAAGAAAGAGAAAAGAAAGCATACAAAGAATTCAAGAAGTGAAATGCAGGAAACTGTGGTTGAGAAACTGGGCACAGAAAGCAGTAGAGTTCAAGAAAATAGTTTCTTAGAGAATGACGGTAATGTACATGCAACTGGAGATGAGACAAGCAACAGAAACATAGATGATGTGAATGTAGAAGATGGTAATAAAAGGAAGAAGAGGGCCAAGTCAGAGAAACATATGAAAAAAGCTAAGTCAGATAAAGGAAGCCTAAGAACCCAAAAAAGTGTTAGGGGTCCTGATCTTTCTGAAAATTCTACACCTAAGAAAGCCACAAAAAGAGTAAGTTTTGCTGATGATGTGGAGGTCTTTTCACCATCTGATGGCCCAAAAGATGAGGAAAAGGGCTTAGTACGAGGTAAGCGGTTTTCAAAAGAAGAAGACAAGCTTGTAAAAGAGGCTGTTTTAACATACATAGAGGAACATGGCTTAGGTGAGGAAGGCATCGACAAGATACTCAATTGTGGGTCCAACCCTGAAATAAGAAATTGTTGGAAGGACATTGGGTTATTCTTACCCTGGAGGCCTTATAAGAGCATATATTATCGAGCCCATATTTTATTTGAACGAGCTGAGGAACGTAATTGGACCCCCGAAGAGTATGAAATAGTAAGACGTGCCGCTATGGAAGCTAAGGCTAAAGGTGAACCCAAACCCAATTGGAGAAAGGTGGGTAATGAACTTGGCAAACACAGAATTCATGTCAAGGATGCATGGCGTAGAATAAAACTGCCAAACATGAAGAAAGGACAGTGGTCGCAAGAGGAGTACCAGACTTTATTTGATTTAGTGAACAAGGATCTGCAGATGAGGGTGTTGGAAGAAAAAAAATCCAAGCATGGCATGCTGCGAGATAATATTAAGTGGGAGTCAATTAGTGAGACTTTGGGCAGCAGAACCAATCCCGTTTGCTGCCAGAAGTGGTATTACCAATTAACATCACCTTTAGTAACTGAAGGTCTGTGGTCTGATACTGATGATTATCGCCTACTTTATGCTCTCGATAGCTTGGATGCTTGTTGCATGGAAGACGTTAATTGGGATGATTTGCTTGAGCATAGGTCTGGAGATGTATGTCGAAAGCGATGGAATCAAATGGTCAAGCACATTGGTCGGCATGGGACTAAGTCCTTTGCTGAACAAGTTGAAATTTTGTCTAAGCGTTATTGTGCCGATGCACTTGAAGCAAGAGAAGTCTTTGATAGTAAGCCTGTAGTTGACTGAAATTTATTTGGTATCAAAGTGGCTGCCTTTTCTTGTTTCGTTGGTTTTGTGTCAAAGACGAAGGTTGTGTTGAAGAGATCATTTGACGTTGTCCGGTTATCAAAAATTAGTCATATGCTGATAACCTCGAAAGGTTCCAACTGAATTTGCATGTGATTGCAATATGCTTTTTCAGAGTTGTATTCAGCTCATGAAATTTGATCTATGTTTAGTTTTAGCTTCCGCATTCCTCAGCAGTAATCAAAATGTTTGAATTTGCATGTTGTTGCCCTACTAGATCCATAAATTATCCGTGAGAGACTATTTTTCCGTGTTCCATTTTGGTGAATGTATTCTTTGTAGATTGCTTTGCGTTTGCTTCAAACTCAGTTCTTTTTACATGTTTGCTATGGAGGATTAGACTGGCCTAGCCTAGATTAGCTAAATAACTAGATTTCATGTACAATCAAAGAAGAATATGGATGTTATCTTCTAACTTGAAGGATTACGGGGACTATTCATATGAGGTTGATGCCTAAAATTTATCTCCACTATTCATATGAGTTTGATGATTAAAACTTACCATAGTCCTCCTTACACCACATTTTTGCCCTTCTCTCCCTCTCCATCTTCTCCTTCATCGATCGCTCCTCAACTCCATCATAGGCGTTGGCATATCTTAGAGTAGGTCTCATCAATGGGCCGGGCCGGGTCGGGATAGCTCAACCCAAATTTAATGGGCTTGGGTCGGGTTGGGTTGAGCTTTAAAGAGGAGAGAGAAAATAACGAGTTGGTTGGACTGGGTTTTTAAAAAAAGTTCGAAGTCCAAGCCCGGCCCATGGGTTAGGTTTGAAAAAACCCATCAGGTCGGGCCGGGCCGAAATGGGCCTACTTTATTTTGTATTTTTTTTAATATTGATTTGGTGTGTTTCTATGTTTCCTTTTTTTTTTTCTCTTTTTTTCATAGTTCTCTATTTACATTTATCTATATGTTTATGTCTACATTTTTTTCTTTGTTCATTTCATAAATTCACAATACATAAATTAAAATTTAGAAAACTACAACAAAAATTCATGTGAACTCTTATGAAATTCTCTTCACCGTAAAGCTCTAAAAGAGGACATGGAAGAAGTGCTTTCTAAGTTGACATAGTTTGATGTAACTCCAACATTATTGATATGGCTTAAATTCAATTGTGGCAAGGTGTTTGATGAAGCATATATAAATATCAAATGGTGTAGCATATCATCATTAAGTTGTCTATGGTATGGTGAGAAGTTTTTGATTGGGATGAAAGTGGTAGGAGTTTGAAACCCTTTGTGTGTGTCTCCATTTCCTTTCACTTAATTATATAAAATATATGGGCCTACGGGCCGGGCCTTAATGGGCTTTGCAGGACTAGCCTTCATGGGCTCAAACAGGCCGGGCCTATGGGTAGGGCTAAACTTTAGACACCTAAGCTCAAGCCCAACCCACTAAATATCAGGCCGGGCCAGCCCATGACCCACAACGAGCCGGACCGAGTGGGCCCCCATCGCATCACGGCCCGTGGCCCAAATAATGACCCCTATCTTAGAGTGATTTAAGAGCTTTTGGACACTCTTCCGGTACAAAAACTCCATCATCTTCTACCTCTCCATCTTCGATCGGTTTGACCGGTCTGGTTTAATTATACTACAAAATTTTGAAAATTTCAGAAAGAAAACCGCACAATTTGCCCATCTCTAAAGAAACCCAACAAATTTTCCATTAAATTAAAAACCAATTGCTTTTTATTTACTTTTCTTTTTTATTTATAAAAGACAATATTTTCATACCATTTTACCCTTTGCTAATCATTGTTTTTACAAAATCGACCTGTAAGAAATTTTAACCGACAAAACCTAAACCACAAATCCACCATCTCTCCCGCTGATCTGCAACTCTCTTTTGCCGCTTCTCCCGTCCTTCCGGCCGATGTGCTGAAAGCCTTCGCTACACTTGGAACATCGAACCTCTCAAGGTACTCTCTCTGTCTCTCTCTCTCTCTCACGCACACACACGGGACATAAATGAAGATTCAATTGAGCGAAATTGAGAAAAAATTCATGTATTAGCTGCTGTAATTTTTCAATGGAGATTTAGTTTGCGTTGATCAAGATAATTCATCTGCATCACTTGAAAATCTCAAACAAAAAAAAAAAACCGGTCACTTGATATCTCAAAAAAGAAAAATCTTCAAATTTGTATTTGAAGTCTTGTTCTGGCATTGAGGGTATTCAATTACTGTAATTTACACTTTGTCTTATGCCGACCACCCTCAATATGATTGACCCAACATGGCAAATTTAGGTTCTTTTATTGTTATGTGTCAAGGCTTTCCCTTGCCATGCCATATTGCTGATTTCAAAATGATTGACCCCTGAACTGTGCAGTAATTTAGAGTAACATGCTCATAGAGTATTAAGAAACGGTCCATGTTATTTGTAGCGTCATTCACTGCTTTAATTGAGTGAGGACTTCACGACCGCATCGTGTCAGCCTATTCCCTAGCCATGAGCCTGTAAAGATTTACAAAAACCTTGTAAGAACCAGTGAAGAGGCTTAAATAAGTGTAAGGGAATGTCTCTAGTCTTTTAAATGACTTAGATTTTTCACTCTTTTTAAGCTCTCTCATTTTGCACTTGCTAACATCAAAGGTGATTGGTTTAGGGCATACTCTCTCTCTCTCTGTGATTATCTGTTGGACAATATGTTTATTTCTTTCACTTTCTGATGCTGCATATCACTGTTTGGGCTCGTTTGGGAGGGATTCTAAATAGGCCAAAAAGCATTTCTATGGAGAATCACTTCTCCAAATATTCACTTTAAGTAGTTTTAAGTGATTTTATGGAGAAGCATATGGGAGGTGCTTCTGCCCATAATCACTTAAAAGTGATTATATGGAGAAGCACATGGGAGGTGGTTCTCCCCAGAATGATTCTGGCCTATCCAGAATCACTCCCAAACGAGCCCTTTGTTGGTCATACGTTTTTCATTCAGAAATGTATTTAGATGTAGTCATCTTACTTTCATTACGGTACACTATTTCTTCAATACACCAAGCAAGGGTGTGTTTTTGGGCAAGAGAGACATGTGGCAAGAAGCTGGAAATACACATGCAATTTTCTTTTTAGTTTTTTGGATGACGTATGCCACATAAAACCCTTGCAGCATGGGTCAAATGACAAACTTGTTCCAGACTCAAATTTCCATTATATATCCCCCATTTGTAGTGAACAAAGCATAGAGTTCCAAAGCATGAGACTAATGAAATTTCAACATGATAATCACCAATCACATATTTGGTTAGAAGATAAAAACAAATTATAGGTAATATCAAAATCGTCCAAGAAATGAAAGCAAGATATTTTCTCATGCAAGGACCTTATTCTTTAGGAGAGTAGGGATTGTTTGCAGATGCTTTGTGGTTTAAAAGGATGTGTCAGAATTTTTCAGGCTGCACGTGTTTTTACACACACACATGTGTACATGCAGTGAGTTTGTTTCTCCTGCGACCACACCTAACAGCCCACAGTTATCTTCATGCAAACCTCCTTAGATGAATTAAGGGACTCTTTTACTTATTTGATAAATTTGTGGCACCTGAAGGCTGAGTGAGTTAATTGAAGCTTTTCCTTTTAAGAATTTTCCTGTTTAATTAAACCTTTGCTTATGATTTTTCGTAGTCTTTATCCTCCCATGTTTTAATTTGGAGATAAATCTCTTTTCATGTTTTGAGAATAAATTATTTCATGTGAAGCATAAATCTAAACTAACCTTGTAAACCTTGTTTCTGTGGTCTTGTTATTTTTAAATGTTTGTTTATAAGAACATACTTGACAGTTGCCAATTGGGCCTTTTGATTTTCTGATGATTAGGTTTTCTTAAGATACAGATGTATGCTATAACATTTTTATGCTTATTAGAATTGTTTCACTTTTTGCAGATCTCTATCATCTTCATTTCTCATCACAAGCTACTGATACACTTTAGCGAAATATAAATGGAGCTGACCACCATTAAAGATGCATTTGATCGTGTTGCAAAGAAACAAAAACTGTCAAGCTCTAAAGCTCAAGAAGTGATCGATCAGATTGACCAAGAAATCCAGAAGACATTACAAAAGATCCAATCATCTAATGATTGTGAGTCTCAGGTTGATTATAAGTCTGCCCTTGCTGAACTTAAAGTGAAGCTAAAAGATATTGCTCCACTCAGTCAGTTGGAAAGCACGCAGAAGGAACTGAACGGAGCACTTAGCAAGTATCCAAAGCATCTTGAGAAATTCTTCAATCCTGATATATCCAAGGCTTATAGAAACATTGACTTTGATACACACACAGTTAACGAGATAATTGGCAGCCATTTCTATCGACAAGGCCTATTCGAAATTGGCGACTGTTTTAGAACTGAGGCTAAGGAACTAGAATCTGAAGCTGCTGTGAAATCTCAGTTTCAGGAAATGTTTCAGATTGTTGAAGCAATGAAACATCGGAACCTAGAGCCAGCACTGAACTGGGCCATGACTAACTCTGATAAACTCAAACCAAATGGATCGGACCTATTACTGAAACTTCACAGTCTGCAATTTGTGGAAATACTGCAAAAGGGAAACAGAGATGGAGCTCTCCAGTATGCCAGAACTTATCTTGCTCCTTTTGCTTTTGACCATATGGCTGAAATTCAAAAGCTGATGGTGTGTCTTCTGTGGACTGGAAGGCTTCATCGCTCCCCATACTCTCACTTATTATCTCCAGCCAATTGGGACAAAGTGACTGGGGAGTTAACTAGGCAGTTCTGCAATCTTCTGGGGCAGTCTTACGAGAGCCCATTGAGTGTAACAATAGCGGCAGGGATTCAGGGGTTGCCACCTCTTCTCAAATTTATGAACGTAATGGCAGGAAAGAGACAGGAATGGCAGTCTATGAAGCAGTTACCTGTGCCAGTGGAGTTAGACCGTGAGTTTCAATTCCATTCTATATTTGTGTGTCCAGTGTCTAAGGAACAATCCACTGAAGAAAATCCGCCTATGTTGATGTCATGTGGACATGTGCTTTGCAAGCAGTCTATTACAAAGATGTCAAAGAACGGCACAAAATCCTTCAAGTGTCCTTACTGTCCTTCCGATGTCGATTCAGCGCAGTGTAGGCCGCTCGTTTTCTGATGAATCTGCAAATGAACTAGTTGCAACGCACTTTCTCCCAAACTGGATTAAGCTTGTAGAAATTAGTCATGTTGTGTTATGTAGCTATAGGATGTGTGGTTATGGTGGCAAAGCCAGTTTGTCTGGTGTGTCGCGTTTGTTGTAAATAGATATTCTTTTTACTGGCTGGCAGTACGAGCAGTCCACTTCCCCGAGAATAATTTGAATGCATGATCTGGGCAAACAAGGACATACTGGCGCATCCTCCTGATAAGTTTCTACTTCTCCCGCTGGGTCATGTAAACTGTAATGGGCTCCTCAGGCTTTGGGCTTAATTGTTGAGCTGGATCTATTCTGATTTTCAGGATCTCAAATCCAGGTCAGTCTACAAAGCCATGTTTGAGGCAGTGGTAAGAGTCTTTTTCATCTAAACTGACCCTAATGACCTGCCCTTAGAAGAATGTGGAACCTCCTCGGATAAGTTCTCACTTTTTAGTATCTGTATCTTTCTCACCAACACAATAGACATTATAATATTGGGAGCTTCACTAATATACCCAAAATGGGTGTTGAAATTATAAAAAAACCCCATATGGAAAACACTTTATAAACACACCCAAAATCCATTTATTAAATAACAAATTGGTATTGAAGTTACTATATATTACAAGGCTGCCACTTATAAGCCCAACAGAAAAAAACTCAAAAGACACCCAAAATCAACCCAACCCAAATTTATAAACAAGCCCAAACATTTTAACCATCTAGAAAACCGTAACTTTTGTCCAAAAAAATGGAAAACAAAACCGTAACTTCCAGCAACTTCAATTAACCATCTTTGCCAAACGTCCCTTCAGTCATCGTCTTCATCAAAGCGTCTTCTTCATCTCTCGAAACCGAAACTCCATAACCACAACCAAGCTTGATATACTTTCAAAAACAAACACCACACACTGACCTCACCTACAAAACCAAGACAAAATTTTAGAGAATAATTTCAACAAGAAAACGATTCAAAGGTAAGACATTTACAAACCAAACCTATACTGAAATTTCAAACATTTACTATCATTATTTTAGTCGCTAGTTTACTGAAATTTCTGATTAATGGCTGTAAAGTTCTAGTATAGGGTAATAACACTGCTTGTTTCCTCTGAAACCCTATTTCTAATGCATGTCTAGCACTGTAAAGTTCCAGTATAGGGTATTAATACTGCTTGTTTCCTCTGAAATCCTATTTGTAATGCATGTCTACCACTGTATAGTTCCAGTATGTGGTAATAACACTAGTAGACGTGCATTAGAAATAGGATTTCATAGCAAACAAGCAGTGTTATTACCCTAGACTGGAACTTAACAGTGGTAGACGTGCATTACAAATACGATTTTATAGCAAAAAAGCAGTGTTATTACCCTATATTGGAACTTCACAGTGGTAGATATGCATTAGAAATAGGATTTCATAGCAAACAAGCAGTGTTATTACCCTATACTAGAACTTTACAGTGGTAGATATGCATTAGAAATAGGATTTCATAGCAAACAAGCAGTGTTATTACCCTATACTGGAACTTTACAGTGGTAGATATGCATTAGAAATAGGATTTCATAGCAAAAAAACAGTGTTATTACCCTATACTGGAACTTTACAGTGGTAGATATGCATTAGAAATAGGATTTCATAGCAAACAAGCAGTGTTATTACCCTATACTGGAACTTTACAGTGGTAGACATGCATTAGAAATAGGATTTCATAGCAAACAAGCAGTGTTACTACCCTATACTGGAACTTTACAGTGAAAAACAGAAAAAACACGAATATACTCAGATTCAACTGAAAAAGCATACCTCAATTAATATGAAAACCAAATCGAATATCACAAATTTCTAACCACAGCTCAAACAACAAATCCACAACCAAACCGAATATGAAATCAATCCAAATTATAAACAAAAAGAAACTAAAATCACAATTTAAAACTCAAACGAATATCTAAATACAAATTAGAACGAAATCATAAAATCCAATAGCTTGCCTCCAAATCGGCAATAACAAAAATAAACATATAAAATCAAGAAGAATTGGATCTACAATTGCACATACATAAACACCAAAATCTAGGGTGTATTGATTAATTTCCAAAACTCCAAAATCTATCATAACCACATACATAAACAGCTAGAGCACGAAAAGTAGATGAAGTTTCATACCTCGATTGACGGAAACAACCGCCGAAGTCGCCGGAAACGACGTCGAAAAACTCGAAATCCACAGACCTTTCCGAGCTCGCAGCGGCGTCGTGAGTGGCTGGGCTTTAGCCCAGACTTGATCGTCGGCCCTGGCCGGTCCTTTTCTGACCGGTCTCACAGCTGGCTATGGCCGGAGCACCAAGATCGCTGGAGAGAGACGAGAGCGAACGCAGAGAGATGAGAGCGAACAGAGAGAGATGAGAGAGAGAGCGCCCAAAATTTTTCAAATAAACTAATTTAATACTAAATGGGTAATAAAGGTATTTCATTTATCTAATTAAATTAAAAAAGGTAACAGCTGTCAGTTTTGGGTTTTTTTTGGGTGTGTTTATATATATTGAATGGTGTAGGGTATATTTATAGTTTTATGTCTAGGAATGGGTATTTCACTAAATTTCTATATAATATTTGTACTTTTAGTAATTTAATTAAGTTATTTCCTTAATTTCTTGGCCTAGCAAACAAATTTTGGATGACCATTGGATTCTTATCTTGTTAGTTATTCAGGGTAGTTAGTGAAACAAAACTCTCTCTGTCCTCTTTTTATATTTCCTCCTTGATTTAAGAAAAGTGTTAATCATCTTGAATTTCTCCCATCTCTTTTATCTCTTCAATTGGGTAACTCCTGATATTTGCACTGGTGAGAGAGACATATTATCTCTTTGTTGCTAAAAATTGAAAAATTGGATTTATGTCCAATGGATCACACCCACCAAGAAAAAGTAGTTTGTTTTTTTCGACTCGTAGTCATATATGAAATAATGGACGGTATAAATTTAGCAAGCACTATTAGTGACTGACTTTAGAATCCTTGATTTTGTCACACATTATGGGAACTAGGCTACCCCAACACACATGTAATCATATCTTGGTGGTGAAATATTTATGCAGAGGTATAGAAAAGTGTTGTGGATGATGTGCCTTTTGGGATGTAAATTATATACAAGTTGGTGCTGCTTTGAGGTGCACATTTGAGAAAAGAGAAGTGCAGTAATAAAAAAGGTAGGCACTCATGAAAACCCACTAAAAAGGCCTCAAAAGTGTGCGCAATTTAAGGAAATCATCAGTGTATCCCCAAAAGTGCAATAAAGAGCTCCTGGCCAGAACAATAGAAGAAGTGTCTCAGAGAAAACGAAAACCTTTTTCAAGCTTAAGTTACTGTCACTCCCTTTCTTCTCTTTTCAGTTTTCACGCAGATTTAGGTTTGTAAAGTGTTTTTAAGACCGTTTGTTTTCACCTTCATCTTTTTACTAACGTGCAACTAAAGTCATGCTAATGTAATATTATGTACAAAATTAAGAGGGCTCTCAGCTAATATGATGGAGATGAAGTGGTCCACAAATATGAGCATGTGATTAGTTACTACTATGGAGGGTGGAGTGGGAGAGGGAATTTCCCATACCCATCACATTGTCCCCCCTCTATCTCTCTCTCTCTCTCTCTCCCCCATGTAATTTAAAGAGAGAGGGTGACGTTGCAACGGGAGTAGGAAAGTATTTATCACGGGCTAGAGATATGAGCTTAAGCAATTCCATGGGGACACTGTGAAGATGATTTCATAATTATAGGTCTTCTAACATCAAGCATGTCATAACTCACTAGTCACCACTCGCACACGTGATTGACTTGTAATTGTTGATGCATTGCGACATCACAACGCATCAACGGTTGAGAGTCTCTAATATTTCTGCTTGTATATTCAGTTATTGATGTCAGAAAATATCCCACATCAATTCATAAACTTAAACGTGGTGTCGATACAACTACAGGATCCTTTCTTAAACCTCTTACATCCAAACTAATTCGATAGGTATGTCTGCGGAATGTGTTGGCTCTGTTTTTCTTTTCTTTTCATTTTTTTGGAGTTTCTCAATCTGGATAAGTCTGGTCAAAGCTCAATTCAAGCAAACTGTATGGAAATTATGTGGAATATTTATATTAAACAAACGTGCATGCATCCTATCCAACCAAGTTATTATCACCCCCATTTCATTGTGACAGTCGTGGGATTCCCATTGATTGAAAATGGCCCCCCTCAACTAGAATGATGAAAGATAATGGGACATGTGCAATGTATCCTCTCTCAGTCACACATAATTAATAAAATTTATGTTAGCATCGGTCGTCCACGTTAACATATCCGTGGCTCATACACGACGTTAACGTATCAGTGGCTCATAGTCATCCACAACCGCATGGACAATTGATGGTAACAATTACATTTAGTTTCACCCCAAAAAAAATTGTTTCTTTGTTTTTTTTTTTTTTGGTCAACAAAATTGTTTCTTTGTTTAGGTAACACTAAGGGTGGATGAATCTGACAAGTGCGCCACACATGAGAAGAAAGTGGTCAAATCTGAACACATATACATTGTACCATATCTAGTGCCAAATTCCCTTTTACTAAATCAAGCACTTGGTGCGCATGAAAATCCAATTTAAAACCCTCCACTCCAAAATTCTTTCAAAATATAGTGATATATAAAAAAACCATTTTGACGTTGGCATCATCTTCTGCTTCATCTTCAAAGGCATGATTCTTTGTCATGCAGTCAGTCATTTGGAAGTGAAAGCTTTTGTCAATTTCTCTTAAACCCACCAAAAACCACTGAGGAAGGAGCCAACAAACAATATTACAGCTCACACAAACTTACAAAAAACCAAAACCCATACATCACCTGCAGCTCATTATTGATTAGACCCAACCACCATATACGAACCAAAACAGTCATCATTATTTAAGCAATCCGCTACCCATTCCCTTCGGTCTCTTTAGATATATCTAACGACTTTGCTACCCACAGTCAGTAAAGCGTTGACGAAATCTGACCATTGATGCATTGTCGGCTCAATATGAAATAACGGTCTGAACCATGCACACTTAGAATAACAGTCATATATCGCCCAAACATGCGTAACCGACTTAGGGTATAGGTATATTTAAATACAAATTATTTGGGTTTTGGGTTTTGGGTTTTTGGCGGTGAATGCTAATCGATAGAGACAAAATCAAAAGAGAAACACACCCCACACTGAGCACTGAGCACTGCAACAACAAAAGGCTTCAGTTTTTTTTTCCATGTGGGGTTTTGGTTCAATGTTTGCCCTTTTTCTCTTCACTGGCACTATCACCCATCCACTCCTTTCCAAAAGGGCCAAGCCGTCCGTTACTGCTTGTCGCTATATGGGCCTGGGCCCAGGACCCGGGCCCATTTTACTGGAATTTATTTTCTTTTCATCATTCAATATTAATATATTCCTTTTTGTATTACAATTACAAAATATATAAAATTTATAATTAAAAAAATCTATTTTAAAGAAGAAAAAAAACTAAAATCTGGCATTTTCGAAGCCGTGTAAGTCGCTGACTCTGTTCAAGGACTTTCTGATAGTAGCCACCTTGGCCAATCTCTCAGCGGCTCGCCAAGCCGATGTTGGCGTAAGCGGCTCCTGCTTCTCCTCCAAGTGTCCATTATTGGCTCCTCCTCTCTTGCTCTGCTTTGCCTCAACCTCCGCTTGAAGCTGAACCTGCCTGCGCCGCTGAAGCTCAGCCATCTCACCTTCCAAACCGCGCAAGAACTCCTCAGCCGAAGCCGAGCTAGTCTGGAGGAGCAAGGACCGCGCCGACGACAGCAGGTGATACGCCCCCGAGAAGTCGCTGCTCCGCTCCACAAATCTCCGAGACTCCGCCACGGCTCTGGCGGCCACGTGGAGGTTCCTCAATCGTTCGATGTTAGGATTGGATGATGCTGATCGAACGGTCTGAGATTGAGGTACGAGGAGGACCCGCTCTTTGGAACACACAAGCTCATTCGACGACGGGTCTCTGTGTGTGGACCGTACGGACATCATCTTGTGGGGATAGTGGGGCCCACCAGTGGCGGTGCTGGTTGATGCCGACGCTTTCAATTCGACTAACAACTCTCTCTCCTCTCCGGCGTAGAGGTCTCCAAGTCCGATCGACCCGGATCCGAGTGCCGCCGGGCGACCCGTGAGAGAATAAACGGCGGCGATCTCCGCCGGAGCGGAACCCGAAACGACGCCGAGTTGGAGACTGAGATCCTGAACGACGACGCTCAGCAAGCCCCCCAAGCATTTCGCCAGCGCGTCGTCACCGCCGTCGCCGAGGCCGACAGTGTGGACGGGAATGTCGAGGTGAGGGAAGCGCGTGGAGGACACTACGGGGGAAGACGAGCGCTTCTGATTGGCGTCCTGAGAGCCCTCCGATAGGAGCATGATGCTCGCGACGGCATTTCGCTCGCGGCGATCCTGGAGTACCTTCGCGGCCTTCTTCAGCGCGTCGTTCACGCACATTCCATTGCCGACACCACAGAGCGCGTCTATGATCCGACGGGCCGACCGTCGGCCGGCGGAGGTCATTCTCCGGAGCGGTAACAGCCGCTTCGAGGTTGAAGAGAAGGCGACGATGGAGAGACGGTCGGTATCGCGGAGCGACGAAACGATGAGTCGCATAGCGCGTTTCATCATCTGAATCTTTGCGTTGCTCGCGCTCGCGCTCACGTCCACCACCGTCACCAAGTCGATGGGAGCTCGGCGCTGCAACGACGCCGTTTCGGACGCAATAGGTTGCGGAGCTTTGATTTTGAGAACCACCGCGTACGTCTCGTAGGTCCTTCCGACGGCCACAACGGCCGATTCCGGCAACAGACTGACCTCCACGTTCTTCACATTCCGGTCAGTTGAACTCTGAATGGAGGGAGGTTTGGAACTCGCGTTGACGAAGAAGCCTTGGAACTCGACGGCGTCATTTTCGTCGTCGTTTTCTTCAGGGATTGGGTTGAAGCGAGAACCGGAAGTTGGGGACGAGAGGGGCTCGTCGTCGTTGTAAACTCTCAAAGGTTTGGTCTTGACATCTCTGGGCTTCTTGGGTGATGATATTGGCACCAGCTGTTGGGTTTGTTGCTTATTATTGGTATTATTATGGACAGAGATTAAAGGCAGCTCCTTCCAGGTGGTGTTGCAGACAGGGCACAGGAGGAGCTGGTTCTTCTTGACATGGGTGGCTATGCAGCCAAAATGAAAGGAATGCGAGCACTCAGCTGTGAAAATGGCTGTGCCTTGACCACTTTTCACACTCTGTAAGCAGATTCCACATCTACTCTGCAAAAAGGAAGAAAAACAATCGTCACTAAAAGGTATGGTACAAAAACTAAAAGTCAATTTTTTTTTCTTTTTATTAACAAAAAGTGAGATGATGGTATTGTGTTGTGTTGTGTTGTGTATTATCAATTTATCAATTATCAAAATTACAAAAACAAAAACTGGAAAAAGATGCTTACTTTGGAGAGGCGTAAGGTGGACTTGAGGAGGGAGAAGCTGGACGGTGATTTTGGTGATGATGGGTTTGAACGTTGGAACTGGAAAAGTAGTCTTGGGCTGTAGCTGCTGATTTTCTTAGAGTTTGTGGTGGCTGAGATGTTGCATTGGAGTTTTGGGCTGTTGGGTAGTGAGGAAGTAGGTGTGTTTGTGGTGGTGATGGTGGTGGAGGGGGCGGTGGTTCGACAGCGGAGGCCGGGGCTTGAGGAGACTGGTTGAGATTGAGATTGCAACCGAGGCGTTGATGGGTTAGAGAAGAACCCAAATTTGGAGCTGATTTTGGGGCTCTGTTGATTGCTGCTGTTGTTGCAATGTTGTTGTTGTTGTTGTTGCTGCTGCTGCTGCTTTTCTACAAGCACTTTGGTGTCTCTGTCTTTTCGGATTGATGTGCAGAAGGCCCTTCGCCAGCCAGTCACCATTTTTTAAGTTTCTCAAGCTTTTTGAATCAGTGGAGAAAAAGGGGTTTGATTTGGATTTGGTAATTTAGGGGATGATGAAAATGAAATGGCAGCAGAACAAAGCATGAAATGGAGAAGAAGAGATGTTGTTTTAAAGAGACAAAAAGAGTGGATTAGGATTTGGAAGAAGCAGATGCCCTTCTCATCTTGGACTTTCCCATGTTTCCATTTCCCTTATTTAAACTCTGCCTCTGCTTCTGCTTCTTCTTATTTGCATCAATTGCTCTGTTTCTGTGTTTTCTCTTTCTTTCGAAACCCCCCAAAAAGAGAACACAGCAATTGAAAAGGCCTCGCTGCTCTTGCCAAATTCAATACTCTTATGAGTCTTATCTCTCTCTCTCTCTCTCTGCTTCTCTCTCTGGGCCTCTACCTATAGGATGGTAGATATATCATCTATGCAATATTAGTAATACAATTTACACAGACTACTACCGATGCCTCTCCATTATTAACAACAATAATTTATACTTTAAATTAATGTTATTATTTATTTTTAAATTTCAAAAAAAGAACTGAGAGGGATCCCATAGGGATTAACATTTTCTTAATTAGTGACTGGCAAGTGGAGGTTTTTTACCCTCAGTAACAAGTCAACGGGCCCCTCTTGGAATTGAGGCATCACTGCCCCATTTCCATGTTATGGTCACCGACCTTGCTCACACAAATCTCACTTTGTTTTTTTTTCTATCCCTGGGTAGGCAAAAAATCTCTCGATCGCATTCATGCATCTAATAAGAAATTTGTAACTCAAATAATTAGGAGCAATTGTTTCTATTTGTGAAGTCGTGTTCAAATTCTCCATTTCCCAACATGGCTTGTGTCAAAAAAAAAATTAAAAAAAATAGATTGGCTATTCTTTACCCACCCTTTAGCCTTACTCTTTGGCATCTCTACTTTTTCTTCACAAAGCAAAATACAAAATTCCCTTTTTGTCTGTTTTTTTTATAATAGAAAAAATGAGTAGTTATTTGCATGAAATTGATTTATTGCAAGTGCTGAAAATGGGTTGGTGTGCAGTGCAGGGATGAAAGCTCAGAACCAGAGTAGCTGACCCAAACTTTGATCCCTATGGTCCTATCCTATCCGTCCTAGTTGTGGGGTCCATTCCGTTGATAAGAGGGTTGAATGGTCATTTTGGCACTGATTGTGATTGTTTATTATTATTACATCGATCCCTAGAAATCCAGCAACCACTGCTGGGTGGGATGGAGCAGAGAAGGCTACAGAGGAGGATCAAGCATCCCAGCCCCTAGAATTAAATGTTATTTATTTATTTCGTTTAGGTCTTTCTTTTTCTTTGGTGCCAAGTTTCTTCTAGGTTTCAACTTGCCCTAGACAACCAAATTGCCTAAAGTCTTGGAGCACTATTTCGTTGACTACGAAATCAAACTCAATTTTCAAAATGTTTAAAAATTAAAAATTAAATTTTTTGGAAATGATTAAAAATTATATGAAGACTTTAGTTTAACTGAACATGTATGTGTACGTCAACTTAATTTGAAATTCATATTTTTCTTTTAATACAAGCGATATTCTACTTTAATCTAATCTAAACAACGGAGAGGGAAATTCAAACTCATGTGCAGAGTGGGGAGCATATTTGCTTTAGCCAACTTAGCTAAGCCCATGTTTGCATTTGAAAGTTGAATTCTTACTCACATTTGACATTACATGGCATATTTAGGTGCTTACTTTGCCCAAAAGAATTACCAACTGGAAAATTTAAAGGAATCTATTAAATCTTTAGCACTAGTGGCGGAGCCGTGTAGGGACCAGAGGGGTCTCAGGCCCCTACTCAACTCTCTCTCTCTCTCTCTCTCTCTTCTACTTCTTCTTCCAAGCTATTTCACTCTCCTTTTCTTTCTATTTCTCTCCCTCACTGTGTGCAGACAATTTAACGTTGTGTGTATGAATTGAAATGAATAGTGAAAGAGGATATAAGGGTTTTATATATATAACAATCAGAACTTGATGTGTACAAGTTGTAATTTAAAGCTTATTTCCTAATTTTTACTTTAGGGGATATTGATCCAGGGGTCTGAAAATGATTTTCAAGAAGCTCTACAAGAACATGTGGTGTTTATGTTCTCATTCTCTTTATTTTTATATTTTGCAAGAAGGCCCCATTTAACATCAATTCCTGGCTCCGCCATTGTCTAGCACCTAGGGGCTAACTTAGTTTATAAAAAATTTAGGCAGATCATTAATGCAATAAAGGTTCTGAAGCAATAAAAATATATGCAGCTTTCTTTGAATCACCTATCATATGACGGATAGATTCTTGGGGGCGTTATGACCCGTTAGTTCACACGTCTAGTTAATTAGTTGTTTGACTTGGGACGTGTGAGATATTTGTCCAAAATGTATGGCCATAATCTCATAGATTACCGCAGTAATTAGGAAGATCTTGGGGATCAATGTTGATCCATTTTGTAGGCGAGTTGCCCAAGGATCGACCCTGCTTGAGTGTGTTTTGCAAGCCCATGTAAGGCTTATTTTAAGCCTACCCGGTTCTTGGGAATTGTCTTGAGCCAATTTGAGGCAATAACGTCACTCATCCCTTCATTAATGAGCGATGAATGTGCTTCTGGCTTTCGCGCCCTTCCACTAGGGGTAATTTGTTCCATACGGTAGCTTTGGGTACATGTGATGCTTAATTATTGGCATGCAATTATTTGCTCCCATATTTACGTAAGGCTTAACTGGTAATTTACCTCATGAACTTGTACATAACTTTTGATTTACCCCTATCCTTTTTAAATAATAATAATAATAATAATAATAATAAAGGATGTGAACTTCTTTTTTTCGGCAATTTCCCCCCTACCGTCTAAATCATAAACATTTCATCCAATTTTCTGTTAAATCATTAAAAATATATTTATTTATTTTGGAGAAAATTAAAGAAAAAAACACAAAAGCAAAAACAAAAACAAAAACAAAAAAAGAAACTTATCCCCACCCACATACCTCCCTCCCCGATCTTTTTTTTCTCCCCAACCTGACCACCCCCTTCCCCACCCCCAACTCACCCCAAGACCCATTCACAATCCATCCCCCCCACCATCGCTACCTCTCTCTCTCTCCCCCCCCCCCCCAAACCCTAGGCTTAGCCTCGACACCCACATAGTTACCCACCTCGCCACAACACCTCCCCTCCGGGCGCCCATGGTGCGGTTTTTGCGCCAATAGATCTGATTTTTTGTGTTCAAATATGTGCATCTAGAGAGAGAGAGAGAGAGAGAGAGAGAGAGAGAGAGAGAGAGAGTTTTATAATTATTATTTCAAAAAATTTAAATTATTTTTATTTTATTTTAACATGAAAATGACAAATTTGCTCTTATATTTAATGGCAAATTGGATGAAATGTTGAGAATTTAGACGGCAGAGGAGAAATTGACGGAAAAAAAAAAATTCTTATCCTTAATTTTCTATAAATTAAAAAAAAGGGGATAGGTGTGTATCGAAAGCTAAGTACAAGTTCATGGGCCAAATCACCAATTAAGCCTTTATGTAAGGGGTTTTTTTTTTTTTTTAAAGGTGAAAAAAATAGTACACTGACTATTTTTTAGGAAGCCTAGCTCATGCATTTTGAAACTCCATCTCGCGAACTCCATTATTGAAGACTGTTCGGAAAATAACCACAAAAATACAAATTCAATTTCAATAAGAAAATTGAAAATTGAAACGTTTTTCAGCTGAAAGGACAAGAGAAGTACCTTCTGAAAAAGAGTGGGGAGGGAGGCATTGATTTGACTGTTGACAGTGTTTGAACGTAAACCATGACAGGCTGACACTCACGTGCCCTCCTCGGCACTAACGCTGTTAGCTCCGCGCTAAACAGTCTCTTCTTTAGGAAACTGAGGCCAGTGGGACGGCGTTAGTCAACTCCCCATGACAAGTCGCAAATTCCACATTTGGTCCTTATTTGTTTATTTACCTCGGAACTGGCTCCGCCTGCAGACTCATCATTAACGTCACGGTAAAAATGTGTGCCTTGCTGGATGATGTAATTAGCGTCTAATAATTCAGGCTTAAGCTCCTCGTTAATTGGATCCAGACCCAAAAGTCACTTTCTCCTCACGGTTCACACTGTTTTTTTTTATTCCTGATTTTAGTAATTATATTAACCGGCCACCGTCTTCTTTGGTTGAGTAAGTTATAATTTTTATGAGACCAAAAAAAAAAATAAAAGAAGATAGTAAGTTATATAATTTGGATATTTTTGGGGGGGGCAAGAAGCCATTTATGTCCCATGTGGCACGTGATACCTCCTCCCTAGGAACAAGCCTAGGCCTTGGTTGGCTGTCAGGGTGACTCACAATTCTCGTCTCAATTCTCAAGGTAGAACTTGGAAGAAGCTAATCAAACACAAATTATTTTGATGTTAATTTGAAATGATATTGACCCAAAAACAAAAATGTAAAGTTGAAAAGTTTGACTCCAACTCCGATGGAATCTAATCTCTCTCTATGTTACTATGTAGATCATCATTTGGTTGAGGTGAGTGAGCTCCATGGAATTAGACTTGCATGCTATTAAATATCAATCAATATAGTATCTTTGCTATTTCTCAAATATTAAATCTTTGATAGCCACTTTTGGTCATGTAGTTAGGAAGGATTGTTGTTGGAATAAGATTAGAAGATGCGGGGCAATTCGTTCTTTGATCAGCATAATTGTAAGTGCATTTCACGTGTTACGTGACTCATTCTCATTTCGATTTCATATGTCGATTCAAAAAATTACGATCGCATAAATGTTACAATATGTTTGATACATGAGCAGAAAAATCTCACTCAAACATATTGATCCTAAATTTGACCTTATCAGGGATGGATATGGCAAATATGAAGCTCTAGTGCTTTGGGCATTTTGTGAGGAGATGGGATAAGAGGATTGGCCACACAACACAAGTTGATTTTGCAGTGGCACCAGCCTAATCATTTTCCCTTCAATAATTTTGATCCACTGTTGAAATGATTTTATTGTAGTGTGCCCCCACGCCCATACATGGTAAGAGGCCGTTGGTAGAGCACGATATGTGCCAAGCCAAATGCTGCCAATAAGATATATGAGAGAACCCTTTACTCATAAACTAATACATTAATTAATTCAAAGGGGACATATGCCTTTGACCAGACTCATCAACGGATGTAAGTAAAGATTTGCACATTAAAATTATCATGTTTTTGGTGAGCTTAATTTTTAATAATAATAAGGGTTTTCAAAGCTACCCCATATTTCTCTTTTGACTTTATAAATTAAATTAATTAATATAATAAAATCTTTTTTCTTTTCTCATAATATTATGATAATCTTGCAAGAGATTCCCAATGCACCTGACTTGGGCTAAGGCAAAGGGCATGTGAGTTGTCCTTCACATCCTCAAGGGATGGTTGTGTTTTTTACTATACAAAAGAGTCTTTGTATCAAAGGAGCTTGATGAGGGTATTTTGGACATTTAGTGTTATTGGGCACCCATATTATTGCCCCTCTTTAAAAGTTTTGATATATATATCACCTCGCACATGAAATTTGGACACCCCCCACATGACAGATCCATCCAGAAACACTTTAAATAAGTTGATCTTGTGAAACCAAACTTTAGCAAAGTTTAGGGCAACATAATCATATCTACCTCAGATCTTGGTTGAGGCTTTAATCCCACAAAGTTACATTATGGAGAGATTGAGGCACCCATCAACATCTCTTATTGGATCCTCCTCCTTTTTTATGAATACCATTCTCACGAGAAAGTCACTAGTTGTGTATAATCATATGTCTATCGCTACATGACGAGAGAAATAGACATTATAAACAGATGATATAGGAAAGTTTTCCTACCGTCACACGGAAATATCTCAAGTATAACCGATTGTGTATAAATCTTAGGTTAAACATGATGTGAACCCATATTTTGAGAAAGCAACTTTCTTTTGCATAATTAAGGTTGTAGGGTGGATAAGGATTAATGTTGGAAAAGAACTAGGATAGCAATAATCAACTATCATACATAGCAATAATCAATGACAACCTTTTTAAAGTATTTGTCAGGTTCTTAAACAGCTGGGGGGCTCCTATCCTAAGCATTTGATGATGTTAAAGAAAAAGGCTAAAATAAATCATCCCTTCCACCATATCGGGTGTGGATGCTTGCAGAAAGTATGAAGTTCATCCCCAAGGACAGAAACCAATGATGGGCTAACTAAATTACTCGCCCTACATGTCCCCAACCAAGGAGTGCATTCACTGACATAATTATAACTATCTTATATATTTTTTTTAAATCAAAGTTTGTTTTTACATACATATCTATATATCTATATATATGCATGCATCCAAACATATATATGTCTAAATTAATTCAGCAAAAAATATAAACCCTAATTTAAGCAAGATATAAAATTCCAAGGTGTGACAGAAATATACAATTGAGCTATGATGAAAGGTAATTAATTATGTTCACCTTTTGATCATTTTCTTAAAGTAAACAACTTGGTAAATAAATTAGTACATGATTTACTCTCATACACATTCTAGTGCCATTATAACTTGGGGAGGTAAAGTTAAGTCACATGGTTAAGCATATAATATAATCAGTTTCCAAGCAAATAATTGATAATAAATAGGATTAATAATCATACAAGTTTATGAAATTTGTAAGATCTTCCACTCTGGTTGGTAGTTGCGATAGGTTCTCATTATTGGGGCACATGCCATATGAATATAAACTGCTACGATCTCTGTCAACCCATCATAATAATTGCATCGAAAAAGAAAATGTTAATTATATATTACACTCTTCCTGCAACAAGATCACAAGATGCGTCCAATTCGTTCATATTGGTCTCCTAACATTTGGGCATTAGGCAATCCAATATAAGAGGTTTGTGAGAAAGGCCAAAAAAAATTATATATTTAGTTAATTAAGGACTCGTTTCGTAGTGATTCTGGATAGACTAATAATTACTTTTATGGAGAATCATTTCTCCTTATGATAAGTGTATATATAGAGAATCACCTCTTATATGCTTCTTCCTAGAATCACATAAAATCACTTAAACGTGCTTCTCCCCAGAGAAACTCAGTTCATTGCCTATGTGAGATTCAAAGGCTTTGACTTTGAGGGGATAAAGGGTGCCACCCCTAAGTTATGGGGTATAACGTGGAGATTTTGATACCTCTACAATGATCCTATTTATTAAATTTAGGCCTTAAGCTGAAAAAAGCCTAGGCATCAAGATATTAATGAGCCAACGTTTTCGGAAGAGGCATTTAAGGCCTGATTTTGACTCTCACCTTCCAATCTCAGATCTTATTAAGTTTCTATTTGTTCTTAGTCAAAAGGAAGAACAGAAAGAGAAATCAAGAATATTCTAAATGGGCATACGTGGGTTAGGTCAGGGCAGTGAGTCCGCCCTTTTACACCCAAGTTCGAATTTTCCTCTTTTAAATTAGATTAATTTAGAGGAAAAATGAATGTAAAACATGCCATAAGTACTCCTAATTAAACAATCCTTATCAATCTCTCTCTCTCTCTCTCTACATGCAATGAAAATATTAGCCATGCACGTTGCCAGATTTCATTTCCGCAGGACCAGCAATGTTTTGGAAGCTGCTGAAACTTAAATGCAAACATACTTAAAAAACATGATCAATCGGTATCAAACGGCATCAATTAGAATTAAATTCATGTCGTACGTAGCTAGGTGAAAAAATTAAATACCAAAATTGTGACACATATGCATAAAATAAATGGGGTAGTAGGAAGAACACGACGATGGCTTTAAAAAGAAAGATTTGCAGCCATTGATTCGTACGCAGCAATGTGGCAGCATAAAGCTCATATATATATGTATGAGCTGTGTCAAGGCACTGCTGAAAATGAATGCTTTGATCAGCATTTATATATATATAGAGTCTATTTATGCCCAAAACGTACTTAAAAGAAGGATTGAAAGGAATGTGTCAATGCAATAAGAAGAAGTCTTCATTGCTGTTGGGACCTGTTTAGGGCATAGAGGAAATGAGAATGATGGACAACAACACTGCCTTGCCATGCAATAAGAAGAAGTCTTCATTGCTGTTGGGACCTGAAATGAGAACGATGGACAACAACACTGTTTTGCCATAAAAAAGAAATGTTCATTTGTATCGTTGACGCATATAAATAATCGTTAATTAATGTCGATGTATACGTTGATCAATGATTTAGATCTATGAGTTATCGACTCACAGGTAGTGGCTTGCTTAAGGGAACCCACCAAACGAGTCTACATAGGGCATGCAACTACTTGTTAGTTTCCTTTTATAGGAGTAGTGTTTATCTACAATTAGTTGTATACAACTTTCTCTCTATCTCACGTAATGAAAGGATAAATACATTATTGTTGTCTAACTAGCTCCTTTTATTGGATTGTAAGTACATGAATTTTTTTTAGAAACAAAAAACAAAAAATAGGAAGGTGAAGAAAAACAAATGAAATCATCAAGAGCATGTGTGTGTGTACGCTACAAAAAAAAAGTGGCAATAGTTACCATTACTTAGTGATATTTCGTGACTGTTGTGGGAGTTACTAAAGGTTTTAGTCACAAAAAAAAAAAAAAAAACAAAAATGATGACTAAAAGCCTTTTAGTCACCAAAGAAATAAAAAAAAAGTGACTAATGCCTTTTGTCATGGCCACAAATGTCACCAAATAATGGTGACTGTTGTCTTTTTTTTTACTAGTGTTATGTGTATGAGTTGTACTTCCCTTTATATTTATAATTTTGACTTGAAAATGTCATAATTTTCTTTATAACGTCACTTGTGCAATTACTCTTCCCTTCCACTAACAGGTGGAAGCATTAACTTCACAAAAACAACAAAAAAACAGATTCTTCTTTTAATCAAGTACTTGACATGTACTCCAATTCCTTTTTTCCAAAATGAAACTTTATCCACAAATTCTTGCACACAAATAACTCTGCACAAACAAAACTTAGACTGTTCAATTTAGACAGGACAGTAGTTATACAGATGATTTCTTTTCTAATTTTTTTTCTTTTTGGGGGGAGGGGTCTTTAATGTACGGAGAGAGGGGATTGAACTCGACTACAAAGAGGCGGACACACTACCTTAACTAACTGACCTAATCCACGTATACTAGTTTCCTATGAATCATTGCTGACTCTAAAAACCAGATGCAGACAAAAAAATATATGAACTTGTTTGTTACACAAACTGGACAGTTGTGAGGGATGCTGAAACCGATAATCCAAATGATGAAAGGTCACACTCAGCTGAGTCAGCTCAAGGTACTCATGGCACCTTGATTCATATGAGTTGTTCCATTACCAGCAGGTGAATGAAAATGATCACTCAGCTCCCATGACAGCTCAAATGGCCCATTTTAGAAGAACCACCATAACTATAGACCTCACCAGTGGCAAAAAAAAGGGATCTAAGGAGAGAGATGCTCATGTTATTTTCAAAGGGTCTAATAATATGTACACATTTTTGGGAAACATTGGGTGGCCGAGAGGTTAAAGCGATTGTTCAATGGATGGGGTCGCAAAACAGCTACCTTTCTTCATGTAGTTCCTGTTTTTTTCTCAATCTTACCTTGTAGTTGTCTAAGGTTTGCAGTTCGAGGACATATCCTTATTTCCGTCAATTGAATGGATGATGTGGTCATGTGCCTCGCACGTGATTTAAGTCGAAGGTTTTAATTGAAATCGGGTTAAACTTCATGAACTTTACATGCCCTAAAATGTTTGTGATACATTATCATGTTGTTAAAAATAGAAAAATTCATTGAAATTACAACCGCATTTCTATACTTGAATTTTCCGACTATTACGTCATAATTAAGGTGCGTGACACCGTGCATATATTGAAATGATCATCATCTCTCTCGGTATCGAAACAATCTTAATTATGATATCAAGTTTGAAAAACGATTACAACTTGGGTGAAATGATCATGTCTAACGTTGCAAAAATTGATCAACATTAATGGGATATGTCGCCTCAAGGCTCAACATTAAGGAACAAATTTACCAATTTCTAAGAATTACTCGGAAGCAATTTACTACTACTTTTGTCCCCCACTATCAGCCCAGCAAAGAATGACCTTTGCCGTCAATCACATTTCTTTTACAGTTTACTGCTGCCAAATTTGACATCTGAAATCTGTCTATTTCTTCGAGGAAGATTTTAGCCACATGATGGGCTTATTATTGGTCACTGTAAATTATAATTTTTTTTTTAATCTTCCTATAATTTTAACCAGACGAGAATATCCCCAACCGAACAACTTCAAATGGACAAATGATTCCAACGAATCTCACTAACCACCACAGCTTTTTCCCACTAACTTATCATTGATTTCAACTAATTTTACCGACCCCTTCGGATATAGTTTGATATTTGTTCGAATAGTTTACAATTTTTCGGGTTGATTTTGTGCTTATGTCTAAAATTAATTATACGCACTTATAATTTAGATTTTAAATACTAGAACTTTAAAGTGGTTTTGGATACAAGTACAAAATGCATGTGAAGTTTCCACTGAGAAATCACTCCCCTAGACAATATTGCATGTACTTATGATGAGCCAAACATCAAACATTGAACCACTCATATTGGTTATGGAACAAAATGCGCATACAACTGCTAACGGGGTATAGCCAAATGGAAAAAAAATCTTAACTTGCAGACCAATGATTTTAAGTTCGAATACCCATTACACTTTGACAATGTGTGTTTACCTAATTTAAGTTAGATGATAAAAAATGAACCCAACCTCGAACTTATATGCTCAAAACCCTAGCTAGCAAGACTCAAATGACAAGGCCATGTTTAAGTATAAACTTTGTCAGTTATTTTTAGGACAGTGAGGTGCAGTTTATATGTCTGATTTGATAGACAATAAGATCTATGAAATCACCCTTTAGTTTCCACCAAAAGTATTGCTACTTCAAATTTGCATTCAAAACAAATATCACAGGTTCATGGGGAGAAAATGACAAAAAAAAATATATAAAAAATCTTGATCAAGGGCTATGATTTTTTATCAGTCAGCAACAACATCATCATAAGCTACCCACTTCATATGATTGAAATCAAAAGTAACATGATGGTTCATGTAATCTAGAATTAATAAATCAAGTCATAAACAATATTAAATGTAATTATTCTCATGATTATGCTTTGCACTCACTCACTAACCTCACAAGAATAATCCAAGGAATTATGAACCAACCAGCAGCATCACCAAGGCTTGAAGCCAACAAACACCACATGATCAAGAAAATGGTCAACATTGCAGAACAGAAAAGTCAAAAGGTGCATTCATCAAGCTCAGATAAAATAATTGTCACATCAAATATAATAACAAATAAAGAATTGTGGGCGGAAAGCTTGGTTTGATAATGCTGCAGCAATGGAGCTATTTGGATGATGTTTTTTTATTTTTTTTATAAATTTTTTATATATATAAAAAAAAGTGGAAATTAAATACTGGAAAGGAAGTCTTACCCTTTAAATAAAATTAATAATTATTGCTTCCACTTATGAAGATTATGATATAGTTATTATTTTAGCAAATCTTCCAAATATTCCTGCCACAAGAAAGTGATGGAAGTATTTGATGCATCAAAAGTCAATGTGTACATCCACTGAGCCGGATGCTGCTTTATTTGAGTTACTGGATCTGATTGCATCTCCCCTGACCTGAATTATGAAAATTGACAAAGTACCAACCATTCAGCAATGTGCTATCTAGCTAGCAAACATCATTTTTGGCTTTGAACTTGGGATTATATCATAATTGCCTTTTGATTTTATGATAATGACTTTTATACTTTTTGTTTTTTATATTTTGAACTAAAATACTGGCCTAGCAGAGACCTGGGTCATCTTTCCAAGGGGTATACCATACAGTTCCTTTGGGCTAAAGCTTCCGAGGTGCTGATATATATATCTTGGCAACTGGCTTATCCATGTGCTTCATTTAGCATTTACCTTATTTTGATTCTATTTTAATTCCAAATAAGTAAAATCCTAAGAGATTGGTCGACCCGCCTAACCCGGCCTACCCGATTTTTGGAGGACTTGGACGGCAATCCAACCTCGAACCAAATTCTGAACTTCAATGAAGAGTAATCTGAACAAGCTTCAGTTTGTTAATATACCAAACAGACAACAGCCTCTACTCTATGCTCTAGTTAATATACCAGGAACAGGAAGCACTTGAACATGTTGTCTATACCTCCTACACTCCGACGGCTGAACATGATTATGACTGGTAAATATATATAGAACACAAAGAGACTATCTTTGCCACATGGGGCGGTAGTCAATGTGTGCAGAAAATAGAATCTCGCAGATTAAAGAACATGGCCTGTTGAACAAAATCTTAATGCATCACGTTGACTGAGTTATTCATAAATCTGAGATGGCCGGACCAGGCAGCAACAAGACCTATTTGTGGCCCGGCACGAACCCAGCCCAATCTAGCCATTAATGAGGAACAAGGCTGAGCATGAGATAAAGTAAAGAAACCGGCAAAAAGGGAACATTAGTGACATTACTGAAAAGGAAGCCTATAAAGAGAGTTGGCTATAACATTATGAACTCCACAAATCCTAATATTCTTAACATGTTTTAAGATGTTTCATAATAAACAGACTAAAAAACAATGGCTCATTTTTTCTTCTTCAGACAATCAAAACATCAGCAAGACAAGACGCTCAACATGATGCTGCCATCCAGCCCACAGGCCATACTGTCTGTGTTCTTCCTTCCAAGTTCCAACTTTTGCAGCTTACTCCTCTTTCCCCACGATAATGTTCAATTGAAAATGGGAACCCAAAACAGTCGATTTCAGGCACTGTCTAGTTCCTGTTTTTGGATTTCTCCATGGCTCTAGGAGCTAAACAAAAAAAACCAACAAAGAAAGAGCAGGATAAGAGTACAATTTACCATTTAATTAAAAAGGTGAAAATATCAGAATGTTTATGAATGCTTACTAACCAAGCTTCACACATATTGATCTATCTTGCAAAAATATAAGCTGGGACTATAATAATCTAGAACTCTAATTTGAAGCAGTATTTCCTTAAGTGGCATTGCAAATATGCAACTAGCACTAACAAATGCAATAGTCTACTGTAACGATAAATAAAGTTGTGTGGCAACAAAGCATGAAACTGAAACCATCACTTCAATGCATTCTACCTCAAACAGATATTGCAAACATCATTTATGCTGTCAAATTCAACCTTAGATGAACTTCACTAGAAAATAGTTCATGTCAAAATACCAACTTTACTTGTTATACCCTTTCACCGCAGGGCTCGGAAAGTCAAAACAGATTCTCCTATATCACATGATCTTCTTTGCTTAGCATTCAAGTCAACTAAGACGGATCTATTCATTGCTGGATACCGATCCTCAACAAACCAGCCTACAAAATTCACCCCTCATTCACTGCCTCAAAAAATTTCAGCCTATATTGTTTTATAATCATTTAATTCCCAATATCCATCTGATAAGCCCATGAAAATATTTATCAACTGGTCCAGCTGAGCACGCCAACAAGACAAATTTGGTAAAACTTAGAAATGTATCTTACTACCCTTTTGTTTACACAGGCATAAACACTCTCCCCAACCTAATATGACATTTTTTACCACATAAGATGATTATTATCAGCCCAATCAGTGCAAATAGTAGTAGGGGAGATCATTAAAGACAAACCTAAGCCAATGGCATCGGAGCCCTTCATTATCTTCAACCTCTTGCACGAATCAATAAACATCCTGTTAAAAAGTCGAATTGGAGTTAAATTTGCAGATGCATTACATAAATAAAAAATAAAAATGCCTGAGATGAGTATCATGGCCTATGGATACATGATATTAGAATGAACTACTTTTCTTGCCTTTGTTTTTTTCCCCATTATTTCCCTTCCTCTTTTGTCTGAGAAAAATGAGACTACTCGTGATTGCTGTTAATACTTAAAAACTCTTGAACATTTTTGCATCCATTGAAGGATATAAATTATACAAAACAGAAGAACTTAATTTTAGCATATGGAACAAGGTTTCTTGAGTTGGTAGTTTATCATAAAGTAACTAGTTGAAGTCTTTCTACTATCACATTTTCAAAAATTTATGAGTGAGCTTATCAACTAAAAACTTGTCAAATTTGAAACTTTAATACTACAAATGGACCTTCCTTTTTTTTTTTTCTTTTTTTAAATTTATTTAAATTATAATCATTATTAATATAGAAAACATATACAAATGAATATGGAAATTGAGGTATAACATGTATAATTTAAATAGTTTATGCAAGAATTCATCTGAGGTAAAAATGTTGTATGTCAACTATACAAGATTCGTGCATATTCTCATATTTCCATCAACTCAGTAAATGATATTATGATGGTCAACCTCACATCCTTAGTCACAGTGGCTTTATCTCTCTGTAAATAGGAAAATAAAAGTTGCACGATAACTTTGTTGTCCATCCCATCTTGCACCCCACATCATATGATCAATGAACTTGCATACATTCTCATCGCATGGACACAATTCATGTAAAAATCAAAGATAAAGGATTTGAATGTAGACTAAAGCAGACCATCCAATCCTTGAGATGCTTCAGAATCTCAAATTTCTAGTTTCTTGGATGGTTTAAAATGTACAATATACTATCACCCTCCTGACATGAGGTGGGTAATGCAGTATTTCATTGATAAATCTCTCGCCCTTCTATTATCACCCTCCTTCACAAGTGAACTATAATATTCCTCACTCAACCATACATGTAAATTTTACCAACATACATCAAATTTTTACTGTTAGTTGAGTAAAAATGGCTATAACATTTATAAATTCAAATGATAATATAACTTCGAATGAAAAGCTTAACTTTTTGAATAAAGCAACAATGTTTCTACACTAAATAGTTTTAAAAATTGTCTTTGTGGATGGAAAGCAATAAGAGAAATATTGGAACATTAAACGGGTAAATCAGAACTTACTCCCACGGGACATCCCCAACAAGCATCCAGTCACCATCCTTATCCTCATACGTAAGCACATATTCTGATCCATGAAGAAGATCTCTCAGCTTACTCTCACTCAGTCTTTCCCTTCCCGGAGCTCCATGGGATCCATATTGCCCTGAAATCACAATTAAAAAATGCACAAATTGGGTTCATGCAGAAAATGGGATGGTTTTCTCTATTTGCACTTTAGAAATCTCAGATTGTAAACATCCATCAATATCCAAGCATGAAATGACCACATTGATAAGAAAAAAAAAATAAAGGCACGATATTACAATTAAATAAACTAGAGCAATAGTTCACCTATGGTAAAACAGCTGAACATCTTTTCGAGAGCAGAAGACAGCTCTTGATATGTAGAGTAGGTTCTCAGATCTACCTTCCTCAAGTAGGGAGCACCATCCATGCTGACCTTGACAAAAAGACCACCAGGACCAGGTTTTCCATTAACTTCGTCATTGTTCTTTGAGGTGGTGGCTAAAGAATTTTTCCTAAATGATCTAATTGGAGGCCACCCAACAACTTGTGCCCTGTCAAACAAAGAAGAAGATACGATTACAAACAACCACAACTTTCATATAAAGCTTCACAATCCTCGAATGAAAATTTCATCTTACTTAGCAGCTGGGGCACTGATGTTGTTAGAAGCACCCAAAGGGTTATGGCTGGCTCCATTCGTAGCATGAGACTGTTCTTGTAAAACTTTAGTGAGCACCTCTTTTGTCATGGTTGGCTGAGCCCCAGAAGGCCTGGATGATAGCATTGCATTGATTGAATTCACAGGAAACTTCCCTTGTCCAACAGATTCTGGAGATTCAGAATCAGAACCAGCTGCATGAAACATCCAATTTCCTTCAGTATAAACAGAACTTTTCACCTCTGAGAATCCATCCATGGTGTCAGCAAAGCCCCTTTTGTTGCCTGAAACAACATTCTTCTGTGATGAGGAGCAGATTCCATCTTTTGACGGAAGCAAAGGAAACAGTGGCTTCTCGTCAAGTTTTCCTGGGCTCAGCAAGCAAAGATCTGGTTCCCGTTCTGGTGATTGGGATCCAGGAAGACCAAGCCTCAACTCAGTGGCCTTAAAATTTAGCTTGTTCTTCTTCTCTTCTGACAAGCTCGAAACTGTGGAGCTGTCAACCGAAGAACAATCTGACAACCCAAGGTAGTTGCGTTCTTTCAGTCCAGACCCATTATGGGAGATACAGTCCATAGAGCGTGAAGAAGCTACCATAGATCCATTGCTCTGTCCTTCCTCCTCACCACCCAACAGTGGTGGAGACATTAGAAACTGCACTGCTTTAAATGAAAACAAAATTAAAAAAATTATCAGATCTATTGCTTGCAAAACCAACACTGAAACCAAAACATGAAAATCCTGAGAGCACAAGATGGGGAAGGTACACTAATTAAAGCTCTAACTACTTCATCTGATGGAAATTAAATTCACAAAAAGTAATAATAGAGTTCTGGAAATTTTGATCGATTGGACATCATGTATTTTCTCATCATGATTGCCCCATTAAAATAATTAAGGGCATGAATAAAGGTTTTTCAGTAGGCAAACTTCCTGCTAAAAAAACAGTGCCTAGCAGAAAATTAATGAAATTTTTAGCACCACATAAGTCTCTAGCCACTAGGTTCATGAAAGGGTAAAAGAGACAGCTTGGACCAGTGGCCACTGGTACTGCACATATAATCATAAGGCTTCAGAAAACATAGAAATCAAGATTCAAGAGTATTGTTTTCTAAAGTCCAAAAAAGAAAACATTGAAATGAACCAAGAAGAAACTTATACAAAAGATCATACCAAAAATGGAAAAGTAAATTCACCACCAATGAAAGGTTGTAAAAAAAACAAGAAGTAAGCTCCAGAATGTCAGTTTCAGAAGCTTATAAGAAACTAGCTGTAATAAAATTTCAACGTTCCATCCAAAGCCAAAACAAATGCACAATAAAAACAAACTGAAAAGAAGAACCGCGTTTTTCTACTTCCTTTAATAGGAAAAAGGTCACCTCGGTTTGGCAGCGTTTGTCTGCATGAGCTAAGCTTTACCTTTTCTTAAAAACTTGTAATCCCCTTTTCTCTCATTTCCCCAATTTTTCTAGGAAACCAAACAGACAACGGAAAAAAGTAAAACATTTTTTCTGTCTATTAAAACAGGGAAAATGGTAAGATCCACTACAAGCTAAAAAAATCCAAAAAAAAAAAAAAAAAGGGGGGAGTAAACTGGAAATGCTCGAGACCTTGACCTGAAATAATGAACAGTGAAATGCAGAACTTAAAAAATAAAAACCCAAAAACAAAAACCAACACAGAAAGGTGTAATTACAGAGAAATCAAAGAAGACTAATTTCCAGAACGAACTCAAACTTAGACAGTATCAAGATCTCAGAACACAAAGACCCAGAATTCAAACAAGCATAAAAAGCTTAGCTTGAACCATATACCAAATTACATACAAGTAATAAGAGTATAAAAGAAGCTTTTAAGCATGAAAACAAAAAATAAAAAAGAAGGAATATTCGTAGCACGTACCTGAGGAGGAACTTGTGTTGATCAGACAAAGAAGAGAAGTCCGACGAACCCTTTACTGAAATCTCAAAGAAAATGCAAACAAAGCAAGCAAGCAGAGCAGAGAGAGAGAGAAACAGCTTAAGACCCTTCCATTAAGCAGAAAGCAACAAAAGCTTTATTTTTTAGGCTGAGGTCGCCGAGGAACTCGAAGCTCACAATATTGATTTGTTTTTTCTTTTGAAAAGAAAAAAAAGCAAGTAGGGGCAGAACCGAAAATACGGATAAAAGGTTGGCTTTTTTTATTATTTTGATATATGCTTTGTCTGCGAAATACGGACCGGCTGGTTTTGCACGGCGCCGATCTGGGACAGGAATGGGAGGATTGAAGGCTGAGATTGACTAAATTTAATGAATCCGAGCCGTCAATTCTTGGTTCCAGTGATAACTTTATACTATTTTCTGTCTGGTCTTTTTAGTTTCGGAAATTAGCAAACAAATAGAATTTTAGACGGTTTGGTTACAACTTACAAGGGCTTTAAGGCATGCTCGTGCTAAAATATTATAAAGCTTTTTCTCTTTTTGTTCAATTATTTTATCTTATTGCTCCTTTTTTTTAAAATTTATAAAAATCTCATTTCCTCGACTATAATGAGGTATACATGGTGCACGGATATGGATATGACGACATGGATATACGATAAAGGGACGTAGGGTAAACAACAAATCTCAAAAAACTAGGACACGAGGACACGAAAATTAAAAAATAAATTATAATAATACTTATATATTTTTTTTAAACAAAATATTGATGTTCATACTTCAATTTCATAATACAATACAGTGAAATTCAAGTTTTTCAAGTCTTTCAAATGTATTTTATTAAATTTATATGAATTATAATTGAATTAACACATTAGTTGACCCTGAGTATGAGTTGACTCGTGTCTGGAGAGTGTCTTGACTATGAACATGACATTGACCGTTGGACAAGGGTGTCTGAGTGTCTAACGTTAGGGCTTAGTGGAGTGTCCGTGCAACATGCCTTAGTCTTCCAACTCAATTTTAGTTAATATAGTCCTTCAACTCGACCATATGTCATACCTTTAGTTATCTCCGACACTTTTGCAAAATTTTCAATTTAAGGGTAAATGAGGTTAAATTTATTCATGAGTTACATATGAGTCCGTCAACTCG
Organism: Prunus campanulata; assembly: GCA_034190965.1. Classification (NCBI taxonomy): domain Eukaryota; kingdom Viridiplantae; phylum Streptophyta; class Magnoliopsida; order Rosales; family Rosaceae; genus Prunus; species Prunus campanulata. Next base: position 10,302,723 of record CM067213.1, read on the forward strand.
TATTTTAGTTCTTGTAGTGTTGCACAATAAAAATTAAAAGAAAATAACATTTAATAAAGTAAAAGGCAATGGAAATAAATTAAAAATTAATGTTGAATACTATATAATTGATCATAGTTAAATTAATGTTGCAAAATAAAAAATAAAAATTAACGTTTGTGTGAAATCCGGCCACCCTCTAGTTTATCCACTTTCACAGCTCCTAAGCCCTACCACCTCGAGCCTCGCGGACCAAGCCACTGCAAACATTGACTGATGCACCATAAACTCTCACCGTATCCTATTCGTCGAAAGTCTAAAGTCTAAACCCAAAAGGCCAATCTCGCCGAAGACGTTGTCTCTAGGCCTTTGAAAAATTAAAAAGTTTGATTACTGAAAATTAATGTTGCATACTATATACTTAGACAATTAATTTAAGAGATAAAGCAAAACATATAAGTACGTGGCGACAAAGTCTTTCGTATTCACAAGAGTAAACCAAGGCATTAAACCAGGAATCACCAAACCAGATTATCCATTATTAACTAGTTTTGTTTGGTTTTGGCGACTTGCATTGCTATTTAATCTTAATATTAAATGGTTGCTTGAAGAAATCAATATTAAATGGTGGATTTCGTTGAGATTTTACCATATTACTAGGGACAAAATGGGGAAACAAATCAGAAAGCGCATGGATGGAGTAGGTGAGACGGTGACGCAAGGGGCAATTAATGGGGAGAGAGAGTAGGTCTAGGGAGGGGGACAGAGAAAAACAGGGGTTGGCAGTGTGATTAGGGGACAAGAAAACGGCAGTTGACGTCCGTTTGCCGGGTGGTGAGCAGAACATCTAACCTCCCTCCTCTATCATTTTCTTTTTTCCACAATTACCCTTTTTTAATTATTATTATTATAAATGTCTAAATGCCTAAATGAAAATAAAAACAAAAAACAAAAAATATTTGGGGTTATAGACTTATAGTTTGGTTTGGTCCGGTCTAAACGAACGAGAGCATCATGATGAAACTGGCAGTAGCGGTCTTGCACGCTTGGGCACATGCATTCATGTTTCGAGCATGCCACAATGTTATCTATCATCACCCTGACATCATCCCCCATGTCACTTTCACCTACTATTTATTTATTTATTTCCTTTTTTTGGGAAAAATAATTGTATTACTATTAATGGTAATTTATGTAGCTAGCTACTAATAGGAAGTCTAGCTAGCTAGTATATAGAATACAGATGTAGCCTGTTGGGTGGTGGGTTCATTAAGAAACATGGGGCAGTGTCGTTGTTGGCAAAGACAAAAGCATGTTGCTTGCTTGCTGCTGGAGAAATTCGAGGCTGCCTGAAGCCCGCCTGGCCTGGCCTGGCCTGGCCTGCATTTTCCTAGTGATGAGTTCCTGGCAAAACCAAATTTAATGCACGAGATTTTGATTGGGTTGAATTCCTACTTAAGATTCCAGGCTCCCATTTCCCCCCACCTCAAAGCCCAATGCCCTTAGCTTAGATTTGAAAGTTCCTCCTACCTACAATAAAACTTTTTTTATTTCCTTTCTAGATTTGGGTCCGGTAAATCTGAGTGTTGCATCTTTGAATCTTGATGGAGATAGTTGAAAATCAATTGACGGGACCCAATTCCGGATTGGGCTTGATATGAGTTGAACTTGGGTTTTGGTTGGGTTCATATCTCAATTTGAAGCCTTCTTTGTGGATGGGCTCTATCTTCTAAGGTTTCTGTGCAACAAATTACGAAGTTAATAAAAATGGTTTTCAAGATAGAAAAAGTAAAAACTGACCCATTACTTAATAGGAAATTGACATCCATACAATGGACAATGGACTGGAATAGACCATATTAATTAAAATAAATAAGAGTCTTAGCCGTTGTTTGGTGTGCTTAGTCTGTATTTGTTAAAATGGATAATAATTCAACATATTGTGAAGACTAGTTCGGACTCAACTCCAATCCAATCCAAATCGGGCCACCAAACGAAGTCGAAACGTGTATGGATAACTGTTTTTAATGACCTAAGCTACAAGCTCCTTTCACAAGAGATAGGATACCATGCTTGCTTGCTTGGGTATAATTTTCTTGAAATGTCAAACAAGGTAAGACCAAAAATGAAGCTACCAAGAAGTTGCCTAGGTGTGGACTCATCAATGCTCCTCTAACAGAAAGGAGACTGTTTAGTGTTGAGCACCCTTCTTGGGAAGCAACCCAGCTCCGTTGGTTCTTGCAGATCTCTGTGGATAAAAGGCCGAAAGCATATGAAAATGACATACATATATGACCTCAATTAGCACAGAGCTCTTCATAGTCTTTGGAGTATACGTAAGGACCGGCACATTGGACAAGAAAAGGCAGAGCCATATTTCACTCGGCTCCAATAAGCACTAACAGCCTAGGTGCTGATATTGTTTTGTCTTTTTAGGGTTTCTCCGTAATTTTTCTTTTTTTTAGGATAGAATTAATGCATCTAACTCGAAATTAATTGATAGTTAGTAATGAATGAAGATGCCCGATATCTTATACACATTATGCGAGGCTCATTTTCTTTGGGGAATTGCAAGAGTTCAATTGTTACTTTTCCTCTTCTCTGTTTTTTTTTTTCCACTGGGTGTGAAGAGCATGTCAATGAAGTGAAGGTGAAACACACAAAACTCAATCAATTGGGTCAATCTTTTTAGCTTCATTCGTAGAACGAAGTCCACATCGTGAAGAGAAAACATTACGGAAGGATTTTGCTAGTCTTTGTCTAAGGGAATTGGAGTTTATTTACAAGTCAAAAAAACAGGTAATGTCTTTGCCAAGTATTTTCAAAGTTTGAGTTCCACACGGCATATCATCTAAGATAGCAGCAGCAACTTTGTTGTTGTGCTTGATCATGTCCTTTTACGGTCGCTGAAATAAGACTTCAGCAACCACATGGTATGTTCTTTTTTCGGCTGCTCTTTGGGTCCATATTTCTTTAATTAATTTGCTCACAACCGTAGCCATCTCTTCAAAAACACTCAAATGGAATGGAAGTGCCCCATAGTCCAAGGCAACACATTAAAAAAATTTGAACACTTTTTTGCAGAATCCATGAAATCTTGATCCCATTGATCATTCCTTTACTTTTTTTTTCTCAAGATTCCATGAAAATTTGAAATAAAAATTGTGCAAAAATTTTCTTTGTCCAAGAGTTGGTTGACACGTTTGGTATGTAGCTTTGTATGGAAAAAGTGATGTCAGTCTCATAATTGGAAAAACTCACCTAACTACCTACACGGCTGCTTTTGCTCAGAAAAGCTCATATTTCTTAGGTGTCTACCATTTTAGCCAAAAAGAGGAGGAGAGAAAAGGACTACGGCTCCACCCCCCACCCCCATGGTAAGGGATAAGCAGCACTGCACAAAATGGGCTCCCCTTCACCACAAAAAGAAATGTTAATTGAACACATTTGTTCTTTTAATTGAGATTTGCACTAAATCCAAGCGGTTAAAGGTTTCTGTACTTTGACGTTTTGTGTTCGATTTTCCCCTATATGTTCTGCGCAGAATACTCACCGACTTCATGCATGCATATGATTGAATGATTAAAGGGGTCTATTATTAGTAAACAGGTGGTTACCCAGTAATGATTTACACATGCTAATTCATTAACATATTAAAATGAGGGTTTTGGGAATACAATAATTCTTCCTTTGGACAAGAATAACATGCACCAGAGCCATCCATACATGAACAAAAAGATGAATGGTTTCCTTCAAGTAGTAAGCATCAAGGCAGCCAGCTCAAGGGCATCTTTCTAATTGCTTTCACATTTAGATCCAAAAATTTCCCAACTATTTTTAATGTTATCTTCTTTTGTTTTTTCTATCATTTTGTTTCTTTATTGCCAAGGAAACAATCAAAAGCATAACAAAATAAGGTCCAAAGTCTAATTCATTATGCTTAGCACCAAGCAAGTAGACCCCACTCTCATTCCGTACCATGGCCTGGACATTTGAGTGTATCCTTTACACGTACTCTCTCTCTCCTCCCCTACCTCATACTCATTTTTATAAATTCCCATTTCCAAACACACCAAAAACCCATCTCTTTTAAATTCTCAGAATCCCATTTCCTCAACCCCCAAAAAAAAAAAAAACTCTGGCTCCTCTGAGTCCTCCTCACCACATGAGTGAAGGAAGAGGACCATCACCACCTTCGTCTTCGTCAGCAGCAGCAGCAGCCTCAGATTCAAGTGATGGAGAGCCAGGATTTTTCGCCACCCCACGTGGATGCATCTCGGCCATCCTTGGGCTTCCCTCTTGGCACAGCACTCCTCTTGATCATCATCTTCAGCCTCAGCGGAATCTTCTCCTGCTGCTACCACTGGGACAAGCTCAGATCACTCCGTAGATCTTTCACCCAAGACGCAGACCCCGAGGCCGATGCTGAGCCACAATCACCCTCCAAATCTAAGCCTCCTCACATGGTAATTGCAGTAAACTGTAAATTCATTCATTTTACAGTCGCCGTGTATATTTTATTATGTTATGTTATCAAATTGTCAATTTAAACTACAGTTTAAGTTTGCAGTTCTTGTCCGTAACAGAATAACAGAACATGTCGGATATCTAAAAACATTTACCCTGTTCTTTATATCGAAGAAATTAATGGACTGTTTGCTTTTCTTAGGATTTAAAGCAGAATCAGAGGCAGAGCTTGCCTGTGATAATGCCTGGGGATCAAATTCCAAAGTTCATGGCATTGCCATGCCCTCGAGAACCTCCAAGAGAAGAGAAGATTGTTGTGAAGGTGCAAAAGCAGCCAAAGCCACCTCGCTTTCCTGTGCCTTTGTATTAGCAATTTGATGACCATTTTCGTGTGTACATAATAAATATATAATTTACCATTCAATTAAATTTTAGTTCAGTTATTTATGAGACAGAGCTAGAAATTTAGACCAGGCACCACTAGGACCATGTTTTTGGTGAAAGTGTTTAATTTTAGTGGTTTTGTTATACTTTTTCTGGACTTTCTAAGTGAACATTTTCCAGAAGGATTAGGAGTATAATTACATTTTTAAAAGTACATGTTGTTTGCCTTTTTTTCATAATTCATTGTTATCCAAATTTGAACAATTCGGTGCAATAATATGGTGCCAATTCGACCAAAAAAACATTGATTGCCATTTGGTGTTCCCTTGAAATGCCAACTCCATGAGAATCCCTTAGCTAGTCCGGGTCTTTTTTGTTTTTTTGGGTCTGATAGCTAGTTCGGGTCTTGGTTCTAGTGGATTCTCCCTATCTATGTATCTGTTTTGGTGTGTTTTGTTCCGATTGTGTATTTCTTTTCAATGCACTAATTTCGACAACAAAAAACCACCTCTGCACTCGGAGGGTAGCAAAGTAATTATAATAACCAAAGATCCTATATTCTCTTTTGGTATAAAGTCATTTTTGGTCCTTATAGTTTACCACTTTTACCATTATGGTCCACCTAATTTCAATTCCGAGCAGTTCAAGGACAATCCCCAATTATTTTTATTTTTATTTTATCAAATTACTCTAATATGGAGGGCATTTCGGTCCAACTTACAAACCCTCCCAACCACCTTCTCCCATCCCCCCTCCCCCTCCCCACCCAACATCTTCCTCCTAACTCAACCCACTACCTATAGCCACAACCCAACCACCCCCACAATCACCCTATAAAGCATAAGAAAAGCTAGAATAGGGGTTGCTTGGGTGGTTATGAAGTAGTTGTGGAGGGGATGCATAATTGGCCCAAAACGCCACTCCACATTAAAGTAATTAGATTTAAAAAAATTGGGGATTGTCCATTAATTACTCGAAATTGAAACTACATTGACAAAATTGATCAAATTGAAAATATAGGGACCATAGTGGTAAAAGTGGTAAATTACAGGGACTAAAAATGACTTTTTGCCTTCCCTTTTTAAATTAGAAATTTAAATCTATTATACTCAAGCCTAAGACCACTGATATGCAAATTAATGGCCTTTCTCATTGGACTAGATCCCATTAACTCTATAATATTATTTAGGTGGATAAAAAAAGGTCTTTTTTTTTATAAAGAGAACCTCTATAGAATGAGGGAAACTTTATTGATAAAACAAAAAATTACAAGGGGGGAGGGGGGGACAACACGCCTGACCCCGACTCAACAAATCACATAATAGGGTGTCTTGAATAAGTTCAGGTGGCACATCAAATCAAATAAAGTTGTCCACAGTATGCAGACCAAATCGAGCAAGTCGGTGTGCAACACCATTTGCTTCCCTATGAGTAAATTGAAAAAGAGAGCCAGGAAATTGTCTCTGAAGATGCTTTACGTCTTCAATAATGGTACCAATGTTGGAATAATCATGTCCTGCTCGCTTTATGGCTGCAACCACCATAGCAGAGTCTCCTTCGAAAATAGGAGATGCAATCCCGAGTGAGAGAGCAAGGGCCACCCCTTCACGAGCCACAAGAATTTTTGCATGTTCAGCCGACAACACTTCCCTAGCCGATTTTGCCATTGCAGCCACAAAACCTCCATCCGCGTCTCTGGCAACAACCCCAACAGCCCCTTTATCCGAAGTAGGATCAAATGCTCCATCAAAGTTGAGTTTGAGGCGGCTTGACGGTGGTGCTGCCCATCTAACGGCATCTCGCACTCGATTAGTTACTTTGAATGGAGTACCATTTACTGTAATAAATTCATGCACATATTGTTAAGCAAAAAACACAACATCATGTGGAATCTTTCAAACGATTGATTGGGTACTTTTCCCATGCTAATGATGGCTCTCAAGTATATGAAATCTTTCAAACGATTGAGTATGGTTCTTTCTAAACAGTAGATCTATTTTAGTGGTCTAACAATAATAGTTTTCCTTCTTTTTTTGCCAAACAATAATTGTTTACCCTTCAGTCACTCAATTTTATGGTCAGAACATGTGCTGATGTGCTTATGCCCTAACAGTAAATGTCCCAAAAAAGACCCACCACTGAGCCGAAAAGTGCACATCATTTGCACTTCAAGACTAAAAAGCACCACTACCAGCAGCATAACCTAATTAAACAACTAAACAAGCACACAGTTATGTGCACGACAGATTACAGTGACACACAAAACGACCACTCTCTCATCAAATTCGTATGGTCCTCCTGTCTCTAATTTCCTTCTTTGTCAAAATAAATTAGGTATGGACTGCAATGTGGAACATAAACGTCCCATTGTGACACTTAAAACACAAGGGATATTCTAGGTAAGCTACTTGGAATTTGCAGTATTCACTGTTTGCACATGAGTCAATGGCTTCATCAAGCAGAAATTGTGTCCCGAAACGCAATAATGTACATGACTCTTCTCTTTATGGTGAATTTCACACTTTTGTGTACAAATGTCCAATTCATTGTACTGCACACAAAAGAGATTTATTTTTTGGTCAGTGCTACGTTGAAGAATCACAACAACAATTTGTGTGTGCGTTTATATTTTATAGATTTAGCGTTACCATATGACCTACACTTCAGTGACACCTCTCTAATAACGGTGAGCAGACTCATGTAAATGAAACACATTTATGGCATGTTTACGTATCAGTAATGGGTATGGAAGGAAAGGGAATGATATTTCCATTCCTGACTTCCCTTGCGTTTACTTACAATTAGGAATGAAAAAATAAGTGGGCTCCACCTCAAAATCCGTAATCACATCCCCTCAAAACTAGGTATCATATCAACGAGAGGGAGGTAGTCGATACGATTCCCATTCTTGTTTTCCCTTAATAACTTCCAAAAATACCCTTACCACTTTATCATAATTCCAAAACACCCCAAACCCTAAAAAAAAAAACTCATACCAAGAAGTTCAAAGACGCTTCAATTTCTTTTTCACGTTAGCGTTGCAGACACAGCCTCCCAGAAGCAACAACAATGCCTTGTGCTATGTAAGTTATTCTATATATCTATCTATATATCTATCTTCTTCTTCTTCTTCTATCTTATGTCTTCACATTCATCGCAAAACAAAGTACGGTTTGCAGAGGGTCTTCTTGAAGAAAAAAAAGATTATGTATTTAATCTTATGGAGCATGGCTTACGGTGATTTTGATTGATGAGTAATGGGTGAATGACTTTTGTGGAGATTTTTTTTTGGTAGTATGAAGATTATGTATTTAATCGTATGAAGATTATGCTGGTTATTATTATTTGATTGTTTACTAGTTACGTAGGTGAAAGATATATATTTATTGGAGTTTATTTTTTAGTTTGAAATTGGCTCTGGACAAAGGTGTTATTAACATTATCATTGAACTAGGCTCTTGCTGTTCATCTTGTTTAGCATATTGATTTCTCATGTTTACACCGCCTTACTGGTTTGCTGTAGGATTAGTTTGGTCTCCTTAGCCAATTTGAGAATTATATGTGTGTTGTGGTGAAAATGTGCAGGGCATTTTAATAATCAAATTAATTTGGATTCCGATTCATGAAAATTAGTAAACAGTAACAATGAGAATCAACCCTATTCCTTTGCTAATTCCATATGTTTAGTAAATAGCTTAATGTGAATGATTCTTCCCATACCGATTCAGTACTTCCCCGATTCCTAAATTCTTTGATTCATTACTTTCTCCATTACTGATACGTAAACATGCCCTTATGTTAATGAGATTATTTCATTGCATGAATCACGATGGCAGTTCTACTATTTAAAGAATAAACCTCACAACCAAAATAAATCTGCAAATGGGGGAACAAATAATATGATATGACATGCAACACAAAGCGAGAAATTTCAAGGAAATTCAAGCACTTTAATTAGCCGATTAATTTGACGTCACGGAAAGTGACCCAAGACCCAAAAGAACATGATGACCAACAAAGACTATCCAACATTCTTTCAACCACTAATTTCCGATCAGCCCCACATTGATCAACGATCACCCTTCATTTTCATGTCCTAATTTCACTGTTCCATGGACCATAGTGCTTCAAAGTTTCAAATATTTCCTTGACGATCATCTCAATACCTTTTTTCCCTCTCTGTACTGAAACTTTGTACCCTCCTCCCCTTGATGCCAGAGTACACATCACTTTTCCAGTTCTGTCTCATCTTTTCACCAACAGTGCCATTTTGATGATCCAAGTCATTGCAAAATTGCAATCAGAAGCAAGTGGGCACTATCTGGCGTTGTTGGTGTTGTGAAAAATACCCTTCAATCGCATTATTTAGTCTTTACACAAGCTATGATATATATATATGCACCCACGTTCTCATTCCTAGGGCATAGGGGTTAGGGGGCCCAAACAAATATCTTTCCACTCTTACCATATATATGAAAAGTCACATTTTCCCACTCTTTTCTATATATTTGAAATGTTATTGACCCACCTTTTTTGTCGCAAACTCAAGTCTCGCTTTATGTCGTTGTACATAATATTTTTGTGCTCACAGAAGTCGTTCATATTGATTCATCACATTATTTGTCAGAAGCGCTTATGAGCAGAAGTTTTTTCTATGTGCTTTTTTAAGAAATACTCTCAAGTGCTTTTCCAAGAAGTACTTGGATTTTTTTTATTATGAAAATTCAAGATTTTTATTATAAAAACACTTTTATTAAAAGCGCTTATAAGTAGAAGTACTTCCTAGAGAAGTAGTCTCAAACGTGCCCTAATTGTATATGTTGAAAATGGGTATGCCAAGCCACCGACAGTTGCTAAATAATATGATGAGCAGTCATCTAATGAAATTTCAAAATAATTCATGTAGCATTACTCTTAAATTCAATATTTTTATGTCATGTAGTGTGCTTAGATATGATTTAGTGCAATAACAATGTGCTCTAAAACTATATATATATCCTTATATAGAAACTTCAATTCACTTGGTAGCTAAAGATGAAAAACGGGATTTGACTTGTTATTTTTTTATTTTTGAAGAAACCCCACTTGGATTATGGTGAAATCATATTGATCCCGTGGATCAAAATCCACCTTGAAACAACACATTTTACATGGTAGTTAGTTAGTAGACTTTTCTAAGTAAACGCCATGATGATCCAAGAGACTTTTTCCAATTTTGAAGTTTAGTATACGAATTACGAGTTTGGGTTAATCTTACATAACCCCAACTGTCCTCATTTCAAATCTGTCCTCCAAATACCAACTACATTATAGAGCATGAAATAGATGGGCCACCCTCCCCAAGAAGCAGCCAGCAGCTAATTCTTTTCAAAGAAAATCAAGCGAAAAGTAGGATTTGTAAACGTACGGGGATGATAAGCAAGCTACGCATTTGGGTCCCAAATTGCACTAAAATCACATGGGGACACAGAAGCTTTTGAGGGACAATTGTTAGTGGAATCCCAAGTGGTAGTCTCTTATCTCAACAGTGCCCTGGTGATGTAACCTGCAGTTTTGTTCTTACCCATGAGTCATCCTCTTAATTATAATTAAATGTTTGATTAATGTTTTCTTGTCCTAATCACTGCTTTAATAATGCAGGGGTTGAGCATAATTGACGGAAAAAGAAAAGGAAAAAGAAAAAGAAGAGAATGGTTGATATATATATTCTTGGATCCTGATCACTAGTATATATATATATGTCAAACAAGAATCAAGAATCTTTCATGGAAAGATCTGCATGTTTCTCGACTGCATGAATAAAGAAATTGCTTGGGCAGTACATCATTGAAATTAATTAAAAATTGCATCATGTTTCTTGCACAAACTTATTTTTGTAGATTAATTATTTATATGTAAAATTAGTTCCATGGTAATGGAAACTTGGCCTCAGTCATTAGATAAAAGAAATAGAGGGAATGAGGTTTATAGGTCATGAGTGAAATTTTGTGTGGTTAGAAATGCTCATGATTTCATTCCGGATGTCATGATTAAAGATTAGGTGGAATGATTCTTTAATCTTTCAATAAATTCTCCCTCATACCGTCGATGTTATGAAAAAACCAGACAAAGGTAATATGCATTTTAATTATTATATATAAACTTAGAATATCCTTGAAAAAAGTTGAGATTAAATGCCATGCGTGTGAGAAATATTATTGAGGTTTACACTTTGTTTCTGCACCAAAATACCACTTGACTTTCCTAACTAAAATCTAGCAATTGAAAGAAGAAAACATTTTTAATTTCATGCCGACAGTATTTGTAGCCGGAATGGGATATGGACACTAGTATATGTGCTTCTTACCATTTTAATAAAGGAGCACAAATTCTAACAAAAAATAAAGGAGCACAAAGCCATGGCCCATGTTAAAAATATTTATCTATATAAGAAAAATCAATTGGCATCAAAAGCTTTGTAGGAATCGAACTACATTCCCTTGAAAAAGATTATTTCCTTTCAATTCAACCACCACCCACAAAACTTCAATTAGCATCAAACCCTAAGTTTGTAGCTAAGGAATCAAACAACATTGGCTTCCACAAAGAGATTTATTTTCAATGGATAGTTTACACATGCATAGATAATTTGTTAATTGTTGATATATGTTAAAACACAAAATGAGATTCGCAAAAATAATCAGTTAACAATCGTTTAGAATTTCCCTTTTCACCATGGATAATCATTTCAAACTAAATAAAAAGTTGACATTTTTCGGAAAAAAAAGGTTGATAATTGGATTTGAAACAATAAACCTTATTAGGGCAACACTACATCTACATCACAAAAAAGGGCAAGGAACATTACCACTTGGGAAGGTTGTTAGGTCTTTGCTCCTTGAAGCTCTAACCTAATTCAGTAAGCTGATGTTGATGGTAGGTAGTGGGGGTACTACAGGCACACAGAAAATTCCATCCAGTGGGTTTGTCCCAGGATTAGTAGCAAGCAATACTAATAGTGGAAATCCATGTAGAAAGTAAATTAGGTTTAAGTCATAACAAGCATGAATTTTGAGCCTTTGCTTTCATTTTCTTTCCTTTCTAGTGGCTTGTGGGAGCCAATCTGAAATGGATATCTTATTTTTCTACATCTTGTGTTTTAATGGGCGTTTAGATTTATATTTTAAGGTTCCATGGGTCTGCCCCAGCCAATCACATACGTAGTTAGATAGGTGTCCTATCAAATATTTTACTAAGAATTTATCAAGTTGCATGAGTGGGATACTTGCTCCAAAACACACTTCCTCTACTTTACTTTTCCTTTCCCTTTTTTTTTTTTTCATTTCAATTCTTGTTTGGTGGGGGGTTTATTCTGTATATTTTTCTTCTTCTTCTGTGTCTCTGCTTGACATGAAGATTCTAAGACTTGTACATGTAGTATATAATTGTATATCTTTGTAGGCATTTGTTTTGCTTTCTTTTCTTCGGCTTAGAATCTTGGGCCTTTGTTTTGTTTTCTACCTCCCGTTTCATGGTGTATTCAGAATAAACTTTTATTAATTCAACAAAGAGAAGCAATCCATATTAGACCTTATGCTTGGCTTCTTGTAGAGACTAGATATACATTTATAGTTATTTTCTTTATCTGGAAATATGTTTATAGTTCTTTTTTTTGCTAGGCAAATATTTTATAGTTTAAGGAGCTCATTTTGACTTTGATTTTTGTTTTTGGTTTTTTCTAAAGTCTAAGTTGTGATAGGCACATATGGTAACAATTTTTTTTATGGCAAAAAGTTATTATTTTTTATCTATGTAGTTTGCCGGTTTCATCATTTTGGACCTTGTAGTTTCAATTGTGTCATTTTATCCTTGTAGTTTTCATTTTAGAGCAATTTCAAGACACGTCTCAATTTCTATCAAATTCCTCCCAATTCCATTATATTTTGAGCACGTGCCCCTCTCGTGGAGGAATACAGTTTTGCTCACTGCTTTAATCCTCTCGTGGAGCACGTGCCCCTCTCAACACTTAACATGTGCCCATATGCATAACCAATGATTTCATAAATACAAAGTGAAAAGTTAACTATAATTATGCCTATGGACAAGTTTTAAAAAGGATGGTGAGAATACACATTCGGTGAAAGTGGTGAGCAAAAATATTTCTCATGTGAAGGGGCAATTTGGCCCATTCAAGAAACCAAATGAAAATGAAAAACAAACCGGTCGATTTGGGTTTAGAGTAGACTTTGGTTTTATTAATTTCTGTTTTGCGGCCCACCGTTGTATCGTTTAACGTGTGACTTACAGAGAAGCCCACTTAGCAGTTTAAACTTTTGAATACCATATTCTCTTCCCTCTCAAAAACTCTCTATATGAAAAGAGAGACCACCAAGTGTTCGCGAAAATGCCCGACAGAGACTCCATAGTCAACACACCACAACAAAGCATAACTCTCCGAAGGTCTCCAAGATTTCTTCAACCCAAGAACACTCTAGAACCAGAGAAACCCCCCAAGACTCTCCGGAAGTCTCAGACGCTTGTCCACCGTGAAAATAGCGCTTCAGAATCCAAAAACTCGAGAACCGCCAAGTCCGAAGTAAAAGCCAGATCTGTTGTTCGCTCTTCGAGTCCTTCACTCAACTCTAAGAAATCGAGTAAAGCTCATGGGTCCAGAAAATCTCCGAGATTGAACACTGGGGTTGAGCAGTTTCAGAGTCTCAGACGTTCTTCGAGGATTTTGAATCGGCAGCGCGTCGTCGTTGATGCTGGTAAGGATTTCCCACAGAAAGTCTCGAATAAATTGGTCAAATTTGATAATGGGTCGAGTAATTGCACGGATTTGAGTTCCAGGTCAAGAAAATGTGGAAGAAAATCTCTGAGGTTTTGTATTGAGCAACCTGTTGTTGATGTACGCACGAATAAGGCAACCAATACTAGATCTAAAAATAAAACAACTAGATTCTTGGATAAAGAGGAATTCTCAGATGTTGGAAAAGATGGAGCCTCTGTTAATTCACCCGAAGGAGTTCCGAAAAAGAGCAAAAAGGTGACTTGGAGGAGTTCAGGTGGTGGTGAAGTGGTTAGTTCGGAAGGTAGAGAAAGGAAAAGGCTAGAGTTAGATGGTGGAAATAAAGAAGTTGAGGTTAGGAGGAAGAGAAAGAGAGATGAAGAAGGTATTGGGGTTGTTCATGGGTGGACAAAGGAACAAGAATTAGCCTTGCAGAGAGCTTATTTGGTAGCAAAGCCGACACCCCATTTCTGGAAGAAGGTTTCTAAAATGGTAATTTGCTACTCTTTTGATGATTTTAAATTCACAAAATCTTGTTTCATGTCAAGCCTTACAGAAATCTTTCATATTACTGACAAGAACAAGAATAGATACATTATTGGTTCCGATACTTTAGGGCGAATTGCATTTGGTTTCTATACTTCTGTCTTAACAAAATCACCCTTATAGCTTGGTAACATATTTTGGTATGATCTAAATTTTCACTTCCTCCACATTGTTTGATGAAAAACCGAATTTTCATCCCCTAATTTCACCAAGCTGCAAAAACTAATGTGACGGGAATATAGAACCAGACCATGGTGAGAGGTAAATGTGTTCACTTTTTGATAATTTTGTTAGCCAATGTGATAGATGTGTATGCTTTGGAACACATTGAAAACCTTAACAAATTACAAGGGCAAACTTGTTGGAATTAGAACTATAAGGATTCAGGTGGGGTCAGTGTTAAACATTTGGGATCAAAGTATAATCTAGCCTCCTAATATTTAGAACAATACTGAAAAAGAGTAATGAAACTTTTGCATCTTTATGCATAAGCTTTTGAAGTCTACAATTTGGATTTTGTTATGAGTGAAAATGGTAAACTTTTGTCATCAATGTTGACAGTTTCTCTCCTGTTTTATTCGTATTGTGGGACTAGGAGTACTGCTCTTGCTTTTGTTTCTTTTACGTCCGCAAGTTTTCTGTTCCAATGACACTGAAAGGCAAGATACTGGAGGGAAAGATGTTTTATTGGGTGTGAAAGTTCATATAATTAAATTGTGTAATGAAGATCAGTTTAACTCTTGAAAGGATAATTTTTAAGATATAGGGTACATGCTCTTTCCAGTGAGTGACAATATTGGTTACATGCTGGGAGCTGGCCTTGATAGTTGTGCTCAAATTCAGTGTGATCTTGGATCATTTCATATACGTAGTTGTGGAGCTGATATGGCAGTCCACCTAAGTAAAGAACTCAACAGTAATGCTAGGCTGAAAATGCTGGTTTAACTGTAATTAATGAGGCTTTTGATTATGCAAGTATGGTGATAGGTCCTGCATGATAATCCTTTTAGTTGTAAGAAAAGGCCATACTGGTGGTATAATTGGAGTTTCATGTTCCAATAATTAGCATTTTAAAGTTAGCTGTAGTGTTACCCCTTGTGAATTACATCCAATTGCAGTTTTCTCTTCATTTTCTATCTTGCGAGTTACTGATTTGAAAGTTAGTTGCCATTGAGGCTTTCAGCTATGAATCGATGCTTTGTTTCAGAGTCCCTTGAATATTTTGTGGGCTCATTTAGATTTGTACTTGAGACAGTAATTATATATCTTTGTCGTTTGACATGCATAGCCAAATTTATATTTCCAGTGCTTTATTCAGATCATATATAGAGAACTTATGTTTCCATACAAATTTAATCTCAGGTGCCTGGAAAATCTGCACAGGAGTGCTTTGATAGAGTCCATTATGAGCATATAACCCCACCTCCACCTCGTACCCGATCAAGGGCAGAGATCTTAGAAAATTCATCCCCCCTTGGACAATTTTCACTCTCTGCAAGTAAACTACTTAAACCCACTGAGCCAAAGGCTAAAAGGTCAAACTGCAATAAACAGAGGAGTCATATTGCCCAGAAAACTGTCAGAAAGTTATTACAAAAGCATCATCAAGTGTACCAGGATTATGAGGCAGATCTATTTTCAGTACTTGAGCCCAGTCTAGATTCATCTACTGAGAGTCAGCCTAGTGTAATACTTTCTACCCCAAAGAATTTAAAGGGAAAACAGGGACTTCTTCAAAAGTGCAGTCAAAGATCTTCAGATCATAATATGAAGCCCCTGTCGAGATTTAGTAGCTCGTGTGGGGAACCTCTTGTTAGCCCCCCTGTATTGAAGCAGGTCAGAAATAGGGTCTGGCATGAGAAGTATATTGACCAATTACATAACAGGGAAGTTAAGAGAAAAGCAGCCTCTACATGCACTAAAAAATCCACCGTCCAGGAAGTGGATATGGTCAGAACTGCAAAACTTGCCCTGGTTTCTGAAGCAAGAGATGCTATCAATAAGCTCCAACATCTGCAGGCCAATGCCATGGAAAACTCTTCTGATTTGGATGAGGATGGGATTGTAAATGACGATGAGGAAGGCGAAGACGATACTTAGTGATGTGATTTATCTCCTTTCTTTTTCTCAGCTATGTAACATACTAATAGAGATGTAGCATTTCCTATCACAATAATTGAAGATGCCTCCTGTAACTGCTTACTTTGGAACCTGTAGTGTATTCTATCATTGATCCCTAAATTTTGTAATTTTTTGTAATTTTTAATTTTGTAACAGAAATCCAAATTCTTCTTTGATGATTTCATTATTTGTTTCATATCCTCATGCAATGTATTTAAAACTCGTCTGATTTCAGCTTAGGTAATTAAGCAAATGGAAGACAACGACGGGTGAGATATGTCGGCTAATCTTTGACTAATTAAACCCTATGAATCTGTTTTTATGCATGTTGCGTCAATTGTGGACTTAAAGAATGTTTGGTGTAATTTCGCTAACCATACCTTTGTCGTTATAAAGAATGTTTGGCCTTGCAGTGTTCCATCTTGAATTATCTAAAAAGATGAGGTCTGTATCCCACAGAATGTCGTGTTCTCGGACTATTGGACCCGACATTCTGATAGTTATATTGTCAAACTGTGAATTGAATCGCAGATTCAAACAAGAACAGTTATATTGTCGAACTGTGAATTGAATCGCAGATTCAAACAAGAACGTGTAAAGAAATCATTACCCTTGATTGAAGGTGAGGGATCACATCTGATGAAGATTTCTGGGGGAAAACAACAAGGTTTTGCTAATCAAGAAGTGTAGATTAAATTAGCTAGTTCGGCCAAGTTAACTATCGAGTGAAAGGAACAACAATTGTTTTGGCTTTAAGGCCTCGTTAGTTAGGGAGGACTCGACTAGACTAGCAAATTACCTACATTTCATGTGCAATCCGTGCATAATTTGGATATTGTTGTCTAACTTGGAGGATGAAAGAGGACTATTCATAAGAGGTTGATGACTAAAACTTATCCCTCATAATCCCACAATTTTTAAGGGATTAGGGGGATAAGTTTCAGTCATCAGCCTCTTATACATAGTCCCCATTATTCCTCCAAGTTAGGCAAAATATGCATATTATGCCTTGAATGCACATGAAACATAGACATTTTGTTAGTTAGTCCTGTCTAATCCTCCCTATCAAACAAGCCCTGCATAATTGGTGGGAAAAAGAAAATTTTGATGACTCTTCATGAATTAATTTCTCTGGTTGTTGTCATGGTTTCTATGCAGTTTATCATTTCTGGTGCTTTAGTTATGTTCTTCAGAGATTTAGGGGCAACAAGTCTCTGCCCGTAATATAGCAACAAGAAAACATAATGTAGCCATTGAAACGCAGAAAAGAAGCAGAAGAAAATCAAAGGCAAAAATCTTTATTACTGTCATCTGTTTTGGTTAGAAGTGGAACTAGTGACCCTTATGTTGGAAGATATATATATACCTCAACTTCAGTCATACAGAATAGACTTCTACAATGGATCTGATAAATGGACATTTATTTAAAACGACAAATATAATTACAGCTCCTCACTTGGAAAATCTCATGGAGACCTGTAAAAACCATCTCTCCAGACTTCAATTGTAATTTGTAAGCAGCCGTTTTCATTTTGCACCTCTTGTTCCTACAAACATCTTCCTCCATACCCTGCATTTCTGAACAATGCTTGCTTTATGTCCTCAGGACTTAACAAAGTTCTCTGCTCAGCTCCCTAAAAGGTCATTAGAGAAACATAAACATTAAAAACCAAAGTTTTATTGGAAGCCTTTGCACAACCAGCTAACATATAGGCCAACCAAGTTTATATACACAAACCTCTGAACATGAAGCTTGCATTGAAAAATCATTGAAGCAGCTTATAACACACTGTTGAATCTCAAGGCCCAGTGCTTCTATAGTATTCACTGTCGACAGCAGCAATCCTGGCTTGGCTGCACAGCAGATGTCTATCCGGGTATCCATGTCTCTCCTCTCCACATCAAACTGTATATATGGTCAATGAGGCAAAAGTGAGAGAGAGAGAGAGAGAGAGAGAGAGAGAGAGAGAGAGAGAGAGAGAGAGAGAGAGAGAGAGAGAGAGAGATGAAAGAATTGAACTAATTGGATAAAAACTTGATTTTGAGGTCATAATGTGTATGAATTTTACCTTGGGGGAATTTCTGACTAATACCTCACTTGGCTTTAGCTCCTTGGAGATGTCCATTACGTTGATCTGATTAGTACCCTCTTCAATTCCTTCTTCTTGCAACTTATTGATTCTTTCCAAAAGCTCTTTCATATAATCTATTGTGTCTCCAAGTATAGATGTTCTGTCCATCTGAGACAAATATCTCAATATTATTAGTAGTGTGGATTTGGCCAACCTCAGAACGCAGATAAATTCTGTTTAATCAGTGGAACATCAAGAACAATGAAATGAAATGCCACCATTATTGATCTTGCACAATAATGATAAAAGGAAAAAGATTGAAACTTTCAACAAATGCAAAACATAAATCACCTTGCTTATCTTGGGGACTATTGATCTGAGCATGGAAAGGCGGTCATTTAAGCGCTTCCTCCTTCTTCTCTCTGCCATAAGATTCTTTGAAGGTTGCCCTTCTAACTTCTTAGCCTTGCTTCTTTTCTCACCACACAACCCCATATTAAAAGCTGAAGGAATATGATCTGTGGCTTGTTGTTCCATCTCAACTTTGCAAGTAGCAATGTTCTTGCTTTCCTCCAAACAGCTTCTCTGATTCTCACTTCGAAGAAACCCCCCAAACTCCTCATCTTCCACCATGGAAGGGTAATCTTGATCTTGTGATGGAAATGGGGGGGCAGTAGTGTCATTGTCCTTGGTGTATGATGAATCAATCTCGGGCACCGTACAGAGTCCATCAACAAAAGGGTATGAGGAGGCTTGATGATGGTCAGTAGAAAATGGGCATTCTTCAAAGCTTGGTGGTTGATCGGTTTGTGTGGAGAACCCAGAAAATGGAGGATTATTAACTGAAGAAACCAAAACTGGGTTCTCTTCAAAAGAATCAAAGCTCCATCCATTAATGGGAAATAACTCACTCAATCCAGAGGAGTTGGAGGAGTAGGTGCTCCAACTGTCTCTTCTTGGTGCCAGTAGTAGCTCCTCTAAGAAACCATGCTGGGTAAGCTCCATCTCTCTCTCCCTCTCTCTCTCTCTCTCTCTCTCTCTAAACACTGTTTAAGAAGGGAGTGGGGGAAAGGAAATCTATAGAGGAGCTAGGCTTAAGAACATGAAGTTGCAACAAGTTGAAGGAAATTCAGATATAAACATATTTATAAAATGGTCCATTTTCCTCATCAACAATGCATTATTAATTTATTACAAAATGCATATAACTATATTAGAGTGTGTGTATGTTATGTATAAGAATGTGAAGGTAAAAAGTCTCACATTTGAAAGTTAAGAAACTCAGTAAGGACTTATAAGGAGTTGAGCTATTCTCCCAATTACCAATTGATTTTAGAGTGGAACCTCAACCTCCTTCATGGTATCAGTGCGGTTTAACCCACGTATGAAAACTCAACGGCCACACATACTTCACGTCACTCAGTATATATTGTCCATAGTATGTGTAGCAGCACCTAAGAGCTATAGCCTAAGGCCCTAAGATTGAAATGGAATCTGCTTTTTCCTCTCTCTCTCTCTCTCTCTCTCAATCTCAAGGTGAATTTATGTCTTTTTCACCGAAATTATTAATCAGACAAACTTGTTATTTAAATATCCATACCCTGCAAGCTTTGACCCACAAATCTGTCTGAACCGAAAAAGGATGCATTTTAGCATCAGATTGTCAGGTATTTATTATTTTATTTTTTCTATAGCTTCTCAAATATGACTGGATGAACATGCAGAAATAATGCATCTCTTTGTTTCTCTCTCTCTCTAATGACTAGGCATGGATAAATACGCCTAAGTTTGTTCTATATGTGATTAGTGCATGTAAGGAATATTCAACGAAACAGGAAAATAAAAGTGCATGTACACTAAATTCCTATTACGGAAATTAATATAAGTTCTTAGCTAATATTTTATTGTTTACATAAGTTTTTGCTCTGTTGCATATAACATGTGAAGAAATGATTTCTTAGTGCTCTCTATTCTATGTTTGAGTTCGAATCCTCTCCCTGTAATTTAGATTACATTAAAGTATAATATTGTTTATATAAAAATTTTAAAAAAATTGCTCTGTTGCTACAGCTGATATAACATGGGAAGAAAGTATTTCTTTAAAGATTAATAGATGTTAATGTGAAGTATAGTACATAATTACCCAGATCATAGTAAAGAATCCTACTTTTTTTAAGGAAGAATGGTAATCAAATTTACTTGCTCTCAGAACGAACATTAATTTATTTTAGTAGAATGCCCAATATATCCATTAGTCAAACCTAGTTTGGGACATGTCTTTCGTGTTCCCTTATATACGGGTACTTACTCACTCTAACTACATGTAAGAGTACATGTTAAGAATATAGAAGTCTCACATCTGATACGCATATAAATTTTCGAGTTTGATACTCTAACTTTAATAAATTTTCTTTTACCCAATTAGAAACCTAATCAAGAACTTGCAATTGGTAGTACATATTGATTTATGGGAAAACAGAATTCATGCATCAACATGCATTTCCTGCAGGCTGTATGAATTGAAAACTTTAAGACGTAGCTATAGGAATTGATTCTTTTCACTCATAATCGTAATAATGTATTGCCTCTAGGAAGCTAGCACAACCTACAAAGTATATATATTATTGTAGCAAGCACATGTCAAAATTTAACAACGTGTACCACCTGGAGAAACTAAGTTGTTCACATACTTAATTATATTGGAAAATGCAGGTTAGACGAAGCAATTCTCTGGGGCGCATCTTGTTTCATGCTTTGTCTAGGTATCGGTATTGGATGATCATGTGTTTTTGTTTTTGTTGGAATGACTATTAACTAATTGTTAATTGTTATAAGGCACCACAACCCACATATATGATATCTAAACTAATTGTTAATTGCTAGCAGGTTTCACACACAAGAGATTGTTTCTTGCATATTTTAGTGTCTGTTTTCGAGTGCTTCTGCAAGAGCTGAACCGCTTTTGGACAAACAAAAACGTTTTTGGATCATAAAAGCGTTTTTTGAAGAAGCACTTTCAAACTAAAAATAAATGGTTTTGGAAGAAAAGCACTTGAATTTTTAACAAGAATTTCGACGTTCTTATAATAAAAGGTAGAAGTGTTTAGCTCCAAACCAACTATAAATTTTGATTACTAATATGTTTCTCGATAATTTAAAAAAAAATATTAGTAACAAACAAGGGCGGAACCAGGAATTTTTTAACAGGTGGGCTAGCTAAAGTTATTAGCTTAAAATTTAATGATTTTTTTTTTGGTACTTACAATTTCTGTAGTCTTTCTAGAAATAAAAGTAAATATTAAATCATATAAACCAAGCTAGTTCATAGCTCCATAGACTAATTTTCAATAAGTTTTAACATAAACCAAATAGGGTTTAACACCATAGTGGATTGAACATCATCTAAGGCTTTTTACCTAAATTGACCTTAGGTTCCTTCATGCATTCATATCATACATGAAAAGTTGTTTTATGTAAAAATATTGACTAAGTATGAAAAATGGGTTTTCGGAATAATCATTTTCTCAAGATAATTTTTGGCGGCTTTTATTCCTCACACATCAAATATGAAAACTTGATTTTATGGGATTTTAGTATGAAGTATATATTAACTTAATGAGCCATCATTTTTAACCTAAATCGTATTTTGCACTAAAACCGATTTTTCATAATTTGATTTTCTAGTATTTTTATTTGAATCCAAATGGGGAGTACTTCCTTATTTACATTGTAAACTTAAGTAAATTGAGTAATATAAAAATAAATAAAAGTAAAATGACAAAGACATTCAGGTTTTCTATTTTTATTTTTCTTAAAAAACCACACTAAGCTACAGTCCAATGTAGCCCTTAGTGTGGTTCCGCCCTTGGTTACAAATTAATTACAAATTGTCTTATGTGCTGCAGAGTGCAGACACACAGTGCGACAATAATATTGGAGGGAGGGGGAAAAGTAGCCGTTTTGGAGAAAACATCGAATAACTCTACTTTTTAGCTGGCAGTGGCACCATCGTTAACCCAATTGTTTACCATAATTGATGTACAAAATTACACTAATTTGTATGGTTGACATCACGTCCTAATGTTAGGTCCTTAATTATTTATACATGCATGTACAAGTTGTACGTGAAACATTATTAATCTTTGCGCCAACAAAAGACAAGAGGGACATTATTTTTATTCTCACAGTGATCTTCTAGCTAGGAGGATACTGTTTCTGTAATCTTTTCCAAATTGTAAAACCACACATCAAGACGCTAACAATCTATATCAAACTACAAATTCACCGACAGATATTATTAAATGGAAAAAATTTGACTCCTTAAAATTAAAGAAGAATTCATATTCTCAAGTAAATGAAATTTTGACGCTTATTTAAATGCAAAAACTGACTGAATTGTTTCCCTACTTGTCAATGTCACATAACACAAATTTAGTATTGTTTTGGGGTTTCGCACACCTTTTTAAAGAAACTTTTACAAAGGTGTTTTTGCTTTTGTTTTGGGAGAAGCTCAAATTTAGAATCTTTGAGGATATACACAATCACTTGGTAACACAAAATTAACAAAATCATTAGAGTTATCAAATATGAAGATTAAACATTATTGTATCACATATATAATTGAAATTTTGGAATTATAATTTTACGCTTGTGGCATTTTATTCTAACATCACACACCTTTTGAAATTAAAATCAAGAGGCCAACACAATTAATTTCACACACCTTATAAACATAGCACGTAGCTCAAGGGGCCAATTGTGTGGGAAGGAAATAAACAAACCGACCCAAGAGCACGTGAGTAGTGAGTGCTACAAGATGATACCAAATGGCAAATGGGAATTTGTGCTCTATATGTATATTTGTGTGATTTTTTTAATGATAAGTTATAAAAAAAAAAATTATATGAACTCAAATTCACAATTGTAACATAAAAAGAACGATCAATATGTAATTTACACAACAACTTTATAAAATGCATCAAAACATCACTTAAATATCACTCGTCTTGCATTTTTTGATTCAACACATAATCAAGTTTTTCTACCATTTTTTTTTTCAATTTCCTAATTGATTCAAGGGAGCTTTAGTTTTCACACACAATATAGTTTACTATTTAGGTAAATAGGAATTCAATTTCAGCTAATTAGGATAAAGCCAAAAGTCAAAATATAGTACCTGCTTTTACCAAAATACAATTAAAGAACTTTAAAATTACAACATATGCCATTATGCCATTATTTTCAAATTTCAATATTTTATTTCAAATTTACAAAATATCTAGCCAATCACCACACCACCACCGGAATCTCGCGTGCCGACCACCGCCGGAACCCCGTCGGAATCCTGCTGCCGGCCACCTGTCGCCGGCCTGCCACCTTTTTCCGGGGACCAACTCCGTTACTCTTTATTCACCTTTAAAAAAAAAATTTGTCTCATTGAATGGACTTGAACCTTGTCCCACAAAGGAGGAAGGCACACTCACAAACCACTACACCAAACTTGATTTTGTAATATTTATTCAGTTATACAATATTTATATAAACAATCAATGGTTAAAAAAATAATCATTTCAACACTTATTCACACAAAAACTGCAAATAAAAACAGAAACTACAACAAAAATACAATGTAGATATCAATTATGTTAAAACAAAAACAAAAACAAAAATAAAAAGAGCTACAAAAAAAAAATTGTAAGTAAATGAAAACAGTTTAAGCAGTTTATGACATGGCAGTTTATGAAACCAGAACATATGCTCAAATTTGAATACAAACCAAAAGAAAGCCATGTTCAAAGTACTAAAACTACTAAAACTAAAATCAAAACACATTTAAGCAGTTGTAACATTGTCATACACTTTCAAATGCAGTTTATGAAACCAGAAACTGCATTGCAGTTTCTGCGAAAAAACTAAAAAACAGAGGCAGTTTATGACAAAACATATGCTCAAATTTGAATACAAACTAAAAGAAAGCCATGTTCAAAGTACTAAAACTAATATCAAAACACATTTAAGTAGTTGTAACATCACCATACACTTCAAAATGCAGTTTATGAAACTAGAAACTGAATTGCAGTTTTTGCGAAAAAACTGAAAAACAGAGGCAGTTTATGACAAAACATGTGCTCAAATTTGAATACAAACCAAAAGAAAGCCATGTTCAAAGTACTAAAACTACTAAAAGTAATATCAAAACACATTTAAGCAGTTGTAACATTGCCATACACTTCTAAATGCAGTTTATTGCAGTTTCTGTTTAAAAAACTGAAACAAACAGAGGCTAATTCAATAACTTGGCAGCTAAAGAACGAAATCACAAAACAGAGGGCAAATTCACACCATCAATTGAACTTTCACTTAATTTTCTCTTCATCCAAACAGATGGTGGTATATAATTTGTTCAAATCCGCACAAAAAATCAACATATTTACAACAGTTCATCACAAATCCATACTTACAATCGTGTGATCTATGTATCAGTTCTGATACAGAAACATCAAATTCTAATAATATTGACCACTTCCATAAAAATAAGATCCAAAAACCCATTAATCTAGAAACATAAATCGATACCAAATATCAACAATTGAATGCAAATATAGATACACGAAATAAAAGACAATGAGAGAGAGAGAGAGAGAGAGAGAGCAAACCAGGTTAGAATGAGAGCTAGAGGAAAGGGCCTGAAGCTTTGTAAGTCATCCGCGGAAAGCAGAAACCAGAAGAAATTGGAAGCGCTTCGATCCAGAGAAATAGAGTTGTTCAAGAAACGAAAGTGAAAATTTTGTAACAAAGGGAAACAGAGGGGAGGAGAAAGGGAGAAGATGCGGGGGGAGATATATATATGAGAAACTAATGAATTTGGGTTAGGCTTTTAAATGAAAAGGGTGTAATTGTCCTTTTAGTGACTCTTTGGCCTAATCCAAAATAACAATTCTTTTATAGGTATTAAAACCCAAACCAAAATAGCAAATGTCTTAAATACTAATAAGGGCTAGTTTGGCATTGCTGTGCTGTGAAAATAATTGCTGTCAGATTTGCTGTGAGAGAAATCAGCTGTAAGAGAAAGCAGTTTGGCGTTTGGTAAACTTTTTGTTAGAAGTATTGTTGGTACTAATTCCAGTATAATTAGAAAAAAAAATTGCAGCATAATCATTAAACCTAGCGCTTCTTCGAAACTGATTCCTGCATAATCAGAAAATGAAAGCACCTCATTAGCTGCTTTCCCTTATAGCTTTCTCTCACATCAATTTTTAATAATAAGTGATTTTCTCATAGTTTACCAAACGGGCTGGGCTTCCCAAATTTTTTTTAAAATCACTTATCACCCCAAATAAGCAATGCCAAACGGGCACTAAGTAAAGTTATCTATGTCTAAAACCTAATTTTCCTTTGATTCAACTAGGTATAAGTTTACAAAATAATTCTTTATTGAGTTTTCTCTTTTTAATTTTGAATTGAGTAATTGGGCAAGTTTTTTTTTTAAATTTTATTTTTTAACAATGAATTGACCTTTATTAAGTTTCTTTATTTTTTATTTTTTTATTTGGAATTGAATGATTAGGTAAGTTTATTTTATACAATAATTAGTTTGGGCCTAACATAATATTTATATAATATAGTTTTTAAAAATAATATAGGTGTGTATATAGAAGGTATTATACAAATTGGGGGCCCTAGACGGCCACCTTGCTTGCTTGTGCCTAGGGCCAGGGGCGGAACCAAGGCAAGGGCTGCCCTTGGCTCCAGCCCAGGGACAGTTTGGGAAAAAATAAATTAAATATACATATAGTCTAATATTTTAACTATAAAATATATATATATATAATCTCAACACCAATATGCATAGTAAGAGGTCTTCCACATTTGTATTTGGTGTTAAAGTTTGTCCCAAAAATAATTTTAAAACAATTTCTATTAATTTGTCTCCAAAAGTGAAGCATTTTTCTAAATAAAATTCACTTTTTCGTAAATAATATGGCTCTATTTTTTTTTTCCTTGTGTTTACAATTAGCATGATTTATATGATTTAATGTATATTTTTATTTCTAGAAAAACTATAGAATATGTAAGTACCAAAAAATAATAATTATCATTAGATTTTAAGCTAATAACTTTAGCTAGCCCACCCATTGAAAAATTTCTGGTTCCGCCCTTGCCTAGGGCCTCCCTTGATTGTGGGTATCTAGGAGTACATTATAGATCAAAGAGTAAGGAGCCAGACTAGGTCAGATTCAAATATAAAATACATCCAAGATTATACGGGTATTGTCTTTAACTTACCACATGTATTCAATCATTTGGATAAAATGAGGCGTAAGACCCATCTAAGTGTGATGTTTTAACTTAAACTGTCTTTACACAATTAGTAATGGACCACATATAGTTTTAAGTAGTCAATTATCATGATATTTCCATGATTTATATGGAGTCACACAACCTAAACACCTCAGTACCAACGAAACTTGGTATATAATCTTTTCATCACGTCATATCAGATATGAGGATATGAAATGGGTTACCAAAATAAGACAAGAAATGGAATTGTACATTCCGTCGTTCATGTGCCGTAACCAGCTCTACCTAGAAAACCTTGGTGTGAGGTCCTTTTCTGCGCTACAGCCTAGGACAGATTTGCCCAAACATATATGGTACCTTTGTGTTTGTGTACATCACATTCACATTGTATTTTGAAATTCAGACATCACATATAATATACATAGCATGCGTAATAACCCTTTTATTTATTTGTACTGTGATTCGCACGAAAGAGAAAGAGAGCATCTCTTTGTAAGGAAGGAGGCAAAATAAAAGGATGAAACCGCGGCTGTGAGGCCAATACCGCCAATCAAGAAAGCGGTTTTAGTTTCATTTTGATGAGGTTGGTTGGGAGGTGGTTTTCATACGTATGATTGTGCTTCCTTCGTTTGGCATTTGCATGAATACAAGAGGCAGCGCCCACAATATTATCTCACTCTCTCTAAACCGCTTCTCATTCCTTCACTTTTTTTAATTTGACCGGGCTCCACACTGTCCCCTTCTCCTCGATTATGCATTGCGTTTGAGAGTTGTGACAGAGAGAGGAGAGGTGAACTAACCGCTGATGCACTTTTTGCATGAGAGCGTTCGTATGTGTGGGGGGGGGGGGGGGGGGCCCCATTTGATGGGTGTGGGCCTCCCACTGCCACATCAGTGTCGTTGTTTGTACAGGAAGTGAATGAATGAACCCATATGAATCGATGGAAGCTTGGTTGTGCTCTTTTATGTTCTGTACTCCAGTGTTCTTTCACTTGCCTATCTCTCAGATATCAAAGTCTAGTGCTAATTAATCTCTTTTTTCCATGGAATAATGTTAGCATCCGTTGGTCACAAGTGATCATGAGTTTTTATATGAGTTTCTAAATTTGAAATCACTCGATCAAAACAGATCCGAAGATTAATTAGTGCAAGACCGAGAAACTTATAGCCAACTCAACAGTGGCAAATAGGTATTATTTATAGCCATTTTGACATTTAAACCTATTTACAATGTGCTGTTTCCTCCCCCGAACTATGACTCTAATCGAACTTACCCCATGAATTAAAAAAATCTGCCAATTTAGCACCCGAACTAAATGAATTTGCTAATTGCACCCCTATCGTTAAATTTCAGTTGATTTCATCCAAAGTTCTGTCAAAATTCACACATGGGGCTCAATAATTTGGATATATCCATGCACATATTGTATAAGTATTGATAATATCGGAAAATATCAACGTCAATAATTTCTCTCACTTCAGCAACATTTTGCCAAAATATCGCTATAATATCGATAATATTGAGACGATGAAGACAATGAAACTTTTGAAGAGTTATTTACACTAACACCTCTTGAGGTTTCTTGTGTTTTCACAAAACCACCTCAGGTCTCAAAAATTACACGAACTCCCCCTAAGGTTTTAGTTTGTTTTCACAAAACCTCTTTTCGTTGATTGTTTGTCTAAAAATTGATGATTTCATTGAAAAAAATATATATGCAAATGACAAAATTAACTTCAATAAAGTATATGCAATCCAATCTCAAAGGCCAACTTTGTTATTTGGAGAATTTTTTTGGGTATAAAATCATCAATCTTTAGATGAAAAATCAATGAAAATGAGTTTTGTGAAACAATTTAAAACCTCAAAACGTTTTGTGAAAAATCCAAAAATCTCAAGGGGTGTTAGTTTAAATAACCCAAATTTGAACTTTATAGGAACTCTATGTGGTACTAAGTCACTCATGTATCTTACCATGCAATATATAAAATTTAAATATTGTAGTAAATCATTATAAATAAATGATTATGGTGTGTTTAATTTTCTTTCATTAATTACTACATATTTTCTACACTCGCATTGTTTGTCAGCTCGCTATATAATCAACTTAAATAAGTTAAATCCCTCATGTAATACATTTTCTTTTGTGATAAAGTAATAGATAATTGACTAAATAAACATCCTCTAAAGTTTCGAAAAAAAAAATTCTAAATTTTTCTTACAATTTTCGTGGTTTTTATTCTTTATCAATATTGATAATTTCTCGACATTTTCATCAAAAAATTTTGTATTTTTGAACTACTGATATCCAAAACCATCGATATTTTAGACTTTAATTAAGGCTCATGGCTTTTAGCCCTCTTCGAAGTTGTATGCATAGTATCCCAATTTAACTAGGTACATTTATGGACCTCCAAGTGTGAGGATACAATTTAACAAGATATACCATTTAATAAACTTATTTATGGACAATCAGTTCCCCAACGTGAAGCAATTGTATATGATCCACAATTCCCAACACTTTTGATTATAATCATATTTGCATGATATGATTATAATCAACTGAAAACTTGCAAAAGGAAAAGAAAAAATGGAAAATATTAGGGTAAGGTTCATCAACATGGAAAAGAAAAAAGCAGAGGCAAAAATTGGATTAATTAGCATAAGCTTTCTTCCACCAGTTATTATTATATGGTGGAAGAGTTGCGCGTGGGGATGGTGTGGTATGGTATGCTTGGAATCAATTGATGATTCATGGAAAGAGAAGGAAGAGGCTTTCCTCCTCCTCCTGCATTCTGCATATTCTGCAAACGTCAGAAAGGCATGTCGCTGTTGGGACAAGGCAAGGGGGAAAATGGAAGAGGTCCCCACTGAGAGTCACATCAGCACAAGAAAACGAGGGGAAAAGAAAAAAAGGCCATCAAAAGGCGTGCAATTGACCTACACTGACCGTAACACTATTATTAATTCATTCTAACCAGTAATTTATACACGAGGTAAAAGCATGGTAAACAACTTAGTAACTCAAATAGTTTAAAGTATTTATCTTGTACGAAGTTCTAAATTTAATTCTCCTTTCTCCCAATATTACTTATATAAATATATTTTTAAAAGTAATGGGTGGTACTAAATTGATGATTTAGAATGAGCATGAGAGGGTAAATTGTCTAAAAAAAATAATATGGAGTGTTAAATTCAGCTATCGTTATAATTAAGGGGATATTCGGTAGTTTACCCTATATTATAATCTCTTTGGTGATTGGAAAATTGTATAAAGACTTCAAAAATAGTTTATTACCCTCCTCCCAAATTTACACAAATGGTGCATGCAACTATTTTTTTTTGTTGCCCGACACACAAAAAAAATAAAAAATAAAATGAAGTTGCTCAGTAAGGTAGGAGACTTTTGCACATAAACACAACATCCATGTATTTGACAAGAATTGAATGATGAAGACAAATCTGCAAAATAGGGCAATGTGTCTGCCTTGAGAGTGACTTTACGTATATAAATTAGATTTGGGATTGAAATTTGCATACGTGCAGGCTTGAACACATACTCTTCTTCGATAATGACTTGGCCGCATCCATCCAAATGTTGCCTTGCCTTTGCAAGTGATCAATCTTCCAGGATTGTAATTTACTTCAACTCAATAATTTAGGTATATATATATATGGAAACAGGGAAAAAAAGATAAGAAGAAGAAAGAATGTTCGGATTTAGATACTTATTAGAAAATTATTTTCATGCAACATTTGAGGCTTGTGTATTATACAACTTTGGACTAGGCATTAGCTAAACTTGAAGACGTAAACATTAGTATTCGATTTTAATGAAAATTTTCCAGCATTGTGATTTAAAAAAAAAAAAAAAAAGACATTATTTTTAATTAATCTTAAAAATAAATAATAATTAATCACATGAAGAGAATCCCGCACGTACTTAACCTAAATGATAAAATAAATGGATTGAATATGGTTGGTTTACCTTATATAACAATCTAGGCTCTAACTCTAAGCTTTTGTCTCTCTTCACAATGTTTAATCCAAATCTTTATGAGCTTGTAGTGAAAATAACTTAGGGTGGTTCTAATTAGCCTTAATTAGCATTCTTAATTTCTTAATCACTACATAGATGTTCTATGAGTTCTTAAAGGGCCATACTCCAATATTGGCTATTATCTAAAATAACCTAAACGATCAGATCGCAGTACATATTGAGCTTCTTGTGCTCAAAGCTGCAATATATTTATTTTGATTAGCTACGGTGGGGACAAGGAATATTGCATGCAGAAGATAGCATGCATATATATATGACAAGTAATGATGAAGAGTGAAGACAATTTGTAATGATATCTTGTAGAATTTATATCATCATTCAGGTGATTGCCAAAGAAAAAGAGGAATAGCATTTGCTTTTTTCTTGAAGTCAATTGGGATCTGTCAGCAAAATCATATACAAGTTCTATTTAAAAGTCAAATGGTTATCTTAAATTAAGTACTAGTTCTTTTATTATGGAAATGCTAGTTATTTCATCTTTCTACCTGCTACATCTTTTTACATCTGAAAATATAATTTAATAATCGAAAGGCATTCTTCAAGAATTATTCTTACAAAAATAAAACAAATTGAAAATCCTTAAGTATCTTATCGAAATATTGTGTTCATCTTTTTACTTGATGACAGTTTACTGATTGATGAATGACTTCCCGTGAACTTTTTTCCTTCGAATTATAACACAGGAGATGAGAAAGAAAAGAAAGAAGATCAATAATTGTACATTTTTTTTTCTTCACCTTTATGCTCTTGTAGATTCGAAGCCCTTGAAAATACTCCAAGCATTGGTAATGATCATGTCTAGCTGATAAATCATATCAAAATTGGTTGGACTTTTTTAGGAGATCATATGAACCCAAACTTCTAATGAGAACTTTTAATTATCAACACGTGACTCTGTCTGCCAAATCCTCAACTGGGCTTTTGTTCCTAGTTATAATTTCACGTTCTCATTTTGTTTCATCGAGGAAAGTTTATAACCTTTACTTACAAAGTTGCCATTCTGTGGTGGAAAATTTTCTAGGGTTCTAGACACTTGAACCTAAGTTCGTGCAAAAGCCCTAGCTCCAACACCAACTGTACATTTCTCAACTTTACCTAATCAAATTTAAACTTCTATGTCCTTAGTGTGTAATTACAATTTAAATTAATTCACGTGTCAAAGTTACAAAAAATTATATTCTAATCATCATTGCTTTGAGTACGTTTGTCAAATTCATTATTGTAAATCAGTGAATCTTTTTTTTAACAAAAGGGAATTCCTCATCATAACAATTTGGCGAAGTACATGTTTGCTTATAAAGTTCAAAGTGTGAATTGATGCCACTTTATTATTCACAAGGAACTTGGACAAAAAAAAGGGTACGTTCTGATCATAAATTGCAGACTAAAATTAATGACCAATGCAGCAATAAACTTGTTGATTTCTTACGTTTATGGTGTCTTATTATGGTTCAATAAAGGATCGATGGAGCATGTAGAGGTATATCTGGGTATGAAGCTAAAAGATTTGGAGCCAAAGTGATTGGGAATATAATGCTGTCTTTTTCATATATTTAGCATCGTCCATGGTCTCCCTAAAGTTCCAACATATTCATCAGAGGATTTCTGTGAACCCTCTATTTCCAAGATTAGCGAGGTTTGGCAATTTGGCATCTTGATCCCTGTTGCTAGTTAGTACTAGAGTCAAGGTGTTTTTCGGAGAGGATGTGAAGTATTGTCCTATGTTATAAAGTAAAAATTTTTTGTAAGAAGACAGTCCATTCTTTTCCATTGCCATTTGGTTTTGGGTTGGAACTTCAACTTCTTTTATGGTATCATAGGCATGTTTGACCACGTGTGAAGCCCAACGAGGCCTTTCATTTAGCTTATAAGGATCACCAATTGGTTTTGGGATTTGAATCTCAACTTCCTTGAAAGGTGACCTTATATCAAATGCCAACCATTATCACATTGAAACTTGAAGGTGTTAGTCATATCTTTCTAATACTTAATCGTAACCAAAAATGCATAATCTGAACTCCAAAATGAAATTGCTAATTCTGGACACAAGCATAATATCAGAAAAAAGATGAGTATATTCTCTTAAATGTTGGACAACTGAGAAAGCTGTAGAAGGGGGAAAAGATCTCTCTTGTTTGAATTATTTTTCATAATTTCAGGAGGTCTAGTTTGACAAATTTGTGGATACGTGTGAGTCATGGCACATATTAAACACAGCCGTCGGGCTGAAGCAACTAAACCTAGATATAAAATCTTATATTTCCACATTTGATTTGAAAGCTCCTCCAAATGTCTAGTATAATATAGTTATATTTCCAGAAAAATTGATGTCCATATATGGCATCTGTCAATCCTACTACACAAATTTTCAACAACTACTAGAGCTTTGGAATTTTTTGTGATTCACAGATCATTTACAAGTTGATCACTTTATTTTATTTGAACATAAAATCTTCAATTGTTTGTTGCTCTGAAACTTATCCTTTGGATGAAGAATTTATAATTATTACAATGGCTTGACTTAATAAAATATATTGGATCACAGAAGGTCCTATATGCAAAGACATTCATGAGAATATTTGTGCCCTTATTTCCATGAATTTATATTAAATCAGGATCTTTTGGCTCAACTTTAGCCCTGAGGGAGCAACTCCATTTTTCATCTTGAATTGATCAAAATATGTGGAATTTCTTACTTCTTGTGGAGGATTACATCCAGTAACTAGAGGTCTATGGCTAATCGATATTGCACACCATCATTTAGAAATTGCAATTCTTTTCCTAGTCACTGCGCATAAAAGATTTTTTAGAGGCTCACAAAGGCCCATTTACAGTTTACTGGTGAGGGCCATAAAGGCCCATACGAAATTCTAACAATGTCATGACATGCTCAATAGTTGACTTATTGATCAAAAGAAAAACTTTTCTTTTACCAATGGGGTGTTGGTTGGATTAGCTCAAGCCTTTGGTGTGCTCTCAAGTGGTCTTGTGTGTGTAAGTTTCCTCCCTCTTCTTCCTAACTTTATATAAAAAAAATAATAATAATAAAGAAATTCAAGACATTAGCTTACTAAATAATTGACAATATAACATACTAGAATACTATTCTAATGGCTCAGATTCCATATAGCCTAAGTAAGGCATAATTTCCAGGGGCATGTTTGATAACCATTTCAATTTCCATTTTTTGTGCTAGGGTATAGAGGAAAATGAGAGTGAGAATGAGAGTGAAGATGAGAGGAGAGGGTGGGAGCGAGGAGTAACAAAAGTGAAAACAAAAACTTGATAGTGAAAACAATTTCAAATAGATTTCAATTTTTAGTTTTTGTTTTAACATTTGTAGTGCTGATTTTCGGACGAAATGGAATCAGGGGATTCCAATTCCAAAACAAAAAATTTCGGAATTTCAATATCCTTTCCAATTTGGAAAACTTGGAATTTTCAAAAAATTTCAAAAATTTTGAAACTTAAATATTTCGGAAACTAGTTCAAAATTTTAAACATGCCTAACCATTTGAATGGTTAGAATTGGCTCAAAATTT
Source organism: Prunus campanulata (assembly GCA_034190965.1). Taxonomy (NCBI): domain Eukaryota; kingdom Viridiplantae; phylum Streptophyta; class Magnoliopsida; order Rosales; family Rosaceae; genus Prunus; species Prunus campanulata. The sequence goes on from CM067213.1 coordinate 10,336,963, forward strand.
AAAACTCATATTTGAACACTTGAAAAACTATTATATTCTAGTACTTGGATGTTGTTATCCTTTAAGGAATAACGTGTCTTTGTCTATTTTGGTCATTAAAATATATTTAGTTCAACATGAAATTAGTAATTGTATGTAGTCTAAGCTTGAAACCCCAATATATTTCGGAATTTAAAACTTTTCAGAATCTCGAGATACATTCCAATTCCAATCCAACTTTTTTTTGAATTTTCGGAATTCGGAACTTTCGGATGTTGGAATTTAATGGACTTACAAAAATTGGAAATTTTCGGATCGGAATTGGTCGGAATCGGATTTTCCAATCAAACATGCATCCTTACTTTTGTTACTTCTTCCTCCCATCCTCCCCTCTTATCTTCCCTCTCAATTCTATCTCCACTCTCATTCTCACTTCCATTCTCCCTCTTTTTCCTCTATACTCGAGCACAAAAAAAAATAAAAAAAAAAGTTATCAAACGGGCTTTTAAAAATTATGTCTTACTTGGGCTATATGGAATCTGAGTCATTATTTTTGGGCTATTCATGTTTCTTGTGAGCAACATTATTAGAATAGTATTCTAGTATGTTATATTGTCAAATTATTTTGTTAGCAAATGTCTTGAATTTCTTTAAAAATAGGCCAAGTAAGGCAGAATTTCTAAGTAGGTGGCTCATTTTTTAAAACATAAATTTGTCCATTATGTTGAACCCATTCTCGTAAAGGCTTTGTTCGTTTCCTAAGTAGTACTCATATATTTTGGAAAACGTTTAATCATTACTGATTAGTGGGCCATGAACAGTGAACACCAAAGTCTAGATTAAATTATACCTAGGAAATACAAGACAAGTGCGACAGAGACATAGGGCTAAAGCCCAAATTGAAAGTAGGGCCCTTCCAAGATCCATCACAAAATTACTATATATATAATCCCTTAAATAAACTTATATATAGTAGGTGTAGTGTTTTGTGTTTTGAACAAAACAAATATATGGTGATAACATCGGCAAACAACTTAGACAATGGGGTTTAGGCGCTGGCAGTGGTTGAGCGGCAACTTTCCCCCCCTCGCCCTCAATTGTCACCCGAATTCGAGGCATATGAGACGGTGTCCTTCAAAAAACCCACCCCATGTATATTGCTCTCCAACCCCTTCCCTGCGTTTGACCCAAAAAAACATCAGCAAACAACTTGAATTTAGAGACGGGGACTTTTTTGGCCTTTACATATGAAAATATACCCATGACAAATCATCTACCGACATAATAACACGACACGAAAGAATAATTAATTGTTTGGGTCGAGCATTATTAACAAGTTCAGTCCATGTTCATTCGTAAAACGCATATTAAAACTTGATATTAACAAGTTAGCGAGTTTTGACCATTAAAATATATATATTAATTTATAGTTTCCACAAAAAAAAAAAAAAAAAGAGTAGTTGCCTGAATAAGTACTTCAAAGGAACACAATTCATACAAAAATCATCCTAAACATAATTGGACTTCTGACCAGAAAAACAAAACTAGTTAATATTTAGTATTTTTTTTAAGTATAAATAATAGTTTAAATTAAAGGAGAGGAGGATTTCTCACTCACAGATAATGTTATGAGATTCGAACTTGAAACCTCCAAATCAAGGCCTTTCTTTCACTAGTTTAACCACTGCTTCTCTTTGACCAAAAAAAAAAAAAAAAAACCCACTGCTTCTTAAAATTTTATATTTGTTATAAATAGTGAAAGTGGAGCCCACAATCAATTAGGAAGTTTGAAAATGAGGCAAAAGTTTCACTGTACACTCACGGATGAAAGTGATGGTTTGAAATTAAGGCAGAAACTTTGCACTGTACACTCACGAGAAAATTTCAGAAGCGCCTATAAATAGGCTTGTTCGTTCATTTGTAATACACACCATCAGAAGAGAAGAAAGAAAAGGAGAGTGAGATTTGAATACTATTGAGTGAGTTTCTATTTGAGAGGAAATTCAATCTGTGCAAACGCCACAAGAAAAGATATAATTCCACTATCATTTTTCAGTGGTAATTCCATACTCTAATTATTTTATTTCATAACACGTTATCAGCACGATAGTCTCTCCACTTTTCTCAGCTCAACACTATGTGGTTATTTCTCTTTCTCCTCTCCGTCATATGTCTCCTCTCACTTTACTACTACGACGACATGCAAACTTTCTTTTTTGTGTTCTCACAATTTTTGTGCTGTTTCATCCATGTTTGCTTAATTTATTTCTTTGTAATATAATTTGGAATGGCATGGTTTTATACCCCATTCTGTTGTTTTATGGTGGTGTAATTTTCATTACCCATCGCGTTGTAACACAAATCATCATATAATATTATTATAGTATGATTTTTTAATGCATACATATTATTTCATATAAGGCCCACGTAAACTTTACTGGGCTATGATAATATACTATTATATTATATCATTTGATTGTGGTGTTAATAAGAACCCACCAATAACCTTATGAACGGTTTCACCTCATATATTTTTAAGTGGTGGTTTTTAATCCCTCAGTTACTTTATTTACTGTATGGTGTAGATTTATTACCCATACAATGTATTTAATGTATGGTGTAGGTTTATTACCCATACAACAGTATTTATTTAAAAGTGTGGCGCGGGTTTATCGTCCACACAACTGCCTTTACTTTTATTTAAAAGTATGGAGCAGGATTAGTGCCCATACAAGCACGTTTACTTTACCGCACATTTACTTTTATTTAAAGTATGGTGCGGGATTAACGTCCATACAGCAAGCAATTTACTTTATGAATTTACTTTATCGCACAATTAAAGTATGGTGCGGGTTTATCGTCCATACCAGTAAATTTATAGCACTTTATATTTATAACCAACTGAAATGAGGGCCTGGAGTTTCTCAAACAATTATAGGGCCTGAAGTTCCTATTAATAAATGGCTTAATGTCCCAGATCCCGAATCTGAAATTTTGTGTAAAATATTTTTGGCCTGAAGTTCAAAAATATATTAAGCCTGAAGATTATTGCGAATTCTAATGCATCTCATTCTTCTTTTGAAGATGGCAAATCTGGCAAAATTGGAATTCGCTGCCCTAGATCTTTCTGGGGACAATTACCTATCATGGGTCCTGGATGCCAAGATCCATCTGCGTGCTAATGGCCTTGGCAAAGCCATTGAAGATGGAAGTGATGCATCACCTGAGGAAAATGCGAAGGCCATGATTTTCCTTCGCCGCCACATTCATGAAGCGCTGAAGAGCGAATATGTGGTGATTGATGAACCATTGGTCCTATGGAAAGCCTTGTGTGAGAGATACAATCATCAGAAGACGGTGACTCTCCCAAAAGCTAGATATGAATGGACACACTTGAGGTTTCAAGACTTCAAGACAGTGTCTGAATACAACTCAGCTATGCACAGGATCACCTCCCTTATGAAATTATGTGGTGAGAATATCTCTGAGGAAGATATGCTCGAAAAAACTCTGAGTACATTTCATGCCTCAAATGTGCTTTTGCAACAGCAATATAGGCATAGTGGTTTCACGAAGTACTCAGAACTTGTATCTTGCCTCTTGCTAGCTGAGCAGAACAACGAGCTTTTATTGAAAAATCACCAATCTCGCCCAACAGGCTCAGCACCACTTCCCGAAATAAATGCTGCATCTCGGGAAGTAAATGCCACCTCATCTCGTGGCAGTATCCACAAACGTGGGCGAGAAGGCAAACGTAGCCGATGGCAAGGGAGTAGAAAAGATCGTGGTGCTCATCCATACGGCTTGGGGCCAAGAAACAATCCATCCATGAATGGCAAAAATGCACCCAGAAATAAGGGAAAAACACAAGCAAGCTATGTGCCTAGAAATAATGAAAGAGCTTGTTACAGATGTGGTGCAAAGGGACATTGGATGCGTACATGTCGTACGCCGAGGCACTTGGCGGATCTTTATCAAACTTCACTTAAAAACAGAAAAGTGGAGACAAATTATGTTGCACCTGATCCGCCAGCCATAGACGGCTCATCGGAAATATCGCGTCGTTTAGACAAGACGCATCTAGATGTTTCCGATTTTGTTTCTGAAAGGGGGAATGAAATTTATGGGTCCGAATTGGATTAAATTCCTTCATGTACCATTTGTATTATCTGAAGCACTGTTTATTTTTCTTTTCTGCCTTCACTTCAATAAAAGTGGCAATGTTTTGAATGATTGTTGATTCAACTTATTTTATTTGAAGGCATGGATGTAAATTATGGATGCCCCCAAAACAAGAGCTCTAGCAAAGATATTTGTCTTGCAGACAGTGCAACTACTCATACAATCCTTCGAGATCGAAAGTATTTCTCAAAATTGATGCTTACAAAAGTAAAGGTAACAACCATATCAGGACCTACAGACCTGATTGAAGGCTCAGGCATAGCCCAAGTTATGTTACCAAATGGGACAATACTGTCCATTCAAGATGCCTTGTATTCATCTAACTCCAGAAGAAATCTGTTGAGTTTCAAAGATATTCGTTTGAATGGTTACCATGTTGAAACAAAGAATGAGAAAAACATGGAATATCTTTGTATTATTTCCAATGATACCCAGAAGCGTATATTGGAAAAGCTTTGTGCGCTCTCATCAGGGTTGTACTATACAACCATACGGACAATTGAGGCACATAGTATCATGGACCAGAAGTCCATTGACTCAAATACTTTCAAGCTTTGGCATGACCGATTGGGTCATCCTGGATCCACTATGATGCGTAGGATCATTACCAACTCTAAAGGACATCCCTTATTGACAAAACATATTATGGTATCAAATGACAGTTTTTGTCAAGCTTGTTCACAAGGGAAGTTGGTAATCAGACCATCACAACAAAAGGTTGATGTTGAATCCCCATCATTTTTACAGAGAATTCAAGGGGATATTTGTGGGCCTATTCATCCTCCCTGTGGACCATTTCGGTACTTTATGGTCTTGGTGGATGCATCTACCCGATGGTCACATGTTTGCCTTTTGTCCACTCGGAATATGGCATTTGCTAGGCTCTTGGCTCAGATAATTAAATTACGAGCCCAATTCCCAGATTATCCCATTAAGTCAATCAGACTCGATAATGCTGGTGAATTTACATCTCAGACTTTTGATGATTACTGCATGTCGTTAGGCATTGACATTGAACATCCTGTTCCCCATGTTCATACTCAAAATGGCTTGGCAGAAGCTTTGATTAAGCGTCTTCAATTGATAGCACGCACATTGCTAATGAGAACAAAGTTGTCAGTTTCTGCTTGGGGATATGCCATTTTACATGCAGCATCTCTGGTACGATTGAGGCCCGTCGCCAACAATCAATATTCTCCAATTCAGCTTGTGTTGGGCATTCAACCAAATGTTTCACATTTAAGAGTTTTTGGTTGTGCGGTTTATGTGCCTATTGCACCACCGCAACGTACTAAGATGGGCCCTCAACGCAGATTGGGAATTTATGTTGGCTTTGATTCACCATCTATCATAAGATATCTGGAGCCTCTGACTGGTGATATCTTTAGGGCACGATTCGCGGATTGTCATTTTGATGAGACAATTTTCCCATTATTAGGGGGAGAAAAATCTGTTCCTAAAGAACAAGGCAAACCCGTTCCTGAAGAACGGCGTGAATTATCATGGGATGTACCCACTTTGTTTCATCTCGATCCTCGTACCGCTCAATGTGACAATGAAGTGAGAAGGATCGTTCACCTCCAAAGCATTGCACATCAGATGCCAGATGCTTTTAATGATGCTTCGAAGGTGATGAAATCACATATCCCAGCTGCAAATGCACCTGCAAGGATTGATGTTCATAATGAAAAAGGCAATGCGCCAGCAAACGGCTCATCTATTGCACGCCTGAAGCGTGGCAGACCACTAGGCTCAAAGGACTCAGTTCCTCGAAAGAGGAAGTTGATGGCCAAAATGAATGCAAATGAAATAAATGGAGAGCCCATAATTCATGATTTAAATCTTCCTCAAGAGGGACGGGTACTTCCTGTGAAGGAAAATGTCCTTGATGAGACACGTGCTCCTGAAGTGGTAGCTGTACCCGAAAGCCAAGAAATCTCCATAAATTATGCATCCACTAATGAATTGTGGAACAGAAATGAGATAATCATTGATAATTTATTTGCATTCTTAGTGGCTACTGAGATCATTAAATTTGATGATGTTGAGCCTTGCTCCATTGATGAATGCACACAGAGACAGGATTGGCCTAAGTGGAAAGATGCAATCCAGGCAGAATTAGACTCTTTGGAAAAAAGGAGTGTTTTTGGACCTATTGTTCCAACCCCACTCAATGTGAACCCTGTAGGTTACAAGTGGGTATTTACAAGAAAGCGCAATGAGCAAAATGAGATTGCAAGGTATAAAGCACGACTTGTTGCGCAAGGTTTTTCACAAAGGCCTGGAATTGATTATGTGGAAACATACTCTCCAGTAATGGACGCAATTACGTTCCGTTACTTGATAAGCCTAGCGGTTTCAGAAAAACTTGACATGAGACTTATGGATGTCATTACCGCATATCTGTATGGAGAGTTGGATACCGACATATACATGAAAGTCCCAGAAGGACTTAAGCTGCCCGATGCAGCCAGTAATAAACCACGGGCTATGTTCTCAATCAAATTGAGAAGATCATTATATGGGTTGAAACAATCTGGGCGAATGTGGTATAATCGTCTCAGCAAGTATTTACTGAAAGAAGGATACACAAATGATCCTGTCTGTCCATGTGTGTTTATTAAGAAATCAGAGTCTGGATTTGCGATAGTGGCAGTCTATGTTGATGATATGAATCTGATTGGAACTCCTGAAGAACTCCAAAAGACTGCTGATTATCTCAAACGCGAGTTTGAGATGAAAGATCTTGGAAAGACAAAATATTGTCTTAGCTTACAGATTGAGCACAGTGCTGATGGAATTTTGGTGCATCAATCAAATTATACTGAAAAGGTATTAAAGCGGTTTGGCATGGATAAAGCCCATCCACTTAGCACACCAATGGTCGTTCGGTCTCTCGACACTAAGAAAGATCCATATCGTCCGAAAGGGGATGATGAAATGGTCCTTGGTCCAGAAGTACCATATCTTAGTGCAATAGGTGCTTTAATGTATTTAGCACAATGTACCAGACCTGACATCGCATTTTCAGTAAATTTGTTAGCAAGATACAGCTATGCTCCAACAGGCCGACATTGGACCGGTGTTAAACATATTCTACGATATCTTCGTGGAACAACAGACATGGGCTTATTCTATTCCAGTGAGTTGACCAATGCCCCAAGTATTGTTGGATATGCTGATGCAGGATATCTCTCTGATCCACATCAAGGACGCTCACAAACTGGGTATGTGTTTACATGTGGAGGAACTGCAATCTCATGGCGATCAACAAAGCAAACGTTGGTAGCCACATCTTCCAATCACTCAGAAATACTTGCCCTCCATGAAGCCAGTCGTGAATGCATTTGGTTAAGGTCAATGATTCATTACATTCGAAGCACCTGTGCTTTGCCCTCAACAACGGACACTCCAACCATCCTAAACGAAGACAATGCAGCTTGTATTGCTCAGATCACAGGAGGGTACATCAAGGGTGACCGGACCAAGCACATATCACCAAAGTTTTTCTACACACATGAGCTTCAGAAGAATCAAGAAATCAAAGTCAGACAAATCCGTTCAAGCGATAACTTGGCAGATCTCTTCACCAAGTCTTTACCCAAGTGCACATTCCAGAAGCTAGTACATGGCATCGGATTACGACAACTCTGCAAGCAATCAAGTTGGAGCATGCAAAATCAGGGGGAGCATTCAAGAGTCCTCTAACACAGGACATAAGCGCGTTGTACTCTTTTTCCTTCGACTAGGGTTTTTCCCACTGGGTTTTTCCTAGCAAGGTTTTAACGAGGCAACATGTGCGCACTTCACATTACTCTAATGTCCCAAGTAAGGTTGTACTCTTTTTCCTTCGCTTCGGTTTTTTCCCACTGGGTTTTTCCAGGCAAGGTTTTAATGAGGCAACTAATCTAGGGATATGTGGTCTCCAAGGGGGAGTGTTATAAATAGTGGAAGTGGAGCCCACAATCAATTAGGAAGTTTGAAAATGAGGCAAAAGTTTCACTGTACACTCACGGATGAAAGTGATGGTTTGAAATTAAGGCAGAAACTTTGCACTGTACACTCACGAGAAAATTTCAGAAGCGCCTATAAATAGGCTTGTTCGTTCATTTGTAATACACACCATCAGAAGAGAAGAAAGAAAAGGAGAGTGAGATTTGAATACTATTGAGTGAGTTTCTATTTGAGAGGAAATTCAATCTGTGCAAACGCCACAAGAAAAGATATAATTCCACTATCATTTTTCAGTGGTAATTCCATACTCTAATTATTTTATTTCATAACAATATTAACGGTAAACAAAGGAAAGACTTGAAATTTATAAATTTTATACATAACAAAAACAGGACCATCATCATCATCATCATCAATAATTTATTTCTCAACTATTTTCTACAGTCTTTCCCCATAAACAGGACCATACCGACTTTGAGAACTCAAAACACTTTTTATGAACTCAATGTCTCCTAACTGGAAATCCCTCTTCTTCCTCCTCCTTCTAATACTCTTCAAATTATGCTTCAGCAAATCCCAGCCATTCACATCATCATCATCATCATCAAATTCAGACCTTCAATTCCCATGCAAGCCACCCCACTACAGCTCCTACCCTTTTTGCAACACCTCCCTCCCAATCACAACCAGAGCTCAGTCCCTAATTTCACTCCTTACCCTCCGAGAAAAAATCCAACAGCTCTCAAACAATGCCTCTGCAATTCCAAGACTTGGCATCCCACCCTATGAATGGTGGTCTGAGTCACTCCATGGCATAGCCACCAATGGCCCTGGTGTCTCCTTCAATGGCACCATCCCTTCAGCCACAAGCTTCCCACAAGTGATTGTCACTGCAGCTGCTTTCAATAGGACTCTCTGGTCCTTAATTGGGTCTGCCATAGCTGTTGAGGCTAGAGCAATGTACAATTTGGGGCAAGCTGGGCTGACATTTTGGGCACCCAATATCAATATCTTCAGGGACCCAAGATGGGGCAGAGGTCAAGAGACCCCTGGGGAGGACCCCATGGTTGCTTCTGCTTACGCAATTGAGTTTGTGAAGGGTTTCCAAGGTGGGAATTGGGGAATTAGACATGATGGGTTTGGAGAGAGGAGAGTTTTGGAAGGTCATGATGGTGGGAGTGATGATGGTCTTATGCTCTCTGCTTGTTGCAAGCATTTCACTGCTTATGACTTGGAGTTGTGGCGGAATTTCAGTAGATATAGCTTCAATGCTGTGGTAAGACTTTCTTTAACTTTCTGATTGTCATGGAATTTTAGCCAATTTCAATTTCAGTCGGGTTTTACTCTGTTTTAGCTTGTGCAAAATCAGTTTTGTCTATATCTGCAAAATTATTCTGGAGGTATCTCTTTCCATTACTGGTGGAAAAATTTAAAGAGATTTTGAAGTGGAGATCAAACAAAAAGAAGATATCCAATTCTCATACCATGGAAACCAGCAGCAACATTGAAGCAAACATTTTGGATAAAAATTTGCAATAAAAGGACCTTCTGGAATTTGGAGTCTAATTAATTTTTGTGTACTAGGTTTCAGAACAAGATTTGGAGGATACGTATCAGCCACCTTTTCGTAGTTGTATACGACAAGGTAAAGCTAGCTGCTTAATGTGTTCTTACAATGCAGTAAATGGGGTTCCTGCTTGTGCACAGAAGGATCTCTTGGACAAAGCTCGGAATGAGTGGGGCTTCAAAGGGTAAGAAGTTTCTTCTTGCTCTATATTTGAATAGAAGTTGGAAATAATAGATATTTCAAACAGTATATTTTAACACATCATCCCTTGTGGGTTAACTACAGATATATCACCTCAGACTGTGATGCTGTGGCCACAGTCTTTGAGTATCAGAATTACACAAAAAGTTCTGAAGATGCAGTTGCTGATGTTCTTAAAGCAGGTCTTATGATTGTTTCTTCCATTATAATTGTCTGTTGTTTTCTTTTTGCAATATCCATTGACAACAAATATGTGGATTATTTTTCTTAAAAATTATAATTGAATCAGTTATTTGTAGGGATGGATATTAATTGTGGTACATACTTGCTTCGACATACTCTATCGACGATCAAACAAGGGAAGGTGCAAGAGGAAGATATAGACAAGGCTCTTCTCAATCTTTTCTCAGTTCAACTCCGCCTTGGGCTGTTTGATGGAGATCCCAGAAATGGGCAATTTGGTAGTTTGGGACCTAAGGACGTCTGTACATCAGAGCACAAGACTTTGGCACTTGAGGCGACAAGGCAGGGAATTGTGCTTCTTAAAAATGATAAGAAGTTTTTGCCTTTAGGAAAGGGTGTTGATTTTTCCTTGGCTGTTATTGGTCCATTGGCAAACAATGCAAGTTTGCTGGGTGGGGGTTACACAGGTATGATTTGCTACATGTATTACTGGTGTGCAGTATCACATAAAGCTTCTTGGATTATTAATAGATCTTCAGTTATTGAAGATTCCTCAGGCTTTGATACCTGGTAGAGTCATCATAGATAGAAATAATATGTACTTGTGGACTATTGTTGGCAATTTGATCATGAAAATTGGGTATCTATGAGCCAACAACATTCTTTACTGAATCTTGAATGCCATGCACTTTGAAAAGAATAACATTTCTACTCTGGCTTCCAAATCTTTTTTCCTTTTTTCAAGTTTTCCTGACGTTTCACATTAAACTAAAGGGTTTGTTTTGGTTGTATAGGGATTCCCTGCAGCTCAAAGGGTCTCTTTGAGGGTCTTCAAGAGTACACAAAAAGAGCATCGTATGCAGCTGGTTGCCTTGATGTACCGTGTAAGTCTCGTGCTGGGTTCCGAGAAGCAATTCATACTGTCAAGATGGCTGATTTTGTTGTTATAGTTGTTGGTCTTGATTTGACGCAAGAAAGAGAAGATCATGACCGAGTTAGTCTTCTCTTACCCGGTAAACAAATGGCCCTTGTATCTTCTGTGGCAGCTGCAAGTAAAGAACCAGTGATTCTAGTTCTTACTGGTGGTGGACCACTTGATGTAACATTTGCTAAAGAAGACCCGCAAATCGCAAGCATTCTTTGGATTGGGTACCCTGGGGAATCTGGCGGGAGAGCACTAGCAGAAGTCCTCTTTGGAGATTTCAATCCGGGTAGGTTATTGGAAAACATGAGTTTCCTATTATGGAGTTTATGTTTTGCATGCAATGAAATCACCTCTATTTATTGTACTACTCTAGAATGGAGTCACTTCCTGAAATATAATCATAAAGATGAAATTGAAACATGATATGGAAAGAAGGCCCCATCACAAATGCTATGAGTTCTGTTTTGTGCAAATGCTCATCAGAGTTATTTTATTTCTGCTAGGCATCCAAACACATACACTTCAATTTTCAAAGGCAAAATTTAACATGATCGCTTGATATGATTATAAATAGGCGGAAGGCTACCTATGACTTGGTATCCTGAGTCATTCACCAATATACCGATGAATAATATGAACATGAGGGCTGATCCTTCTCAAGGTTATCCGGGAAGAACCTACCGATTTTACACAGGGAGCAGGCTGTATGGATTTGGAGATGGCTTAAGCTACAGTAAGTTCACTTACAACTTCGCATCAGCGCCAAAAAAGTTAAGGTTATCAAGACCTCTCAAGGTTGATTCCAGCAGAAACATACTACACCAAGCAGGAGATACACTTGATTATTTACACATTGATGAGGTGACATCTTGTGATTCCTTGAGATTTTTTGTTGAAATCACTGTGACGAATATAGGAGACATGGATGGAGGCCATACTGTGATGTTGTTCTCCAGAATGACAAAAGTTGTCAAGGGTGCTCCGAAACAACAGCTGATTGGATTTAAACGTGTGCAAACTGTTTCGTACAAGTCTACTGCAACAAGCATTCTAGTTGATCCTTGCACACATTTTAGCTTTGCAAATGATTATGGGGAATGGATATTGCCACTGGGTGATCATAGGTTAATGGTAGGAGATATAGAACACATTGTCTCAATTGAAATTTATTGATGCTATTTATGTCAAACAGGTGACACGATTGTTGAAGCACATGTATCATTCATTTTGTTTTACAGAAATTAAAGCTTTCTGAACATAGTGATCTCTGATACTGCTAAATATCCATAAAATACAGTCAGTAGCTAAATGTATATTTTGAATTTAGAAAGAATTTTCTGCAAATTTTCTAGATAAGATTCAGATATGAAATTGAACTTTTCTCCGTGGCTGTGTGACAGATGCTTTGTCACTGGGCTATAAGCATGTCATTTTTTATATATTATTATTTGATAATTGAAAAGCCATTAATAAGAATTGAGATGGAAATTCTTAAATGAAAATGAAGACCCCTCAACTAATGAAGTTGGTAGAATGATGCAATTTGGAGGATATAAGGTCATAAAATAGAAGGTTGCCTCACAAGAAGCCTGTGGATTAGTTAGTTAGTTTAGTAAGTATTGCTTTGGGATGAAAGCTGCAGCAATTACCCCAGTTAATAAATTAATAATCATTTCGAAAAATATGTCTTTGCTCATCTATTAGAAAAGAAAATGCTTACACATTGCTCAACTTGGCTATTCAATTTCAAAGTGTGAATTGCCAGAGCACAAACTTAGTGCCCGTTTGGCATTGCTTATTTGGGGTGATAAGTGATTTTTTAAAAATTTTGAGAAGCCCAGCCCGTTTGGTAAACTATGAGAAAATCACTTATTTTTAAAAATTGCTGTGAGAGAAAGCTATAAGGGAAAGCAACTAATGAGGTGCTTTCATTTTCTGATTATGCAGGAATCAGTTTCAAAGAGGCACTGGGTTTAATGATTATGCTGCAATTTTTTTTCTAATTATGCTGGAATTAGTACCAACAATACTTCTAACAAAAAGTTTACCAAACGCCAAATTGCTTTCTCTTACAGCTGATTTCTCTCACAACAAATCTGACAGCGATTATTTTCACAGCACAGCAATGCCAAACTGGCCCTTAACCTGGTAACCTACAAACTTAACAAAGTGATTTTTCCAAAATAAGATAAACTTCTTTACTTTATAATTACTAGCCTCCCCGCAAGCGCTTTCGTGCCTGCGAGAGGCTTTTATTAAAAAAATTAAAATTTATTTTAGAATTAAAAAATATAATGGGTAGTTGTGTTCCATAAAAATAGGCCATTATCTATTTTTTTTTAAAGAATAAAAAGTGTGAATTTACCATATTATTTTCATTTAATTAATAATTTCAATTTTTAATGTTTACATTATTTTTTGGTATTTTGAATGTTTCACCATGCTCTGCCTTTTGCTTTATATATACTAGCCTCTCTGCACGCACTTCCGCGCCTGCAAGAGGCATTTAAAAAAAAAATAATTATTTTAGAATTAAAAAAGATAATGGGTAGTTGGGTTCCTCAAAAATAGGATCCATTATCTGATTTTGTTTTATGTTTTAATTTTTTTTAGTAAGAAAAAGTGTGAATTTACCATATTATCCTCATTTAATTAATAATTTCAATTCTTAATGTTTGGATTAACCAATGGTATTTTCTGGTATTTTGAATGTTTCACAATTCTCTGCCTTTTGCTTTATATATATAGATAAGTAATATAGGATGGGCCTTTGTGTACCTCACCAATAAATGGGCCTTTGTGAGCCTCTAAAATATTTTTTATACGCATTGACTAGAAAAGAATTGCAAATATCTAGGAAAAGAAATAGAGTGCTGCTATTTCCACCCACCTGTCCTATTTTCCTACCCACCTTATTTTAAAAAATTTTAAAACAATTTTATTTATTTGTAAAATTACTTCTTAAACCCTAAAAATAAAACAAATTTTAAAAAGAAAATAAATTTTTTCTTTTAAGTCTCCATATTCTTTCCATCTTCCTTACCTCAACAAATCTAGCGAGCACCGATCCATCCCAATCCTTTGAAATGTTCAAAAAAATAAGAAAAATCAAATTCTCAACTCCACACCTTTAATATTGTGTCAGAGTTGGTGGGTGTTGATAATAGAGGCTAAATTGTCCTTCAATTTTATTCCATTTTAAAGATTTTTCAGTCCGATTAACCCACATGCGGGTCCTTGTTCCATATAACATCACTTCAATAAAAATCCATGATAGTCTTGTTGGTCGTAGCCGTGTTGTTGTGGTGGTGGTGTCGCGGCGGTGAAGCCACCAGTACTGCAAAGGGGATGATGAGAATATTGATATAGTAGGGTAAATTTGAGTAGTTCTTCCAAAAGGATTGAGGGGTTGATTGGAATGGTGTTTCAATGGGATTTCTAGTCATGAAGTTGAAAAGAGATGAAGAAGATGAAGACTGGTTTTTTTTTTTTTTTTGGGCATAAATTTTTATGTTTTTAACTTGTAGTTAAAGGTGTTTGGTTGAATTAATAATTAAAGGGTCTTTTAGGAATAGGTGGGTGGAAAGATAGGATTTTATTTTTTAAAATTTAGATGGTGGGTGAGAAGATAAAGTGGGTGGGAAAATAGGATTGATGGGTGGAAATAGCAGCACTCAAGAAATATTGCAAATATCTAATGATGGTGCGCAATATCGATTAGCCATAGACCTCTAGTTACTGGATGTAATCCTCCACAAAAAGTAAGAAATTCCGCATATTTTGATCAATTCAAGATGAAAAATGGGGTTACTCCCTCAGGGCTAAAGTTGAGCCATAAGATCCCGATTTAATATAAATTCATGGAAATAAGGGCACAAATATTCTCATGAATGTCTTTGCATATAGGACCTACCGTGATCCAATATATATTATTAAGTCAAGCCATTGTAATAATTATAAATTCTTCATCCAAAGGATAAGTTTCAGAGTAACAAACAATTGAAGATTTTATGTTTAAATAAAATAAAGTGATCAACTTGTAAATGATATGTGAATCACAAAAAATTCCAAAGCTCTAGTAATTTGTTGAAAATTTGTGTGGTAGGATTGACAGACGCCATATATGGACATCAATTTTTCTGGAAATATGACTATATTATACTTGACATTTGGAGGAGCTTTCAAATCAAATGTGGAAATATAAGATTTTATATGTAGGTTTAGTTGCTTCAGCCCAACGGATGTGCCATGACATTGGAAGCTTATTATGCTACCGAGTTGATCTGCAAAGCATCACCACTTTTGATGAGTGGCTGCTTGGTGCGACTAGTCAGTTGGACAAAACAAAGACTTTGTGGGTGTTGGTTCATATTAGTTTTATTTGTTGGAGTATCTGGAAAAGTAGATGTGCTTTTGTGTTTGAAGGAAAAAATGTGTGCCCAAAACAAACGATTGCTTGGGGTAAACTTCTAGCCTTAGAATTAATGGAGGTTGCTGATCTAAAAGATTATGGTGCGGAGGAGCCTGCTTTGCAGGGGGCTGATACAATCCAAAGATGGCTCCCTCCCCACCAAGCTACTCTCAAGCTAAATGTGGATGCGACCTGGGACAAGAAGTTTTTAATTGCTGGTTTAGGGGCTGTCATTCGTGATGAGCATGGTAATTTCATAAGGGGAGCTGGAAAGGTTAGTTTGGCCTCTTCTCCTATTGAAGCTGAAGCCCATGCAGCCTTACATGGTCTGGTGGTAGCCTCAGAGTTGGGTATTGTTCATCTGGAGTGTGAGTCTGATTCAAAGGAGCTGATTCAAAGTGTTAAAGGGAATATTCAGAAAGGTAGATGGACAATCTATCCAATTCTTGTTGCTTTGAAGGAGAAGTGCAGAAGGTTTGGTTCTTGCTCCTGGAAGTGGATACCAAGGAAAGCAAACAAAGCGGCTGATGCTGCAACTATTGAAGCAAAGAGGAAGATGTGCGATGAGGTCTGGATCAGCCGACCCCCATCCTCCCTGGTGTTTGTGCTCCAAAGCGATGGCCTCCCTTGTCCTCCACAGGTGTAAGGTTTTGTCTAGTTAGGAGCTAACGCTTGCCTTCTGGGGTGGCGTCCTAGTTATCTTTGTCCTAGCTGGAGTTTTTTGCTGTGCTATCTCTGAGTTTGGTCTAGTTTGGGTGGTTTCTCTTTTTCCCTTGAAGAGTTGCCCGGGAGTTTGTAGTTTTAGCTCCTGCTGTTGCTTGGCTGTCTTGCTGTTTTTTTAGTCTAGGCTGTTTGTTTGGCTGTCGGTTTGTTTCTTGTCCTTTTCCCTTTCTATGAAAGTGTAAATTTGTCAAACTAGACCTCCTGAAATTATGAAAAATAATTCAAACAAGAGATCTTTTCCCCCCCTTCTAACAGCCTCAGTTGTCCAACATATAAGTGACTCTACTCTTTTTTTTTTCCTGATATTATGCTTGCGTCCAGAATTAGCAATTTCATTTTGGAGTTCAGATTAAGCATTTTCGGTTACGATTAAGTACTAGAAAGATATGTCTAACACCTTCAAGTTTCAATGTGATCATCAGGGGCGGAGGTGTGCTTAGGCCTGCAAGGGCCTTGGCCCTCCCAAAATTCTGAAATACTATATATATTGCCTTTGCATTGTACAACTTAGGACAATATATATATTAAATTAATGCTTGTGGCCCCCCACAATAAAGAGAAGGAGGGATTTACATTTCCCCCTCCAACTAAAAGACTCTTTCCTTAGCAATATGGCAAAGTTACTCCTAGATCCTACCAACATAATTAATAAAAATTAAAAGAAACAGCCAATCAAATCTTTCTTTCACAAGTTATTTAAGAAAATAGGAAATTAAAGATAATCAGTTATTTATTTATTTACAAGCTTAACATTGGGAAAGAAATCAACCTTAAACCCTAATATATTGGCCCCTCCACACTTAAAATCCTGGCTCCGCCACTGGTGATCATGATTGGCATTTGATATATATAAGGTCACCTTTCAAGGAAGTTAAGATTCAAATCCCAAAATCAATTGGCAATTCTTATAAGCTAAATGAAAGGAGTCGTTGGGCTTCACACGTGGGCAAACATGCCTCTATACCATAAAAGAAGTTGAGGTTCCAACCACAAAATCAAATGGCAATGGAAAAGAATGGCCCATCTTCTTACAAAATCTCTTTACTTTATAATATAGGACAATACTTCACATCCTCTCCGAAAAACACCTTGACTCTAGTACTAACTAGCAACAGGGATCAAGATGCCAATTTGCCAAACCTCGCTAATCTTGGAAATAGAGGGTTCACAGAAATCCTCTGATGAATATGTTGGAACTTTAGGGAGACCATGGACGATGCTAAATATATGAAAAAGACAGCATTATATTCCCAATCACTTTGGCTCCAAATCTTTTAGCTTCATACCCAGATATACCTCTACATGCTCCATCGATCCTTTATTGAACCATAATAAGACACCATAAACGTAAGAAATCAACAAGTTTATTGCTGCATTGGTCATTAATTTTAGTCTGCAATTTATGATCAGAACGTACCTTTTTTTTTGTCCAAGTTCCTTGTGAATAATAAAGTGGCATCAACTCACACTTTGAACTTTATAAGCAAACATGTACTTCGCCAAATTGTTATGATGAGGAATTCCCTTTTGTTAAAAAAAAGATTCACTGATTTACAATAATGAATTTGACAAACGTACTCAAAGCAATGATGATTAGAATATAATTTTGCCCTTTTCAAACAAAACCGTATTATATATAAATCGAAATAAATGTTGAGGTGGCTGATATCAGAGCTAGTAAGATGAGAGAAAAAGAGAGGGGATTTGAGTTGCAGGCAAGAGAGGGAGAGAGAAGAAGAGGGGATTTGAGTTGCAGGCAAGAGAGGGAGAGAGAAGAAGAGGGATTTGAGTTGCAGGCAGGAGAGGGAGTGAGAAGAAGAGGGATGACGGAGCAGGCGTGAAAAAGAAAAAAAATTTAAGTGTCAAAAGTAGTTGACAGTTTTTAGGAGTCAAAAGTAGTCGACACAGTAACATATATTATATACAGAAGCTTAATATCTTCAAACTAAAATAATTTATTAATCAAATAATTAATCCATGTTCTCAAACTCATATACTTTACTGATGATCAACTACAAATTAAGAACAAGAAAAACCCAGAGAAAAATACCACCAATGTTTTCAAAGGCGAGGCGTATAGGCGAGGCGTTTTTAGTAGCGCTATGCAAGGCGTAAGCCTTAAAGCGTTGAGGCGTAAGCCTTTTGGACATTAATTTATTTTAATAAGAACAATTTATGAATAATACAATATAATTAAATTGTACAACTAATTCTTATTGAACCATAGCAATCTTTTAAATATAAGTACTAATTGTCTTTCAAAGCATAATAATCAATCCCAAAACATAAAATATTTATTTAACATCAAAACAAAAACATAATTCACTCATCCCACTCCTCAACACTAATATCATTCAAACTAGCATCACTATCATATTGATCAACTGTATCAATATGAAAAGGATATTTTCCACTATCAAATGTTGAAGGATCTTTATCTATCTCATCATCTTCATCCATAAGCATCGCTCTTAAGGACTTGCTTTTGACTTTCCTCTTACCTATACATATGAACAATGAATTAAAATTTAGTTGTAATGAATTAAACACTAATTGTAACTTTCACTCCATGATTTACTTTCCATACTTACTTGAGGTTTCACCATCTTTTCTCTTTCCATACTCTGAGCCCCTCCTCCTGGACCATCCCCAATCTCTCTAAGCATTTCAATGTTCTTTCTTTTTTCAAGTTGCAAATTTTTCAAAGTTGCGGCACACTCTTTTTGCACATGCTCAGGAACTTTCTTACATGGTTGCATACCATGATGAGTTTGACCCAAATGATGCTTAAGTCTAGAAATTCCTCCACTGCATCTTTGATCACAAAATGCGCATCTCAAGTATTTTTCCCCCTCTATTTCTTTTGCATACTTCCACGCAGGATCTTTTCGATTCATAGCTATAAAACAACACCATTAATATTTCTAAGATAAAAGTATGATGCATGTACGTCAAATTTCTACTATATCACATAAACGAATAAGATAACTAATATATTTTTAAAACAAATTGAAAAAAAATTATACGAAACTTCAAATTACAGTTGCGAAGAATTAGAGAGAAAAATAAAATAACTTACTTGCAGTCGAAAGATGAAGAGAATTCTTGAAATTAATGGAGATCATATGATAATGTTAGGAATTAGGGTTGTACAATATATATATAATTCCATGTGTTAATATATTAATTTAAGAGGAAAAAAAAAAAGTAAGTAGAAAAGCTACGGCTGGAGATAGAAAAGGCAAGAATTAATCTTGCCTTAAATTTAATACAATAAAGGGATAGCATGTTTACAATAAAGGGAAGGAATATAAAAAAAAAAAAAAAAAAAAAGAAACTAGCGTGTTTACAATGGAGGGAAGGATCAGACCAAAAAAAAAACAATAGAGGGAAGGAATAATAAACACTACGTCGTTTCACTTTCAGTTTTTTTATGAAACACTTCAATCGAAACGACGTCGTTTCGCAATAAACCTAAAATAAATTAAAAACTGAGTCGTCTTCCTCGCGAAGTCGCCTTCCTCGCAGCGCCGCAGCCAAATTCCAGACCCTCAAAATTTCTTCCGGTTCAGATCAAGCGCGCCTTGCTCCGCCTCGCTACGCCTTGCAACGCCTTGCAACGCCTTGCCCGCGCTAAACGTGCAACTCGCTAAACAGTCGACCGCCTCGGGCGTTTTCCTGCCGCCTCGCTCCGAAGCGCGCGAAGGCATGCCTTTGAAAACACTGAATACCACACACAGCTATAAGTTAATTAATTTTAATTAGAGATAAATACCTCCTTGACCTTGAGCAGGGTAGGGATAACCATACTCTGGGTCGCTCACCTCTGCTAATGATAGTGGTGGAACCACACTAAGGGCTACAGTGTGGTTTTTTAAGAAATAAAAATAAAAAAACCTATATATTTAACTTATTTTCAATATTAGCCCAAGCAGTGGCGTTGTACATATGGTTATTTCCATTTTCAATATTCAAGTAAATGTTTTTGTCATTTTACTTTTATTTATTTTTATATTACTCCATTTACTTAAGTTTACAATGTAAATAAGGAAGTACCTCCCATTTGGATTCAAATAAAAATACTAGAAAATCAAATTCCCACCAAATCAAAATATGAAAAATCAGTTTTAGTGCAAAATACGATTTAGGCTAAAAATGATGGCTCATTAAGTCAATATATACTTCATACTAAAATCCCAAAAAATCAAGTTTTCATATTTGATGTGTGAGGAATAAAAGCCGCCAAAAATTATCTTGAGAAAATGATTATTCCGAAAACCCATTTTTCATAATTAGTCAATATTTTTACATAAAACAACTTTTCATGTATGATATGAATGCATAAAGGAACTAAGGTCAATCTAAGTAAAAAGCCTTAGATGTTCAATCCACTATTTGATTTATGTTAAAACTTATTGAAAATTAGTCTATGGAGCTATGAACTAGCTTGGTTTTATATGATTTAATGTTTACTTTTATTTCTAGAAAGACTATAGAAATTGTAAGTACCAAAAAAAAAAAAAAATCATTAAATTTTAAACTAATAACTTTAGCTAGCCCATCCGTTAAAAAATTCCTGGTTCCGCCCTTGGCTAATGAAACGGGGACAAACTTGAGCTTTTGGACTGAAACGAAGGGACAGATTTGAGGGGATGGAAAACTGACAGAGAATGATGAGGAAAAGGAAATGGGCAAGGTTCTGGTTTTTATACTGATAATTAGAAGGTTCTGGTTTCAAACCAATTAAATATGAACACATATATTCATAAAATTGCATGCATCACTTCTGATGCATTTTACTTTCTTTTCCACCCACTTAACATTGCTTGCAAATTAACATATGAACACATATGTTAATTTGCATCACTTGCAAATTAACATATTTCTCTTCTCTATTAATTTGAACCTCAAACATAGCCTGAAGGACCGCCAACTAATACCCAGATAAAGATGAAAAGCATAAAGGAATCTGGTTGGGACCATAGGAGATGGTGATGCCCATTACTAGAATTTTGAGTCGGCATATGAGTTTTTTTTTATAGTTATAATTGTATGACTTTTGAGTTGGCATAGGAGAAGAGAAATATGTTAATTTGCAAGCATGCACAAACTCATATTCATATGTCTTTTGCACTTGGGCAACTACTTGGAAGCTCACACTTCTTTCAGGTTATGTGACCAAATGCAGAGTTCGATTCCTCACATCTTCCTTTCCCTTTGCATGCATTGGGTCATTGTCAGTGATGTCAGTGACATCTCTTTGCACAATTAGTTACATCTCTTTACCCATCTCCCTTTCACTTAAATCACTCACCCAGGTGGCATGAGATTTGGACCCCACTGATCCAAGAAAGAATTGGGAGGGCATCAAAGCATGTTTTAAGCGAAACTCGTCCAAGAAAGAAGAAAGGTCCCTCCCAATTCTTTCTTGAATCAGTGGAGTCCAAATCTCAATTCTTTCTTGCATCAAAGCATGTCATCAAAACTAAAAAGTAAAGTGCATCAAAACTAAAAATTCCTGCCTCACCTCTCTTTTCTTCTGCGTAAAAATTCCATCAAAACTAAAGTGCATCAAAAGTGATGCATGCAATTTTATGAATATATGTGTTCATATTTAATTGGTTTGAAACCAGAACCTTCTAATTATCAGTATAAAAACCAGAACCTTCCCCATTTCCTTTCCCTCATCACTCTCTCTCAGTTTTCCATCCCCTCAAATCTGTCCCTTCGTTTCAGTCCAAAAGCTCAAGTTTGTCCCCGTTTCATTAGCAGAGATGAGCGACCCAAAGTATGGTTATCCCTACCCTGCTCAAGGTCAAGGAGGTATTTATCTCTAATTAAAATTAATTAACTTATAGCTATGTGTGGTATTTTTCTCTGGGTTTTTCTTTTTCTTAATTTGCAGTTGATCATCATCAGTAAAGTTTATGAGTTTGAGAACATGGATTAATTATTTGATTAATAAATTATTTTAGTTTGAAGATATTAAGCTTCTGTATATAATATATGTTACTGTGTCGACTACTTTTGACTCCTAAAAGCTGTCAACTACTTTTGACACTTAAAATTTTTTTTCTTTTTCACGCCTGCCCCGTCGTCCCTCTTCTTCTCACTCCCTCTCCTGCCTGCAACTCAAATCCCTCTTCTTCTCTCTCCCTCTCTTGCCTGCAACTCAAATCCCCTCTCTTTTTTTTTCATCTTACTAGCTCTGATATCAGCCACCTCAATATTTATTTCGATTTATATATAATTCTGTTTTGTTTGAAAAGGGTTAAAAGTTCTCTTTTTCTTCATTCTTAAAATTCTAATAATTGGCTAGATTATGCTATTCTTTGAATTTCTTCTGTTATATATTAGACAGCTTCATCTTTCTTCTGTTATATATGATTGGCTTTTCCGAGGAAGACAAATGATTGAGGAAGACAAACATATAAGGAGTGAGAAAAGTCATTTGTTTGTTGAGGAAGACAAATTATATATGAAAAGAACCTTTTCTCAACATTCTTGGGAATCAACCTTTTCAAAGTGATTTGAAATGACTTTGAAAAGAACCTTTTCTCAACAAACAAATGACTTTTCCTTGAGTAGTCGACAATTTGGTTATCGTCAAATCTTGTGTTATCATCTTGTGTTAGGATGGTTTACTATCGTCAAATCTTGTGTTATCATCTTTTCCTTGAGTCCACTGTCCACATGAACTCTAGTCATTTTACTAGTCCAATCTAATCCTCCATATTAGGCTTTTGCCGTGTGCCAATCTTGTGCTGGGATTTTTCTTCGCCACATAAACAAAGCTACGCCGTGTCAACCGAGCTTCTAAGAAACAACCACCACTCCAACAATATAGATAAATTAGACAAAATATACAAATAAAAATAATTAATTCGTGCCAAATGATTGAACCACCAATCTCATGTCACATGTTCTTTTCATATGTCATTAGATGTCCAAAAGAATACATGCTATCATTAGATGTCCAAAAGAATACATGCTGTCAACTTTAGCACAGTATTATAGGGGTAGGCACGGTATGGTATGGTATGGTACGGTATTGAGCCCGTACCGCTACCGATATCAGAAATTTAAATCGGTAAGGTACGGTATGGGATTATCGTTTGTCAAAATTGGTACCGTACCGTACCGTGTCAAATCGGTATCGGTACCATTTCGGTACCAAAATGACATAACTAAAAAATGAACCAATTCAATATTCAACATATTCATTCACCAAAATAAGTGATGCCTAAGTTACAAATTCAAATATTCAACATATTCAATATCCAAATCCTAATCAACATATTCAATATCCAAATCAACCAAATCAATATTTATCCATCAACAGATTCATCAAATCCAAATGGTTAAAACTCATGCCTTATGACTGACAAACCAAAATAGTTAAAATTATGGAGGAGAGTGAGGGTTTGGCTTTGGCGTTTGAGAGGCAAGTGAGAGACAACGAGAGAATGAAAATAAATTATATTTTAGAACTATTCGGTACGGTACGGTATTGACCGGTACCAAATACTTGATACCGCTACCATACCATACTCTATTGGTACGGTACGGTACGGTACTGAATATCTCCCCATCCCAAATGAAACGGTATGAAATCAGTATGGTACGGTTCGGTTAGGGTACGGTTTTGGTATTTCGGTTTTAGATGCCCACCCCTACAGTATTATATATAATACTGTTTTGTTTGAAAAGGGTTAAAAGTTCTCTTTTTCTTCATTCTTAAAATTCTAATAATTGGCTAGATTATGCTATTCTTTGAATTTCTTCTGTTATATATTACACAGCCTCATCTTTCTGAAATTTTTTGTCGTAGTTGCATATATCGATTGGTTTGCATTATTATTGATAAAAATTGATTTTTTTTAAAATTAGTATTGGAAATACTGTGCTAAAGTTGCAAGGGAAAAGAGGGAGAGAGGAGAGGGAGAGCTGGGAGAGAGAAAGAGAGTCGGTTGGGAAGAGGGAGAGATGATAGAGGAGGGATTTGAGTTGTAGAGAGGAACACGGACGACGGAACAGGCGGGAAAAAAAAAAAAGAAAAAAAGCTTAGTGTCAAAGTAATTGACAGCTGTCAGAAGTTAATTGGTTAGCGATACTGACGTGGAATGCTTATTTGGCATACCAAGTCCCTTTTCATTTTCACTTTTCCCTGTTTTGGATGATGAGAAGAAGTACCTTATTACTCAACCTTTTTTTTATTTTTTCTTAAAAAAATATTTCTTTTCTATTTTTTGGTTTATTTTGTAATTTAATTTTAAATTATTTGTTGGCCAATCTTGTAGGTTATTGCCAAGCCCCTCTAGTAATGGCACCTCCACTATATGTTGCTCCACCACCACCACCCAGGAGAGAATCAGGCTTCCTTGAGGCATGGTAAACTTCCTCATCCATCTCTATACATCTGCCATTACCTCTCTTTTTAAAAATATTTACTTATTTATTTTTCTGGTGATTTAATATGTCATTTTTACTGTTAGAAAATTAATTTTGGAAGTTTGGATTTCTTGACAGTCGTGCTGCTCTGTGTTGCTGGGGCCTTATTTACGAGGGTTGCTGGGATCCCTCCACCTTCTTTTGCTGTTAGAATATATAATGGAGGCTGTTGTGTTTGAAGGTCCTCTTGTTCTTGTTCAGTTGCGGCTCCCGAACAAGAGGACCTTTGTAAAATAAAAAATTAGAGGCTGTTGTGTTTATGAGGGCTAGTGGGGGTGTATTGGCGGCTGGCTGTTGAGTTTATGTGGTCCAGTGTTATTCTGGCTGTTTCTTTTTATTTTTTTATTTTATTTTTTTTTCCAAAGTCTATTTCTTGTGTGGTCTAATTTCCTATTCAATAAAGTATCATAGTTTCTCATTCTAGGGTTAATGACCTAAATGGTCCCTCAATTATTGCCAGATTATCATTTTGGTTCAACAACTAAAATTTTCAATTCAAACATCCTTAAACTTTTTATTTTGTACCCAGATGGTCCATCCGTCAAAGTCTGTGAATTATTCGTGAAATCGAGGGGTAAAACTGTCCATATGAATTAAAATATTAATAAATAATTAAAAATTAGGAACATATTATAAAAACTTAGAAAATTGAAAATTTTGAATCTCACCACCAACTGTAGTCCACTCACCAGCCACATGGCCTTTTTGTATTTTTTTTGTTTTTGTTTTGTTTTGTTTTTTAATTTTATTTGTTGAGATTGACTTAAAATTAATTTAAAAAAATCTCAATTGTTTAAATTAATAAAAAAAATAAAAAAAATCAGATAAATACAAAAATAAAATAACAAAAAGCTAAAAAGAAAAAGAAAAACAACCCACCCCACCCAAATCCAGTCTTCCCCGACCTTCCCCAAAACGTAACCCCTCCCTTTTCCTTACCCAGCACAGATCCTCAATGACTTGATGACCTCACAAAGAGGTTGAATTCCAAAGATTTTGGTCCATTAGATCCCAACAAAAACCCTTCTCTTCCTATGGACTTCCGTTGAGCAGCTGGTGGGAAACTCAAAGTTGCATCACCAGCAAACAAGGACCTTCAAGCCCATTTCCATGGCTGCCATGGGGTCCACCACTGCCTTTAGCCCCCTCTGATTCCTACGACGTCGTACGCCCTTATCCAAGCAATTTCCCCTAGTCGTCGGATCCAAGCAAAACCTCTCTTTGTTTCGGTGTTCCCGACTCTGCTCGCGGCTTCGATTGCTCCTTCTGCAGCAAGCGTGAGGTTCACAACCAAGTGGTTGGCTACGATGGCTGTGAACGCGACTTTCACCTCACCTGCCCCAGAATGCGTGGCCGCCAAGCCTTGAATTGGGAGGAATGGGTATGGGAGAAGTGTACAGGCAGTGGGGTTAGGAGCAAGCGTTGGCCGCTTAGAGTTTTTTTTTTCAATTGGTCGAAAGTAGGGATGGCAATGGGCCGGGTATGACAATACCATCCTCGTCCCCGCTCTCCATCCTCGGCCCCATCCCCGAACCAATCCCCGTTTAATAGGTTTCGGGGAATCCCCGTCCTCGTCCCCATCGGGGGACTATCCCACATACCCGCCCCGAATCCCCGATTTTTTTTACATAAAAAATATTTATCATGCATTTTAACATTAAGTTTCATATTAAATTATCATTCAACACATTCAAATTAATTATAAAGTTCAACTCAACTATTCAAAATCACATCAATATGAAAATCCAAAGAAGATTAGGAAGAATTAGGAGAGGGAGGTTAACTTAGGATTAAACATAAATATTATAATTATATATTTATTTATTTAAATATAAACATATATATTTTCGGGTCGGGTTCGGAGATGGGGACGCCAATACCATCCCCTCCCCATCCCCGTCGGGGATTTTTCAAGTTCGGGGATCCCCATACCTGATACCCGTTTTGCCATCCCTAGTCAAAAGGCCGCTTGAAGTTACAGTTTTGTCCCTCGATTTCACGGAATAATTCATAGACTTTGACGGATGGACCATCTAGGTACAAAATAAAAAGTTTAAGGACGTTTGAATTGAAAATTTTAGTATCTGGCAATCGTTGAGGGACCATTTAGGTCATTAACCCCTCATTCTATAAAGTATCCTAGTCTGCTATGATGAAGTATCCTATTCCTAGCCTAGTTTATCCTGCACAACTTTATAAGTATCCTAGTCAGTCTAATAAAAAAAAAAAAAAAGAAGGCGATATTCATATTTATGAAACTTAGCCTTAGTAGTCCCAAAAGAATATCAGCAGTGTTTTGTATTATGTGCTATCAAAGTCGAGTTCATCGTCAATACGCATAAGAAAGGTATCTAACTCTCCACAGTCTCAAATTTTTATTTTCTTCATTGATTTGTTTAGTATAAAGTAAATTATTTTATTTTTGATATGTGTTATTAGATTATAATGTCACATCAGAACCAAGCAAGTAAACGAGCAAAACCTATTCATTCAATAAGTACATTTTTAATTATGTTGTTGAACGTATTATTTAATGTATACTTTGCGTGGTTTATATTTTTCTTTGATTTAATGTATACTATTTGCATGGTTTATATGATTTAAAGCATAATTTTATTTTAGTTAAAAAATTTAGCTAGCATACCGGTCGAAAAATTCATGATTCCGCCCTTGCTCTTATTGGATCATTTTAATTAATTTAAGGGTTTAGGGTTTATTTATGTACAAGACTTCTAGTTGTTTCTATTTTGCGTTGTATGTGGCATATTCAACCAAAAGGAAATATAAATTTAATTTTATATTCAATATATTTATCTATGCATGTGGCATATTCCGTCCCTTACACGACAACCTTATAAGTCCTTGCAAGATTTCTGAACTTATTGGAGTTAATAACCATAAATTGATATTCCCTCATTTGTGCATAACTGGAGAAGGAAGATGGAAAAATTCAAAACCAAACTTTGGGCTAGAATTTGGAAATTGGAATGATGCAGGTGATGACGACAGTTGAGTCCCCACATTTCGAATGGGGCTTGTCCCGTTGTCCTCCAAGGTCTTCAAAACTGTGGGGCATGAAAGAAGAAAGGGTTGCTTTTGGAAAGAAATAAGAATCAACACAAATTGATCTTTTTTTAACGTCACTTTAAAAACTGAAAATATCTATAGGATGGCTTAACACACTAAAAGAGTAAAGTCTGAATTTTGACTATGTTGGCACTAAAACTTGAACAGATAGAGATGAGTGCAACTTACAATTGGTGTGGATGATCTGATAGATCGATTGAGTGTCAGATGCAGATTCTTCCTGTCCTTGGATGCTGATCCTGAATAGAAGGAAGCCGAGACTTCGTAAGGTCTATGGAACCGGTGTGGAACCAGCCTAAGACCCTCCGATGCCAAAGTAAGTTTGTTTTCTGAGAGCTCTTGCTGTTGACAATATATTAGTATAAAAGTCAAGCTGAAAAGTCTTACCCCTGTATTGTAGTGAAGGGGCCTATTTATAGAAGGCATTTTGTATGCTCTCTGTACTTTATTTCGATGTGGGACTCGTGGGAGGGCCCTATGAGGTTGATTCTGTAGAATTTCAGGTGGGTGCTTCGAGGTTGATTCTGTAGAATCGGTAGGTGATACCGATTGTAGATTATACCAGAGCTGTAGCGTCCGTTTGCTGCTTTGAGACAATATCATCGGTAGACGATGCCGATTGTTCGAGGCCTTGGGCATTTGGGGGGTTTCCCTGATCTACGTGTCGCTGGATGAGTAGAGGGTCAGATATGGTACAAACAAACTAGTCAAGAGTAATACAGTAATATAAAAAAACACGCCAAAGGGATTGATATCAATTCTGGAAACATGTAGAGCATAAAATAAAGGAAAAAGCAAAGAATTATTTTACATGGTAAAACCTCACATCTGGGGAAAATCCACGAGACTCCTCAGTCCAAAACAAATCCACTATAGAACGATGATTACAAGAAGTACTCACACACTTATGCTAGACACATTATAGATAATGTTTATCGACTTCTTCATAACTCAACTTCAGTCACGGGATGTTCTTTCGACACTCCTTATGTTGAACGCAATACTAGTCATGATTGCTTCAAGCTCGCTGGAATTCTTCCAACTCTCCTTATGTTGAATCCGATAATGGTCATGATAGATTCAAGCTTACCGGAGAAAAACAGCAACCACAGTCTTGGTGCCCTCAACCTTATGAGTCACCGAACATGCAAATGAATGCAATATGAATGATAAAAGGGTTTGATAAATCACCAAGTAAACATGGAACATATGATGATTTATCTCAAATAAAAACTCAGCTTTCCAAAGTTTATGGACTGAAAATATGATCGTGAAAGCTCTACAAACAAAGAAGACAAAGGTCTTATTTATAGACTTTTTCTTTACAAGAGAAAAAACATGTTGAAAACCAAATCTCCAATTTCTAAGGCGTGATAGAAAATCACGAAAGTATCTTTCCTATTCTAAAGATTGGTCACATGTAGTTCAACCAATAGGAAAGGAGATATTTAAGAACGGAAGATTTTAATCAATCACAATATCAAATGAATCCTTTTATGCCTAGTCAACTATTAAGGGTATCTTGACTCCTTGATATTGTGATATGATTGAAACATGATTTCCAAGCAACCAAAACGTGATAGAAAATCAAAGATACTTGAGAGACAAAAGATATTGAAAAATATGCCTAAATGAGATGCACTCCTAAATGAATTCTAATTGATTAAAATCAAGGAAGATCAAGGAAATAAAATCATATTAGATTCCAAAAAAACATTCCTAGCATGAGTGCATGAAAAATGACATGTCTTACCCTTCAAATCAAATGTCTCATACGTGTTGGACTCATAATTTTGGAATTTCAGGGATTGCTGAGCTGTTTCAATCCTGCAGTTTCTGGAAATCAGAGACAGCAATTTTGCTTCAACCCTCTAGCTAAATGACACTTCCAAACCTATACTAAGTTCTAGGAAATGTCAACACAATTTCATACTAACAAAAACTCTTTCAAACATCTGAGGTGCTATTTCCTCCTCCCCTAATATCGCTTGAATTATAAAAAAAAAACTATTTTAAACAATAATTTATTTATAATAGCTTGTTCGTCGGTGAGGTATAGCTTAGTTAGGAATGGCATAAATTCTCATCAGGTCCTCGACTCTAACGGGAGAGATTTCAGAGCAAAATGGGGGTCGAGTACGGGAATCCCTGAATTTTAAAATTCTATGTTGGGTATGGGCCGGGGATGGTATTGGCAACCCCGTCTCCAAACCAGGTCTGAGAAATAAATATATAATTATAATATAATATGCTGTTACCCTAGCCCAATTCCTCATTCCTCCTAGCGTGGCAACCTCTTTGTTGGTCCTATTCATGTGACTATTAGAGAGTTGAAGGCATGGGGTTCAATGGAAGCATACCTATGGAAATTGGTGGGGCTTTTTTGTTGAAGGAGTTGGGATTCACACACGAATCCAAATTTCATTAAAATATGAGTGCTGCTATTTCCACCCACCTGTCGTATTTTCCCACCCACCTTATAAATTTAAAAAAACACAATCCTATCTTTCCACCCATCATTATTCCTAAAATACCCTTTAATTATTAATTCTATTTTTTCTTTTTCTTTTTTCTCATTCTTTCTACTCTTCCTTCTCTCCTCCCCTCCCCTCCCCTCCCCTGACTATTCAATGCTCATTCAATCTTCCACCATGAAGCAAGTTGGTTCCTTCATCTTCGGAAAATCTTGAGAGGTCTTTTTTTTTTTTTTTTCCAAATTGAAAGGTCTCTTTCTGTTCTTTAAAATTTCAGCGTTGTAGTTGGGTGGGTGGGTGCTGAATTTTTGCTTCTTCTTTTTTCCCATACAAACTTGAACAACTCACTTGCCCAGTAATCCACCATGAAAGCAACATGTTTGAAGCAAAGAGCCCATACAGATAGAATGAAAATATCGTTAAAAAAAAAGCAAACACTGTTTAGGTATATGTAATATAATGGGAATATAGACTGCCAATTACTTTTGTGAAGATTCAAAATTTATCTTCCAACCAGTGAAGTGGATGAGATGAGATTGAGAAGGCAACATAGGAGGTTGTGGCGGCTGACTCAAGAGTGCAAAACAAAAATGCGTTAGGTTTTTTTTTTTTTTTTTTTTTTTTTTCAATTTTCCTTTTTATTTTATTTTTTAGTTTTTTTAATTCTCAATGGGTGAAACATGTTTTTTCCCTAAGTCCTTAGAAGTCATTTTACAAAGAGGTAAATTTGTCTCTAAAATTTTGAAGATAAGGTGGGTGGGGAAATAGGACAGGGGGGTGGAAATAGCAGCACTCTAAAACATTTTGGATACTTGTTATTGAGAACTAATTTGCACAGAAAACTTGGATTCATGTTTTGTTTTCTGGATGTATCTTTGATGTGTGGATTTGAAACCACACAATCCTATGTCCTTAAGTTACGGTTCCATATATACTATAAATGTTTTAGGACTTGGTGGAGCAAATATAACTCAACCACATTGTAGATTGCAGGTCAACGAGAATGGGGAGAAGATGAACCTATAGTATAGGAGGAGGCAACATGTTGATTCGGGGATTCAAGGCAAGTTTGGGGGATAGCTCCTTGATGGGGACGGGGACGGGGACTCCTCGAAAATTCTTATAGGGAACGGGGCCGAGGATTAAAAGCAGGGAAGGAAATGGTATTGCCATACCCGGCCCCTGCCTGGTCCATTGCTATCCCTAAGCTCAGTTGGTTGAGCTTTTCCACTTCCACTTATGTGGGTAGAAATTCAAAAACACTAGACACCTAATAAATATTTGTGTAAACACCATCTCCCAATCGCTTGTATTAAATATATATTCAGAATAGATTTTCGTCTGTAAGGATTTGAGCGTTTTTTTGTTTTTTTTGGTTGGGTCGGAAAGGATTGAGTCTTTATAACAGCCTTTTGCTTGATAAACCCTTATTGGACTCAATTTCTTCGGTACACAACAGAGCCAGAGGCCCAAATAAAACAAATAAACAACTAACCCAGGCTTAGCCTTGTTAGGTTTGTCATTAGTTGGGGAAGGGATTTGTTATCTCTTGAGGGCACGTCCCTTATAAACCTCTGTATCGCATAATTTTGGGGCATGTCCCTTGCCAAAGTATACATCCCCATATTCACATCTTCCCATTAGAGAGAAAACTCAATTTACACTTCTCGGAGATATAAACAAGATGTAAAAATGATTTTACTTTCAGTGAGGAGATGCTCTTACAATAACATAGTGGAAGTATATACTTACTCATATTGGGTTAATTTTATTTCAAGCCTCCCCTTATGTGTACCTAGTCGTACCATATATAATTGATATTTATTTATCAAGAAAGCAATAAAATAGTCTTCCAAAAAATGGAGCATATAACTTGTTAATTGCTACGTATTTTAAAAGAGGCACATGTAAAGAGCTTGTAGTTTGAGTGGTTAAGAGCATTTACTTTTGCACTTCAAAATTTCTATGTTTGATCCCTCTCTTCTTCTGTTTTTTTTGCCAATTCAATTTCCCTTTCCCCTATTATCGCTTCTATTTAAAAATAAAAAATAAAAAATTTCAATTTTCCCCTTCAAACTAATTTTTTTCTTACCTGCAGCCCATAACCTTATATTTCTATAAATAAAACGTGATTTTTATAAGTAAAACCTTAGGATCCAACTCATTAAGTTACCTAATCAAGCTTAAAATATGATTTATTACACTTTTCAAATTCCAAACGTACCTCTAATTACATTTTAGGCTTAAATACAAAAATGGTCCCTGTGTTTTATCACGTTGCCCAATTTAGTCCCTGTTTTCAATTTGGCCAATTCGATCCCTGTGTTTAGTATCGTTAGCCAATATTATCCATTCTGTTAAATTTTTGTTAAAAAAATAATTAAAAAAAACATAACTATTTGAATACAACAAATAAGAGCAAAACTAAAAAAAACTAAAAATCTAAAACTCAAAAAAGAAAAAAAAGAAAGACCCCAACTCTAATCCTAACCGCCACCACCAGCTTTAATCCCACCCACCAGCCACCATTCACCACCCTTCTCTCTTCTCTCTCTCTCCCAACAACAACAACCCACCACCCCAACTCCGATCCACCTCACTATCTCTCTCTCTCTCAAGAACAATCCTTATCTTCATGTTTTTGAATGTTTCAGTAGGTAGTGCCCTGTGGGATTTTCCTTGTATTAGTTTCTGGTTTCGTTTGTTTCTCTCCCGCTTGGTCTTGGCCCTCCGCTCATCACTCTCCTTCCCACCTCTCCATTCGCTGGGCAAACCCTCCCCTCCCTGACAACATTTTTTTTCTTCAATATTTTTAGATTAATTTTAAAAAGTTTTATGGGTTTTTAAAAGACACAAAGATGTTTATTATGTGTATTTAACAACAAATTTAACGGAATGGACAATATTGACTAACAGTCCTAAACACTGGGACCGAATTGGCCAAATTGAAAACATAAGGACTAAATTGGCAACGCGTTAAAACACATGGTGTGTTATATGAGGTGAATTAAGTGATCTTTAAGAAATTGCCATTATTATCTATCGTTTTTGTTAAACAAAGTAGGGTAAATATTCAGTTATACTAAGATACGCTCATATTCTTATTCTTCTCCAATATGGAGGTACTTATACAAGTACAAAGATGTGTTAACCCTAAATAAAATAGGAAATATATCTAAATTACAATAGGAAATAAATCTCTATTACAATAGGACTAAATAATAATTGGTAAGTAATCAAAATTCTAACTAAATAGGGAACCAAAATCCTAACTAAGTAAGGACTCGCCAACACTCCCCCTCAAGTTGGGCAAAGATATTTCGCACACCCAACTTGACAAGCGACTCACAGAACACCATACTTGAGAAGCACCAATTGTAGAGAAGGTCTTTTCGTCAATCACGAGTGAAACAAGTGACAACATAAAGCAAAGTTCGCAGCGGAAACATAAGAGCAAACCCTAAAAAATAGGGCACATAGCAGAACACAGAAACCTTGTGAGCACGATAGCAGATAAAGCAGAACACAGAAGCCCTGTGAGCACGGCAATAGATAAGGCAGAACACAGAAGCCTTGTGAGCACAGCAGTAGATAAGGCAGAAACCAAACCCTAAAAATAGGGTAAGGCAAGGTAAGGCAAATAAAGGCCAAGCAAAGGCAAGGTGGCAAGGCATGGCAAAGAACCCTAAAAATAGGGTAAGGCACGACAAAGGTAAAGCCTTACCCTAAAAATAGGGTAAGGCAAGGCATG
The DNA here is from genome assembly GCA_034190965.1 of Prunus campanulata. Classification (NCBI taxonomy): domain Eukaryota; kingdom Viridiplantae; phylum Streptophyta; class Magnoliopsida; order Rosales; family Rosaceae; genus Prunus; species Prunus campanulata. The sequence continues at coordinate 10,370,851 of CM067213.1, forward strand.
GCAAGGCAAAGCCAAATCCTAACAAATAGGGTAAGGCAAGGCAAAGAAAGGCAAGGCAAAGAAAGGCAAGGCAAAGAAAGGCAAAGCCAAAGGCAAGGTCAACGGGCATGACCACAGCGGAAACACACCAGCAAAGGCATGAGCAACAATACTAGCACCAACAAGAGCAACAAGGCAGAGACATAACAGGCATCATCAACAGCGGTACAAGGCATTGGCACCAGCAACAGCATAGACAACTTCTCTTCACTCCCTTTCTCCCCCTGAAGAGACGGGGTCGATGGAGCCATATGATCAATGGTACTTGAGAAACATGCACTGACTAACACTGAGATGTAGCAAAATCAGCCATGGCAGATAGGTGGTTAAATTGCAGCAGAATAAATGAGCAGCAGTGACAATAGCAAGGTAGGCAGCGATGACGGTAGCAACGTAGACGGTGGCGGCGGCAGACTAGGATTATAAGCTAGATGTATAGTGCAACGAAAATAGGTAGTCTCTAGGGTTAGGGTAGAGACAGATCAAAACACAGTAACATCATCGGCAATGACCATAACAACGGCAACAATAGCGGCAACGGTAACATCAATGACAGTAGTAGAGATAACGACAACGACAGTAGTAGAGGTAACGGCAACGACAGTAGTAGAGGTAACGGCAACGACAATAGCAACAACAACAGTTCTTCCATATCAACTTTAGCTAAATCACACAGACAACTTCTCTTCACTCCTCTTCATGGGAATATGTCAAGCTAATGGGGATACGTCAATAAACATATCCTTTTCACTCCCTCTCCCTTGGAGAGCACTTAAATTGCAAGGAGAACGCAAACACAGGTCACAAGAAAACCAGGCTCTTATACCATGTTAAACAAAGTAGGGTAAATATTCAGTTATGCTAAGATACGCTCATATTCTTATTCTTCTCCAATATGGAGGTATTTATACAAGTATAAAGATGTGTTAACCCTAAATAAAATAGGAAATATATCTAAATTACAATAGGAAATAAATCTCTATTATAATAGGACTAAATAATAATTGGTAAGTAATCAAAATTCTAACTAAATAGGGAACCAAAATCCTAACTAAGTAAGGACTCGCCAACAGTTTTAGTAGTGTTTTAATTTCAAATAGGGGTTTTTAAATTGGCATAAATTTAGAGATTTGTTAAGCAAATTGTTTCCTTTTTTTGTTAGAGCAGTTTCCGTTGGGATTTTAATGCCCCTTCTTGGCTTTGTGTCGTTTGGCTAAGTAGACTCTACTTTTATCTATTAAGAAAATTGCTATGTTTTGGCGAAAAAGGTGCATTTCTTCCTCTCTTTTTGGCTGTCAAATTTAAAATAGGAAAAAGTCATTTGTTTAAATAATTTTTTAAATTTGAGAATAATTGTCCATATTTCATATTTATTTATTTTCTTTTTAACGAATGATAATATACTTATTAAATTTTTATTGTACCTATAAACTTTTATCAATAATAATCTACCTATTATCTTTTATGAATTATAATTTACCTATTATTGTGAGTTAATAAAAATAGTATCTATACTATTCAAAATATTATGTACATGTCTTTAATTTAAAACAACTGTACACAAAATTTTCAAAGTAACGCACTTATATATATATATAGAAATAATGTACCTTCGGTAAAAAAAGAAAAAGAAATAATGTAACTATTTTTTAAATAAAATGATTTAAGGATATTTTTGGGTCGAATTTGTGGGGATTTGTTTTGGTCGAAATTCGAGGATATTTATTTTGTCTAATTTGAGAGATTAGAGGGAACACCAGACAAAAAATGGTGGTCTGAGTCACTCCATGGCATAGCCACCAATGTCCCTGGTGTCTCCTTCAATGGCACCATCCCTTCAGCCACAAGCTTCCCACAAGTGATTGTCACTGCAGCTGCTTTCAATAGGACTCTCTGGTCCTGAATCGGGTCTGCCATAGCTGTTGAGGCTAGAGCAATGTACAATTTGGGGCAAGCTGGGCTGACATTATGTGCACCCAATATCAATATCTTCAGGGACACAAGATGGGGCAGAGGTCAAGAGACCCCTGGGGAGGACCCCATGGTTGCTTCTGCTTATGCAATTGAGTTTGTGAAGGGTTTCCAAGGTGGGAATTGGGGAATTAGACATGATGGGTTTGGAGAGAGGAGAGTTTTGGAAGGTCATGATGGTGGGAGTGATGATGGTCTAATGCTCTCTGCTTGTTGCAAGCATTTCACTGCTTATGACTTGGAGTTGTGGGGGAATTTAGTAGATATAGCTTCATTGCTGTGGTAAGACTTTCTTTAACTTTCTGATTGTCATGGAATTTTAGCCAGTTTCAATTTGAATTTCAGTTGGGTTTAGTATGTTTTAGCTTGTGCAAAATCAGTTTTGTTTATATCTGCAAAATTATTCTGGAAGTATCTCTTTCCGTTACTGGTGGAAATTTTATAAAGAGATTTTGAAGTGGTAAGATCAAACAAAAAAGAAGATATCCAATTCTCATACCATGGAAACCAGCAGCAACATTGAAGCAAACATTTTGGATACAAATTGGAATAAAAGGACCTTCTGGAATTTGGAGTCTAAATAATTTTTGTGTACTAGGTTTCAGAACAAGATTTGGAGGATACGTATCAGCCGCCTTTTTGCAGTTGTATACAACAAGGTAAATCCAACAACATTCTTTACTCAATCATGAATGTCATCCACTTTGAAAAGAATTAACATTTCTACTCTGGCTTCCAAATCTTTTTTCCTTTTTTCATGTTTTCCTGACGTTTCACATTAAACTAAAGGGCTTGCTTTGGTTGTATAGGGATTCCCTGCAGCTCAAAGAGTCTCTTCGAGGGTCTTCAAGAGTACACCAAAAGAGCATCGTATGCAGCTGGTTGCCTTGATGTACCATGTAAGTCTCGTGCTGGGTTCCGAGAAGCAATTCATACTGTCAAGAGGGCAGATTTTGTTGTTATAGTTGTTGGTCTTGATTTGACACAAGAAAGAGAAGATCATGACCGAGTTAGTCTTCTCTTACCCGGTAAACAAATGGACCTTGTATCTTCTGTGGCAGCTGCAAGTAAAGAACCAGTGATTCTAGTTCTTACTGGTGGTGGACCACTTGATGTGACATTTGCCAAAGAAGACCCGCGAATCGCAAGCATTCTTTGGATTGGGTACCCTGGGGGGGAATCTGGAGGGAGAGCACTAGCAGAAGTCCTCTTTGGAGATTTCAATCCGGGTAGGTTATTGGAAAACATGAGTTTCATATTATGGAGTTTATGTTTTGCATGAAATGAAATCAACTCTATTTATTGTACTACTCTGGGATGGAGTCACTTCCTGAAATATAATCATAAAGATGAAATTTAAACATGATATGGAAAGAAGGCCCCATCACAAATGCTATGAGTTGTGTTTTGTGCAAATGCTCATCAGAGTTATTTTATTTCTGCTAGGCATCCAAACACTTACACTTAAATTTTCAAAGGCAAAATTTAACATGATCGCTTGATATGATTATAAATAGGTGGAAGGCTACCTATGACTTGGTATCCTGAGTCATTCACCAATATACCGATGAATGATATGAACATGAGGGCCGATCCTTCTCAAGGTTATCCGGGAAGAACCTACCGATTTTACACAGGGAGCAGGCTGTATGGATTTGGAGATGGCTTAAGCTACAGTAAGTTCACTTACAACATCGTATCTGCGCCAAAAAAGTTAAGGTTATCAAGACCTCTCAAGGTTGATTCCAGCAGAAACATACTACACCAAGCAGGAGATACACTTGATTATTTACACATTGATGAGGTGACATCTTGTGATTCCTTGAGATTTTTTGTTGAAATAACTGTGACGAATATAGGAGACATGGATGGAGGCCATACGGTGATGTTGTTCTCCAGAATGACAAAAGTTGTAAAGGGTGCTCCAAAACAACAGCTGATTGGATTTAACCGTGTGCATACTGGTTCGTACAAATCTACTGCAACAAGCATTCTAGTTGATCCTTGCACACATTTTAGTTTTGCAAATGATTATGGGGAATGGATATTGCCACTGGGTGATCATAGGTTAATGGTAGGAGATATAGAACACATTGTCTCAATTGAAATTAATTGATGCTATTTATCAAACAGGTGACACGATTGTTGAAGCACATGTATCATTCATTTTGTTTTACAGAAATTAAAGTTTTCTGAACATAGTGATCTCTGATACTGCTAAATATCCATAAAATACAGTCAGTAGCTAAATGTATATTTTGAATTTAGAAATTATTTTTCTGCTAATGTGAATTTTCTACAAATTTTCTAGATAAGATTCAGATATGAAATTGAACTTTTCTCCATGGCTGTGTGACAGATGCTTTGTCACTGGGCTATAAGCATGTCATTTTTTTATATTATTATTTGATAATTCAAAGGCCATTGATAAGAATTGATATGGAAATTCTTAAATGAAAATGAAGACCCCTCAACTAGTGGAGTTGGTAGAATGATGCAATTTGGAGGTTATAAGGTCATAAAATAAAAGGTTGCCTCACAAGAAGCCTGTGGATTAGTTAGTTAGTTTAGTAAGTATTGCTTTGGGATGAAGGCTGCAGCAATTACCCCAGTTAATAAATTAATAATCATTTCAAAAAATATGTCTTTGCTCTCCTATTAGAAAAGAAAATGCTTACACATTGCTCAACTTGGCTATTCAATTTCAAAGTGTGAATTGCCAGAGCACAAACTTAACCTAGCAACCTACGAACTTAACAAAGTGATTTTTCCAAATTCAGATAAATTTTTGTAGGTGATGATAGTAACACCACATGACATGACGGTAATATAATATAACATGCGATTAACGACATGTAGGTATATATTGATGTATTAAAATATAATATTAATAAGGGCTTTTATCACAAATGGTCCTTAGAGCAAGTCCATCCTTGCTTCAAAATCGGGCAAAAGGTAGCCCAGAGGGGAAGGAAGCAGCTCCAGCGCGCAAGGGTCAACCCTGGCAAGAGCTGGGTCCCACGAGCCCAGGCAAATTCAGCCCGAGCTATTGCCTGGGCAGAATGATACAATGCTGATGTCATAATGACGTCAACAACCAAAAAAAAAACGAAAAAAAAATGGAAAAAAAAAAATACCTAGGCATATTCTTTACTTCCCACACCAAAAACTCTATACAAATTAATCTCCTCATATCTCATGTGAATAGTATTTGCCATTGCCCTAGCCTTTTGGGGTGGAACCGAAAAAGGCAAGGCTGCCACTATTCACATGAATAGTAGCAGCCCTCGCCTTGCCTTAGCCTTCATGGGTGGGCTTGCTCTTAAGGTTTGCAAAATTATCACCTTTGATCTTTTATGTTTTTTTTTTTGACATTATTGGTCATTTATGTTACACCTCACATATCAATTTGGTTCCTTCTATGAGATTTTGTTAAATTGCTGACTTGGTATGTATGTGATGCCCACATCTCCAATGGAATAATGCCACATGGATCTAAAAAAATATATATATATATTTAAAATAGTTGAAGATTTAAAATCTAAAAAAATTAGAAAACTAAAAGAAAGAAAAAAAAAAACTGCTACTCCCCCACTTTCCCCCTCTGATCTCTCTCTCCCTCTCCGTCACTCCCTGCTCTCTCTCTCTCTCTCTCTCTCTCTCTCTCTCTCTCTCTCTCTCTACCCCACCCACCACAGACCTCCCCATCCACCCACCCCCCTCCCTGATTCAACCCCACTTCCCCGACTCAACCCCACAAAATCGCCCACCCCCTATTTCTTAGCACTGCCGCTGCCACTAGAAAGATTGCTTGTTTAAATTGAATGGTTTCGAACTCCACAAATCGACTGCTTCATCTTTTTCTTTTTGATTTTTGAATTTTCTGAGGGAGGGGGTAAAGAAAAGGAGTAGAGGGAGCCATCGATGTTGATGGGTGTAGGGGGAGAGTGCAGTGGCGGTGTTGGGTGCGGGGGTTTGTGGCGAGGTGCGTAACTTTATGTGTGGGTCTGGGGGATTGGGGGAAGAGAGAGACATAAGAGAGAGAAAGCAGCAAAGGTGGTGGTTGAGAGTTGTGGAATGGGTCTCATTGACAGCAAAGGTGGTGGGTGGTGGAGATGTCTCTGGGTTAGCTTTTTTGGTGGAGACGTGTACTGGGCTAGCTTGAGGGAGAGGAGGGAGAATTTTTAAAAATTAATAGTTGTTAAATGTTAAAAGCTTTATTAATATTTTAAACTATTTTTTAATTTCTAAATCATTTAATTATATTTTCCGATAAAAAAAACCTTCAAATATATATTGTTTAATCCATATGACATGACAAATCAGCAATTTAACAGAAATTTTAACAGAATCTTACAGTAGGGATCAAATTCATGTGTTAGGTGTAACATAAAGAACTAATAATATAAAAAATATATATAAAAGATCAAAAGTGATAACTTCACATACCTCAAAAATCATTTATGAAAAAACCCTTATTAATAAATATACACGTACTTACTATAACATAAATAGAACCTATTCCTCTCGAAAGCAGTCTCTTTTAAATTTCAATACGCGTGGCCGAAAGCAGAATAGCAAACCGCGTAGGCATTTTGACAACCATAAAAAAGTAAACTACTGAGAGCGTGACATGTCAAAATAACCTTAACAAAAAAGCAGGCTTTTTCTAGGGGAATAAACGATCCATTCCAATTGGGTCATTTCACATCATATATTCCTTTAAATTCAGATTAAAATATTTCCTTCACGTTCTTCCCCTCATCAAATCAAATAAAGCCTGCCCTATAATATAGCATATCAGAATATGTGGTGTGGGTATTTTCACATATGGAGTGGACTACTTCCGGAGGAATTGTTAAAGTTGATAGCTTGATGTACATTATTCTCTCATTTTCTAACATTTAAAAAAAAATATTTAGTTGTTGTTTTGCATAGTATTACAATTTTGATTTCATAAAGGTACAAAAGAAATGAATACTTTTTGTTTTTTATACAAGCGATAGTGAGCAACGATATATATATTTTTTTATAAACAAAGTTTATGAGGAGATTGACTACTCTTACCACCAACGTCAGGACAGAACCACAATCTCGAGTCGGAAGGACTTACGAGTGGTAGCCAACTGCCAGCTGCCACCAATATGAATTTATCTAGGTAATTACAGATTGCACACCAACAAGGACTACTGCTGGCAGCGGGACTCGAACACTGGTGGGGTTACACACAGTGCATAGACCTTACCAACTGAACCAACCCTTGTTAGTAAGGACTTGATCATATTTGGATATGCTTTTTCATGCTCTAAAACTTCATCTATGATGAAGTGATTAAGAGTAATATCCTGTATTTATCATCTTGAGGTTTCAAAATGGTAATTAATACATGGTAAATTGGTTTCTAGGCATGCCTTGCGAATTGAATGGTGAAATGAAGGGGATATTTTTGCTCACCACTTTAACCCAAGGTGCACCCTCACCACATTTCTCAACACTTGACACATGTCCCTTAGCATAACCATAATTAACTCTTTACTTTATATTTATGCAACCATGGTTATGTCAATAGACACGTATCAAATATTAAGAAGGGTGATGATAATACATCTTAAGTTAAAGTGATGAGCAAAAATGATCCCGTGAAATGAAAGGTTGAAGGAAAAATCTTATCCAATGAGAATTTTATCAAGGTTGATTTCCACAATTGTGGCCCCAAGGCCCACTTTATTTGTAGCAGGACCACTTTCATTATTTTTCTTCCTCCAAATATATTTTCTCTTTAAAAAGAATTTGCAAGAAAAATGGATATCTTTTTTGGTGAAAATCAAGGTATCCCTCGTGCGATTGCGGGGACTAACCCTCGAGGTACTGTCAGGCGCAAAGCGGGGATCTCTCCCAACAAAGTTTGCTCTATTCGCAAGCGCCTGGGATCGAACCCAAGACCTCTTGTTTAAAGGATCCAAGCCCCTTCCACTTGGACCAACTCCTGTTGGTAAAATGGATATCTTTTGATTTGGGCACTCCACTGTGTTCTTGATGGCCATATATAATTGATGAGAATTGACACGTCAACAGTTGCATATCTAGGTGTCTTCTGTCAGGCCTTCACGAGTCCACGTGGTACATGTTCTTGTTGCTATCTACACCATATGTAACCTTCTATGGAAATGAGAAGGTTTTCTTTCTAAGCTTGAGAGGAATTGAATTTCTTTGCACTGTAACAAAGAAGAAAAAAAAGGCCGTCGAGTGGACTAGTGGTTTGTTGGTTTGCCCCCCTCTTTATCATCCAGTTGGCCTGGATTTGAATTCAAAACTCCCCCTTCTCTTTAGAATAGAATATCGTTGTAACTCAAAAATGAAAAAAAAGAAGAAAGAAACATAATAGGTTCTAAGTACAAATTAGTTTAAGAATATAATATAAATAGTAATAGTAAGGGACTTATAGTTTAAATAGTTACGAACATTTACGTATGCAATCGAGGTTCTAAATTCTAGATCCTATGTGACGGAACCACTAAGCCCATGCACCCCCAATATATTTGTGGCTCTTCGCAAAGTGTTGGAACATGTAATGAATCACAACTAAGGGTCCTTTTGATAACCATTTCAATTTTAGTTTTTAGTTTTCATTTTTTGTGTTATAGTATGGAGAAAAAAGAGGGACAAAAATGAGAATGAGAGTTGAGCGGGATTGAGAGGGAAGATGAGAAGGGAGGATGGGAGGGATGAGTAATAAAAGTGAAAACCAAAACTAAAAGTTGAAATATATTTGAAATAGTTTTCACTTTGGTTCTCCTCCCTCCTATCCTCCCCTCTCATTCTCTCTCTCAATCACATCATCACTGCCATTCTCACTCTCATTTTCCTCTATATTCTAGGCTTTCTATTACAAAAAATGATAACTAAAAACTAAAATTGAAATGATTATCGAATGGAATCTAAGTTATTTACATCCCAGTCCTTCTTGAAATTGGTTTCTAGTTATTCATTTTGTTCGACAAGAAAACAAAGGCTTTGTACCTCAGTTAAATCAGTGTTACTAGTTTCTTTGTACACACTCACCGAACATGACATGAGAGCTTACGGCAATGAAATTTTTTCAAATATAGATACTTATTAAGAAAGTGAACTTTTCATCAATTCTAGTGACTTATTTGATATGAGTTCAATCAAAATTACCCATTTACTCCTATATTAATGTCAATGATATTATGATATGTGTGCATAAATTCTTCTTTTTATATTTTTTAAATGAATTATTTTTGAACATGTGTTAAAACGTGATTTGCAAGGGGGAATATATCTAGTATTCATAACTAAAACTAAGAAAAGAGAAAAGTGGAGTGCCCGAATCAAATCCTGTGGGTTGTAAAGAAAAGAAAGGAGAGGTGAGGCAGGAATGTTAAGTGGGTGGAAAAGAAAGTAAAGTGCATCAAAAGTGATGCATGCAATTTTATGAATATATGTGTTCATATTTAATTGGTTTGAAACCAGAACCTTCTAATTATCAGTATAAAAACCAGAACCTTCCCCGTTTGCTTTTCCTCATCACTCTCTCTCAGTTTTCCATCCCCTCAAATCTGTCCCTTCGTTTCAGTCCAAAAGCTTGAGTTTGTCCCCGTTTCATTAGCAGAGATGAGCGACCCAAAGTATGGTTATCCCTACCCTGCTCAAGGTCAAGGAGGTATTTATCTCTAATTAAAATTAATTAACTTATAGCTATGTGTGGTATTTTTCTCTGGGTTTTTCTTGTTCTTAATTTGTAGCTGATCATCATCAGTAAAGTATATTAGTTTGAGAACATGGATTAATTATTTGATTAATAAATTATTTTAGTTTGAAGAATATTAAGCTTCTGTATATAATATATGTTACTGTGTGCTCATAGGATTCTTGGTTGAGAACTCAAAGTTGTCTCACCAATAAACCGAGTCCCTTTTCATTATTACTTTTCTCTGTTTTGGATGATGAGAAGAAGAAGTACCTATTACTTAACCTTTTTTTTAGAAAAAAAAATTAATAAAAATATATATTTCTTTTCTATTTTTTGGTTTATTTTGTAATTTAATTTTAAATTATTTGTTGGCCAATCTTGTAGGTTATTACCAAGGCCCTCCAGTAATGGCACCTCCACAATATGCTGCTCCACCACCCAGGAGAGAACCAGGCTTCCTTGAGGGATGGTAAACTTCCTCATCCATCTCTATACATCTGCCATCTCTGTCATTTTTACAGTTAGAAAATTAATTTTGAAAGTTTGGATTTGTTGACAGTCTTGCTGCTCTGTGTTGCTGCTGCCTTATTGACGAGTGTTGCTGCGATCCCTCCGTCCTCTTTTTCTTTTAGAATATATAATGTACCCTTTAATAATTCCACTCCTATTGTAATGGTTGAAGGTGATCTTGTTGGATAATTTTAATTTATTTAGGATTTAGGGTTTATTTATGTACAAGACTTCTAGTTGTTTCTATTCTGCGCTGTATGTGGCATAATCTCTCACTCACGCTTATCCAATGTAGTTTTCTTCTTCAGAGTCAAAATTCCAATTCAGCCAAAAAATATAAATTTAATTTTATGTTCAGTATATTTATCCATGCATGTGTCATATTCCGTCTATTACACGACACGTTATACCGTTATATCGAAAAATCTTATAAGTCATTGCAAAATTTCTCAACTTTTTGGAGTTAATACCCAGCAATTGATATTCTCTTACACGACACGTTATACCGTTATTCCGGAAAACCTTATAAATCCTCGCAAGATTTCTCAACTTTGTGGAGTTAATACCCAGCAATTGATATTCCTTCATTTGTGCATAACTGGAGAAGGTAGATGGAAAAATTCAAAACCAAACTATGGGCTAGAATTTGGAAATTGGAATGATGCAGGTGATGACGACAGTTGAGTCCCCACATTTTGAATTTTGAATCAAAAGCTGAGGAGGAGATGGGGCTTGTCCCGTTGTCCTCCAAGATCTTCAAAACTGTGGGGCATGAAAAGAAGAAAGGGTTGTGCTTTTGGAAAGGAATAGGAGTCAACACAAATTCATGCAAACACCAATCTCCCAATCGCTTGTATTAAAATAATAAATAAAAAAACTTGTTCAGAATAGATTTTCGTATATAAGGACTTGAGTTTTTTTTATTCTTTTTTTTGGTTGCGTCGGAAAGGATGAGTCTTTATAACAGGCCCAATAAGAATTTGTTAAACCCTTATTGGACTGAATTTCTTCTGTACACAACAGGGCCAGAGGCCCAATAAAAAAACCAAACAACTAACCCAGGCTTAGCCTTGTTAGGTTTGCCATTAGATTATTATTATTATTTTTGGTCAAGAGGTTAGTCATTAGTTGGGGAAGGGATTTGTTTTCTCTTGAGGGCACCTCCCTTGTAAACCTCTGTATCGCATAATTTTGGGGCATGTCCCTTTGCCAAAGTATACATCCCCCAGATTCACATCTCACCATTATTTACACTTCTCGGAGATATAAAAAAGATGTAAAAATGATTTTACTTTCAGTGAGGAGATGCTCTTACAATAACATAGTGGAAGTATATACTTACTCATATTGGGTTAATTTTATTTCAAGCCTCCCCTTATGTGTACCTAGTCGTACCATATATAATCGATATTTATTTATCAAGAAAGCAATAAAATAGTGCTGACCAACTTAATTATCCTAATTTTGACAACAACAAAAAAACCTTAATTATCACAAAACCTTGAAAGTCTTCCGAAAAATGGAGCAAATTACTTGTTAATTGCTATGTATTTTAAAGGAGGCAGATGCAAGGAGCTTGGAGTTTGAGTGGTTAAGAGCATTCACTTATGCACCTGAGATCCTATGTTCAATTCCTCTTTTTCTTTTTATTTTCGCCAATTCAATTTCCCTTTCCCCTATTATTGCTTGAATATTTTTTTTTTAAATAAATAAATTTGAATTTTCCCCTTCAAACTAATTTTTTTTCTTACATGCAATCCATAACCTTATATTTCTATAAATAAAACATGATTTTTATAAGTAAAACCTTAGGATCCAACTCATTAAGTTACCTAATTAAGCTTAAAATATGATTTATTATACTTTTCAAATTCCAAACGTACCCCTAATTACATTTTAGGCTTAAATACAAAAATAGTCCCTATGTTTTATCACGTTGTGTAAGACCCGTGTCTTGGGGAAACAAGAACGGTGAGCAATCCCACATCGCTCGGGGAGGGAAAGGTGAAGTGCTTTAATGTGTGAGCACTTCTCTTCCTAGCACGAGGCCTTTTGGAAGCTCACTGGCTTCGGAGTCGTAGGAACTTCGAAGTTAAGTGAGTTGGGGGCTAGAGCAATCCCAGGATGGATGACCCACTAGGAAGTTGCTCGTGAGCTCCCAGAAACAAAACCGTGAGGGTAGAGAGGGGGGCCCAAAATGTACAATATCGTGTTAGGGGAGTCAAGTCGTGAAAAATGGTATCAGAGCCGGACCCCGACCGGAAATGTGCCAAAGAGGACGCTGGGCCCCAAGGGGGGTGGATTGTAAGACCTGTGTCTTGGGGAAACAAGAACGGTGAGCAATCCCACATCCCTCGGGGAGGGAAAGGTGAAGTGCTTTAATGTGTGAGCACTTCTCTTCCTAGCACGAGGCCTTTTAGGAGCTCACTGGCTTCGGAGTCGTAGGAACTCCGAAATTAAGCGAGTTGGGGGCCAGAGCAATCCTAGGATGGGTGACCCACTGGGAAGTTGCTCGTGAGCTCCCATAAACAAAACCGTAAGGGCAGAGAGGGGGGCCCAAAGCGGACAATATCGTGCTAGGGGAGTCGGGTCGTAACACGTTGGCCAATTTAGTCATTGTGTTTTAAATTTGGCTAATTTAGTCCATGTATTTAGTATCGTTAGCCAATATTGTCAATTTTAACAAAAAAAAATTAAAAAAAATTAAATATTAATTAAAAAAATAACTATTTGAATACAATTTAAAGTTAAACAAATACGAGCAAAACTAAAAAAAACTAAGAAATCAAAAACAGAAAGACCCCAACTCTAATCCCAACCGCCACCACCACTTTCAATCCCAGCCACCATTCACCACCCTTGTCTCTTCTCTCTTTCTCCCAACTACAACCCACCACCCCAACTCCGATCCACCTCACTATCTCTCTCTCTCTCAAGAACAACCCTTACCTTCATGTTTTTGAATGTTTCGGTAGGTAGTGCCCTGTGGGGTTTTCCTTGTATTAGTTTCTGGTTTCGTTTGTTTCTCTCCCGCTTGGTCTTGCCCCTCCGCTCATCACTCACTCTCCTTCTCACCTCTCTATTCGCTGGGCAAACCCTCCCCTCCCCGACAACATTTTTCTTCTTCAATATTTTTAGATTAATTTATAAAAGTTTTATAGGTTTTTAAAAGACACAAAGATGTTTATTATGTGTATTTAACTATAAATTTAACGGTATGGACAATATTGACTAATGGTCCTAAATATTGGGACTGATTTGGCGAAATTGAAAACACGGGGACTAAATTGGCTAACGTGGTAAAACACATAGTGTGTTATATGAGGTGAATTAAGTGATCTTTAAGAAATTGCCATTATTATCTGTTGTTTTAATATTGTTGTAATTTCAAATAGGGGTTTTTTAATTGGCATAAATTTAGAGATTTGTTAAGCAAATTGTTTCCTTTTTTTTGGTTAGAGCGTTTCTAGCCATAGCCCCCAGCCTTGGCAAGACAGGGCTCAAGTCCAGGCAACAGCTTCCAACGGGCCAAGCTTGCCCTGGCAAGCTGTGGGGCCCACGAGATAGGGCCAGCTCGCAGGCTAAACCAGCCTGACTTATAGCCTGGGTTTGCTGATGTCAGCAACCAAAAAACAAATCTAAAAATACTAAAAATTTCAGAATTTTTTAAAATAAATACTTAGTTATATTCTTCACTTCCCACACCAAAACTCTATACAAATTCCTCTCCTCATATCTCATGTGAATAGTGGTTGCCATGACAATGAATGGAAACACCACAACCTTTTGCAATGGCTGCCACTATTCGCATGAATAGTAACAGCCCTTGTCTTGCCCTTGCCCTTTGCCATGACAAATGGTTGAATTGCTCTTAGGGCAGTTTCCGTTGGGATTTTAATACCCCCTTCTTGGCTTTGTATCGTTTGGCTAAGTAGACTCTACTTTTATCTATTAAGCAAATTCCTATGTTTTGGCGAAAAAGGTACATTTCTTCCTTTTATGTTGTTGTCAAATTTAAAATAGGAAAAAGTTTTTTGTTTAAATGATTTTTTCAATTTGAGAATAATAGTGTCCATATTTTATATTTATTTATTTTCTTTTTAACGAATGATAATATACTTATTTAATTTTTATTGTACCTATAAACTTTTATCAATAATAATCTACCTATTATCTTTTATGAATTATATTTTACCTATTATTGTGAGTTAATAAAAATAGTATCTATACTATTCAAAACATTATGTACATGTCTTTAATTTATAACAAGTGTACATAATTTTTTCAAAGTAACGCACTTATTATATATATAGAGAAATAATGTACCTTGGGTAAAAAAAGAAAAAGAAAAAATGTAAAAAAAAATGATTTAAGGATATTTTTTGGTCGAATTTGTAGGGATATTTTTTGGTCGAAATTCGAGGGTTTTTATTTTGTCGAAATTTTAGGGATTAGAGGGAACACCAAACAAAAAATTGGAGTCATTAATGTGCTAAAAATCAGGGAGCTAATGACATGGTTTAAAATAAATTAAATACAAAACATGAAGGTAAATCGCATATATTGTAATTTAGTTAATAATAATAGGGCATATCTATCTTACAAGTTTGGGTTTTAGTTAGATGTTTAAAGTTATGTGAGTTTATGTCTAGGATTTAAAAGTTGTAAGGACAACTATGTGAATAACCCAAGATGGCACATTGCAATGGGAAGCTTGAGCACACAGAAATGACAAAAAACCAAAATAATTTTATTCAACTAAAGAAGGGTACATACGCTTGAAATTGAAGATGTCAATCCAGTCTAGTAGGGGAGGAGCCCCCCAACCTAGCCAACTTGAAATTGAAGAATCTTAGATAAAAATGCTAACTAATTAATAATATTATGGAATAGGGTTGAAAGAAAATCAACAAAAGCAATGGCAATGATGATGGTTGCCAAATAGTTTGCAGATGCCTCCTTTCTCACAACCTGAAGTGCAAAATGTCCAGCATTTTCCACCGTCTGGGTTGTCATCCGCACCAGGGACACACTTTCCAAGTTCAGGATGATCAGTACAACACTTAGAACCTTCAACAGTTGCTATCTTCCAAACTGAAATTAAAAAAAAAAAGACAATTAATTAATTCTCCAAAAAGATTATAGTCTTGGTGCGAAATGAACCAAAAATTAAAAAACAAAAAGCCTCTTGAACAAACACTGCAATATATAAAATTATATTACAAAATATTTACGGAAAAAACAAGTGTAGACATGGGTTTACGCATTTGAGCAAACTCTAGATTCTTAGATTAAAAGTAATTAAAATCGATCCAATTTGGGTTTTCTATCGACTCATACACTGATCATAAAACAAAAGAAAACCCAAATAGCTTGCATGCATGGACATCTGTTTGAGTCTTGACCATATATATAGGAGATTGAAAAGCCTAACTAACAGGAAAAAAATAAAATATATATGATTGAAGATCATTGAAACAAACCATTGGTGGTTGACAAGAGCACCAAAATAAGGACGAAACAAGGGATTGTAAACTTAGCCATCGAAGAATTCACTTCACTTGTTCTGCCAAAAAGTTGGCGACGATGTGCGATTTATATAGAGAGTCAAAAGTCATAAATATATAATTACGTTCAAAATATATATGGTATTTTTAGGGAATTAATTTACCTGAATTATGTTGTTACAAAATCTACCAATATATAAAGCAAAGTTGACTGCTGAAATGTTTGAGAATTAAGCCTAGTCTTCAATCACGCCGGCTGCAAAACTAGGAAAGGAAACGCATACTTTCTTTCTTTTATGGCGTTTTTATTATTATTTCGAAATCAATTATCTTTCCTTTCAAGATGCACTAGTTATTCCTGGTATGATACTTCCCCTAGGATTATTCTTCTTGTAATTTGCTTCACAATAAATTTTCCGTTTCTTCTATAAAAAGTAGAAAAAGAAAATAATACCAAAATAAAGCAGAAATTATATATTTTCCAGCTCTTCTTATAATAGCATTTGATTCACTGATAATCAAAATAATATCATTATTGATATCATTGATAAACATGATCAAAGCAAGGATGGAGTATCTTTCAAAATGCCCATTCTAATACCACACCTCTTCATTTTGAAAGTTGCCGTTGCTAAAAATTTATCAACCAAAACGAAAACCTTTTCTACTCCAAAATATTCAACTCAATTTACATATAACCTATCAATGTGATATTAGTTGGATTGGATCAGGCCTTTGATGTGCTCCCAAATGGTTCTGGGTTCAAGTCCCCTTGGTACCCATTTGTGTGAGTTTTCCCTTTCCTTTCCTAACTTTGGCAGAAAAAACAAAAAATTTACATATGCAATGCAATCCACAGAGAGCACGAGAGTTCAAACGGAATGGAAGGTAAATGCGCAATTATAACGCTGTATTTTATTTCATATGATACAATTTACAACACAATAGATGATAGCATACAACAAGAATTTGATGATTGACAACGGAACATACAAGAAGTATGAGCGCTGCATAAAACTTTATTATGATGCATGTAATTTCATCATGCTGATATTCCGGGTTGCTTGGGAATCAAGCAACGGCTACCTCATTCACACGAGTGGACGCTTCGTTTGGGTGTCCACCGCCCTTTAGAATGCTTCCACACCCACCACCACAACCACCGCATCCACCACTACCACCACAGCCACCACAGCCACCACTCTTCAGCATGCTTCCACATCCGCCACCACAACCACCACCACAACCACCACCTCCACCACACCCTCCACAGCCGCCACTCTTCACCAAGCTTCCACATCCTCCACCACAACCACTGCCACATCCCCCACCACAACCACTGCCACATCCAGCAGAGGCACTTCTTGTTGCATTTCGGCACCCACTGCCACATCCCCCACCACAACCACTGCCACATCCAGCAGAGGCACTCCTTATTGCGTTTCCGCACCCACTGCCACATCCCCCACCACACCCTCCACCTTTTTCTGGCATCATTACATCTTCAGCCACCTCATTATTCAGCCCTCCTTCGGTCACTCCTGAAGAGGTCAGGTTGGTTGTTTTGCCTTCCTCATGATTCTCATTAATTTCTTCAGCTACACTACCTATCTCCTTCGCATTAACAGAAAAGCCATCATATCCTTCCTTCTTTAGCATATCACAAAATATGAAAGCCAACGTGATCCCAGGAACTAGCATCGATTCTTCCTTTACCTGTTCAATTTTGAAGTAAAATAAGTTAAGTTTTTAATTAACTGTGAAAAATCAAAGGGAAGTGATCCGACAAAAAAAAAAAATATCAAGGGAACTGATCATACAGTACCCGGACAAATCCGGATTTTAAGTCAAGCAATGCCACTGCTTTGCCGTAAGGATCTTCAGCAGAGAATTCAACCAAGGTCATGAACTCTTGGTCACATTTTTGTTTCTCACAATGTTTAGATTCATAGTCCAGCTTTCTTCCGCGGAATAATTTGACCTGTACCAAGAGATAATTAGGAGACATAATCTAGTATTCCATCTCAGCAATTTATCTTCATACTGAGATGAAGCACTCCAATATCTCCAAAACATTACTGTGCATGCTAGCGGGTAATAACAATGACCAAGATTATTACCCGAGAGAACGTTATATCTGGTTGAAGAGCCAATCCATGTATGTGTATGACGGCAGCAAAATAAACTAAAAAGCTCTACAATTATGATGTGACTTGGAAATACATAAGCGCATGGATCATGAACGCATACCATATTTTTTCCCTGGAGAACAAAGAGGTGGCCATCTCCATTGGGATTTTTTTTAGGGTGAAGGAACCAGTGAGAATCCATCAAAGACCATCCAGTCCCTACAGACTCTGCAAGAGTAGATATTTTTCCAGACTCGGTAATTCCAATCACCTCTTTCTTAAGAATGGTGTTTGCCCTTGGATTTGCCTTTTCAGGATGCCTGTAAGTACAATCCATCCAAGCCGGCACAAAGTAAAGGTCAGAGCTTCAGAATACATCATAAAACGCAAAAACATTCACAAGTTGCATGAGAAGCAATTATCATTCTGAACATGCGAACATGCGAACATGCTTTCATACTACATATGTATAAGTTTACATTCCAGTGGAGAGAGAGAGAGAGAGAGAGAGAGAGAGAGAGAGAGAGAGAGAGAGAGGGAACCACATGCGTGAAATTCGTCACATTAGTGCATGCACACAACAACATGCATACCTCATTTGCAGACTGATAAGCTTTGTGCCAGTTTCATCAATCACATGTGTGAAATTCTTAGCATCTTGATCCTTCCCAAGAAAGGGCAGGAAGCAAGAACTTTTGGACAATGGCCGAGAGCGAACCATGTGGAGTGCATGTTGTGCTAAGGCTGGAACAGTAAATGACACAGCAATCCGAAGGTAGATTGGTTTCGAGTTCTCATTTCCAGAAGTTGGCACTACCTCCAACCATTTTTCTGCATCTAATTTAGAGAGTGGGATCAGGAAGTCTTGAAGAGAGAATGAAGTAGAACCCAATGTTTTATATGTCTTTTTCATCGGTAAGTGGGAAGGTGAACGGGATATCAGTTCAAAAAGCAGCTCTCCAGTAGGTTCACACTGGAAACAAGCAACCTGTTTCTCTCCAGACTGGGACAATATACTCAATCTCCGCTTAGCGTGAAAGAATAGATCATGTTGGGTCTTACTAAATGAGACAAAGAGACTTCCTTTGTTTCCCTCTGGTAAGTTCCTAACTTCAACAAACTCCAAAAGGACCTGGAAAATGAATAGGGAAACAACTTAGGAAAAATAATTACAGCATAATTGGCTCAGGTAGGAGGCAGCATGTGTGCTTATTTAACATCTGAAAGAAAAAAAGGTGCTCGCTTATATAAGCATTGCCTCAAAAGTATAAACATATAACAGAAATGAAAGCCAGCTACGGTGCTCATTTATATATCAACACACTTAATTCAAAAGCATGCTCAAATTTTGCTCAAAGTACTACTCGGTTCTCAATTTTCACTGTAGGCGAAGTATTCAATCTTTACATGTAAATTACGGTTTTGACCAATGAAATGATGAAACATTTCTAAATCCATATTCTTAAAGGAACATTCTACAAGCGCACTGATCAGGAGTCCTCATGTGCTTTTCATGAAGTCAACTTCTAAGGTGAGAATCCACAAGTAAGAGGAAGCTGTAGACTAAGTTCCATGTTTAAATTCAAGGCATCTCTTCGTGTCATTTCTATAGTATTTCCTGATTACAAGGAATATAAAAGGGAAAGAGAAAGCATGCGAGGTAAAGAAATCTACCTCCACAAATTTAACCTCTGGAAGCTGAAGTACTTTCTGATACTCGGTGGATGCAACTACATCCTTGCTCATCATGCTAGATTTGTAAGGTGTGGTTGTGACAGGACATGGAGCACTGCCTCTATGCATGGCCCCTGCCTTCCAATACCTTGTGCCAAAGGCCTCTTCCCATTGCTTGGTAGTTCCAGAAAACCCAACATCAAGTTTCTTCCCTTTAGTTCTGTCAGAGTCCATGTCATCATGCTCCAATACCTTGCCAAGGAGTTCATTCAGGTCTTTACAATAAGATACAGGATGCAATTGGTGAGAATGCCAGATAAGGTCAACGTCGTATGTGGGAACACAAAAACGTTTTAGAGACTTCTCTCTGTTTCTCTTGATTAGATGAAGAAACCCTTTATACCTAGCCACAGCCCCTTGAAGAAATACATCATGGTTCATATGGGGTCTGGATACCTGTCAAAAACACAAAAAGGCAGGTAAGCCAGAAGAAGCAAAGAAACAGAAAAAAGAACAATGGAAAGTTAGAGGGGAGAATCATTTGGGTGGGTCTTGGTGTGTTTATTTGTGGCTACAGGTGTTATGTGAAAGAAGGACAGTCTCTATATAATACATTATGCAAGTGAATTTAAAATGTATGATAATTGCACAATGCTTCTTTCGACCCTTGAATTTGAAATGCATGCAGGTAATAGCATACTATATAAACTCTCCTCGCATCCAGTTACCACAAGGAAATCTTTCGATGGCCTCACAACACCAAATAAGACTCTAAGAATGTGTTCCAATCTAAAAGTACTCCAAATGATAGTTCCTTTTATATCGATAATATGGAACCATATAAGAACTTCATTCCAAGACATATTACTGTTAACACTTGATAACTCAACATACGTATTCTATCCATTGTATTAGCTGCAATCTCATATTACCTGGTAAAAGAAAGGACTCTGTCTTTTAACAGCTGAAATCAGATCATATTTGGTGCATTTTTCAAGTCCAGAAATCCGTTCAGATATATCCTCTGACAATGCCTTATTTAAGTCTAAGTTGTAGGGTTCTTCTGGATACATACTATTCCAAATTTCTTCAGTTTGCCCTTTACAAGAGCCTTGAACCGAGGATAACACATTAGAATTGTCAAGGATCTTTCCATAAAGTTTCTCACAGTCAGTCTTGTATTGAACCTGAATAACAAACCAAAAACACTAAGCTTAGCAATTCAAGTCATCAAACAAAGATAACCAGGACTATAACAGTTCAGAGAAGCCTACTGGATTTAGTCTGTGACAATGCCAAATCCATTCACAATCAAGAGGTACAACCAAAGGTCCTTCAGGAATTTGGAACTCAGAATATTTGGCAAGCATCGGAAGCCAGCAAGCATTATACCTAAAAATAGAATTTTTGGAACATGAAGTGTAAAGATCAAATGCCACAATGAAAATCCAATTGAAAACACAAATAGATTATCATTTTATGAGACTATAAAAGCAAACCCGATTAGCTATTTTTTTTTTTTTAAAAAAAAACATACTCCTTACTCCACCACAATCGAACAACCAGAATTGAAAACAATGGGAAACCAGAAAACAATATTAAAATATTACAAATGAAAAACCAAAAATGTGATCTGGTACTGGTACTGCCCAAGAATTTAATGCACCCAAAAACTGAAGAACTGAACCAAATCTACAGGACGTGTACCTATAGATTGCCCTTTCAAGAGCAGGCCCTTCATATAGAAACCGATTTCTATCTACAGCAGCAAGAAACAGAAGCTGCTTTTGGGCTGCAGCCACAAGGTCTATGCTTATGCCAATGTTCTGAGCTTTGATCCACTCAACCTCTTGTTCCTTCTCCATCTCTCAGTTTCTCTAACAAAAGGAACACCAAATTTCAGTACCTTCATAATTGTAGTTTCCATTTCTCATCATCAATCTAATAGAAATAGAAAGCTTCAAGATTCTTGAAATTCAAAAGCAAATAACACAGAGTCAACGCATAACCACAGTAAAGACCCAGCATAAAATTCATGCACACAAGCTTGCGAAAAATCTCAATTTTCCATTTTTTGTTTATTCACTTAGTAATTAACACGAAAATCACCGCCGACAGGAGAAATCAAACAAACAATAAAAAAAAAAGCTTTGAAAATAAATAGAGAGAGCTGCAAAGCATCAAATGCCAATTCGAAGTACCAGAAAGGATTGGAAGCCTAAGTTTGACCAGTTCGCCGGAAAGTTGACTTCGCCACCGGAGAGTTGTTACGCGCAATTTGAAGACTGATTTTTTTGAAGCTTCTTCGACTTTTTTCTTCTTATTACAATTTACTACAAAATAGAGATTTTCGATCAGATATTTATAGTAAGGAATTTGAAATAGTACACGGAGGATCGTCCTATCCTAGGTACAAGTTATTTTTAAATGACAGAAATACCCTTTCTGTTTCAGATAATTAGCTGCTAACTAATATTTTCTCTATTTGCCCTTTTACTTAGAGATATTTAGTCATATACCTATTCTTAGCACTAATGATATAGATAAATCCTATACTATTTAATTTCTATAAACAAACTAAAAAAACACCCAAAATATGACAGCCGGTCCTAGTGAATTTTATTTTGATTATTAAATTAATTTGATGCCCTATTGAGTGTTTTGGGTTTGGCTTGTTTTAAGTAATTGATGACAGTTTTGTAATTTATAAGAAGTTAAAAACTTTTTTATTATGTTGTAAATGGGTTTTGGGTGTGTTTCTAAAGTCTATTTCATATATAATTTTTTTAATAATTTGGGCCTTTATATTTGATATAATAGTAAATCTCCCTAATTATTATTCGTCTCATATAAACAAGTTAATGCATCAGGTCATTTTTTTATTTATTAAACAACAACCGTGATGAGCTCGTGCACAAGATTTCAATATAGGACCTTTTCCAATTAAATTAAGTTGTTTACATATCATTCAGAAAGAAGAAAGAGCAAGTGACATTAAAAAAAGAAAGAAAGAAAAAATCATTTTTATGGGATAAGAGATTTGAATTCGGGTACGAGAGACCATACCTACTATCCTATTCAACTAATCTATATTCACGTTTGCAAATAACAAATCACATTGATTGTATATTTTTCTAATCCTTTAAATGTTAATTGAAATCTTATAAAGATGGAAAGGGTCATTCAACAAGTGTTTGATAGTGTATTTAAAAATAAAATAAAAATAATCGTAAACTATAAGGGAAAAATGGTTGCTCACATACACACACTATTAAGGTTCAAACATGAGACTATTGATCTGCAAGTCAATACATTTTTCCACTGAGCTAGACTCCGTTGACTAAAAATTATAAAATTAAGCAAGAAGCATTTTGCAGAGTGTTTGTAAAAATTGATTAGTAATTAAAGAAATGGTTAGGGGTAACAATAAGTGAGCACACATCTCAACATCTCAACATCTTATATATATCTCTTAGCAAATGATTAATTTATTATTATAGGTAGCCAATCTTCAACTACAAGTCCTCAATCTAAATTCTGGTTGGGCTAACATACGTGTGTATAACTATATATCAGAAACCGACAACATAAATAATTCCTAAATATCAAAATAATAAGGGAGCTTTAGTTTTAAACCATAATATAGTTTACTAATTTAGTAGAAAGAAATACAATTTCATCTAATTAGCATAAGGCCAAAGACTAAAATGAGTACCCAATTTTACAAAAATATCATTAAAAAATATCAAAATTACACACAATGTCATTCCTTCTAAGGCAAGCATACAATGCCACATGTCCACATCCAGCCAACCACCACATCCAGCCAACCACCTGCCGGGGGCCACCTCCGACCAACCGCCGCCGGCCACCTCCGACCAGCCGCCGCCGGCCACCTCCGACCAGCTGCCGCCGGCCACCTCCGACCAGCCGCCGCCGGACACCTCCGACCAGCCGCCGCCGGACACCTCCGACCAGCCGCCGCCGGACACCTCCGACCAGCCGCCGCCGGCCACCTCCGACCAGCCGCCGCCGGCCACCTCCGACCAGTCGCCGTTGCCCCTTATTCACTTTTTTAAAAAAAAGAAGATTTTGTGTCATTAAAGGGACTCGAACCTTGACCCTCAAAGGAAGAGGGCTCACTCACAAACCACTACACCAAACATGATTTTGTAATATTTATTCAATTATACAATATTTATATAAACGATCAACGGTTTTAAAAATTAAAAAAAAAATCATTTCACCACATATTCACATAAAAACTGCAAATAAAAGCAGAAACTGAAACAAAAATACAATGTAGATATCAATTATATATATATAAATAAAATAAAATTTATAGAAGCAAAATGGAGGAACCAAGATGAAAGTACTAAAATGGAAACTGCGATGCAGAAACAGAAACTGCAATGCAGAAATAGAAACTGCGATGCAGAAACAGAAACTGCGATGCAGAAACAGAAACTGCGATGCAGAAACAGAAACTGCAATGCAGAAACATAAACTGCAATACAAAAATAGATACTGAAATGCTGAGCCTGGGCAAAAATGCTCAGCTCTAAAGTTAAACAAGAGAAACTGCAATACAAAAATAGACACTGAAATGCTGAGCCTGGGCAAAAATGCTCAGCTCTAAAGTTAAACAAAACAAAACAATAGTTTTTTTTTATTCAAAACATGTTGGGAGAGAGGGAATCAGACTGAAAACCACCTAGAATGTAAAATAGGTTATTCATGTTTCTGTTTTTTGCATTGCACATTCCGTTTTCTGCAATGCAGTTTCTGTTTTCTGCAATGCAGTTTCTATTTTCTACAAAGAGCAAAAAGGGATATATGCAGACGAAAGCATTAGGGGATACTCCACCGAAAAAACATAGGGGATACTCCACCGAAAAAACACCACAGGGTGTAAGGGGGCTTGATCTCATGCAGTTCCCCTAAATAGTCATGAGAAATTTTGCAGGAAAAAGAAAAACATTGAACTTCTAACGAGACTTCAAAAGCAGATAAACATGAATAGAAAATTTACAAACCAACCACCCCTTTCATTTTCTCACCACTTGGAAGAAAGAAAGGAAAGGTTCTAGATCCTGACAGTGATGACATCAACCATTTCCAAATCAAGACAAATGCATAGTAAGTGAGCTTTATACCATGGAAGAGTTGTATATTTCATATAGAATAGACCCAACAAGCTCTCAGTAGACATAAACAGGAAATAAAAATGAAGCAATTCAAATTACCTTCATGCACCAGCTAGCCTACATATCACCATATCTTCCAATTGGCTCACCAATACCCATGAGTCCACACATAGGAAATAGAGTTCCCCCAGGTATGGTCAGAACTACATCAACAAACCTGAAAAAATTCAAGAAGAAATGAACATGCAATTATGTAAAAACTAGCTTTTTAGTAGTAATTAGTCTAGTTTAAAAGGAAAAGAAAAGGGAAATACAATCAGTAATTTGTGTAATTTAGGATCACTATTTTATACCTAATGTTCCTTTCTAGAGGATTGGCAAGCTGGGTAGAGCATCAGTCAGGGATGTTGAGTCACAGGCCAAGAGAAACAGCTATAGGTACACCCCCACAGAAACTAAAAGAATAAGCCGCTCCCAAACTTCATAATAGTATATCAAAAAGTCAATTTGAGCAAACTCAAGCTTACTCTCTCGTCTCATTAAAAACTCAAATTTAATGATTAGCAAAAGAAGCTCAGACTTAACCTAATAAAATCCAAATCACCCATTTCAATCAATAAGAAACGGAAGCAAGCTGCAAGATTTACAGTAGACCACAAAGAATCGCTACCAAGCTCAACAATTTACCCAGATTCATTAATTCAACAAACCGAAGATCCAAATCTAATAGCAAAACCTCAAATCGTGAAAACAAAACAAACAAACATGATGATGAAAATCATAAATCTTGAAAATTAGATTGTAATTAACAACAGAGAAATGACAACAGAAGACGGGGAAAGTAATACCAAGGTGGGCTTGAAGGAGGTTGAAAGAGCAGTAGAAGCTTGTGTGAGAGAAGCCATTGGTGTCGACAGAAGAGAGATCTGATATTGAAAGAAATACAAATGAGAAGGAGAGAGAGAGAGGCGGAGAGCACGAAGAGTGTGTACGTGAGAGAGAGAGTGTGGGGTTTGATTTGAGAAGAAAGGAGGAAGCGAGACTTTAAGTAGCGGAGGGCGATGAGGTTGCGATTAGGGTGAAGAAGGACGAGGTTCTCCGGCAGACCTCTGAAGAAGCCGAACTCCAAGGGTGAAGAAGGAAGAGTAGGGAGAAGACGCGGAGAGAGAGAGATCTGAGAAACTAACGGATTTGGGTTAGGTTTTTAAATTAAAAGGGTATAATTGTCTTTTTAATAACTAATGTAAGGTGGGTCAACAAATCTGGTCTTCCTCTTTGGCCTAATCCAAAATAACAATTCTTTTCTAGGTATTAAAATCCAAACCAAAATATCAAATGTCTTAAATACTAATAAGTAAAGTTATCTATGTCTAATACCTAATTTTCCTAAATAATAATATATATATACTAATTTAGTCACTATGTACAATTATGTAATTTCACTTCCCAACAACAGCGGGCCAGCTTTCTTCTTGCTTCTGTTAGAAGTTGATAAAAAAGGCAAAGTGAATGACCTAAAAAGACATGGGAGTAATATAACTGCTAGAATTAAGCTCATCATGCCATGCGTATGCAACTTCCGTGCGCATGCTAACCTTGCTCCATGTCTTTGTCCTATGTTTCCGTGTACGACACAAATTAGAGGTGCTTGTAGTACAAAGAAGGGCGCAGTACCAAACAGAATGCAATACCGCGGAAGTGGACACAAGACTATTTAGGGCTCGCAAGTTTTGAAGGCATAAAATAAAAATGAAAGGGCCCAAATTGCTTGGGAGTCAATGGAGGCTGGACTGGACTGCATCAAGCAAAAGTTTCCAAGAATGGAATGCCATATAATAAGCGAGAGATGAGAGCCCACTCTGGTTATACTTTCCATCCTATATTAGCAATTACATGCAAGGGGATGACATGTCTTTTATGGGCTGCATCATTGAAGATATAAAGGACATGATGCAAAATAATACTGAGTTCCGCTTTGTCTTCGTTTGTCCAATGTCAAGCAAATTTTTGATTTTCAATGAATGTTTGTAGATTCCATCACGAGGAGATTTACACAGTACATAAATATATAGAGAGATTGAGTGAGGGCAAGAAACCATCAGACAACATGCCTTACCCTCACCACAAACTTTATCTACTAATTAGGTTGTAAAGACCGAACACTAATTATAAGGAAACCTTAAATCAAGGAAAATGTGGTAATCACAACTCACCAATTAGGTAGAGTGGTGACTACAACCTAACCTACACAGAAACTTCCAAAATATCTTCAATACAAATGAAATGGCACACCGTCTTGCTCGAGTTGCTTCGAGTAACGATGCTAGAATTGAATGGTTTGAGGAGCCACCTGATTTAATTTAAAATTCTCTATTATTTGATGTTTGTAATTGGGGTTTATCTGTTAGTCCCCTGTTTTGATTTTATTGATCAATAAATTTCCCTCATATTGTCGAAATTCATTAAAAAGAAAATGGAGAATCGAAATTTTGGTTAGATTATTATTTATTTTATTTCTTAAAAAAATTCATTAAACATGAGCGGCCTTGGTATGTCCTTGTAACAGGTTCGTCTTCTGCTTGGACAGCCTCCAGGCGTGTCGCTCTTTTACAAGCACGAGGTTGTGCTCATAACCAAGCCATTACCTCCCCCTCTTACCTTGTACAAGACAAAGAAGACGTGGAAAAGGAAATCTTGGGAGGGACGGTGAGATTGGGGCTGAAGGTGTTGGGTTCGTATACGTTCATGCAGGGTAACCAAGGTAACACGTTGCGGCTCTTCTGCGACCGTCACCGGTTTATTAATCATGATAGTGAAAATGAGACCGAGGTGGTGACAATGGCGGGGGATCATTCCACGGTATGCACACAAGGTTGGCTTGATTGTTGGCTTGTTCCACCAGCAAGTAGCTGGTGGGATAGGTTAGATTTAGAACTAGATTTTACCTTGTATTTTGTATTGAGACATTTTGTTTATTTATCGTTTTGGTTTGGTTTCTTTTAAAGAAAGAAAGAAATGGCACTCAAATTTCTATTACATCCTCTGAAGTGTCAAAACAGAGCCAAACTAAGAAGATGAAGGATGGCATGATGCCATAGTTCACTACTCAGCTTCTTTGTAAAACTAAGATTCTTCTCCCACATGAAGATGGCATCCCGAAATAAAGCTGTCACTAAAGTACTTTATAATTCCTCTGGTTTGGTATCCTCTGTTTGAGACTTTTGATCTGTGCTTCGTTCCAAATATTCCTCTTCAATAGTTTCCTTGAGGATGAACAGCCTTTGTATAACCACAGGCTGAGTCATCTGCTTGGCTTCCCTAATGTCAGTTTCTTCCGCATTTAGATGGTATGCATCAAGCATGATCTTAATCCACTTGTGAAGCTCTTTGGGCGTACTGCTCAACCACAAAGAGGAAAATACAGGTCATGTTACATTGCAAAAATGTAACAGATATTGCTATTGCTGAAAAAAAAAATATCTGAAGAAGCAAGGGGCTCTCTTACGTGTACACGGCTTTGGGGTCCTTGGCTTCAGGTCCATCACCAGGGGAGAAAGCTGTTGCCAATGCCGAGAATCTCTCTTCAGGATCTGTAATGTTCAGCAAATGCTTGAGTAGTTTTATTTCTTTTGGTGCAATGCTCCGAAGACTGCTTTTTGTGGCTTTGTACAAATGATACATTATGTCCTTGACCTGCATTAAGACATCCAATCTTAAGAATACAAGGAAGAGCAAGCATTTGAGCACATAAAGGCAAACATAATATTGCAGTAAAGACTATAGAATGGCCGAAGCTTGGGTTAAAGAAGCCAGAGTTGCTTGATGCCCTAGTAGCTTCAAGAGAACACCAATAGAAGAATAAAATTATTTTGTAGGAGTTGTGACAGGACAAATGCAAGCATGTATGCATGTCTTTAACGCTATTATTTTCATTTCTTCAAGTGCTTCTATGAAAAAGGTAGCATCTCAAGTCATTCTAAATTCTAATAATACTTGATAGTTCTCAGAGAAAACATTCAAGAGTATCTTACTGTAGCTTCTATACTGACTGACTTATACACATTAGTACCTCAGAAATAATTGAATAAATCCATTGCTTGGTTTTTTCTTTAAGCATAGTCAAACCATTCTAAGAATAACTGCTAATTTATCCTTCCCATGTGCATCTGTGACACATTGATGGGTTATGAAAAATATCCCGTAATCCAACATAAGCTCACCAATACAAGGTTGTTGACCATACCTCATTCTTCATCGTTGTGGACTCCTTTGCAGAAGCCCAAGCACTGTTTATCAATAATACCAACGAAGAATCAAGCTCCTTTGCCTTGGCAAGGCTTTTAATCTTCTCACATGCTACATCAACTGAAGGAGAATTTAGGATGTCATCAAATTTGGCCTGAGCAGTATCTAATGTCTCCACATATTCCAGCGTGTTATCATAAGCACTGACGGCAGACAAGCATCTAGCACCCAGCCGGGCCATTGCTGCTTAAAAGTTGAGACAATCGTATAAGATAGGTGAACAAGCTACAAAATTGATCTCTAGATGGAAAATGGAATCTGTCATTGTAAGTAAATAAAGTCCAAGACGTAAATTGTACATCATATTTTCCCACCCATAGTCACACAGGTCAGAGTTTGGCAACAATTTGTGAAACTTCTTAGTGTATTTGAAAAGTATATTGAAAACCAGAGACAGTCTCACATGTTCATGTAGGTCAAAATCAGGTCATCAGCAATTGTTTCACTAAAATAATTCAAACACAAACTTTGAGATGATTGAGCATGTTCAATTACCATCACGATCTTCCAAACTATCATAAACTTCCGAAAGTAGGTTAAGGTGGCGAAAGAATTCCTCTGTGAAGTCTTTACGCCTTCGTGCAACTATTGCATTAACGTCAGTTGGATTGTCTTGTATCTCCTTCAGAAGTTCACTGTGCCTTTCCATTTCATCATCAATCTGCAATGCTCACTCGTGATCAAACATAACCGAAAGGACCTCTAAACACAAACAAGCATTTGTTCACAAGAATCTTCACCCTTTCTTTCAGATGTTTGGTAAATAGTAGAAAAAAAAACGAGAATTAAGTGTTTAATCTCATTAACTTCCATTACTTGGGACCTGGAAAACTAAAACCACTGCTAAATCAAGAACAATACTTATCTAATTTGGGGTCTCCAAGGTAACAAAAGGCATAGCTTCAAAAATTTTGTTCTTCTTTTAATTCCTTACTTATAACAGAAACAAAGAAATATCAATAAAACCAAAAGAACACGATAGAGACATTTACATACCTTCTTCACCTTTCTCCCCAAAGAGGTGAACTTTTCTTTCATAGTTGGATCACCCTCCATATCTGCCCGTGTCCTACACCGGTTATAAAAGCTTTCCCTATATTTCTCCCAATCCTCCCTAAATACCAAAAGCTTCCTCCATTCCTTTGCCCTGGGCTTCTCATTCATGAAAATATCAATTATCTTATCACAAAATTGAGTCATGGTGTAACCCTCAGCAACTTCAACCTCTACTTGCTCTCCCATTTGGGCAGTGGCTATGTTACTTGCTTGAGGACCTGAAAATAAATTCCCATTTTTAAATTCTAAACAAACCCAAAAAAACAAACAACATATTCTCACCATTACAATTGTTCAAATGCCTACGGGGGAAAATGAAAAGGGTAAACCAACAAATTAAAATGCTGATCTTGGGCTTTTTTTTCGGTTTTAAAAGACTTAAAAAACCCACCACAACCAGCTAAATTTAGTGGCAAATGTAAATAGAGGTCTCTCATTTCTTTCTTTCTTTCTTCTTCAACAACCAAAGTAAGCTCAGAAAAGAAAGATAGGCTAGGCAGTACTGAAAAAAATGAACGAAGGTGATAAAGTACTTACTGGTAGTGGGGCTTGACTGGGCTGCCCTTGTCTTTCTTCTGTGCTTGGACTTTAGAGAGGCAAAGGATATGGGTGGTATTAGAAGGGTTGTTGGGGGCAGATTTTCGTTGAGTGGGAAGAAAGTTGTGGCGTCGAAGAAGATGGAGGGCTTGGTTATGGAGTTTGAGAGCTCTAATGCCATGAAATTGCTCATGGTGTTGCCTCGCTGCTGCGCGCTTTGGAGCAGAGAAGAAGTGGATGAGTGTAGCAGCAGTTACTGATAAGATTAAAGTGATAATTAGTGACTGCTTGACACAGAAACCACTTCGGCGTCGTTTCGACTCATTTATGCCACCAGCGTAATTTATAAAAATCTATGGGAAATTTTCATAAATGCACCTGAACTTTTAACCATGTGTACGATTACCACATGAATTTTTCCTATTAACCACATGAATTTTGCAAACTATAGCAATTTACCTTCTATTTTAACTCCGATAAAATTTCCATTAAATAAAGTCACATGTTGAATGTGTGATATTTTTTAAAGGACATTTTCATCAATTTATCTATATATATAAAGTAAAAGACAGAGAATGATGAAACATTCAAAATAACAGAAAATGCCTTGTTAGAATTAAAAATTTATATTTTTAAAACTAAGGGGGGTGTATTCAATTAGAATTTTAATAGACTTTTTTTAAGCTTAAAAGTCTAGTGGTATTCAATTATGATTTTTAAGTAATCAATAAAAATATGATGGTATTCAATTAGGATTTGAAAATCATCAATGCAAGTCTGGTGGTATTCAATTAGGACTTTCAAAAGATTAGAAAAAATACAGTGGTATTCAAACTTACTGATTTTGAGGTATTTCATTAAATGATGAATACCAAACCCCATAAAAAAATCACACCCTATTACATCTGATTCTCACGTTGATTTGTTTTGGGAGAAGATGAACAAACTTGAGAAATGAACAAGGTTCTCATCTTTTTTATGCTTTATCTCTTCACATGCTTGTTCTCATATATGCTATTATATCATTTTTTTTTTCTCTATTTGTATTATCTGTGTTGTTTTGCTGTGGAACAGACAAAGAAGAAGAAACCAATCTGTTTACAGATTGGTAGTTGGTGTTTTTGGTTTGTTGCGCACTGCCTCATTCTTTAGGAATGATTTTTCTTATTTATTTATTATTTCATAAAATAATATTTTATTACTTTTGTAAAAACTGGAGAATGACGATTCAAATAACCATAGAGCTTTGTTTTGATCTAAACTAGTCTTTCTTATGTTTCTTTTTTATTTATTTTTTATCATGATGTGAATTACATGATAAAGAATTAATTTTTCATCATTTTTTTTTCTTTGTAGTCTCATGTTTTTGAATTCTACAAACAATGTCACTTTCTGCAATTCCTAATTTGTTGGTTAATTTTGATATTTTTTTTCACAGCATATATTTTAATATCTACATACAATGTCATACCTGAGCATATATGAAGATCATGACAGAGAGGAAGAAGAAATCGATAATGAAGAAATTGGTGAACAAGAAATAGATGAAGAATACAAAAAATCCATGTGGCATAATTAATCCATGTAATTTTTATTTCATATGAAATCCTAGAGAAAATCTTTTGATTCTTTGGAGAATACAAAAAAGTCCTAAGGGTGTGTTTGGATGAAGGAAATAAACTTGGGATTTTAACAAAACTCAGGATTTCTAAATTGACATGAATCAATTCCCGTGTTTGGATTAAAAAAACATAAAAATTTAGAAATTCCGCGTGGAATAAAAACATGGAATTTGGAGATCATAAATCCCAACTTTAAATTCTATCTAAAAGTCGTCATTTCTAAAATCCCAAGAGAGATTGAGTTAAAAAAAAAAAAAAAATTTACAAATAAAGATTAAATTCCGTGTTTTAAATCCGTCATCCAAACAAGAAACTTTACAAATTCTAGAACATTAATTTTTGTCATTTATGAAATCCTTTGTACTTTTAAATTTCCTCACCCAAATGCACTGTAAGTAAATCGTAAGAGAATAATGTAATTACAATATATTAAAATCATAAGTAAAATTTTGTAATTACAAATTCTGCTGAAATCCATTACATTAAAATCATGTGATTACAATATATTAAAATCCTAATTGAATACACCCCCTAAAATCCTAATTGAATACACCCCTCTACTAAAAACAGAATTCAACCTAATTAATTATCCCCCAACCTCCCCCACCCCTTCTCCATCACTCCCCGACAGCCCCCTCCTCCCCCACCCTAAAACTCCTCTCTCTCGCGCTCTCTCTCTCTCTCTCTCTCTCTCTCTCTCTCTCTCTCTCTCTCTCTCTACAACTGCACAAACAAGAGGCCAAACTCTGTAAATCAATAACAAATTCAGCAATATTTAATTGATTTCTTTATGAACGTTAATGGACAAGTTGGATTTTACTAGCATAAAGAAAAAAGGAAAACGACATGATTGCTAGGTTTTAATGTTAAGCACTATGAGCATAGCTTTCACTTTTGTAAGACTTCACCTTGATTGAATTGCAAATTGGTAGCGGACGAGAAAGATGTAGGAAGAGGCGAGAGATAATATGCTTGATTTTTGTAATTTTTGCAATTAGTTTCAAATTTTTAAATTTTTTTAATTATAGTGATTTGACTTAATGAAAAATTTAACAGAGTTACACATAGGTTGTAAATTCCTACACTTTATAAAGTTTAGGTGGTTAATAATGAAAATTAAAAATTTAATTAGGTGGTAATCTCGCACAGACCTAAAAGTTCAGGTGACATGGTGGCGTTTTTTTTTACTGAGTTTGTTATTTGGTTCTCAGGTTATTTATTTATTTATTTTGGTGAAAACCAAGGTATCCCCCGCGCGATTGCGGGGATTAACCCTCGAGGTACTGTCGGGCGCAAAGCGGGGACCTCTCCCAACAAAGTCTGCTCTATTCGCAAGCGCCTGGGATCGAACCCAGGACCTCTTGTTTAAAGGATCCAAGCCCCTTCCACTTGGACCAACTCCTGTTGGTGTTCTCAGGTTATTTATTTACTAAAGAGAAAATAGAGAGATGTTGCAAAAAGTCTCATATTTGTTTATTTGGTCGTTCATTTTATGAAATGGTGGGTTTTGTTATTCTTTCATCAAGAATTTTTGAAGTGTTTATGTATTTGTTATTACGTTATTTCTTTACTGAGTTCAACAACTGCAAACCACGTATGAGAGATAATGCCCACGTTCTGAAAATTAGGTGAGTTTTAAGCCTATTCAATTTCACATATAACAGAAACTCTAGAGTTCTTCTCTTCCCGTCTATGGCGACGGCGCTTGGATTTCAGGTTGGATTCCTTTTCTTCAGTTTAAAAAAAAAAAATTGTAATTCATATTCATTTTGTGTAGTATCTTGATTTAATTCAATTCGTTTTGTGGGATTTAGTAGTAGGAAGAGTGTGCACTCCCACCTTGGTAAAAATGATACAAAGAGTTGGGTTGCGTTTTATAAGGAGAATAAAAAAAAAAAACATTTATTTTCCTAATTTCTTAAACATATTTCTTTCTTTATTTGCAGATTAACAAAGAAGGATTGGAATTTGAAGAGGTCAATTTTCTTACTGCATTAACTCTTAACGTTTGGAAATCTCTATCTATGACAATAAGTAGAATAGAGAATTGAAATCGAACTGTTTTTGGAGTGCAGGACTTTAGGTATATTTCTACACAATATAATTTATTTATTTTTCCTTTTGATTTGTGTTTGATTACTTTTCCCATTCCCAAATGGTATGTGTCTCAGAATATGAATTGCAAACTCCACAAAGCCAAAAGACCCAAGACTGAGTGAGAATGTGGAAATAGGACAAAGGAAACAGAGACTTAGATGGAGAATATGAATTTCTTTTCCTGCACGTTCTCCTTCTTCTACTTTTTCTGTATTAGATTTGATTTCTTTCAATTTTCTGTTATAATGTTTTGCCTTGTGGTTCATTAATCTATGATCTTCCATTTAAACAAGTTAATTGTCTTACTTTAGACGTGTATTAGTTTAACTCTTATGTTATGCTATTTCAGATGAAATGAGTCTTCTGATATGTGTCTCGAATAGGAAGCACAATTGGCATGCTGATGGAAAAGTTCTATTTATGGTAGCAATGGTAGAAAAAGGGTACTTTGATGCTTTGTTTTTACAGTCGCATTCTATTTTCTTTATGCTAAACAAGTCCTTTTACACTTAGGCTGCGTTTGGTTCATGGGAAAGGAATCTTGGGGATGGGAAACCAATTGCTTTCCCATGTTTGGTAAGTCCGGTATGGGAAAGCGTTGCCTAGCACATGGGAAAGTAGGAGGGAAAGTGAATCCTTCCTTCCTACTTGGGTTTCACTTTCCCTTCCCATGGGAAAGTAAGACTAACTTTTTTTTGACTAATTTGTCCTTACTAACAATTCATAATTACAGTTTTTATCCAACAATTATTGGTATTTTTTAATTATTTTAATAGGGGTACAATTGGGAAACTAAACAAAATTTGTTTTCCATTCCTACTCAAAACAAACATGGGAAAGGAATCACCATTTCCCATCCCTTGGGAAATGACATGGGAAATGATTTCCCATCAAATTCATTCCGTGAACCAAACGGGTAGGGTCCATTCGGTTTAAGGTTTAGGAGCTTGGAATGGGTTTCAAATTGCATTCCCATGTTTGGTAAGTGTACTATTGGGAATGTAATTATGGACTCATAGGTATGGACTTCCCATATAGGGGGAAAGTTTTTCCCCCATTTGGACTAACTTAGCCATATTATTAATTTTAAAAACCACTTTTGACCCTTGAAAAACTCTTCATATATTAACTTTTAAACAATCCCACTCACCGAAGGATCTAAAAATGAGGTCCTATTTAATAAAGGCCATTGGATTACTCCAAAGGCACATATAATTAGTAGGCTAAATCCTCACTCATGCTCCATATTTTACACAAACTCTAATTATTCTAATCCAAAAAAGAAAAAAGGGATTCAAGTAAGTTCAATCTCTGCCTTCTTTCTTCCCAACCACACCCAGCCATCGTCCTTCCTCCCCTCATCGCTTTTTTTCTCTCCTCATATGAGGAGTATATTACCTACAGCCATCGTCCTTCCTCCCCTCATGAGGAGTATATTACCTACAGTTGCATAAGTCTTTATTAATTCAGATGCATCGCTTGCCTAAATATGAACTGAATTGGTCGTGTCTTTCTCTTAGAATCAATGCCGTGTTTCCAATGGTTGTAGTTGCATCTATTCGGAAAGATTCACGATTGAATGACAATCAAATCTGTTTGGATTGAGAATTTCTCCTATTTGCAATTTGCAAGTATGTAGTACGTGGTTATTGTATAAGGTTCTAACTTCTAAGAGAGAGAACTTTTCACTTCGTACAGTGATGGCCAGAGAAAATATAAAAGAATATTTTCAATTTTGAAATGAAATGGGCAGATGTTTGGAGGAGTGATGCAAGCCCATAGTGAGAGAAACTTAAATCAGCTTTTGGTTCTCAATTATGTCGTAATTTTATGTCTGTTTTTGGCATTTAAATATAGCCAAAAGCTGATAACCTTTGTTGCGATGCCAACATGTAAAGAACTTCATGAAGAGTCATGATGAATTACTTCCGAGAATGAAGTAAAAGACTTTGAAAAGTGGGAACAATTGAGGCTTTAGCATGTTTTGGTAATTAGTGTGTTATCAGTATGACCAAAGCTTTGGCTATTTGAACTCTAAAGTTCAAAAGGCACTATGCTGAAACAATGATGCCTGCTGCATGTTTTAGGATAACCTTTGTTTTATTGATTCGTATAGCTTGGACATCCAAGTGGGGTATAGCAATATACTCTTAATAGGATCGAAATCATGAAAAGGCATGCATGC
Source organism: Prunus campanulata (assembly GCA_034190965.1). Lineage (NCBI taxonomy): Eukaryota > Viridiplantae > Streptophyta > Magnoliopsida > Rosales > Rosaceae > Prunus > Prunus campanulata. The sequence goes on from CM067213.1 coordinate 10,407,344, forward strand.
CGTAAGTAATATAGTTTGTCTAACCTCTAGCGGTGCTTTCCCGCCTCCAAGAGCAAAGATGGTTTCTCTGAACTTGTGTCCAGTTTCTTTAACAGCCTGTTGCAAGATTAAACATCATCATGTGAATAAGATCAAACGTTAAAAGAAGGCAGATGGCTTGAAATGTTTGATTAGCCAATTCCAATGTCATAGTGTGTTCAAGCACGTAAAAAAACCATGAGGTGAGCACCAAAGTACTTTGTTAATTTCACCCCACCTTCCCACTTCCTTCTCTTTCCCCGTTGATGAAATTGAACAATTCTTTTTTAATTTCTCAAATCTCACCACTAAAGTACTTTGTTGTTTTTTATTTGGTTTTGTTAAAAATAAATAAATAAAAAGAGAGAGGCAGGGGTTGTGCTGTGTCGTGAGTGGGTGGTTCTTTGAGGCGAGGAGGGGGTGGGAAATGGGTGGCTTTGGCAGTGGCCAGTATTTGCTGCCACAAGTAGGTTGTGCAAGAATTAAATGAACAAAAAATGGTAGGTGCACAAGAAAGTGGAAAACTAAGGATTTTTGACTCTTCAGTTTCTGCCAAGGGTAAATTTGGAAATACATAATGTTTTTTTATAATTAAAAATATTGTTTTGAGTGAAAAACATAGGGTTATCATTTTATTAGTTCTTGAACTTAGACCCGATTTGCATTTGAGTACCTCAATTTCCAAAATGATTTTCGTGGTCCTTTAACTTCACTTTCGTTAGGACAATGGTCCTTCCTTCAATTTTGTTAACTTTTTCTATTAAATGCAAGGGCAAAATGGTATTTTTATATTTAAACCAAAAAATGAATAAAAAATCATATCTTTAAAATAACAATAAAAGAAAATCAAATAAAAAACCAACAAAAAAAAAAAGAAAAATTAAGTTTGGGGGAGTAGAAATCTGGATAGAGGGGAGAGTGATAGTTTAATTTTAATTTTTTATTCATATTTTAATCAATTTTGATTAAAAATACCATTTTGCCCCTGCATTTAATAGAAAATTTGACAAAATTAATGACAGGACCATTTGTCCTAACGAAATTGAAGTTGAAGGACCACGGGAACCATTTTAGAAATTGAGGTACTCAAATGCAAATTGGATCTAAGTTCAGGGACTAATGAAACGATTAACCCAAAAAACATATGTAAAGAAGGTTGTTAGCATTCCCTATGAAATTATTCTATTTAAGCAGCAGAAAAAAAAAAAAAAAAAAAAAAAAAAAAACCAAAACCCATCTTCTGTGATGTTGCGTCCATGGTAGCAGACAAGGAGAGAGACGAAGGGTTGCTCCGCCTTGTTATTAAAAAACCATTTTAATTAATAATAAACTTGATCCACCACTAGAATAAAAACTAAAATTAAATGTTTTAAATAATTGTGAACATTGTATTATTCTAATCCAGAAACACTCATTCTTCTTCCTTGTTTTGCGGTTCTGCGCTGCTCCTCCACATTACAAGTCAAACCATTTTCCCAGATCTCTTTCTCTCTCCCGTTCTTCTGACCCTTTGATGCTCTTTTGTCTCTAAAGCTCCAAGATTCATATTTTCTGTGCCAAGAACCCAGCTACAGTATTTTGTCACATGCTTGAATTTTTTTGTCATGATCAAGATGCTTTTGTTTCAATTACTGCATCTGATTAATTTGTTGGTGCAAATTAGTTGAAGGTTTTGTGTCAAGTTGAATGAGGTGAGGAATTACAAGGCAGGAAGAGATTGAGTTTCATGAAATTCAGAAGGGTTTTTGTTTTGGTAGTTGGTGGAATTTAAAAAAGTCACATATGTTGGTTTGGTTATGTGTTTGATAGCCAAATGGGGAGACCTCGGCCTAAGATAAAAGGATGATGAAGGAATTAGATTATTGGGTTTTAAGGCTAATAGAGTTTTTCATCCTTTGCCTCTTCATTCTTTCTGGACCTACTTCTGCAGATGAAGGTAAGCGTGTAAATAAAACTTATGATCATAATTAATAAAGAAACAAAATTAAATAAGGCATAAATTTTTTTTTCTTCAGATTTTGTACATGATTCTAGATCAATTTTAACAATATTAAGTTTCATCCAGATTAGAGCCTCTTTGGGGTTCAGTTTCTAACCTTACGATATGGTCAAGAAATTACATGGGAAAAGAGAATGAGTCATGATCATTTGAAACTTTGCAGCAAAAAAGTCTCATGTATGGTCTGCTAATCTACTAAAATTCAAAACCACTGAAAGTGGTTGATCTCAACATGGAGATCAATCACCTAACCATTATGCCAAGGGCGGAGATGCGAGACTAGGGTTCTCAAAATTTGGTTACACTTATATCTTGATTGTTCTTAATAAGATCTAATTTAATTTCCGCTGTATTATGCAGGCGGCTTTGTGAGCATTGCATGCTGCGCCAAATCGGATTTTACGGATGGTAGAAACATTAGCTGGATATCAGACTTTAATCAGTTCCCTAATAACAGAGGCTGCCACACTTCAGTTAAGGCAGTGGTAAACAATTCTGGTTACAACAGAACCAGAGTATTTTACCAAGGCTCAGGTCAGAGAAGATGTTATAAGCTATCAACAACAAAGGGTGAAGACTATCTGATAAGGGGCACATTTCTATTTGGACCTCTTTGGGGCTCACACTTTAACTTCTTAGTTTCAGTTGGAGTGACCCCAATTGGTGTAGTAGATTCATCTGAGGACTCAGTAGTGGTTGAAGGAATTTTGAGAGCCACTGAGGACTTGACCTACTTCTGCTTGGTGAATGGGAAGGGAGGGGCTCCTTATATTTCAGAGCTTGAGTTGAGGCCTCTGCATGGCTTGAAACAATATCTACAAGACTTCCCTTCAAGTGTTCTGAAACTGGTTGCAAGAATTAAATATGCAACTTCAAAAGAGGAAATTAGGTATGCTTTCTAGAACTTGATTTCTTTAAACCCAAGGAATGAATCAAAATTAGAAACATAAATGGCCTAATTAAGATGGATTGTGACCATAAGAAAAGAATGAAATGAATAATTGGCTCCCCAAAACTCAATAACCCAGATTCAAAAGCATACCTTAATTTGCTAGTTTACATATATCTTATAGGAGAGAGTACTTCAAAATTTCAAATTATGCCAAACCAAGGTAGAAAACCCAGCATTTGTACTTCTTATACTGCCCAATGCAGTCTTGCTCTCACTTTGCGTTGCATGTGACATGTGAGATGCTGACATGCATCTTGGAATGAATAATATGGTAATAGTGATTAAAGGAATAATGGCATGTGGAAATCTTACACAAATTCTATGTCTCTTCTCATGTCACATATGTGCAATTTTTCTTGTTTAAATATAACATTTATGATTTTTTTTTTACTTATTATGCGTATGATTTTACACGTTAAATTGTATAGGAAATTTTATTATATCCAATTCAAATATGTCATACCAAGCATTATAAGACACCCATTGTACCACACGTTCTCAATAGTCAATTAATTTATACATCTATGTGATAAAAGGTCAAAACTTTAGATGAACTTCTTGTACAACATCATTAGTTACCGATCGGGAGAGTTTTATAAGAAGCATTTATGTTCATATTTTTGACGCACTTTTATTAGAAGCATCAAGCACTTGAAAAAGGAAATATGTCATGTGATGGGCGTAAATAAAAATAATGGTGTAGTATGATAGTTCTAAAGCAAGATGAATAGGGCCAACGTGGTTTAGTCCAGTGGAAAATGACATTAACTTACAAATCAGTGGTCTCAGGTTCGAATACCCGTGACACACTAGTAGTGTGTGTGAGAAACCGTCAAAAAACGTAGGATCAATTGGTGGAACCCAGCTCCTCTATGGGCCTCAATTTGGCCTACTCCGCTTTCAAGGGGCCCATTGAAATCAGCCCAAAGACCGAGACAAATTTAATATCAGGCCTATTACATTTTGTCGTTAATTTTCAGGTACCCAAATGACCCAAGTGACAGAATTTGGACTTCAAATTCAAGTCACCTTGGAAGTGGAACCTCTCTTATAACCACCAATGTCTTCATCTCCGGCAACGCCAGTGCGAGCGTGCCTTCACAAGTCCTACAAACAGCTCTGGTGGCTTCAGACCAATTGGTCATTATTCGCAATGGCCTTTCCACAACAAGCTACCAGTACCTTATGTTCCTCTACCTTTATGAGGTCAACCAGACAGTTCAAGCTGGGCAAAGGGTGTTTGATATTTACCTCAACAATGAGCTGCAACAATCGAGATTTGATGTCTCCGGTAATGGCTCCAACTACAAGGAGCTTGCTTTCACTGTCACAGCAAATGGGTTTCTCAATTTGACACTGGTTAAGGCTCCTGGGTCTGAAAATGGACCCCTTTGCAATGCTTATGAGATCTTGCAGGTGCTTCCGTGGGTTCAAGAGACTAACCAAAGTGATGGTAAGTTTTGTTTGCCACTAGAATTTCTAGTTTCCAATTGGGTGTTTATAATAATTAGTGGGTTTTCTAGCCTTCACTATTTCTTTTGTCTTATGACACACTATTTCTTCAGTGGAAGTGATTTTGGAGGTGAAGAATGAGTTGTTGAAGAATAACCCACAAAATGAAGTTTGGGAGGGTTGGTCCGGGGACCCATGTCTTCCAGTTCCCTGGGATGGTATAACTTGTGCAGCCATTGATGGTTACCTTGTCATTACCAAACTGTAAGTTATTTATTTTCCTAGCTTTTGAAGAAGTTCTGCAAATGGCTTGGATGGAATCATGACAACTTAGTGTTTGTATTGAATTATACTAGTTTTCAGTTAGAACTTAGGTGAGATGCTTTGGGGTTTAAAGATCATAATTGTACAACTTCTTGTATGAAAAAAAAATACCGTAAGTTCAAATAGGTAAATTTTTTGAATTTTGCTACATAAATTAAAAAGAATTTTGATTGCAAAATAGGTAAAAAGTAGATAAGTATCATATTTCACGGAAAATTGATAATTCATTATATTTTAATGTTCTATTATAATTACTATTGCTTTCTTATAGGTATTTTCATGCTTAACTTTGCTCATTATTACAACTTTCAGGGATCTTTCTTCTGGCATTCTTAGAGGGTCTGATCAAAATAGCATTCTTAAAGGGCCAGTTCCTTCAAGTATCACTAAGCTGACCCACCTAATAGCCCTGTATGGTTAAAGCGCCATTCCTTTCGGTTTTTAGTGTTAGATTCTATTGATTTACTGTAACTCTAATTTCAATGCGTTGCTGTCTTTTGTTTGTGATATGTAGGAACCTCAGCCACAATGGCTTTACTGGCGATATTCCAGCATTTCTTCCTTCCTCCTTGTTGATCTCAGTGTAATTTTCTCTTTCAAATTCTATGTTGATGGAAATTTCTGTTCGCGATTTAATAAATAGCTATCCAACTGCACTAATGAAATACTAACACGTGCAATAGTTGTTCACCGAAAAGATTATTATGAAAATTGCAAATAGCCTGCATTTCTTAGGTAGGCTCCTTTAAGGTCATTATATGATGTATTAGGAAGGCCTCCACACCTGGCTTGCTTTATAAAATCTCTAGTATTACGCTGCATGAGCCATTGGCATTAAGCTTTGTAAACTGGCTTCATCCATTCATCCAGCCGGGAGCTGCAGGAAAGTGTCATTCTCTTACATGGATCACGTGACGTGTTCTGGGCATAGTTAGGAAGATAACACCCCATCTGTTGTGCTGATACTGAATTTACACTGACACACATACGCATTTCTGATTTGTATACTTGCATGAAAACATACCATGCTCAAATTGTGAAATATCTACTAGGATTATACAAGTCCATATGTCAAGTTGTAGTTTTTCTTGGCATTTCCCGTCTTTATACTTGCATGGGAACGCATGCGCAATTTCTGAAATATCCTAAATTTAAGGCATATAGGTTGAATTCTCAAGTCAGTTAGTTTTGGAACTACCCATTGGAGTCAGTCTGATTTACTGGATATATAATGATTGTACTTTGATGTTCTGATTCTGTAGTTCAACAAAAAAAAGTTGTTAAAAACTAGAGGCTCAAATTTTTTCTTTTTTAAAGGTTTCACATATTCTTTTCTTTGTGTACTCCATGTATGCTGAGCATTCCGGTGAGAGTGTTGTATGACTCTTTTGCGAGTTTTTTTTTTCTTCTTGATTGGTTTGCTTCATATTGTCAGGGATCTGAGCAGCAATGATCTTTCGGGGTCAATTCCAGTATCTCTTATCTCACTGCCCCATTTGGAAACACTGTAAGTTTTTACTTCGATATTCATTTTCACGTACGAAATTAGTGACATAGCATTAAACATGCCACCATATATTCATGTGCATGTGGTTGATCCACAGATATTTTGGCTGCAACCCTCATGTTGCAAAAAATATTCCCTCCAGCTTCAATGGCTCAAAATTTACCACAGAGTATGTATTTATTCTCTATGAATTCAAACAAAATTAGTGAATTGAAGAATAACTAAAAGTATTAAAAAAATCTGAAATGTGTATGTCTATGTTACAGCCATGGAAGTTGCAGTGTTCTAGAATCTTCTAAACAACGAATCATCATTGGCGCTGCTGCATCTGGGTCTGTACTACTAACCATTATAGCTGGGATAATTTTTTGCACTTGGAGACAAAAATTTATGCCTCAAGGAAAATTTGATGCGAAAAGACATCTTCCTATGGCAAAGAGTGAGTGCACTACATGTTATATTGTTCCTGGTATTCCACTCATACTTCTAAGATTCTAGGAACAGTTAGTTCATTTTGGTTTTTGACTTCAACGGTAAGAAATACAAATTCCATTTGTTGGTTGCCAATCTGGAAATGTAGCCCCCACAACAATAAAAAGACATCACAGATTCTTGTTTGATGTCCATTCCTGCAATTTTCAAGATTATTATACTAACACACATTACACAGATTATAGAGTACTAAATACCTAGTATGTAAAAAAAAATTGTGAATAAAAAAAAAAGAAATGAATCAAATTAAAATTAATGCTATAACTATACATGGTATGAAATATTCAATTGTATTACAAATGTGGAATTTCATACAGATCTTGAGACAAAGCATCCTACCTTAATTTTCTTATACAATCATTATTAGTAAAAATCAAAATATATTACACCTATTATTAATAAGTTATTTTAAGTATAGATATATTCAGTTTATACCACATGCGGTCTAATATAAGTTTGCCAGAAGTATGCAAATTTTTGCTGGCTTGTTTTGGGACATGATTTTGCAAGTTAATTTGGCACCACACTTGAATTAGGAAAAATAAAAAGAAAGTAAAATTGGCACAATACAATTACATAATGTGTGGTTACAGCTTTTCTGCTATAGTTTGCAGAGTAATTACTGGATGTATCACACTTGGATGTAATTTTTGTGCAAGTACTTTAGCATCTTCATGTCACCGTGGTGTTTGAAAATGTGCAACTTAGCATAAAATAGAAGGCGTGACCATGAATTAGAATTTTGAGTTTGCATCCAATATCTGTAGGGATGAATGAAAGACAAATATATGTCAATTATACCCTTGTACATTCAATAAACAAAATTGTTGGGTGTGCATATGATCTACGAAGTGAGCACATTGTTTACGTTGTCAGGCTAGTTGAGGAAGTTTTGCAGATTATATAGTTTGCTTTTCTAAAATACGTAGCCTCTGAATAAAGATATCCTTGAACTGCAGATTTAATCTTCTCATTACCCAGCATGGATGATCTGGTTTTAAAGTCAATATCCATAGAAACATTTACTCTTGAGTACATAGAGGCTGCGACCCAAAGGTATAAAACATTGATAGGTGAAGGAGGTTTCGGGTCTGTTTACCGTGGAACTTTAATTGATGGTCAGGAAGTGGCAGTGAAGGTTCGATCAGCAACATCAACCCAAGGAACTCGGGAATTCGAGAATGAGGTTGGAGATTCAATTTTCATTTTTGAGCACTTTTGGTCATAGCTTTTGATAACTTTATGCAGCAGTCCTACAGTTATCATCTAATGTGATTTAGCTATTTTATATGACTCATAGAACTTGAAATATCGCTCCTATTCTCCCACTCCTTGTGGAGCAGGGAAATTTGTAGTCAGCTACCATTAGATCAAATATAACGCTTGCTGTGCATTCTAGATTACTTAATATCTTTCTATTTTCACATTTGCTTTTCCCACCCCCTACAATTTTTTACTTCTCTGTGTTCATTACTCACCCCACCCAAGAATATTCCCGATTACCCCTATATCCTAACCTACTTTATTTTGGGTTGCTTTGAATGGTGGTGGTAGCCATGGTCACTGCCCATGTCAATGCCCCCATGGGCAGGGCCCAGCTGGGGTGTTGCACCCCAGAGGCAACCCCTACATGGTTCAAGCATTTCCAGGGAAAATGCTCCTTGGCTGGGTGCCATAACAATCATAGTTTTTCTTTATTTCAAGTTTGTCCTTTTAGGTGATTTTAGTAGAGGTTTAAATTGTAATTAACTACTGATAACTACTATAATATATGACAATTCATGTTAATGTAGGAAATCATTACTTATCGTTCTTCCATCTTTAACTTTTTTCTATTTATCTCATATCAAGAAATGATTTTTTTTTTCTTAACTGGTGGATGAACTATCATGTTATGTTTTGACATACCTTAAAAGCGAAATGACGATTCTTTTAATGTACTTTACAGCTAAATCTTCTTTCAGCTATTCGCCATGAGAACCTCGTGCCTCTTCTTGGTTATTGCTGTGAAAATGACCAAGAAATTCTAGTTTATCCATTTATGTCCAATGGCTCTCTACAAGATCGCCTTTATGGTACTGGTCACCTCACTGTTTCTCTGGACTCATACCTTTTGATTTTCATTGTTACTGAAATCAAATAAATTAACAGGGGAAGCAGCAAAAAGAAAAATTCTGGACTGGCCAACCAGACTGTCAATTGCTCTTGGTGCTGCTCGAGGCAAGTTATATATAGTATTCAATATTATTTTCATGGACTGGATGTTCACCGTCTTTTCCCATTAACATTTTGAATATCAGAAGGTTTGAAGAGTACTTTCACTGTTCAGGTTTGACGCATCTTCACACTTTTGCTGGGCGTTGCATTATACATAGGGATGTGAAATCAAGTAACATTCTTCTGGATCATAGCATGTCTGCCAAGGTGGCAGACTTTGGTTTTTCAAAATATGCTCCCCAAGAAGGTGACAGTTGTGCTTCTCTGGAAGTAAGAGGGACAGCTGGATACTTGGATCCAGAGTAAGATTGTTTCTTGAGCTTAAGTTGTTCGGTTTGAATTGTTTTTGGGTTTTGTAGTTTCTTATTTTAGTTTAAATCACAACTGGTAGACTGTAGAGATGTCGGACTACAAGAACACTCTGCCAATTTCAATAAAATAAATAACGTTTAAGCTTGCATCTACATACAACGTCAATCTGTCACCATACCCTTGATGAATGTACATGGACATGGATCCACTAGGTACATGGACAAATTCAGGACAAGCTAAAAATGTCTCCTATTCATTGCATCATGAAGTTTTCAGGTAGTGCAAAAAGCATAAACTGTAGAAAACATTTACCTGAACCTGATAATCTCAATCTGGTATTGTTCAGGTACTACATGACCCATCATTTATCAGCTAAAAGTGATGTATTTAGCTTTGGTGTTGTTCTGCTTGAAATTGTAAGCGGCCGGGAACCTCTGAACATACACAGGCCACGTCCCGAGTGGAGCTTGGTTGAATGGGTATGTTTGATCATGTTCAGAGTCCAGGGAATGCTGATACATATATTGTTTCTAAGTCAGATGTTTTATGTAAAGATCAATGACCTCTTACGTGACACTGTATTTTGATAGACTGGCCGGAAACTTTTTCCTATTCTTTTTCCCCCTCAAAGATTCAAATCATTGTGAATAAGCATAGCGTAATTATCCAATAAGTGCAAACTAACAAAAAGACACCTTTGCATGCAGGCCAAATCCTATGTAAGGGAATCAAAGATTGATGAAATTGTTGATCCAAACATAAAAGGAGCGTACCATGCAGAGGCTATGTGGAGAGTGGTGGAGGTGGCAGTGTCATGTATCGAGCCCTTCGCAGCTTCCCGACCAAACATGGTTGAAATTGTACGGGAGCTGGAGGATGCTTTGATTATAGAGAACAACGCATCAGAATACATGAGATCCATAGAGAGCTTTGGATCTAATCGCTTTTCTGTGGTCATGGAGAGAAGGATTCCACCACCCTCTCCTTCAGAACCTTCACCTATTATGTCACAAATGGCTCCTCCGGAGCCAAGGTAGTGAATGGTTTTATGAGATTTTTCATCACTTGGTGAATGATTGTTTTGTTGCTTCGCATAAGTTATAGAAGGAGAAAATTAGGATAATTTCCAAATGCTCTTTTTGAATTTATGCGCCTTGTGTAATATATTTTTCTTACAGTGAAGGGATCTACTTAACGCTATTATAGTTCTGGAGAACGGTGTGGGCTTTCTTTTGCATTGTTTGACCCTTTTAATAAATGATGAGAACAGCCTACCAAAACCAATGCAATATATGCAGGCATCATAGGGTCTCAACGTTAGACTTCTTAAATGTGTCACTGAGAATTCATAATTGTACCAAATTATACTCCACGAAAATTAACATCATAGCACTTCTGGAAGTGTTAGAAATTCTTTGAAGTGCAAGTGCTTCTCCAAAAGTACTTGGATTTGTGAAAAAACATGTCCCTGTACTTGTAATAAAAGCACTTCTAGCAAAAGTTCTCTAGAGTATAAGTTCCTTTTAACATAAGCAGTCCCAAACGGGTCTAGTGAATTTCTAACACAGTAACTGAGCTCTGGTTGTAATAGATCTTGGATTTAAAGCCGTCACCCCAATTTTCACTTGTTAATTAATTTGCAAGATGGGGATGCATACTAAGGAAAGGAGTTAGCTTGAACGCATGTCTGATCAAATTACGAGGGTAAGTTGTGTAAGCAAAGCAGATAGGAAGTGAGGGTGTATAAATTCATTGATTCTTATAATAAAAGGATCCAAAGTCGATCTATAAGTAGCAAGCACCTAAAACCGAGACAAAAATCCCCATTGTTATGCAGACCAACAGGTCCGAAATCTCTAAAGAGTAACCAATTGAAAACATTGTAACACAATAGCGTATAGCTGCTCGTCTTCTTGACCATAGTAACTTGTTTGCAGATAAGATGAAGCTAGATGGACAATAGGGTTGATCAAAGAAGACTGAGCTTATACTAAATGCACTGGACTGAGCTATGGGAGCAGCAAGAAGAAGATGAGAGAACACATGCAATTCAACCAGAATGACTACAAAGAATGAGCAATTGATTTTAATGAAGGAAAAGAAGACCACAAAGAATGACTAACTAAAGTAAAACACACCAACTGGCAAAATTGCAACTAGGGTTCTACATAGCTGTATCTGACAGTATTTGGGCAAGGCCTTGTTAATCAGAGACTTGCATCGTCTTTTATCCACTATATCAAGAATTTCCTGCGCCCTCTGATTCTCTTGCACGATCCTCTTCCATTCGTGAAAATGCATCCAATGCACATGTATCTAAGAGAAAATAAAAGGCTTTAAACAGAGCATGCTCTGTTTGAAGTGTATACCCGCAAAATAACCTCATGACAAAAAAATTACTTCTATTACTCAACATATACGCAGAAAAATGGATAGATTACTTTTGAACTGGGCTACAAGACCAAGAAATAAGTTCACGTCCACACTATAGACAAGAGGATGCTTACAGTAAAGCGGTATATTATAATCTAATAAGAATGGCATGATCTGCTAAGCATCACGAGCAAAAAGAGAAGGGTTGGCTGATGCAGTACCCACTTGAACTTCAAGAAGTTCTAGCTTTCGTTCCAATACATCAAGCTTCTCATTCAGTGATGCCAATTTGCTCTTTGTTGTAGCCTCTTCAATAACAAGAAAAACAAAAATTAGCCCAAGCGTGTGTAACATTAATTAAATTCCAAAAGGAAGAGAAATTTCCAATTTTTCTAACAAGTAGATCAAATTAAAACAAACCACCATCCTAAAAGGAAAAATCAGATTCGAAACGAGATGCAAGGACTCCAGCAAACTAAATTATTACAGAACAACGGATTGCGCTGAAGCTGGGCAAAGTAGTCATTCCAACTATGCACCTATAGAAAGATTCAAACTAGGGCTGCAAGAAGAGTTCAGTCAAGAGAAAGCTTGGTGCTTGAACAAGATGATGATTAACTATCCTACATTCGTTGTTTCGGGTCACGAAATTCAACCAAATATATGTGCACTCCCATTTAAAGTAGATAAATTAGAACAAAAAATCTTTGGGCAGAACAAGGTGGAATTTTGGCTAAGGAGCTAAGTTTCAGGCTAATATGCAATGAAAAGAAATTAGACATATCTTTAATGGTCTAGGACCCTCAAGGGAGGCATATACCAAGTCTAAAATCCACTCAAAACTCAAAATGAGAGACACCCAAATCAGCCAACTCACTAAAACTATCAGCAACTTAGAGAAATTGGTCCAAATCTCAGTTGGGTCAGCACCAAAATCAGCAAGAACCATGAAACCAACTGAAGCAAGTCAACAATACAGACAAGATTTTGAGACATACCCAAACCAGCAAAAGACTAGAAACAAACTAGGACAAACAGAAAAACCAAAACCAAAACCAAAACCGAGAATATAGGTTGGAAAAGGATGTACCGAATTGGACAAGGAAATCGAAGAGGCGGCGAACATTGAGAGAAATGTGGGAGATGAACTCGCGGTTTTCCCAATCAGCTTGGACCGCTATTCCAACGTTCACTGCGTTTGTTATTCCACCTGCCCGAGCCATCTTGATCTGTCTACTTGGTGCTCACCCAGCAAATCTACTATAAAGGCAATCAAGGGAAAGGATCAACTCAGGTGGGTACACATCCTTTATGATTTTTTTTTGTTGGCCTGTGATTGGAGTAAGTTGATTTTTTATAACTGTTTTTATAGAATGGAGCAAATTGATTTTTAATGCCTTTGTATGATGGTGGTGTGAAGATGGCAGGTTTCCTTCCTGTGTTTTTTGTCTTATTTATTTATTTATTTGGAGTTTGGAAAAAATGAGTGGAAGGGTTTGAAGTTTGAGGTGAGGTGGGTTGCTTCTTGCTATATCAACTTTCACATCATAGATAGATTGGTATTGGATTGCGTAATGACCTTTTGTCTTATGATTTGTGAGTCTTACCTTCCAAGGCAAACCCTCCATTATAATGTTCTCTTTTTATTAGCTTAAGGGCTTATGAACATTTACTCATATACCCGATATCCTAAATTTGATTCCCCTCTCACGATCAAATAGAAACTTCATTAGATATCAACAAGACATCTAAAATACATCCCTTAGTTAATACTTTAGATGTCTTGTTCATTAGATATTAACTAAAGATATCAACAAGACATCTAAAATACCAATTACAAGAAAACAACAAACTAACATGCTAAAAACAAAACTAATGCGGACAAAAACTGCACTAAAACTAATAGCCCACATCACCACAATTATGGCTAAGCCCAAACAACATCCCTTATATCAAAAGTATTAACTGAATACATTGATTGCAACTTTTTTTTTTTGTTAATTACAGTTATTTTTTTAATTCCCACCATGGCAAATTCTTTAGAAGGCATGTATGTTAGGAAGAAACAAACGAAAAAGACGATAAAATGACTAAAGTAAAATGAATTGCAAGAGGACGACCCTCGTTCCACTGTTGCAATTTGTGTTTTGGGTGTTATTTTCAAGTTCTTGGACAGGCAATCTTATTGAGACGAATACAACATCATTTAGTCATTGACGCACAAGACCCCTAAAATGGGTTTGGGACAATTACTACATTTGAACTCATTTCTTTTTCTGGCCACATGATGCCTTTCAACTCCAAGCAGAGCCAAAAACAAATCGAAGGCGAAGTAAACATTATAATTCATCGTAATTCATCTTAGTTCATGCAGAAGCCGTGGCTAATAGGCCATTGTGCCTGAGCAATGGCTCTGGTGAAGGTTCACGACCCCGGAATTCCACGAAAACCTGGAAACAAACAATCAAAACATTCAGAAACAAACTTAGGAGGGTATTGGATATAAGATTAAAGAAATCTAAATCAGTATGCTCTTTAAGAGCACTTATAATTACTGACAGAAAAGAACGACAATGAACATATCCAAAGCTTGGTTAAGCACTAGAACAATTATGGACAAAGCCATATATTATTTCATTACAAAGCAGAGATGGTTGAAACCAAATAAAGCTTTTCTCACAAACAAATTGTGGGGAAAAAAAAAATAAGGAAATCATGAAAAGGTATGGATGCCGTAAGGAATATAGTTTGTCTAACCTCTAGTGGTGCTTTCCCGCCTCCAAGAGCAAGGATGGTTTCTCTGAACTTGTGTCCAGTTTCTTTAACAGCCTGTTGCAAGATTAAACATCATGTGAATAGACCAAACGCGAAAAGAAGGCAGATGGCTTGACATGTCTGATGAGCCAAGTCCAATGTCATAGTGTGTTCAAGCATGTAAAAAACCCATGAGGTGAGCAAAGCAGAACGACTTTGACGGGATACAATAAATATAAATATAAAAAATCAACAAGGAGCTACGTGGAGTTGATGCATAATGTAAGTTGCAAAACTTGTCCAGTTCTTATGCGCAGCTGTTTCCAGCTTACCTTGCTGTTATCCAATCCAGCATCCTCAAATGCAGAGAAAGCATCAGCAGACAACACCTCAGCCCACTGAAAAATAGAGCAATTTCCACTCAAAATAAAATTCCATAGGAAATGGACAACTAAAATACAAAGCAAGGCCACAAATCACAGGGATATGATAAAATATTACAAATACTTTGATCGGTCAATAAACTCAAGCCAGGGACTGACTTGAAGACATCATTATAAGGTACTAGAGTTTTTTTTTTTTCGGTTCAGAAAGTTTGAACACAGGTTATCTTAAGAGAAAGAATATGAAATACCTTGTAACTGTAGTACCCAGCTGCATATCCACCTAATATTTACAGAAAAGGCAATATACAGATAAACATTTAAGGTCAGATGGAGTAAAAAAATTAGAACACTGCTGAGAAGTTGAAAGTCAGAAAGTAGAAGCAAACCTGCAAATATATGGCTAAAACCACAAAGGAACCTGTCTTCTGGAAGTGGAGGGATCACTTGTGTTTGTTCAGAAACCCTCCGATCAACATCGAAGATGGATTCTGATCCACCAGGTATGTAATCTGTGTGCAACTTCAGATCTACACTTGCAAATCTTATCTGCAATATGCAAATCAAAGACAAAATCTGTCATGTATATGAATACAATTGACTTCCTGAAACTATGGATAATACAAGCAAATTACTACAATAAAAAACAAAAATATGTAGTGAAAATCATTCAAAAATTAATATACAATAAAGAGCATAAATGCTATGAATCTTATCTACAATAAAGAACTTCTATTAGGCATTTTTTTATTTCACTACAGATAGTTTAGAATTTGTATTCCCTTTATTAGGTTTTTCTCTGAATTTAAGTGTTCAGCTTCTTCTTTTTTTCTCTTACTTTTGCACGTAAATTGTATATCAATAAATGCAATTCTTCATCTCTTTGATTGTCTCTTGCCTATCTTAGTTTGGTTTGACCGAAATTTACAGGTACATTTTACTAAAAAGTTGGAACATTCTATCGTTATAATAAAGTTGCACAAGAATGTCGGATTCAAACATTTGACAAGATGTTTGTCATAATGTCTTCCAGATGCCAGAATGCGCAAAGTTGACATAACCCCAGTATAACACCACAAGAAAGACATCCTTCACGGAGAACAAATAATACTTCCATATAGCACAATGATAAGCAAGACAAAACGCAACAAAGAATCCAGATTTGCATCCTCAACAAAAGTAAAACAAAGTAATATTTAAATCAATAGTACAAGAAGATATAGAACAATATAAAAAGCCAACATGATGTCTGGAAAAAGTAACACCCAGATACTAAACTGACCTGCCGAAGGCTTAGGGAGCCTGCGCGGAAAGTCCTAGCTGCGAGAAGCTTTTTATATGTTTCTTCTGGAAGAGTCTCCCCAGTTTCATAATGTTTTGCAATGCTCATTAAAGTGTCTCTACAGCACCAATTCAAGAAATAAATCATTAATACTGTGACAAAGAACATAGGATCCTACTGTCACTTGATACAGCATGGAAGGGAAATCGGCTCTAGGTTTTAGGACAGAATTCCCCCATATATAAAGTTTTAAAGCATAGCACGCATATTTGACACAATCAGTATAAAGGTAAGTAATTTGAGAAACAAAGGGCAAGTGCGTGATGAGATGATAGAGCAATTATGTATTTCATATATGTATCCCTTTCCCCATCTCCCTCTTTGACACAATCAGTATAAAGGCCTGTCATTTGAGAAGTAAATCTAGAAGGTTCGAAGCATAATAGTACAAGGGATTTTAGCAGACAAGATTACCTATGGTAACACCAGTTTTCCATGAACTGAGAGGGTAATTCAACAGCATCCCATTCTATTCCCCGAATACCAGCAACTAGACCTTCATCCTGCTTAGTCAGCATATGCTGAAGTGCATGACCAAATTCATGGAAGACAGTCTCTACCTGCAAAAATAATCAGTATTTCATAACTGTGTAAGACAAAAATATACAAAATTGTTGCATCCAGTGCCCCACCCAAAATTTCCCAGATTTTCTTTCTATAAAGAAATTCAGAGCCTTCTTAATAGTTGATTATATCAATTTAAAAAAATACTCATTGACATTCTACAAGTAGAAGAATAGGACTTGTTACCAGCAATAGCACAAGCCTAGGCTTGGCAATACTTGCATGCATTCCTCCGACCAAGCCACTCACAACATCAATGGTAAAAGTGTTTCTGAAAATATTATTTAAAATTGGGCATGTGTTGATTGGATACCAAGGCCTTACATAAACCAATCGACACTTACTCATGCTGAACCAGAATTAATAAAGTCACTCCAACCACTAGATGGATGGACTCTGATCAGTGCATCTCAATCTGAATGAGGGATCCGTAATACATCCTTGGATATATGAAACACACTTTCTGTAATCTATATCATCAAACTTTCATATAGCTCCGATACAGGAGGAAGTGAAATGATGGGCTTGATCTCCTCATAAGAAAATATGATGGGCCTCAAAAGTAGGCACATTCCTTTTCCATTCACACTTAGCCATCCCTTGAACCCCTTAACTTTCGCTCCCCTTCTAATAACTCTAGCTTTTGGTCATGGCCAGTAAGCTAAAAATGAAAGTAATTCAATTTACCTCGCGGAAGGTCATAAGGCTGGGCTTGTTTCCTACTGGTGGTGTTTGATTGCACACCATGTGTGCCACAGGCAACCTCGCAGAGGCACCATCACGTGACAATACATGACTCCTAGCAAGAACTTCATCCATCCATGCACCTCCCCTTTTCTCTGATGGACGAGTATATGGATCGAAATAAAAGTATGCAATGGGACTCCCAGAAGAATCTTTGATGCGATAGAATCTAACATCATTGTTCCAAACCTGAAAAACGTGTGTGTATATATATGTATATGAGTACAGGATGCAAATTCATATCTTCATTAAATGAACCAAAATATAGCAATTCCAGAAAGCATACATACCGGAGCTAGACCATCAGCTGGTTCAATATTAATTCCAAAAAGCATATTTGCTAGGTTAAATAGGCCATCCATGACCTTGGGCAAGGAGAAATATGGACGCAATTCTTCCTGTAGAATACAAAGGCAGGAATATAAGTCTTGCGAACAAAAACGGCAGCCTTAAATTAATGGGAAAATGATAGCACACAAAAATTTATAACAAGAAAGAAAGAGTTTGACAATCTCCAATTATGTTTCATTAAAATATGTTATCACACAAAAGTGACACAAGATTTAATGAAGTGAATGAGAGTAGTAGGTACTAATTACACCATTTGATGTTACACATGTAATTCCAAACAGATGAAGATTAGAAGTTGCACATAACACACATACGAGCAGAGAGAGAGAGAGAGAGAGAGAGAGAGAACCTCATTGATGTCAAATTTAGACTCACGAAGCCTCTCACTCCAAAAGCTGGTGTCCCAGTGAATCAAATCATCAGCTTCTGGAGCATCTTTACTTTTGGAGAAATTCTTAAGGTCTTCCATATCTACAAGTATATAAATAAATAAAAACGCCAGTATATTTTCTAACATAAAAGACTTTTTGCTGAATATAGTTTCATTAAAAATTATCTTCATTTTCCTCCTTTTTTTATTTTTGGAAAGCTAACAAAGAATGATAAACTCTATTTAAAAATTATAGAAATAACTTTCCATAAAGTAGGAGCTGTCAATAACCTACCTTGAACTGCGGCATTCCAGGAAGCACTTCGAAGCTTTTCTAGGAGCTCTTCTGCTTTTGCAACAGTAGCCATTTTGGTGGCCATACTTACCTGATACATTATATCTCAGCAAACCTATCATAAGAAAGTATGTTTAAAATGAATAGACGCACCTCAGCATAGTTATTGTAATTCAGAAGCTTGGCCTTTTCCAACCTATGCTTCAAAATTGAGTCAATGATAGCAGTATTATCCAAATCTCCACTGGATGCACGAGTTACATAAGCACGGTATATTTCCTCACGCAAAGATCGGTTTCGAGCATGTTGCATAACAGAGAGAAAACTTGGGCCATCCAATGTAATTATCCAAGGCCCATTCTCAGCAGTTGCATTTTCATGCCCCTGATGAGATACACAGATGCAACAGATGATACTAAGTAAGATAAATAACAAGTCTAAAGAAACCTCGTCAGGGTACAACTGGAATACCTTTGACAGCGCTGTTTGTGCTGCCATTCCCAGAGCAGTGGCTGGCAATCCTTCAATTTCATTCTTATCAGTAACTAGCTTTTCAAACTTTTTTGTGGCATCCAAAACATTCTCTTCAAATTTGTGAGACAGTCTTTCTAGTTCCTGCCAAAATAAAGTAATGGTAACACCAAACTAAAATCAGAATATCATCATCGAAACCTATTTGTTAGTTTTATTCGAATTAAATAGATATTAACTCATATCCGATATTTCCAAATTGAAGGGAAAGGCCCAAAAACATTAAATAAATAAATAAACTACAAATAAAAAATACGAAGAAAAGGCAGCACCGAAGTTTTCTAATATAGATTAAGTCAAACTATTGCCTCCAACCCCCTCCTCCCCCTCCAAATATATAAGAAAGGGGTAATATCAATAAGCAATGCTCATACAAGCCCATATGAATAACATGGCATAAGTTAGCATGTGGCTGTGGCGGTAGCAACTCATATAGTGATGCCAAAACCTGAGTTACCATAAATGGATAACAACCTTCTTCCAAGATAAAAAATAAAAAACAAGTATTCAAAGACGCAACGGAGAATGACGTTCAAAAAGACTCCTACAGTACTAGCTTAATAAATTTATTAAAGCACACCTGTTCAATTTTGTTAAAATTGTCTCTTTTATCATCCTCAAGAGAAACACCACTCAAAACTGCCTCCTTTATTTGGCCTGCACAAGCACAATAAGAGAAATGTCAGACAAGACAAGCATAGACAAAAACGTAAAGGTAAAGGAAAACCACACTTTGCATGGATAATGTTTAAGCAGGATGCCAAGATGTTAATTTTGTTAGCCTGTAAAATTGTAAATAAGCCTTCTACAAAACATGCATTGAGGAAATAACAAGTTTTGCACACGGCTCCCAGTCCTGTGTCAGGTTCAAGCACCAATTGCAAGCCATCCTTTTTCTAGTGTAAAATATAGCAAGGCTCAGTGGTACAGGTATAGTTCATCAAACATCACAATTACTTTAGAATAGAAAAACCAATGAAAAGGTCATGAACCCACCGTATACCTTATATATTCAACTTTTACATGGTACAAAATATATGAATACTCACTTTCAACTATACGTTTGCGGGCCTCAGTCAGCGTCTGCCAATCAGGAGATTCTCGAATAGCTTTAAATGCATTGTAAATTGGTTTACTTTGCCCCAACCTAAGCTGAAACTTAACTTTCTCTGGCTGCAGAGCACCACCGAACAAGAACCCAAAGCAAAATCAAAACAAAGAAGCTAATTCACGGACCACAAATGTAATAATTAGTTAGAGGGAGTTAAAAGGACAGCTTTCACAGTCAAGTCAAAATCATCTCATATAGCCCTCTTTGAAATAAAAAGTGATTCAAAATTAAACCAAAAATGGAACTTCAAAAACAGACGAGGCACAGAAGCAAAATTTCGGAAAACAAAATCCATACCTGGACTTCTTCAATAGCAGAACGAAGCTCCGAGGAGTCCTTAACAGACTTGAGGTGGTTGACTAACCCCCAAACCACACTTAATCGGTCAATGATTTTCTCCAGCGGCACGACCAGCTTCGGCCAGGTGGGCTCCACCGTACGCTCTAATTCCTCCAAATCACCCTCCTTCAAACCCCACCATAGAAACCATCATATCCAAACCAAGAACCCAATTAGAAAAAACACGAAGAACCCAGAAACCAATACAAAACAAAACAAATAACCAAAATACAGAAAAACTAAGAAAATCATAAAATCCCAGAAACTCAAATACGATAAAAATAAAAATAAAAAAGATGAAATTTTTTGAAACTGGAATGAAAATCGTACCAGTTTCTTCAAGAGACCGCGAATCCCAGGTCGCACGTGCTTGGCATCGACGACATCGAAGGGAGGGAAGTCAAAGTCTTGGAGAAGAGGATTGGCTTCGAGAACTTCGTCTACAGAAGCAGAGGAGGCCATTGCAGTTGCAGATAGGGAAGAACAAGGACGAGAAGAGATTGAAGGATTGGTAGTGGCGGATTTGTGGAGACTCAGGCAGAAGGAGAAGGATGAAGACCAGAGGGGACAAGACTGGGATTTTGGTAGATGTTTAGGGGCAAAATGGGGGAAAGGAGTGCGCTTTAGGAGGAGAGGGTGGACTGAACGAGAGAGAATGACGCGAGTGGCCATGAGCATGTTGAATATAAGAAGAGAAGCCAACAGGGCTCTCTTTCGTACGTGGAGCTTTAAGATGTACCTCATTTCTGTTTTTTTTATCTCTTTCGTTTTGTGCATTTGAGGTTTAAGATATGCTTCATTTTGTTTTTTTATGTGGAAAAATGGCACACCATAATTAAAAACTAATGGAAGTTGCATTGTAAATTCGGATTATGACTGAAATTTTTTTAATTGGGGACAATTTAATTAGAATGGGAATTGTGTCAACAGTCCATAGTTTAGTGGTAAGACCTCATGACTACAGTGTTGGACTAACTAAGGAAAGAAATTTGATGAATCTTTTATGTTTGAAATAAGAGGAACCTCCCAAAGTTCATCATGCATTCGATACTTATTTTAACTACTAAGTATTACTAAACCAACATTTCAGAGTTATTCTTTGAAATTGTTATTGTTCAAATGTATATGATATGTGTTTTTACATTTCATCGTCCAGGTAGTTTCATTGGAAATATAACTGAGGATCTTTTGACTTGCAATATATACTTTTAGGATTCATAAATAGAAAAGGCTTAATATCATAAAATGTCCCTAAGGTTTACGAAACTATCAGATTGCATCCTTATCTTTTTTTTGTGTTATTCGTGGTCCTCAAGGTTTGTATGTGTGCTCACAAATAGTCCATGTCGTTAGGTAATGTCAAAAACTCCGTTAGTTTGCTGACGTGTCATACATATATATATATATATATATATATATCACAAAACATCCATGAAGTTCACGCACCTATCACAAATGGTCCCTGCGAAAAACTTTGATTTTTTTCATTCAAAATTCATAAAATTTTGGTTTTCTTTTTAAAATTTTATGAATTTTAAATTATTTAAAAATATATATTGTATTTTAAATACACATGACACTATATTATTGAAGATGTGAGCTCCACATATATTCCACATCAACAAACTAATGATTTTTCATTGGAGATGTGAGCTTAACATATTATTGGCCAAGATGTTTTTGATAATGTAAAAATGAAGTTAACTAAACAGTTCATTATCTGTAAAACTTGTTTACTTTAGTTGATTATCATCTTTTGGGTTGTGAGATCACCTCATGGTGATAACCTTCTTTTTTTTGGGTATTAAATCAGGGCAGGTTTATTGCATTACAAAGTTTCAACTAATACATCTATATACATTCACCAGGATCCGAATCAAGGTTTGCTGAATTTAAATACAGTATAACTCTTCATCTTGACATACGATCCTTCTGCTTTCTCAACCAAGAAAAGTCCGTTGATGACTGCTTAGCGTGCCTGTTCCACAAAGATAAATTAAAACACAAGACATGCCTGTGGAGTTACTTCAATTAAAGTGCAAAGTTGTGGCTCAATGTTTCAAGTTAGTTGCTTGAATGAAAGCACAAAGCGTAATCTGCAAATATATATGACTTGAATAGTATTCAGGTAATCTCATACCTAGCATTGTTCTTCAGTTCTTGTACTTCAAGGTTTCCTTCTCAAACCCAATTGTGGGAAATTGCTTAGCATACTCCTCAACATCATGTCGGAGCTTTGCAATTTCAGATTGGAAGTGAGGGGCGGGCAGTGCGGCCACAAAGTCCTTCAACTTTGTTCCTGGTATACAGAAATGAAGGACATGCAGTTCCATATTAGCCCCATGCAAACACCAGGATTATCAACAGTCAACTATTAGATACCGCTTGTATATGAATGACAACTGGACAGACAAAAGCTTGGTGAGCATGAAATTTATGATATCAAATAGTTTAGGAACCTTGGGCTTCCCCCTTGATCTTCACCGCCAACTTCACAGCAGCATCAAAAAAATCTGCAACTTTAGCGAAATCCTCCTCAACAAATCCCCTAGAAGTAAGAGCCGGGGTTCCTGAAGTTTCAGAAAAATCACCAAGTAAGGTTACTGAAATTTTATGAAAGAAAAAGAGTGTAAGAAGAACCAAAATTATGAGAAGCCTTTACCCATCCTGATGCCGCCAGGAACCATGGCAGACACATCTCCAGGAACAGTGTTCTTGTTGGCTGCAATGTGAACAGCTTCTAACACCTTTTCGACCCTGGAGCCGTCAATACCCTGGAAAATGAGGTTTTAACAAACAGACAGTGCTGTCACTGCATCTTTCATGATAGAAAAACTATATGGTACACCATTACATGGAGTCAACAGCTCAGATTGGTAGTTTCAAAATTTCTCTGACTATAAAGCACAACTAAGTGGTAGACTTAGATGATTGCACAAACAAATTTTTGAAACCCAGAAGCTTCTCTATAAAGTATTACAAAAAAAGAAAAATTCTGTTACCTTGTTCTTCAAATTCACCAAAACTAAATGGTTCTCAGTACCGCCAGAGACAAGTTCGTAGCCCTTCTCAACCAAAGACTGCATATTTTTTTCCAATTTTTAGCTATTAGAATTCTGGAAGTAAATTATAGACCTATGTCTTAAAAAGAGAACATTATATCAAGGAAAATTCTAGCATAGGTGAACAAAAGGAAATGTCTGAAGCTGTTATCTCTCTGTCTCTTTTCCTTTTGAAATATATATATATAGAAATTCTCATAAGCGGACATCTGGACGTTATTATCGTGCAGACGCCATGTATTTTGTACTACCCCTCCCAACTTTCCTACTTGTTTACAATAGCATCCGCACAATAATAATGTGCGGATATCCAAATAAGAGAATAATTAATATACAGAAATTCTCCTATGCGGACATTCAGACGCCATGTATTTTGTACTACCCCTCCCTGCTTTCCTGCCTATTTACAATAGCATCCGCACAATAATAATGTGCGGACATCCGGATAAGAGAATAACTGTATATATATATATATTGCATCTCAGAATATGATACCTGTGCAAATCTTGAGCAATTGCTGAGAACTTGCTCTTGATAAGCTTTGTACTCTGGTGTAGTAGCCTACATTTAAACAAGAATCAGAAAATATGACCAATAAGATTTCAACAGAACTTGAAAAGTAAAATTCTCAAGTATCATTGGTAATTTTATGAAAGAACTGGGGGAAGGAGAGTGTGAGGGTAAAAGGGTAAGGTCTGAATTGGCCATGGATGTTAAAGGCCAAGAGAGTTAATACTTCCTTAAAATTGCTTTGGATGTACTGGCCATAAACCATGCATATCTTACATCGGACCATTTGCAAATAGGAACTTCCACATTTTTTTTCTAATTCAGTGGTCACAGAAAAGTAAAGCAAGTACTTCAAACAAAATTTGCAGTTAGACTCCAGTATGTGTCAGTTCCATAAGACAATATAAGGTATTTCAGTTTCTGATCTGTATAGATAAATACTGTCTTGGCCGCCTGAGTTCCATAAGATATTTGCATGGGTGGTGAGCTGAGACTCAACTCAAGATGCATAAGAAACCCCTATTCTCAACATCAACAATAACTACTACAGATCATTTATTGCCATAAATAATTAAATGTACCGCATTAACAATGGAATTAACTTCTACAAAGAAACTAAAAATTAAATTCCTGGTTATCATAATCAGCATGTACACCTGTTTCAATGCAACTGCCAAACCAGTAATTGTGTGGTTGTGCGGGCCACCTTGAAGCCCAGGAAAGACAGCTTGATTGATTTTGTCTTCGTAGTCATACAGCACCTTCAGGAAAGTATAAACATTGGGTGAGTTTAGTAAACTGCAGCTTAAAAGGTAAAAATAAATAAGTTCAAACTGTGATCTTTGAAAACTCACCTCTTTCCCTTGTTTGTTGATCTCTTTTACCCCCTTCCTGAAGAAAATCATGGCTCCACGAGGGCCACGAAGTGACTTGTGCGTTGTGGTGGTCACTACATCCGCATACTCGAAAGGTGATGGGATGACACCAGCTGCAACCAACCCACTGATGTGCGCCATATCTGCCAACAATATTGCTTTCTGATTGTTGCATACCTGTCAAGTACTTAAAAGGTAAATCTTGGACTTTTCCACCATCACATGAAATTATAGTTTTTCCTAGTTCTAGTTTTCTCAAGAAAAGATGTGTAAGGGTTTTCTTTTGAGTTTTTTTTCTTTCTATTATTATTATTCAAATCCAAACAAGTTTACCTTGCGAATATGTGCATAGTCATACAGACGTGCATAGGCACTAGCACCAGCAACTATTAATTTTGGCCGAAATAGCTTGGCACTTTTCTCCAACTGCAAATCATGGTTACTCTTGTCAGATGAAGCTTCTACTGGCACAGGTAGATAAATTTAAACATAAATTTTCTATATGACGAGCAAGAATAATAAGAAAAAGATAGATTTCATCTTGGTAACCTTTCAACAGAATGTTGTGATTTAAATCATCCATCACACTATTTCAGCAATAAGTTTTTGATAATATCTTTTTTGGTCTTTTGATAATGTATTAACAGCTGACAGTTTACTAATCCTACAGCCTAAAGGTTGAACTAAGTTTGAATTTGCACTGTGTTATTATTTGGTCTTTATTGATCTTCATAAATTCCTCTGTCATGCCAAGGCCGAAAAAAGAAAGGTAGTTTAAGGCATTTTTGAAGTAGGAACTTGGCAACAAAGTAACATTGAAAAAATGAGTTGTACCCCAAGAATCACCATAACAAGAAAACTTCTAAGCTACCTGGTCGTAGTCAATATAGCCAGTGCTCTCATTCAATCTGTACGGCATTGTTTCAAAAAAGATCGACACAGCAGATATCTTTTTAGTGTCAGTCTGCACATTACCAAAAAAAAAACAAGAAATTTAAAAGAAGGAATGTAGTTACTATCAAGTATTGAAGTAACAAAAATTGAAAAATTATAAACGGCATGAGGTTCAACTTTCTTCAAAGTCAATAGATGTTACAAGAACAGTGATACTATTCTAGTGCAGCTATTTCAAGTTTCTAGAGAAAAAAGAATCTGCAGATGTTACAACAGAACAGAGGAAATATTTTCAAGTACATCCTTAGGTTTAGAATCAAAACAGATGAACACTGATCATAGACTGATTAGACATTTCATCACAGCAGAAACTGCTCACCAGAAGTTGTAATTACCTGATAGCCATGAGAAAGATGTCCACCATGAGGAAGATCGAGTGCCATGATTCTATCATGAGGTTTTAACAATGCAGTGTAAACCTGGAAATTAGATGGAGACCCTGATAAAGGCTGCACGTTGACTGCAATATAGGAAGATGACATCATGTAAAAAAGAAAGCTTCTATGCGGTTAACATATATTAGATACTGCTAAACCTACTATTCAGGAATTTGATTGACTTGAGTTAGGGGACTTGTTTTGTGCTCAACTTATTTAATACATCAGACTCTAGTACAGCAAGACAATACTGATTATAAATACAGAGGCCAACCCTACTCCATATATCTTTTTCATTCATGTTTTTTGCTCTCTGCCTCTTTTCTTCTCACACCTCCTACCTCTCCATCATCTTCTCAGTTTCTTAAGGCTACACAATCCTCTTCCTCTTCCTCTTCCTCTTCTTCTTTTCCTCTACCTAATCCGAGTCTGTAGAATATTGCTAGTCTTGTTTCTGTAAAATTGGACAGAAACAAATTTCTATTTTCACACACTTAGCACAGGCAACTGTATATTAGCAAAACATAAGCCATCGAATCTTCAACCCCAAGCTAGCACTCATCTCCAATTACTACCTACATTATAGTATTCTCCAGCTTTTACTAACTTCTTGCAACTGATACGTTCGGTGGCTCCAGGAAGGTGATAAGAATGGTAAGTTCTTTCACACAGTTGCTAAAAATAGTCATAGAAGATATGTGATAGGAAGATAAAGCTAGAAGTTGTGTTGAGGGCTAAGATGCAATTTGGAGATGATGGTAGGAAGTTTTTTGTGTAAGTTTTATCTTCTGAAACCAACTCCATTGATCTTCCAAGACATCCCAGGCCTAATTTTGGACTCATATGGTAACAAATAGCTGGAGGCTGTTCATATAGATGTCATCCTGACTCATATAGTAGATGTTTGAAAAGTGGCCTGTGAATGTGAAAATATGGTCCTGGTGAAAGTTGAGATGCATACTGCCCGTATGCTTATGTTTGGACATTTTAACAAATAGCTGGAGGCTGTTCATGAGTTATGCCATATGAATTTACCTCCCCATTTTGCTGGATCTAACCGAAATGCTTCCAAAGCACGCTTCTGGCATAAAGATTCTGCCATGTCAATGAACCTGAGAATTTGAAGAGTTATTTCTTAATTAGTTTCTAGCCCAAAATAAAACATAAAGAGTTGACTATGTAAACACCCTGCTTTCAATCAAAGGGAATAGTTGGGAAGATTTCACATACTCATTTCCTCCATAGTATCTAGCACCGGGGTATCCTTCACTGTATTTGTTGGTCATCACTGACCCAACTGCTTGCATCACAGACAGCGATGTGAAGTTCTCTGAGGGTATCAGCTCTAGCCCCTTCAGAAATACAACAAAGAATTCTAATAAGAGATGAAGTTAAACAACATACCAAAACTTGATATCATGCTAAAGAGAAACTTGTTTCCATCATTTAAATTCCCACCACAAAATCATAGAAAATGGAAAGAGATAAAATTTTCTCAATTGTGGCCTAGATAAAATTTTCAACATAGACTACTAAAAGAAAGCACTATTCACAAGTATAATTGTTCACTGAAAAATAGGCATCAAACCACATCATTGTCCATTCTAACAATCATTGTTCATACCAAAGTCTTGATTTTGATTACAGAGTAACAGCATACCTTCCATTGCCTGGTTTTCTCGTGTTCAATGATGTCTGCAATTTCGGGATCCACAGCCTCCAGTGGAGCATTCAGTTGCTTAGGCCACTGTAAGATATAAAGTTCATGCTTTACTATTTAGAAACAAACCACATCAACACGCAAAAACACAAAGCAAAAAACCCAAGTCAGATTTAAAACTGGTTATAATGGGAACTTACTGTGACACCGGGCTTCTCCTTGTCGTAGACAGCTTCATTGGGCAAAGATGACTGTAAAATGAAAACAAGTAAGTGGGAAAGTGGTAAAATTATCAGGCATTCAATGACAGCAAAGAAGCCAACAACACAAAACAAGAGAAAAAGTAGAAAGAACCATGTAATAATGAGAGGTGGCATTGAAGAGAGGGCGAATGGGCTTATCCCCAGAAGAGGAAAGCCTGCGAAGCGCCAATGCCATTGCCATGCTGAGTTTTCTCTCACTCTTTGGCTTCTGGGTTCAGTTGGGTGGGTGAGGTTTTGGTGGTAGTGATTTTTCCCTTTGTGGTTTCTATGAATTATGGTGGGTTTTATCCTTGCTCTCCTAGGTGGGCTTATTCATGGTTGGTTGCTCAGTTCGACACCTGTTTTGTCTGTAGCTTCAGAGTTGAGATTTCATTATCAACTACAAAGATTGGTGCTTTTGTAAACTTGTAACTCAATTGTGTGGGAAAATGAATTGGTGTATGAGAGAGAGATATGAGACCAAAGCCATCCATGAAAGGCCTATCCAAAGTTCTCATTTCTCAGCCACAAAGGGACTCTCGCAGATATGGCCTGATCGGGTTTTGTGTATTTTGTGAGACAAATTTGGCCACCGAAGCTTTTGAATTGTTACTCCAGGAGAGAGAGCACTTCACCAACTCAAATGTCATTTTCGCCGAGGTGGTTATGTATAAATCTATATATATAAAGCAAAAGGTGAAACATTCAAAATACCAGAAAATACTTTTGGTTAATCTATACTAACCTCTCCGCACCCGCTTTCGCGTTTGCAAGAGGTTTTTTTTTTTTTTTTATAAATATTAAATTTATTTTAGAATTAAAAAAAATAATGGGTAGTTGTGTTCCATAAAAAGAGGATCCATTATCTGATTTTTTTTTAATTTTAATTTTTTTAAATATGAAAAAGTGTGAGTAGTTCAACTTTCGTTTGATAACTTGTATAGGTATTTAACAAATTACTAGCCTCTCTGCTTGCGCTTCCGTGCTTGCGAGAGGCTTTTAAAAAAATATATATATATTTTAGAATTAAAAAAGATATTAGGTGGTTGTGTTCCATAAAAAGAGGATCCATTATCTGATTTTTTTTTTATTTTAATTTTTTTGTAATATGAGAAAGTGTGAATTTACCATATTATCCTCATTTAATTAATAATTTCAATTCTTAATGTTTGCATTAACCAAGGGCATTTTCTGGTATTTTGAATGTTTCACCATTCTCTGCCTTTTGCTTTATATATATAGATTAAAAAAAAGCCTCTCGTAAGCGCGTGCGAAGAGGCTAGTGCAAACATTAAGAATTGAAATTATTAATTAAATGAGGATAATATGATAAATTCACACTTTTTCATATTTAAAAAAAATGAAAACAAAAAATTAGATAATGGATCCTATTTTTATGGAACACAACTACCCATTATCTTTTTTAATTCTAAAATAAATTTAAATTTTTTATAAAAAAAAACCTCTCGCAGGCGCAGAAACGCGTGCGAAGAGGCTAGTATAGAGAAAAAGGCAGAGAATGGTGAAACATTCAAAATACCAGAAAATACCCTTGGTTAATGCAAACATTAAGAATTGAAATTGTTAATTAAATGAGGATAGTATGGTAAATTCACACTTTTTCATATTAAAAAAATTTTAAATTAAAAGAAAAATCAGATAATGAATCCTCTTTTTATGAAACACAACTACCCATTATCTTTTTTAATTCTAAAATAAATATAATTTTTTTTATAAAAAAAAACCTCTCGCAGGCGCATGTGGAGAGGCTAGTATAGGTTGAGGTAAACTTGCGAGAGTAAATACTATTTGAGATATTTAGGCATATACCCATTCTTGGCACTAATAATATAAATAAACCCTACACCATTTAATTTCTATAAACAAACCCAAAAAAAATCCAAAAAATGATAGCTGGCCCAATCGAATTTAATTTTGATTATTAAATTACTTTGATGCCCTATTGAGTGTTTTGGGCTTTTTTTATGAGATTTTGGGGTTGGGTTTGTTTTAAGAAATCAAAACTGCGTTTTGGGTGTGTTTCTAAAGTCCATTTCATATATGTTTTTTTTTTTCTAATTTAGGCTCCTATATTGGGTATAATATTGAATCTCCCAGATTATTTTGCCAAAGTTATTTTCTTATAGTGTGATTTTATTGGCACCCCAAAATTTGCTCTTTGCACCCCATTGAATTTTAGTAAAATTTAAAATTACTTACTACACCCCATTTTTCTTCCTAAATTGCCCTCATGAACCTCATTCCTTAACTTACCTGTGTAAATCTCATCCCATATCAAACCCCACCCCATCGAAAACTCATTTTTCTTGCAGACACACCTCATTGCACACCCCATCCAATTTGCAATAGACTCCATCACAAACCATAACCACAATAGCCTCACCTCATCACAAACCCCCATCGCAACCAAGCGATCTCACCCCCATCACAAACCCATCTGATCTCAAAATCCTCCAAAAAGCCAAGGTTTGATTTCAACTTTGATTTCTATATTTATGTTTCTGAGTGTTGATTAAGCTAAGGTTTGATTTTAACTTTGTGGATGTATCGTTCGAACCTTGTTTTACGAAAATAGATGTTACTTTCGATGAGTTACCACCGAAATCGTTGCATTGTTTCAGTGGTAGTCGACCGAATTTGAACCTGGTTTTTACAAATATAGATGTTACTTTCGATGAGTTACCACCGAAAATGTTACCTTGTTTTAGTGGTAGTCCACCGAATTTGTTTCTGTTTTTCACTGGTAATTTATTGAATTCGTTTCTTGTTTCAGTGAATTCGTTTCTTGTTTAAGTGATCATCTACCGAATTTGTTATTGAGTTTGTACTTAATATTATTTTTTAGATATGAAGAGGACTAGCAAAGGTACTACTGAGGCTTCAGAATCTTAATTCTGGAGCTGCATTTGACCTATTTGCCTCAATGCAAAGCAAATATTATGAATTCAAATTCATTACAGGAGCGTGACGAGCGTATGTTGTCATTTACTAGGCCGCTCGCGGCATTAGGGGAAACAGTTGCATTTCATACACGACCTTCCCAAGTTTATCAAGCTGATGTTGGAGGGTACAAACATACGGTCTACCATAACATATCAACGTCATCATGGTTAACTGACTTACTAGCATGCGTTTATTAAAACTCATAGAACTTTTGTTGTTTTAATTAGTTATTGCATTTTTGTATTAGAACTCATGTAACTTTGGAACTTTAGAACTTTAGAACTCATTCTGACCCTTATGAAGTTTGTCCCACCAAAAAAAGGAATATGATGATCTGGAGACACATGAACCTACAAAACAAGAATTCATTAATATACTCATAGCATATAAAATTTAATTATGTAGCATAAACAAATGAATTCATACCTGAACATAGTGATCATCATCAACAAAACCAATGGCAATCTCACATAGCTTGGTTTCGCTTGATTGAACTGAAAAAGGAAGAAATGTAAGGCATTGATGCATGCTTGTGGGTGCTTAATGTAAAATGGGGCTTATGGGTTCGTTTAGGGCTATGATGTTTGTGAGATTTGTGGGTGTTTGATATCAAATGGGGCTTATTTGAGTGGTTTTTGGGTGATTAAGTGGTAGTTTGTGTGAAAAGTTTGTCTTGTGAATATGTAGTTTTGGTTCTCCGGTCATATTTGTACAATGAGTCTAAAGCACATGTTATGTGTTGGAAATTAGAAAGTTATTATTTTTTTTTTTATGTATTGATTGTAATTTATTTAGGAGTAGCCTCCAATTCTAAAATGACAGAAAATTTCTGGCAATTGAAGATTTCAGTGTCTGGATTTATGTATGTCGAATTTTGTAAATGACACTATGAAAATTGTGAAATGACGCCTATTTTGATGGAAATTAAACTCAAGAATTTGATGCTCCAATTTCCACAATTTTTTCCGCACGTCATTTAATAAATTCAGTGCTTAACTTGCCAAACAAGGGAATTGTCAATTTCTCCTTTTAAATTTCAAACTTTTAGCTAAATTTCGAGTTGTTTTCTGTCATCCAAACGAAAGGTTAGAGCACATCCACCGCTGTAGTTTGGCCCGGGCATGAAGGGGCCAAGCCTCATGTCGCTCTTCCAATGAGCTTCAGCAACCCGGGCAAGAGGTGGGTCTAAGCAAACTGGGCAAGCCCAAAGGCAAAACGAGCCCGAGCTTGTGCTTGGGGGCAACTGACGCCAGCCCCTGGGTTTTAAATTTTTTTACCTTTGGCATGTGGGGTACACGCGCCTGACGTCAGAAGGCATGTGGCTTGTCCTGGGTTGTCCAATCGTTATTTGTCCTTCAATCCAATAGCTGACATTTTTTTTGTTAAACAAATTGTAAAAAAAATTATAAAAAATACCAAAAAATTTCCGAATTTTTTTTCTATAAATACCTACTAATATTCTTCACTTTCCACACCAAATCTTCATACATTTTCTTCTGCTTCCAATATTATTCACTTTCCACACCAAATTTTCTTCACTTTCCAAATTTCATTTGTGTTGAAATACAAATGGTATCTTCCATCGAAGCTGGAGGGGCGTGGACAACTATGGAAGATGTTTTGTTGTATGAGTGTTGGGTCCAAGTTGGTCATTGCCCAATCATGATCAATGAGATGAAGTGCTCTCATATGTGGAGAAAAATTCGGCCACACCGAATTTTGTGAAAGGTCGAGTTCCTCTCGTACAGAAATGGCCTTCACTAGTAGGTGGAAATTTTTGAATAAAGAGTTGGGGAAATGGAGAGATGCATTGGCAAAAGTGAGGGACAACGTTCGAAGTGGCGAAAATCTTGATAACGAGGTAAATTATTTGTAATTGCCGTTTTATTAAATTTAATGTCCAATTTTCTTCAAATTTTCTTGTATTTCTATTTTTTTTTAATAAATTATGCAAGCACAAATGTGGTTTGGTGCCATTGGCCAAGGCGAAAAATCTTTTAACAATCACCAATGTTAGGAGGTGGTGAAAAATTGTTCGAGATTCAAAATTATGCCCACGGGTCCAACCATTGTGTTGAATGAGACGCTGCTCTACGATTCAACGACATTGGATTCGCCTTTGGATTCCCCAATAAATCAAGACTCACCAATCCAAAAGGAGTCGAGGCCTATTGGGAGAAAGGCGGCGAAGGCCAAGAAAGGGAGTAATTCCACCAATGATACATCAAAATTTTTGGAGCAAATTGCTCTGAACGGCACAATGAGAATTGAGAGAGACATTAAAAGAGGTGCGGATGAGAAGGCAATGTATGAAGAATTTGCAAGAGAAATAGAGTATCACTCAAACAAGACATGGAGAAGAAGGATTGAGAAACCATGGCCATGGATACGAGCCATATGTCCCCTGAAACAACGTCATTATGGAAGCTAGAACTAAGAGATGTTATAAGAAAAATGCTTTTCCGTGACGATGAACTTAGCAACACCGATTGGTTAATTGATGAAAACTATTAGGTTGTATTGCTTGTCTTTTATTTAATTAGTTGTATTCCTTATCTTTTATTTAATTAGTTGTATTGCTTGTCTTTTATTTAATGAGTTGTATTTCTTGTCTTTTATTTAATTAATTGTATTGCTTTTTTTTTTTTATTATTGAATAAAGAAAGCATTCAATAATATAGCTATTTATTTAACACATTGCATACATCAAAACAAAGCATAATTCAATTCAAAACACAAAGAAAGCATAATTCATTACAAAACACAACCAAAGCATAATTCAAAACAAAACACAACCAAAACATAATTCAAAACAAAACACAAACAAAGCATAATTCAAACAACGCATACATAAACACAAAGCATAATTAAAAACTAAGCATCTTCACTTGACTTCATTGACCGTCATTGCCTCTCACCACCCATAAGTGCTCCATCAAGTCAACTTGACGTCGTACGTTCATGAATATAAGAAGATTGCATCTTCATATAACAATCAATCATACGGTTGTTGTAACGACCGTCCTTAACCAACGGTTTGTGCTCTAGTGGTTGTCCATTTGCTCCCACGGGCCGTCCATAAATTCTTGTCAATGTCATGTTCATGGGATAAGGTTTGCACACCTTTGGAGCATCATAATCATACTTATCCTCCACAATCATGTTATGGAGGATGATACACGTCATCATAATGCTCTTAAACACCTTTTCATCAAACATACGAGCAGCCCCCCCTAATGATTGTCCATCGAGCTTGGAGGAAACACCTTTCCACATCTTTTCTATAACCCTCTTGATAGGAAACAAATGATTTTTCATTCTCCAATTGGGAATGCATAATTGTTTTGACAAATGTCGTCCACCTTGGGTAGATTCCGTCGGTTAGGTAGTACCCACCCAAGTAGACGGTATTGTTGATTTTATAGGTGATATGAAGGGCTTGACCTCTCAACACATCGTTGAACACTGGGGATTGACCGAGCACATTGAGGTCGTTTTAAGATTCCGCAACTCTAAAAAAGACATGTCAAATCCATGTATCGAATGATGCAACGGCTTCCAGAATGATACTTTTTTGGCCCTTTCTATTCCCATAATCTTCTTGTTAGGCAGTTGGGCAATTTTTTCATTGCCAATGCATACAGTCGATGCTTCCAATCATGCCTGGGAAATCTCGAGCCTCGGCCTTTTGTAGAAGCCTTTGAAGGTCCCTAGGAGTAGGTTTGCGAAGGTAATCCCTAGTGTAGAGAGTTTCGATTGCATCACAGAATTTGACGAAGCTCTCTAGGATAGTGGATTTCCCCATCTTAGCAATCTCATCCACCTGGTCTACAGATGCACCAAACGCCAGCATTCGTAAAGAAGCTGTAAGTTTTTGCTCCACAAGAAGCCCCCAAACTCCAGTAGCATCACACTTCTAAATGAAGTATGCATCATAATTGCAAACATCATGCATGATTTTATTGAACAAATAAGGCTGCATTCTATATCGCCCTCGAAAATCAACAGTAGAGTTCAACGAATTTGGGATAAAGTAATCTTCCAAAAGATTCTTACCCCGAGAATGCCTACGTTTGTCCACGTTCAGGCCACGACCGACTTATGAACCACTGTGGCAGCCTTGGCTTGATAGATCAAGCATACCCACTGCTATGACAACTTGTTCATCATCTTCTTCCTCCTCCCTTTCTTCTTCAACTTGTTTGTGTCTTCTTTCTTTCATTTCTCGCTCTTGCCTCTCCAAGCACGTCCTCATGTAAGACATTGAGAGTGGACTACGAAATCTAAAATATGATAAATGAAAGGATAGAGAGGATATGGTGTGAGAGGTCTGAGTTGAGGCTGTGGTTTTATAAAGGGATTTAGAAGATAGAGATGACACGTGGCACAATTTTAGAAGGTGAAAATCTTATCTGAAATTTGAGATTTGTATTTTATAATAAATATCGACACGTGGCAACTGAGAATCTTATCCGAAAATCTTATCTGGAATTTGTGATGTGAATTTTATAATAAATATGGATATGTGGCAACCGAAAATCTTATTCAAAAATTGTATTCGAAATGAGATGTGAATTTTATAATAAATATTGACACGTGGCAACCGAAAATATTTTCCAAATTAATCGTTTAAGTAATAAATAAATAAAAGTGAATAGTATTTGCCATTTGCCATAATAATAGGTGGAAACACAACAAGCCTTTTGCAAGGGCTGCCACTATTCACATGAATAGTAACAGTCTTTGCCTTGCCATTGCCCTTTGTCATGGCAAATAGGCGGAAGTGCTCTTAGAGAAGTGATGGGTGTTGATGGTGTAGTATGATTAAAGGTTGAGGGAATCAGAGAAGGTGCTGGTGTTGTTAGTGTGAGGTGTGGCTGTCCAAACAAATTTGTAAAGTTTTCTGGAGATCATGTAGTTTTTTTTATAAAAAAAAATTCATTTTACAAAAGGGATATACTTTGTAATTAAAAGAATGAAATATGAGTTCCACAAAATCACACTTCAATTCTCCAATAAATATTTCGACCAAAAAAGAGTCTCCAATAAATAAATAAAATTTTAAGTAATTCAGGCCCAAAACAGAATGGGGTGGGCTTGGGCTTGACCCAAGACCAAAATAATGATGGAAAATAAAAACAGAAAATCGCTAGAAGGAGGGCTCGAACCTCCGACCTTGTGGTTAACAGCCACACGCTCTAGCCAACTGAGCTATTCCAGCTTCTTGTAATACGTTGCCATTTTTCACATATATAATTGTTTGATGATACAATTATGTGTGCTTTGCAGTGGGACAATTGCTGCTTCTACACTCAATTCAATCCTGTCCATCTGCAACAACAGTACAAGCATTATCCTTGTCTGGGTCCATACTTTTCACGGCATGTGCGCTTTAGATCTTGGCCTCAAATATTTGATTTGTTTGACAAAGTAGTCAAGTTTAATTTTTTATACAATCGATATTAGAGAGGAGAGATTTGAAAGCAAGATCTCGAGTGCATGGATAACTAACATGATAATTACTCAAGTCAATGTATAATGACTATTTCTGAATGTATTTCTGAATAGCTACTTGATAAATACGTTTAAGTAAATAACAATCACATTGTCAGGCTTGAGTGATAAAATATAAAGGAATCCAAGGAGGGGAAAAGAACAAGAGAGATTAAGAAAAAAAACAGGGAACACTAAATCCCAGAGACTGTAGTATTTGCCTACATGACACTACTGTCCTCTGCTTATATCTTCATCATCAGTTTATCTCTCCCCTTACAAATTACAGAAACACGACAATTACCAAGTCCCCACAAGTTTTGGTGGGGGGTGTGGCTGGTTGATGTGTTGTTGTCTTGTCCCGCAATCACATGCTTAAATCGAGTTGGATAATTATTTCTCTTTTGTTTATCTTACAACAACATTTTCATGGCTGTCAGGAATTCCCATTTTATAATTTTTTTGCATCATTTTAGTTCATGGCATTTCATTCAATATGTCTACGATTTAATCATTGGAGAAAATCAATTATGTGCTTTTTTGGCTCTTTCTGTTGTTTATTCCACTCACATTTGCTCTCGTTACATCCCTTGATACCCTTGATTTATAGAAACTCTTGTTTGCATAGCAGCTTTACACCCTATGAAATTTACCAAATGAGATTTCAATGTTCAAATGTACATAAGTTTTTATTTTTATTTTTATATTTATTTTTAAATAATAGAAGATTAGGCGAGATTAGCTCCTCAATGAAGGTCATAAGATACGAGTATCCACCCTCAATCCTGAAGGAGAAGGGAACTACTCTTCCGGAAGCCCCCCACCCATCCCCTTATATTATCAGATGTACATAAGTTTATTAGCTTGTGTGCGTTGTTCTTTACAGTTAAGAATCTTTCAAATGCATAAAATATGTGTCAAGCATTTTGTTATAAGGGCTTTAACATATTATAACAGGATCAAGTTAACAACCAAGCTGTTTCAAATCAATC
This sequence comes from Prunus campanulata, assembly GCA_034190965.1. Taxonomy (NCBI): domain Eukaryota; kingdom Viridiplantae; phylum Streptophyta; class Magnoliopsida; order Rosales; family Rosaceae; genus Prunus; species Prunus campanulata. Next base: position 10,444,903 of record CM067213.1, read on the forward strand.
AAAATCAGTGGTGGAGATTCTCTTCATCTTTAATGTTATACAATAAACAATCACAGAAGTTCCTATACAAGAATAATAACAATAATCACACAAATAGGATGCTTGTAAGACTAATCACAACTAGAAAACTTCATTATATGCCACGGATACACTGGCGGCATGTATTCATGTCAGCCGCAAACTATATCTGTGGCCAATGAGTGTTGGTCACGAATTTGATACAGATCACGTGACTATAGTCAAAGCAGGTGTTGCCATTAATTTTCTGTTACGATAAAGGGTGTTCGTGGCCTATAAATAATGGATCCCACCATCTCTTCTCACCCTTGCAAATGTCTGCCTCCCCTCCCCTCCCCAATTAATTAAAAAATAATAGAACTTGTAAAAGCGGAATATTGGTTTAGATACCTGACTTATGAGTTTGGTCTTTTTTTGTTTTATCTCATGATTTGGGGCTGTCTTGTAGTTTTCATACGTACTGTTTGCATATCTTTTAATTTGGTTCCATCCAAATTACAATTAGGAGCAAATGATGCATAAAATGGAAGAGACTTTCAATTTGTTTCCATTAAAATTAAAATTAGGAACAATTGATGCATAAAATGAGCCTAAACATTTCGATAGATCTAACTGAACAACTCAAAAGGGAAAGATATCCGGACTAATCTAATAGCGCCTCGAAGTTTTTGGAAGGTTCTTTAAGATGATCTGAAACTCCAATTTCGAAAGGGCTGAAAATTTTGGTTGATAGTACGTAACAAACAAAACAACCCCTACTCTTTACAAACACATATAATATGCTTAAAATAACCAATCAACAAACGATATATAATAACCAATCAACAAACGATATATTCTGTAGCTAGGAAGGAGAGAGTTGGTGTGAAAATATGCTTTGCGTGCATGTGATTTTTGTCTGTGCCATCATTTTCAATCTGAAACCATGCTTGAGGCCCACAAGACTGGTGCAATTACAATAAGAATACAATTCTGCATCCACCATGCTTATTATTATTAGTACCTATAAAGAGAGAGAGAGAGAGAGAGAGAGAGAGAGAGAGAGAGAGAGAGAGAGAAAGCCAACATATCCTTGCCTTAGTGTTAATAATGGAGAGAGATGATGTTATTGAACATCACAGGAGATCTCCTAACCTTTCCAGGTGCATGATGTCTCCTTCATGCTTTCCAGTGCAGGGGGAAATGGAGTACACTCGCCTCCACAGCTGCGGCGGCAGCAAGAGAAGCCGGCGATGGCGAAACTTGCTGCGGAGGTTGTTGAGTGATAGGGGCAGAAGCAGAAACATATACGGGTCCAAAACTATGTCGTTTCAGTATGATGCAGTCAGCTATTCCCAGAATTTTGATGAGGGGTGTCACTTGCAGGAACAAGTAAATAGACATATTCAAGCCATGTTTCATGATGTGAGATGGGATGGCTCACATGAGTGATGTTGTTGTGTCTAGCTTCACTAGCTAGATGCGTAAGTAAGTATATATTATTTATTTATTTTTTATTAATCATTGTATTTACAATATTTCAGATCTATATGTGTAAGCATATATATATATGCAAATTTGAATCTTCTGTTTTCCTTTTTCAATTTCTGATGCTCAATCGTGAGGAGGTTTTCTGTAATGCGGGATGGATGTATGTTGTTAGATTAATTCGGGATGTGAGTGGCGTCTGTACACTGTTCTAACGGTACTCGTATCCCGTATTAATCTCGTAACAAAATTTCAATAAGAAGACAAATGCATAGCTTTAATATGGATCTTCTAAAAATTAGTTATGTATTTTGAACACATGGTAGGTAGCTCTATTAAGATTCATTACAAATTTCTAAGATCAGAAAGAAGTCTTATTATTTGTGTTAAACGGGATCTACCTTAGTATATATGTTACTTCAACAATGCACGGCTTTTACACAATAAGTAACAATGTTCCACACAATGATCATAAATTGAAGCAAGAGAAACCCCACAAAGAACAAAAAGAAGGATGGTTTGAGAAATTCCCAAGTTTTTAAAGTAAAATATTTGCTTATTACAACATTAATTTCTTATGTTCGTTAAGTCTTTGCGATTAGCTTAAGAGCACTTCCACCACAAGGGTTTAGCCAGGCAGGAGGGGGCCCTAGGCCCGCAAGACGACTCCAGAGTGCACAAAGCAGCACGGGCAAGACGTGATGGGGTGGGGGCCACCAACTTGGGCAAGCCCAAAGGCAGATCCAGCCCGTGCTGTTGCCTGGGTTTGCTGATGCTAGGCTGGCGTCAGCGCGCTTTTCAAATTTGTTTTCCACTGCTATAGGACACGTGGCAGCACCTAGGGTGTCCAATCAAATTTTCCACTGCAATCCAACGATAGCCATTTTTTATGTAATAAAAATTTAAAAAAAATTGAAAAACATACCCAAAAATTTTGAAATTTTTTTCTATGAAGTTTAAATAATAAAATTAATTTTTAAAGTTTAAGTATAAAAAAATAGAAAATAAATTAAAGTGAATAGTAATTGTTCTTGTCCTTACCCATAGGGGTGGAAACAAAATTGCAAGGGCTGGGTGAGCGGAGAAATGTGTTAGAATTAAGTTAAAGGGTCTAATTCACTTCCATGGATAAACCCTATTTTGGTTAATTAATCACATTTCTAAGTAAGTTTTATGTATGAATGTAAAAAAATTAAGATTTCTAAATAGAGCAATTTCATCGAGAAAAAGGTTAATTATATAGAACCCCTCAAACTTTGAGATCAATTTAAATTGGTAAATTGATGAAAAATCTACACATAAGCACATACATAAAAGAATATGTTAATATGTTTGTTAAATGATAAAATATTTTATACTTACGTGGACTCAATATAGACCAATTTAAAAGGACTAAATGAAAACCATGAGGGTTTGATGTCGAACGACCTATCGACGACATAACGACCCCAATCGAACCACCTGGGCCTACACAATAAAGGCTCGAAGGAATCCCTCAAATGAGATGAGAGCAGCAGCTGAGAAAAAAAATAATAATAAAAAAAATCTAATTTTACATTTATGTCACATTGGAGAAATTTTTATATGTTCCGGGTACACCATGTGTCTGGTGTACCATCCAATAGACGGAGGACATGTGAAATTATTTTCCAACTTACTGTATTTCTTTTTATGACATGTGGCGGGCTGTATTGGAAATATTACATATGTTCTCCGTCTATTGGATGGTACACCAGCCACGTGGTGTACCCGGAACACCCAAAAATTACTCGTCACATTGGCTCCGTTCCATACATGCCACATTGGTGTTTCTACTAGTTTAAAAGTGTTAGTAAATAAATAAAAATAGAGTGTTATCAGTTATAAAATTAAATGATCTGGATTTAATATTAGTTTTTCTTTTTGTGTGTGCTCTCTGTTGATTTTTTTTGTTAAATTTTTTTTATTCTTTTATACAAGTGATATTAGGGAGGGGTAATCAAATCTAAAACCTCGAGTGCAGAAATAAATAATCTTAACCACTTGAGTTATAGACCCCTACAATTATTGATTGATCTTGGAAATTAGAGGACAAATTTGGTGAAATCCCCTACAACTGTTGTCCCTCATCTTGAAATATCATCGAGAGCTAAGAATATTCATGAACAAAATATCTATTTAACTATTTTTGTTGTCTGCGACTCTAACCTCAATTGCTGATAACTTCTTTTTCGGTAATCAATTTTTATTTTTATTTTTTTGTATTTTGGATTGCAAATTAATAGAAATTTTATTAGATAAAGGAAAGTTTTACAGGGCCATCAAAGGCCATGAAGAGCACAAAAAAACCCCAGGGAGGAGAAACCCAACAATTACAACTGCCATAACAGGCAAGCCCAACAGGCCGATAAAAAGAAGAAGCAAAAAAAACAAGACAATCCCACCAGGGCACAAAAGCAACTTAGCTAGAACTTTAACAATCTATGCTCTCCAGAGAAAAGAAAAAAACAAAAGTTTTACATTATATACTTGGGTTGTAAGGTATTTTGTTTAGCGCAAGTCAGCTAACATTTGTCCACGATCCTCAGGTACTTCTTTGATACATAGACTGCTGCTGCATTTTGATCAGCACATTTTAGATGAAAATGTTACACAGTGTAGGTTTATTTTTCTCAATTAAAGAATGTGAATGAGAATTTTACCCATTTTGATTGCCCTTTGTGGTGTACGTTAAGTTTGTTGGTTGGGCCGGCGCAGCTGAAGCTGGTTCGGGACATGTGAATCATCACTTGTGCTCATGCCAAAGGGAATGCAGGCATTTCTGCTATCTGAATTCACAACAGTTGTGCCATAAACCTGATACATGAAGTCAATTAGTGATGTTTTTATGATGTTGTATTACGTGTTGTAGTTATAGATCAGAATACCTGCTTGAGTAATTCCATTTTTTCTTGACAAATGAGATTTACCTTCTTAAAGAGTTCCATGTTTTGTTGATGAACAAGATTGCTCTGCATGGATCAGAGAAATAAGAAAATGCTATGATGGTTGAAATTGAATTAACTCTTAGGTGGAATGTGTAACAAGGAATGAGTAATTATGTGTTTCTGGAAAGACCTTTTCATTGAGCTCTTCTATTTCATCAGTTAATATTTGTTCCTGCAATTTCAATGCTTGTTATTTGTCAAACTTCTACCAAAATCAATAGATATCAGCAGGAAATGAGATTATACACAAATTAAAGCATTTGATCTGACCTTTTGCATACGAATACCCTGCAGACTCATTTCTAATTGACTTTCTAGACCCTTCAGTTCTTTGACACTCAAGCCATAAAGCTGTTCTCCCATGAACTGACTGTCATACCAGAATGCAGATTATCATCAGGTGTTTGATATATTTTCACAATCTAATGTCTATTACTATTAGTGTCACGTTCTCCCATTTCTGATTTGCTTACCTTTGCTATATATACAGTTTGGATTATATATGGTAGATACATATAATTCGACATCATACCTGTTTGGACATTGTAAAGGATTCTATGAAGCATATTATGAGCACTACCATCCATTAAACGGTACATTACTTGCAGCCATCATTATTTGAATGTTTGTGTGCTCAAACAAAATTGTTCAATTTAAAACTGCAGGAGAAAGATAGTACCGATGATGTTCTTTCAAGCTCTGCAGTTGTTGCCTTAAGTTGTCTACCTCCCTTTGCCAAAACTAGCAAGTAAAATAACACAAAAATAAAATGCATGCAACTTCGAAGAATTGCATCAGTCCATATGATCAAACAGAGACAAAGATCTTTCAATAATATGTCAGAAACATGTCATTATAGAAATACATAAGGTGGTTGAATTTTCGATATCTACTAATCTGGTTGTATTTGGGGTAGGTAGTAATGTAGTGTACTTCATATCCAACTCCCTCTGGTTGCATAGCATCATAAATTTGTCTAGCAATGTTCATCGAAATCTTTCAATTTGTCAGAGTTTTTAACCTTTTTCCCTTGAGTGATTTATCACATGCTGCAAGTTTGTCAAGAAAATTAGTTTCTTGCAGCATGTGTACAATTTTGTTTAGTTCAACATATTCTAGTAGCACTTCTTAGTCAAGACAAACGAACCATCTTATAATGGAGTTATTATGCCAACAATTCATACCACCATCAGGACTTTGTTTAGAAGATTACGTGTTGTTCACATCCTTGGCAGCTGAAAATATAGTGACTAAATTTATTTGGAATACCAGTACTGGTAAAACTAAGGCTCAATCTCATCCCTCTGAGGTTGGTGTGAATGCTTTCGTGACGTTTTATCTGGTAAAATCTTATACATCATCATCTTCATCGTTATATTTCCCAATTCAGGCGACAATGGAAAATATTAACAAAGTTTATTCTTGGAAGATAGCCACCAGGAGAATTTACTTGATCACAACCTGGTTTAACTAACAACTATACTTGATCAGTGCCAAGGAAGTTGATCAGTAATGTTTAATTAGCTTCGCCTGATGGTGGTGTGAAAGTAAGCTTTTCTTATGTAGAATTGGTAGCCTAAAGGAATTGAATATATATATCAAGACAAAACTATAGCCTCTCAATATCCACATATTGGCATAATTCCATTAAAAAATAGTTCGTTTGACTTGAAAAAGCAGGCTGCAGGACCACAGAATATTGTAATACTTTTTCTTTGTTAGTTACGTTCTTATTGGTAGCAATACAAGCAACTGTTTGGGAGTTGGATATCTTTTTTGCATTAAAACCTAACAATACTTGAGTAGAGATGATAACTGAGTGCCTAGAAGGTGTAAGACAAAGATGTATTAGTTTTTTTTTCTTCTTGTTGGAAACATAAGAGGTTTATTGTTTATATTGCAGAGTGATATATACTTTCTACATGTTGAAACAGATACTATACGTACACGCGTTTCATTTGTATGCGGATACTATAGCCGTAAACCCTGAATTCGAAGCAGAACTGCAATCTTTGCATAATGGTATGTTATATAAACTTGGACTATGTGTGTTCTTTGCTCAAAACTGTCAGGTCTTTTCATCCCTTATTCACTAAGAAGAAAGTTCACTATGCTTTTCATTCTTTTTAATCTCCTATATCTTGAGGTTGATGTAAAACCTGAAGAGAATGCTTACCCTGATATCTATTTTATACTCAAATAAAGCTGGGAAGAAAGGAAAAGAAATCTGACTCTTGCAATGTGGAATTATTAGCATTACTATTGTTTTATTTCAAGGTCAAACATGATGAAACAATAAACTTCAATGTAAACAACAATATGCTTGAATAATGCAGAAGAATTAAATTAGGGAGAGGTAGATGGAAAGACCTTCATTTCTGATGCTGAGTTAAGCAGTTGTTGATGCCCCTCCTTTGATTTTTTGTATCTCTCTACCGCTGATTTCATGCTGGTGGAAAGACATGAAGTGGTCAGATTGTCCTGATGAGGACTTTTTGAAAAAGAGGATATAACGGTCTCAAAGCCATAAAGTATAACACTCTATGAGAAAGACAAATTAATGCCCTTGAAGTTCTGTACAGGCAGCACAATAAAAATGAACTTAAATGATGCCTCAATTATCAAATTCTATTTTGCAACATTGAGTCATGATGAGAGAAAACAAATGGCTTGGAATTTAAATGAAGTAATTCACTACTACAATATATATGTTTTATAGGGGTGAGTTTTACTTGCATGACAACCATCTATACAAATTGGTCACATCTACTTCCGTCTATACTATCACTAAATGTGATACAAATAGTTTAAAATTGCTTATGAGGAGGGGGATTCGAACTTGAGTGCAAGTGGGCGAACTCACTATTCTGACCAACTGGCCTAATCCACATATGCTTGAGAATGCTTTGATAATTAGTAATCTAAAAGTGCATTAATTCAAACGTCCAAAAGTACACTTTTCATTGTATTCGGCAGAATTAGCTAGCTAGCTAAAAGTGTTTCTTCAGTTATAGAACCACTTTTTAGTGCTTTATAATGAAACACTGTAGAAGCATTCTTAGGAAGCACTTCCAAGTGCATTTATAGGATGTATTTAGATTTATATAAACATCTTATGTGCTTTCAACAAAAAGCACTAACAGAAAGGGTGCTTTCTATACATGATTGGCAATTGATGTTTGTATGTTGTGTTTATGTCGTGAAGAGGGTATACACAATATAATTAGGGTCAACATAAACACGGCGGGATTTATTACACGTGTAGCATGAGATGACACAAACGTACCCATTTATGACTAGGTAAAATTAAATCACGTTTTGGTTGTCATGGTTAACCTGTTTGAAACCTAACATGATGAGTAAGTTTTACCTAACGTTTATAGTAAATCGAAAGGCCATAAGTAGTAATATTTTTTATAAAGAGAAGAAAAGACCAACGAGGTCTAGCCTAGTGAAAATGGCTTTGATTTTCAGATCAGTGGCCTCAGGTTCGAACCTCTATGGCACCTTGACAGTGTTTGTGAGGAAACCCCCCCTCCCCCCATTATCTCTTGTATAAAGATTAAAAAAAAAAGAACATAAGTAATATTAAAATTTAATTTTTAAGAGCATCCGCAATGAACTCCCTAAACCACCTTTTTAGATAAAATTTAGGGAGAAAGTGAGAATACCCATCTCAAACCTTGCTCCCTATCCATCTACTAAAATAGGAAGACTTTTAGGAGCTCCTAAATATGAGGAGAGAGAATGGACTACTAGTGGCTCCCTATAATTTAATGTTATCTTATTTAATGAATAATTTAAACTTTTAATTAATATTGTCTATTTTATATATTACTTCTTTTAAAAAGATGAACCATTTATGTTGAATTAAAAAAGAATTATAGTATTTATGACTCCCTAAAATAGATATATAAATTTAGGAGCCGTAGATGTATAATGCCGTAGATATATAAGTTTAGAAGCCGTAGATAAAATTTCAACTTCATATAATGCCGCAGATATATAATTATAGCATTTATGGCTCATAAAATTTCAACTTCATTTATGATTCCCTAAAGAATTTTAGCTTCTTTTATTTGTTGTACAATGCCGTAGATAAATAAGTTTTTAATTGTATTATAAATTTATTTATTTATTTATGTTATGCTTCATCTTATTTGCAATTTTTTTTTATATTTTATAAACAAGAGAAAGATGAACAGACAGACATGACACAATAAATTTGCAAATGAAATTGAATGTATATATTTTGACACAATAAGTTAACAGGGTTGGTTTGAGTTTATGATAATTTCATATGACATGACATGAACACGATTAAACAAAGCAAGTTGCCAAGCCTAACATAACGATCTATTACCCAATGTCTTCGTGTCATTGTTGGGTTAGGCAGGTCAACACGGTTATGACAAGAACATGATACACACTAAATGGATTGACAACACGATTATCATCAACTTGAACATGAATGTTTCATATTATTTTCGAGTAGTAGTGTTATCATGTTACCAAAATTGCCACCCCCAACTATAGAAGACGCTTTTCATTGACAAGTTTTTGGTAAGTTGCCCGGAGTTGAGTTAAGAAGTCATCATTGAATGGGATAATGAATCTTCGGTTATATATTTGAATGAAAGTAAGAAAACCCAACTATAAAGTGAAGAATGACGGGCGCCAGAACCAACGGGTCAGGTCTGCAGTGGAAGGGCTGGGGGAAGAGATAACAAAGTTATATAAATCCATTTTTATATCTAACTTATTATAATTAAGGGACTTCAACAACATTTAATATATTCTGATCAATATTGTTCTTTCGATTATCTTTCTAGCTTTCAAGAGTTACTTTTTGGCCTACTCTTATTATGATTTTGTTATACCATTGACTTAGTTCAAGCACTTCTTCCCTTTTTACATATCTTAACTCTAAGCAACCTACGATGATATTCAAAGTTCACCTTGTTGGTGTAGGTGGCTCGATACAAGTCATGACAGCCCATGATAAAATTCTGAGCTATATAAATATGTTTGACTGTGACAAAATGGTGGTACTATATAACTGCTTGCATTGTAGTCTAATCTCTAGTTCAGCTCCAATTTTTGTGAATCTCTTCATTACTTCAAAGCGGCAAACTAGACATCCTAAGAGATCAGCTACATATATATTTCAAAAATAAAAATTAATAACATATATATTTATTCATAATCCCTAATCATCAACAAGTTATTTAGATGCAGAAACATGCAGCTCTATCACTGGGCCATGCAAACTAGGTTGCAATAAATAGATATATAAAACCATATATAACATTGAATGAATTAACCTAAATTTTTCCACAAACAGTAAGATATATAAAGAATCTGTAAATATGTATTCAAGTGTGAGTGGTCATTTTCTGTTGGTTCAAAGGATCCAGAGAGGCACACAGAGTAAGCTAGAACCACGGGATCAACACATATATGGAGAAAGAAAGAATACTGGTCAAACCTGTTGCTTGAAAATTCAAATAGCTTTCCGGTGCTTGAGAAGATCATAAGTCCCACTTCTGCATCACACAAAATTGCCAACTCCTTTGCCTTCTTAATCAAACCCTTTCTACGCTTTGAGAAAGTCACTTGCCTACTTGTCGAATTATCGATCCGCCGGATCACAATCTTACCCCTCCCCATAACCCTTAAGCTCCTTTTTGTCTTAAAGTTTTCTGCAATAAAAAGTTTGATGAATAATCTCAATATTGTTAGCGTAAGGATTAAGAGGATTAAGAAGGAAAGCATGATATAGGTGGAGCTAGCCCATAAGAACACTTACGGTATTGATCAAATCTGTGGGTTGTAAGAAGCTTGTGTTACGTTTTCATCCATGATAAGAGCTTTATAGCCAAAAAGTGGTTTAGTGATGAAAGTAAGACTCATTTTTCAATGGGAAATGGGTTTTGAGTAGATTAAACTTGTATTAGTGGTCTGTACTTTGTATATTGAAGTACTCGAGAATGAATTATATAATATTATTTGTAGATATACTATATATAGAAACTATACATATCCTTTATATTGTGAGTATTTTGATGGTGTGATCCGTCATATAAGTCAGCGACACATGCATGTGAATTATCACATCCACATATATATGTTTGTTAGTGCGCATTTGGACACTTAATTTTTTCCATACTCTTCTGGTTTTCCTGTTTGTTTATTAACATTAATCTTATCATGTTTGTTTAAGGGGTAATTGCTAAAAGGATCACAACATCTCATTACATCACTTGACCATATGAAATTAATGTGTTAAATCAATAGTCGGCTTTTAATATTGTTGTAATAACCACATATATTTACTTCATATAAACAACTAATTATGTGGTCAGAATGCGATGCTTTTAGCATTTTCCTCCACTAAATGATGAAATGATCAGTTTATATATTCATCCTCATCTTGAAACATAGTAATAGGCTATATATGGATAATTGAGCGCCTTATTACCTTTGCCAAAGTATTCTCTCCCTCTACTTGTAGCATATTCCCTCTTCGTCATGGTCTCTCGACACATATGAGTGTGTGATTTTGGTTGTATCTAGAGCTGGTAAATTTGGAGAGAGAGAGAGAGAGAGAGGCATTGGTTTTATTGTTTTTGAATCCCTATCAGCATAACGCGTCGCAATTTATGCCCATATAATATCGCGTAAGCTATGACACGTAAGCTTTTGGGAATATAAATATTATTATGAAAGAAATGATCAAGCATTTAAGAAAAGGATTGTTCAACAAGATCATCAAATCCAAAGAAACATATGATCTTACAAAGATAATTCACAATACACCAAAAACAATCACATAAAAAATCATCTTCTTCCCCTATAATCCTCCTCAACATTAAGAAAATAATCATCCAAATGTTGATATTTACGAAGATCATTCACCAATTTCTACTCAATTAGTGCTACAACACAGCCCAATATATAGCTTGAATCTTTTCCGAAAATGGCCTCCAATTTCATGGGTTGCTGGATTATGTGGAGAATTTGGGGGTTAGGGCTAGAGGCATTTTTCAGAGGTGATATGCTCATGATTTAAGGCGTGTTTCAGAGTGGGTTATGTGACTTTGGTAGGTTTTTGACGATATGGGACTGAAACGAAAACTTTAAAAGAAAAAAATAAAATACAAACTGAGGAGCACATTTCGCGAATGATCAATGAGACATCGCTAAAAGTCTAATATAGCGTTTCTCAAATTTGAGCATTTCGCTAATATAGCGTACGCTATTTTTGCACTCTGCAAAATGATCAGCGCAATAGCATTAGCGCGAGCTATGCAAACGCTATTCAAAACACTGGTTAAAATATATCCATGCCAATCCAGAAAAGCAACAAAATGCAATCTAATTAATATATATTGCATCTAAACACTTGTAATATTTGGTAGTTGGGACTGCCGAAGGCACCTGTATACACCTTTTCGGTAGGCTGTGAACTCAAAAATAAATGAGTTCATTTTCCTTTCATTGAACTCAAAAAGCTAGGAAAAGTAGTTTGAGTTTGCCTATTTAGTTTTTGTTGATATGTTGCGTTATATAATATATAATTACGGACTTCGAGAGTACGAGAAATTCTCTGAAGCGTTGAAATCCTGCAGCAAGTTCCAGATACCAATTCACATGCGAAAGGCTAGAATTAGCATCCGCCAACTTTAGAGTGTTCTTCTTCGCATGCCTCTATCTCGAGCTTAACTAATTGTAAATTGTAATTAAACAATTCTTAAATTCTATTAGAGCATTTTCAATCGATATGTCAAATTGCTACATAGACATGAAATGACAAAAATTGAATATTAAAGTTGCTCCAACTGAGTAGTCAAATTTTACATGAATTTGAAAGCTGAAAGAGATATGTCAAAAATAACATATCAAAAAGCTTGATGTCAAACATTATTTTAATATTTTTTTAGTTATGGACCTCACTATCATTTATTTTCTTTTAAAACTTTATACATAATATGGGTCCCATTTACTTTTAAAAATATAATAAAATAATATGATATTTGACATTTCGCTTTGAATTAGTAACATACAATACGAAGAGGGCTCTACGATGGTGTCCCTTAATGGAAGCTCTCTAATGATATATATTTTTAAACTTTTTCTTTTAGGTGGGTAATTATATATATATATATATATATATATATATATATATTATAATTAGGATGTGGCTAAGGCCAAGTTAATCATTATGGTTTGGTGACCTGTCTCTAAACAAGTTCCCATTGGCTAAACCCCACGTGAATTTGATTTGTTAGACCAATAAGATTCGATCTTGCTGTAAATCCTATTGGGGCCCTGGGATTAAGGAACCCCAAATCGAAGATTAGGTTAATTTAAGCACAATTTTATGACATCAACTAGCAGCTTAGCCAGGTGTCAATCATCAACAAATGATATAGGCTCATAGACCAAGATAAAAAAGGCAATTTTGTGGACATTTGCCACTAGTCTATCATCCCAACAAAGGAAAATGTTGCTTTTCCGAGTCATCACACCATTCAATAATCAATACATGACTACTTTTCAGTCTTGCGATGTTTACAGCAAACATAAACTAATAAGAGAAGCACATGAACTTTATCATAACTTTCAATTTTCTCCGCCCAATGAAAGTCAGATTCAGATATGGCTCCTTTTTTTCGGAGGAGAGGTATGTCCCTTTTGATTCTCTAAGCCCACTTGCATTCTTTTGCACTTCAGGTAATTTCTGACAGGAGACCTTCAAGACTCGAGTAGGAGTGGAAGTTTTACACTGGAACTGGAACTGGAACTGGAAATATATTAGGGTGGAAACTCGAAGGGGGTGATTTATTTTGTGCTTTTGTTCTTTCCCTGTTGGTCCTTGACACTTTAACCTAGCTCTTTATTAGATAATGTCTTCGTTTTCTTAGTGGTCATGTTTGGTGATGGAGATTTAGATTAGATTGGACTATGGGATGGAATTGGATCGCATTGGATTACATTGGATTGGAGACAATAACATTAATCCGATTAAAATGGGTGAATTAACTGAAATATGCTACTACATGACCTAGTAGAATCCAATTCAAGTTATTTTTAAGCCACTAAACACAGGGGCAGAACTAGGTAGAGGGCTACCATGGGCTTTAGCCTAGGTAGCCTTTTTATAAAATTAAAATATATTATATGTATTTTAATGTTATTCATCCCATAAAAACTTAGTAGCCCACTCAAATGTAGCCTTGTAACTCATTGTCCACTCAATTTTGTAGGCCTATAATCATCTTATATTTAATTTGTTTGCTCAATTAGGAAACATAATCTCTTAATAAACACTCATGATTTTAACTCTCAACCTTTTACTATTTTATCCCAATGTATACTTTTATTTCTAGAAAAACTAGAGAAATAGTAAGTACCCAAACAAAACTTGGTCCTTAAATTTTAAGCTAATAACTTTAGAGAAATTTATAAATAAACCCAATTCTAGACATGTATTTATAAAAAAACCCAACCACTATTTAAACATAGAAACACACCCAAAATCAACCCCAAAATCAACATTTGTATATTTTTTGGGTGTGTTTATAAATAGGTTTTGAGTGTGTGTAATGATGGGTTTTGGGTGTGTTTATAAAGTGTTTTGGGTGTTGGGTTTTTTTATAATTTCAACCCCCATTTTGGGTGTTTTAGTGAAACCCCCATAACTTTATCTAGCCCACCCATTGAAAAATTCCTGGTTCCGCCCTTGACTAAACATATGATTATGATTATGAATCCTATCCAGCTAACCAAACATGCAATATTATCAGTAAGTATCTTATCAAAATGTGTGATGCTAAAATACCAACTACCTTGCCAACGAGCCCATAGCTCAATGATAAAAACATTTGACTGTAAATCAATTGTCTAAGGTTCAAACACAAAGAACACATTTACCCCCGCTTCTAACTTTCACAAAATACCAACTACCTCGTTTTTCTTTTTCAGTGCCCAGGTTGATTTGCAATGAATCTTGGGCCTATTGTAATAAACCAAGTTGGGCTTACGCCTTAAGGTAAATTTCTCTCCACACTTGCATTGATTTCGTCTTGTTCTTCAGCTGGGTTTGCTTTACTTTCGACGGTTGGAGACATGGTAGATTTTGACTTCCAAATAAGATGGTTAGTACTTTTATTATCAGAGGTTTCAATTTCTTTTGAATTTCTTTTCCCTCGCTGGTGGCCTTTTGTCCTAGTAGGAAAGAAGCCTGGTCCAAAACATTGGGTAGCATTTTGAGAATCGTGGTTGGAGCTTGCAAATACTTCGAAAAGCCGTACTAGGATGTCTACGTTCATGTTATTAATTTTGTTGACTAAAATGACGGGGAATCAATGTGCCAACATCATTTAAAATTTTTAGCTTGTCTCTATTTGATCATGAAATTATAATTTGCTTAGGTGAACATCTGATTTCATGGTGGCTAAATCTAGATGAGAAATAGAGGCATGAATATTTTGGGCACTTGCTTGCAGTGATGAATTCAGGAATTTTAATTTGTGGAAGCGGAAAAATATAACTAATTGCCCACCTTAGCCTCTTTGAGACATTTCGTCGAGCATTTACTTGCACCTTAAGAAACATATCAATGGATAAACCGAGTTGCTAGGACAAATTAATAGAGACTATTTTGTTGAGTTGGGCTGATAAACCTCAATTGCCCCTCCCTCTGTCGGCCAATGATTGCTTGGCCTTGAAATCAGAATGAAAATTTTCATCCAGCGTGCAATTAGGCTGAGTAAAAAAGAAGTGGAATGTTGAGAATTTCCAGGTACCGAAGCAACTTTCTAACAGTCGAGTTCTTTGCTAATGACAATTAAGTCTCTTGGGATTAATTCAAGACAAGTTGTTTGTAACAACCTACATTGACGAACGGAGAGGGGGTGATGTGCCTTATATGTACATGCCCGCTTCCATCTAGCACGAGGCCTTTTGGGAGCTCTCTGGCTTCGGATTCATGGGAACTTCGAAGTTAAGCGAGTTGGGGCTAGAGCAATCCCAGGATGGGTGATCCACTGGGAAGTTGCTCGTGAGTTCCCAGAAACAAAACCGTGAGGGCAAAGAGGGGGGCCCAAAGCGGACAATTTCGTGTTACGGCGGAGCTGATCCCGGGATGTGACATTGTTAATTTCTACTCCCCCCAAACTTAATTTTTCTTTTTTTTTTTGTTGGTTTTTTATTTGATTTGATTTGATTGTTATTTTAAAGATATGATTTTTTATTCATTTTTTTGGTTTTAACATAAAAATACCATTTTGCCCCTGCATTTAACAGAAAAGTTAACAAATTGACAGCATGACCATTTGTTCTAATGAAACTGAAGTTAAAGGACCATGAGAACCATTTTGGAAATTGAGGGACTCAAATGCAAATCGGGTCTAAGTTCAGGGACTAATAAAACGATCAACCCTAAGGATGTAAAACTATTCAAGGTAAACTCTAAGCAGATTCTAAGGTAATCTTCGAAAACATCTTTGTTAAGTCCATAAAATTACATATTTATGTACTCTTTATACTTAGTTTTTGTAGGAGAATTTGATTTAAAAAGGACTTATTACTTTATTTTCTCAATTTTCAGCTTTCCAGAGCAAGTAATTTATTTTCAACGGAAATACAACTTTTGGTGGAGTTTTAGTACGAGACCAGTTGGAGATGAAAGCTAAGATTTTGAAGATGATTGTGGAATTTTTCTAGGATTTTCGGAGCAGCCAATGAGAGCAGTCTTTGAAGTTAAGTCAGCATAAAATGCAATCTCGTCAAAACTGTGCTGCTGTGGAAGAATGACTATTTGAAGACTTTCCTGATTTTTCCTCAAGGCGTGCGATATATGTATGGAAAGATAAGACAAAAATATACAATCTACATATTTTTCCCAAATTTTCTTGGAGGAGGAACAACCCCAAACGTGCATGCAAAGTAACTGACGTGTTATCCCAGTCCAAGTAGGAAGAGGAGTCAATTACTTACCTATTTTGGATTTATGTTTTAATTAGGTTTTTCTTTATTGTTGGGCTGCTGTAAAAGCCCAGCTAGGGTAAGAATAGACGGGTGGTGTTTTATTTAAGGATGAGAAACAATTCCTTTTGGGGGGAGACACGCAAAGACTAAGAGAAAATTGGAGATGCTGGAAGAGTACCGCAATTGGCTAAGTTTTATTGTTTCTTCCTTATGTTTTTGTTTATGTCAAATTCTATGATTATGTGTAGCTAATTTTCTTTGCTAGGGCATGATGTAGCCCTAGTATGATAATCTAGTTTTCTTATTTTACCTATCTATTGATTGACGTTTGATGTTGGATTCTTAATCACTATGCTTAATAACTTAGTTGATTATCTTGATACTTGATCACCATCTAGACTTTTAATTGAGTTAATCGGATGCAAATTAGAGTAAATACCATACTTAATTTGAGGCTTGCTTCTTGTGATTAGGATTTGTAATTCGTCTAGGGTAAATACCATACTCCTAGGGATTACATGCTTGTTCGAGGCTTTCATTGATCTTAATGAGTTTCTATGTGTTGATATTTGACCTAAATACCATAGGCGAATTGCATGTAGGAATATACAAGTTAGCCTAAATACCATAGGTAATTCATGAAAAAGGAATACTAAGCGGCGACATCAAATGGTTAGTAAATAGGTAGGTGAATAAGAGGCTAGATTGGATTACTAGTGGTGAATTCATTGTCCTAGTGCTTTTATCAATTTGAATTTCTCATCCTTGTGTTTCGTGACTTTCTACTTATTTTATCTTTTAATTTTGTTGTTAATTAAATCATTCTTTCGAAAACCCCTTTTGTGTTTACGTGAGTATGCTACGTGTTTAATTTCTTGTTTATATAATTATAGTAGTTAAAGTATTTTGTGAAGGAAATTAGGTTAAACTAATTGGAAGTTGAACTCAATCCTCGTGGGAATGACCTCGTATTTGCCATACTATATTACAATTGACCTTGTGCACTTTCGAGTATAATTTGTGTTTAGACTAATCTTTATAATCTCCATTTTTTAGGTTGTCTAAAATTCACTACAATCTTTTTTCTTATTGGCTGGTTGTTGTCAATCCTTCTCATTTAAACACTTTCCAAGAACCCTGTTGGTGGAAGTGGCTATCATTGGCAATCTTGTGGTGAATATAGTAATGAACCATGAACCAAGTTGATATAGAAATATATGTCACATAAATATTAGATAGTGAAACTGTAGAAAAGATGCAGATAATTAATATGCCAATGAATTTGCATCAAGTCTTTTTCTGTATTTATGAGATTCTGATTCAACACATTTGTATCATTATAAGACCCTATCAGTCTTGAGATATAGAGTCAAGTCTCTCAAACTTGTCACAACTCTCTTCCTCTCTCTCTCTCTCTCTCTCTCTCTCTCTCTCTCTCTCTCTCTCAACGCACCCGCACCAATGGTGACCTCTTTCTATAGTTTACCAGTGTTGCCACTTTTCTTTTTCCTTCTTTTTCTTCCCTTTGCTCGTTCACTTTCTTTTGATATATCTACCTTTGTTCCTAATACAGCCAACATGTACTATCATGGTGATGCAATGGCTTTAGATGGTGTTGTCGAGTTTAACAAAGTGAACTATGGCGTGTTGATGGGTCACCTATGGTGAAAGGGTGCTTCTATTGGACAATGAAACAGGAAAGCTCACTGATTTCGACACCCATTTCTCCTTTACCATCCCTTTTTCTCATTGCTAAATGAATAAAATATCAACAACTTGTCTCTTAAGAGAAAGTTGGGTGAAGGTGGGTTCTTTCTTATTGTTTGTGTCTAATAAATCTCAGCCAAGAAAGCCGACCGAAGGGATTTCCTTTCGGCCTCAATACCTGCCCAGGAGAGCCAAGCGTGGCAGGGTGTTGATCGCTCCCTCATAGAACCGAGATAAAGTGTGAAGGCGAAACCCTCACGGCCTCGGCATTATAGGCCGAGGCCAAACAGAGCAATTGTTCTCCAAAATAGACGGCCAAGATAGAGGGCCAAGTAGCATGGCCACGTGGCATCAGGGCCCCGTGCCCCATTTAATGAAGTAATGCCTCTGACTATTACAGCAAACCCACTAGCCACAAAAGAACATTTAATGCACGAGGGAAGAAGGGAAGTGACTGAAGTCAGGGTTTGGTGAAGGAAATTAGGGTGGTTAGGCACAAACATTCTTACAAAATTCTTACAGCTTAGGTCACCAAACATCATACCAGAGCATTAAATGCGTCCCCACGGCCAAAGGTGCAGAACCCACGATCAGGGCGGCGGCCAAGATTTACCGGGATTTATGGGGTCACACCACCATGCTTCACGATCCCAAATGCCGATTTGACTGCCACTTGCTTTAATCAGGCCCATCATGCAGATCTTCAGCCTTGATTATCCCTCAAGAAGCTCTTCCTATAAATACCAAGCTCGAACAACATTCAAAGGGTTCAACACCAAAACACAAGCCTCCCACGGAGCAAATTATATTTTCCTGTCATTTATCTTCTTGTAATGCACTTTCAATACCTTTACTTGATTTCTTAGGAGTAGTGATAGTTGTAAGGAAAATCCATTCATCAATATATCACACGACCCTTGATTTTTAAGGCATCGGAGCACCATCTTCGTTACTCTCTCGTTCATCCCATATATCATACGACCGTTGCCGCCCAGCAACGCGCCGGAGCACCACCTAAAATCCACCAGCACCACCACCGTTAAACGGCCTTGTAGCTCAGGCCGTGAACCTAACGGCCGAGATCAGTTCCTCTCTCGGCCACAATCGTTTGATTAGAAGTCGAACTCGAACAGGCGCACCACTTAACCATTTACCCCAAACACATCACCCTCAAAGGCACGGTAGTCCGTTCTGGCACGCCCGTGCATAATTGCATCAAGCATCGAAAGAAGGACGCCACGTGTCGACGCATATCCCCTCGGCCCAGAGCACCAGGCTGTGAGATTTGCGAGCCCAACACTTATCTACAAGTTCATGCGAAATGACCTCGATTCTCATTTATTTCACAATAAGATTCGTCTCAATTGGGCAATGAAGCAAACAAACAGAGAAAACAAAAGCTAAAAAGGCCAGGAACAAACAAAGCACCACAAACGCAGGGAAGATTAGGCTAGAACCAGTACAATTTAGTATAATAATATTCCCCATCACAAATTCAAAACAAAATACAACATAAAGCCACCGTTACCGCATAGGGGACGAGAACCACACCATCATGGCCACAAATAAGGGGATACACACCCACCACACAGGTCAGCACTGCTGTACATAGAGACCCACCGATCTTCAGCTAAGAAGAGAAATTCACTAAAAAGCATAAACATATCAGCACTAAAACATTATTCCTCCATAGATCGCCTTTTCCATCACACCCGAATCTGACATTGCACCTAAGAGAAAACAAGAACCAATCACAACACCAAGGTACATACCAAAATATAGACACCAAGAAATTGGAGAGTATTGGTGCAAGCATGAGAGAAAGAACCGTAGCAAAAGCTCTAAATACACTTCGATAATAGCGTGGCAAAGCGCTTATAGATATAATTGTTGTATCCCAATGGAGAGTCCATATCTGAACAGAAGAGCAGGCAAAAAGAGAAGGATATGTTGGGGTAGATTGGCGAAAAACGGGGGACACAACGGCATGAGACATTTAATCTCAGTACATAGCACAAGGCTCAAGCAATCACTACAATAGGGAAAAGCACCCAATTCTTAGAGAGAGCCACGAGCAGAGCCAAACAGGCTCAAACCCAAAAAAACAACAGAAAAACCAAGAATTACTCTACAAAAACATAGCAAAACCCCCCAAGAGGTGGAAGAGAAAGGAAATGGCAGGAAAAGGGGGATGAGGGAGAAAACAAGAAAAAGGGAGAGTAGGAAAGAAAGAGAAAAAGACTCAAAAAAAGTGGAGGGAGAGAACAGAAAAAGGGAAAGAGAGAGGAGAGGTGGGGAACAAGGGAGGAAGGGGGAGAGGGAACTAGAAAAGAAAAAAAAGAGGAAGAGGAGGAAGGAAAAACCAGAAAAATAGAAGATAAAGAGGGAGGAAAGAGGAGAGGGAAAGAGGGGGTGAATGAAGGGGAGGGGATGAGGGTCAGTGACCACTTCCTCCCTTGGCAGTGCAAGAAGAGAGGAGGGCTAGGGTTGGGAGAAAAAAATCACACAGCTGAGAGAGAGGTTTGCTATATCTTCATGTATAGGGGACAAATGTGAGATGCACAAGGAGAGCTCAGTGCAATTAGGAGTGGAAAAACAATTATGCTACCTATTGATTAGTAGTATCAACAATTGGTTTTCGTTAGACTTTTTGGGCATTAACTTCTTATATTATTAAATTAATATGGACTAGGATATATCATTAGTCTCTTTTTTGTGTGTGTGTGTGTGTGTGTAAGCAATCAAAAGAAAAAGAAAAAGAAAAACCCTAGCCCCCTCTTTCCCAAAAAACCCTCCTAGAGCCGTTTTCACTTTGAGGGGGGAGGAAGCCATTGTTCTTCCTCTCCTCTCCCCTCTTCACTTTGTTATGATTTTCCTCCAACCATCATAGGCGACTGCGTCTCAGCGTCGGATCTCCACTTGAGCTTTGACATCGGATCTCCATTTGCGTTTCGGCGTCGGATCTCCACCACCATCCTTTTTGCGGTTTCTTTATGTTTAGAATAAGTCACAGAGACTCTGGGTTCTCTGTGTAGTTTTCACCTCTCCTTTTGTGAGAGCCTTTCACCTCTCTTTTGTGAGAGCTTTTCACCTCTCTTTTGTGAGAGCTTTATATCTCTCCTTTGTGAGAGTTTTATTTGTATTGTTATAGCTTGGTTTTTTCAAGCTTTATCTATTTTTGATTATTCTGAGTTTGCAATCTTAGTTGGGATGCCTATGCCAGAGTTTATTCGATCCTGCGTGATCGTTAGTGGAGGAGCACCAGATTGTCTTAATTTTGATGTTAGACCGTTCCGTTATTGTAATCGCCCTTTGTGGCTAGTTTGTTTTGGCCCCTTGTGGCTAATGGCTTTTTTGGCTGAATTATGAATGCAATCCTAGAATTTCTATAAAAAAAAAAGTCTTTTTTTTTTGTGGTTTTATTATACTGTTGTTGTACCTCTCTTGATTAGTAGTGTATTTGAACGCTAGGTGCTGAATATGTTGATATGGCTGTGTGATAATATCTTTTTCACACAACAACTCAACTATAAGGCAAGGGCTTATAGCTCAAGTGGTTAATGTTAAATTTTAGAGAGACAGGCCAGCGGTTCACTACTAGCAACACCAAAATGGTCCCCAACTTAACCACCTACAAAGCCCAGTAGGTGTGGGGTTTTATCATAAAAGGCCTCGGTGATATTAGTAGTGGAACTATTCATTATATCTGGTATTTTATTTAGTCAAGTTTCTGATGTGGGACTTATATTCTTGAACACGCCTCTTCACGTGGGACCACCATATAGTGGGCCACACGTGGAACCAAGTCCACATCGGAGTTAATCATATGGGTCTGTGTGCAGTGGAAGATTCATAGGTTATAGTTTGAGTTGGGATCGGTTAGTCAGGTCGGTGGCCACACTGAATCAAGGTGTGGCCGGTTTGGGTCGGAGTGTGGGTATGGGTCTAGATTGGGGTTCTGCTCTAATACCATGTTAAATTTCAGAGAGATGGGCCAGCGGTCCACTACTAGTAACACCGATATTGTCCCCAACTTAACCACCTACAGAAGCCCAAAAGGATGTGGGTTTTATCAAAAAAGGTCTCGGTGATGTTAGTAGTGGAACCATTCATTATATCTTGTATTTTATTTAGTCAAGTTTCCAATGTATGACTTATATTCTTCAACAGTTAAGAGCATTTACCTCTGCACCCTTTTATTCCCCCCTCCCCAAATATCGCTTGGGCTAAATAATTGGATGGGGCCCAGCTTACGTCACCTAGCCATCAAGTGATGTCATGTAGTTTTTTTTTTTAATAAAAAAAAATTCTAAAAAAATTCTAAATTTTTTGTATAAATACCTACCTCTTCTTACATAATTTCTCACAACATCTTCATCATTTTACATATTATCCTTTTACATAATTTCTCACAATCTCTTCATTTTTTTACAAACTATCCTTCATCTTTTTCCATTTAAATTAATTTTTAAGTTGTTTTGAGAACAAGAAAAAATATAATCATAAATCCATAGGGCTAATCACGTGTCGACACGTGGATGTCAAAAATCCTATCCCAAAATATTTTTCTCTTCTAAAATGTATTTTAAATAGGATATAAATAGTAGTTTAATAAAATTAACTAATAAATTTACATAATATACTAAAAGCTATTAAAATCTTAAATTTAGCCATTTGCTGCTGGAAACAGTTAAAATGTAACCTCATACTATTCCTTATAAAATTATTTATTAAAAGGCTAAATGTAGCATGCGGCTAAATATAGCCCTCCCCACCTTAAGATGGCCTAGGGTTGTTAATAGTCAATAAACTTTAATAGTCAATAACTTGTTAACCTTAAGATGGCCCATCTTAACTAATCACAGTATTAAATATCGATATTATCGGTGAAATATCGCCGATAATATCGTTTTTTTGAATGGGCTAAGCCCATATCCACTTAAATATCTTCAATATATCAATATTTTCGTCGATATTATCGTGATAATGTCGGAGGCGATATTTTCCAACTTCTTCATGCTTTATTTGGGCAATATATTGCGATATTATCGATATTAACTGAAAAATAAATGAAATATGTTGAGAAAAGGCGCTTTTGTCAAGCAGGGGATTCGAACCCCTCTCTCTCCCATCAATCCACTGCGCCTTATCCAACACGCTGCCACTGAGTTTGTTAATAAAGCTACGACGTGTAATATTTATATGGTCTTTAAAATTTCTGCAAGCTAATATTATCAAGGATAAATTTCCATTAAAAAAAATAAAAATCCCTAATGATAAATTTAGGCATATGTTTAAAGTTATTTATTATTTTATTATGGAGTTGTAATTTTTTTTTTGGTTATATATTATGGAGTTGTATTATTATTCACTATTGAGTTTTAATATTGTTCATTATATGTGATACTAAGTTTTAACTTTAATAGGAATTTTTTCTATGTGGTACTAAGTTACTCATATATATATTTTTTTTGTCAAGCTCATGTATCTTATCATATGTAATATATTGTAGTAAATTATTATAACTAAAAAATTATGGTGTGTTTAATTTTCTTTTACTAATTACTACATATTTTCTAAAGACACAGTGTTTGTCAGGTCGCTACATAATCAACTTAAATCACTCAAACCCACCATGCCATGCATTTTATTCCAATTTTTTGTGATAAAATAATAGAGAATTGACTAAATAAACATCCTCTAAAGTTTCAATAAAAATTTCCAAGTTTTTCTTACAATTTCCGTGATTTTTATTTAATTTTTATCGATATCGATATTTCCTTGATATTTCCATCGATATATCCGTGTTTTTGGACCACCGATATTTCCGAAACTCTCCATATTTTAGACCTTGATCGTAATGTAGTTGTAATATATGTATGAACCCTAGTGTGGAAAAGATGAGATATTAAATACTAATCAATCATTCAAGAGATGACTACCATAATTCTGAATTGTATATACATTTTAAGAGTTGACAATTTACACTAAAGCTGTAGCAAATTTTTCTCTAGAAATTGTTGCCTCACAACATGTAAGCTTCCAAGCAATTGGTCTCCAACTTCTCTTCCTCTGTCTCTTTTTCTCTGTTTCCTTCTCTGTCTCTTTTCTCTCTGTTTCCTTCTTTGTCTAAGTCTAATCTCCAGGCCATGGCCATCTCTTTCAACAACCTATCAACTCTACCTATCAATAGCTTCATTTTCCTTTTGCTTCTTCCTTATAAAATGTAACACACCGTTGAATTTCATTAATTAACTTCAACAAGGATATATATATATCATTGCGCACAGAATGATGGTTGTCGTAATGCAGTTGTAATATATGTATGAACCCTAGCGTGGAAAAGATGAGATATTAAATATTAATCAATCATTCAAGAGATGACTACCATAATTCTGAATTGTATATGCATTTTAAGAGTTGACAATTTACACTAAAGCTGCAGCAAATTTTTCTCTAGAAATTGTTGCCTCACAACATGTAAGCTTCCAAGCAATTGGTCTCCAACTTCTCTTCCTCTGTCTCTTTTTCTCTGTTTCCTTCTCTGTCTCTTTTCTCTCTGTTTCCTTCTTTGTCTAAGTCTATTCTCCAGGCCATGGCCATCTCTTTCAACAACCTATCAACTCTACCTATCAATAGCTTCATTTTCCTTTTGCTTCTTCCTTATGCTTGTTCGATTAATTTCCAAATAAACCGCTTCGAATCGAGTGCAGACAACATAGTCTATCAGGGAGATGCAGTGGCTTCAGTTGGCACAGTTGAACTGATCAACAGGCGTACTTACGTATGCCGTGTTGGCTGTGCCACTTATGCTAAGAGAGTGCCTATCTGGGACCCTGATACTGGGAAACTCACAGACTTCAGCACACACTTCTCATTCATCATTGACACAACAGGTGAAAACCCTTATGGCCATGGTATTGCTTTCTTTCTTGCTCCCGTTGGATTTCAAATCCCACCAAACTCAGCTGGTGGCTTTCTAGGCCTATTCAACACCACAACCAGTGATTTCTCCGGAAATCAAAATTTTCTTGTTGAGTTTGATTCGTTCGTGAACCCCGAATGGGATCCCAACTATGAGCATGTCGGGATTAACAACAACTCAATTTATTCTGCTGTCACCACCAATGTTTTCAAAGGCGAGGCGTATAGGTGAGGCGTTTTTAGTAGTGCTATGCAAGGCGTAAGCCTTGAAGCGTTGAGGCATAAGCCTTTTGAACATTAATTTATTTTAATAAGAAAAATTTATGAATAATACAATACGATTAAATTATACAACTAATTCTTATTCAACCATAACAATCTTTTAAATATAATCAAATATAAGTACTAATTGTCATTCAAAGCATAATAATCAATCCCAAAACATAAAATATTTATTCAACATCAAAACAAAAACATAATTCACTCATCCCACTCCTCAACACTAATATCATTCAAACTAGCATCACTGTCATATTAATCAACTGTATCAATATGAAAATGATATTTCCCACTATCAAATATGAATAAGATAACTAGTATAAAAAAAAATTGAAAACAAATTATACGGAACTTCAAATTACAGTTTATTACAGTCAAATTATACAAATATGATGCATGTACTTAAAAAAAAAACAAAACTTACTTGCGTCGAAAGATGAAGAAAATTCTTGAAATTGATGGAGTTATCCGGTAAGGGTCTAAATTAGGGTTTTACATGTACTATACAATATATATATATATATATATATAGTCCATGTGTTAATATATTAATTTAGAGAAAGGAAGAAAAAAAAAAAAAAAAAAAAAAAAGGTAAGTAGAAAAGCTACAGCGGGTTGCAGTTAGAAAAAAAAAAGAAAGAAAGTTATTAATTCTTGCAATAAGTTTATTACAATAAAGGTAAGGAAAAAAAACTGAAACAGCGTTTTTTGTTTTCAACACCAGGTGAAACGACGTCGTTTCACTTTAAGATTTTTTGAAAACCACTGCAATCAAAACGACGTCGTTTCATTTTCAATAAACCTAAAAAAAAAGCAGGTCGTCTTCCTCGCGGCCGTCTTCCTCGCAGACGATTTGCAGAGTCGAAAATTTCTTCCGATTCAGAAGTTTCCAGATATGGTGCGCCTTGCAACGCCTCGCTTCGCCTAGCCACGCCTTGCAGCGCCTTCTCACGCCTTACCAGCGCTAAACGTGCAACTCGCGAAATAGCCGACCGCCTCGGGCGTTTTCCTCCCGCCTCGCTCCGAAGCGCGCTCCGACGCGCGCGAAGGCATGCCTTTGAAAACACTGGTCACCACCCCTTGGAATGCTAGCATACACAGTGGAGACATTACTGATGTATGGATTGCCTACAATGCAACAACTAAAAATTTAAGTGTCCATTGGAGCTACCAAGCAACCTCGAATCCTAACGAAAGCACCAGTCTCTTTCACCAGATTGATCTAAAGGAAATTCTGCCTGAGTGGGTCACAATTGTATTTTCCGCTGGCACTGGTAAATATGGAGAGCGGGATATGATTCTTTCGTGGGAATTCAATTCAACTTTGGAAAGAAAGGAAAGTAGTGGAAACAATGCAAAGAAGAAAACATTAGTGTGGGTTCAACAGTTTCTGGGGGTGTTCTGATAGCTGGGGTGTTTATAGCATTAATTGTGATGAGGTGGAAGTGGAAGCAAAAGCAGAGGGAAACACTAGAGACAGTCAACTTAACATCAATCAACGAAGACCTTGAAAGAGGAGCAGGACCAAGAAGGTTCTCTTATAGCGATCTTGTTACAGCCACCAACAATTTCTCTAATGAGAGGAAGTTGGGCGAAGGAGGATTTGGTGCTGTTTACAAAGGCTACCTAACTGATTTAGACATAGCAGTCGCAGTGAAGAAAATTTCAAGCGGGTCTAGGCAGGGAAGAAAGGAGTACATAACAGAGGTGAAGGTTATTAGCAGCTTGAGACACCGAAATCTAGTGCAACTCGTAGGATGGTGCCACGACGGAGGTCAGTTCCTTCTTGTCTATGAGTTCATGCCAAATGGTAGCCTTGATATTCACCTTTTTGGGAAGAGGTCTGCTTTACTATCTTGGGCAGTGAGATACAAAGTATCTCTGGGGTTGGCCTCTGCATTGCTTTATCTTCATGAAGGGTGGGAGCAATGTGTGGTGCACAGGGATGTAAAATCAAGCAATGTCATGCTGGATTCTAGCTTCAATGTCAAGCTTGGTGACTTCAGGTTAGCGCGGCTAATGGACCATGAGCTTGGCCCTCAAACAACTGGATTGGTTGGAACAATTGGTTACTTGGCTCCAGAGTATATAAGCACAGGTAGAGCTAGTAAAGAGTCTGATGTTTATAGCTTTGGTGTGGTCACCTTAGAAATAGCTACTGGAAAAAGGTCAATGGATCGTATGGGAAAGGATTTCGAAATGGGGCTGATAGAGTGGGTTTGGGACCTTTATGGAAAAGGAAAGCTTCTCTTAGCAGTGGATGACAGGCTGCATTTGGAGTATGAAGAGAAACAAGTGGAGTGTTTAATGATTGTGGGACTGTGGTGTGCTCCCCCTGATAAAAGTTTAAGGCCGTCGATAAGGCAAGCAAATCAAGTTCTGAACTTTGAGGCAACATTGCCAAATCTTCCCTCAAAGATGCCTGTTCCAGTGTATGATGTACCTACACCATCATTCAGCTCTGGTGATCCATTAATAACCACAAGCACCCAAGAAGGTCGTTGAGCTCTGAAACGCAATCCCAGTTCGTAACTTTGTATATAAAGTCATTCTTAGTGTTTTCCATGGGACATGATTGGTTGCATCTATAAATAGCTTGGAAATTGCTCAAAAGTTAGTTCATTTTTCTTTCCTTGTAGGATGATCTATTCTATTGTAAAGAAATAAGGGAAACTACGTGGCATGAAAGTTTATCTGCATATAATGCAAACAAACTCATATTATGCAGCAATAAAATTTCATTTCACCCTCACTATTCTACCAGAAAATGCAGACATCCCTTTTTTCTATATGTTTTTTTCACTATTAATTTTCATTGAAAATCAACTGTTGCCTTCGAAGTCTGTTACCATTGATGTCCAATAGCTTTGATAATAATGGCTGGATCTACTACTACCTAATCTAAAACGTAAACTTAACTTAAGACAAAGGAACCTAGTGCCAATGCCTTATCATCCCACGCACCACCACCTTCCGTCCCTGTGACTCTCTCCTCCATGAAAACCCATCACCCCTAGACACATTTTCCAACAAGAACACATCGATCTCGCTCTCAACATTGATAACAAAGTTGCTTTGTAGAGCCCCTCATGGGAAACGTGTTCGAGAATACTCTCATGTGGTTCTTTTTATTTCCAAAAGCTATGTATCAATTAGTAGTATCGACAGATTTTTTTTTTCCTTAGTGGATACAAATGGTTTTTGTTAGACTTTTTGGGCATTATTATTGTGGGAGCAAATATTTTCGTCTTCAATCATAGCACATCACGTGAAAAAGATTCTATTTCTTAAATTAATTAATTGAACCAATTTATTTGGCCAATAAATTAATAGGGATAATATCTTAATTATAGGATATTATCTTTATTTAATAAGATAATATTATTAATTTAGATATTATCCTAATAAGGAGATATAATCATCATCAAATTAAGAGATTTGGATCCCAATCAAATTCCTAATGGACTCAATCTCTACAATTTGAGGAAAGAATAAACTCCTTCCTAATAAGAGTTTCATCACTGAATTATAAGCAATTGTTGGCCTGACAAATTCATAATGTAAGTTACCAAGAGTTTGGCCTCCAATTAACTGCTCTGCTCTCCGTCTCTATCTTCTTCATATGGCCATACCATCTCTACCTATCAGCATCCTCTTTTTCCTCTTTGTTCTTCCTTTATCTCATTCAATTTATTTCCAAATTCCCCATTTCGATCCAAATGATACCACCATACTCTACCAGGGAGATGCAGTACCTTCTGCTGGAAAAATTGAATTGGTCAACAAAACCAATTATTGATGCAGAGTTGGATGGGCCACCTACGCTGAGAGAGTGCCACTCTGGGACTATAAGACTGGGAAGCTCACTGACTTCACAACCCATTTCAAGTTCATTGTTGACACAAAAGGTGTTCCCTATGCATCTTATGGCAATAGACTTGCATTCTTTCTTGCTCTTGTTGGAATCCAAATCCCACCAAACTCAGCTGGTGGCTTTCTAGGCCTATTCAACACCACAACTATGGCCTTCTTCGGGAACCAAATTGTTCTAGTTGAGTTCGACTCTTATGCAAACCCCGAATGGGATCCTAGATATAAGCATGTGGGGATTAATAACAACTCAATTGCTTCTGCTGTGAGCACCTCTTGGAATGCTAGCTTCCATAGTGGAGACATTGCTGATGTATGGATTGCCTACAATGTTGAAAATAAGGAAACAGGTGAAGAACCAAGAACGTATTTGTGGAATTCAAACTTCTCTTCTTATTAAACTTGAATGCTGAATACAACTTAAATAGAAAAATAACAAAGCAACTAAGCTAAATAATAGGAACAACTAATGCACAACTAAACCGTGACATTCAGCCACTAACCATGACTCCAGGACAACTTGGACTCTCCTATTACCTAGCAACTAAACAACCAAGTCACTAAAGAATAGGACTTCTACAACTTAACAAGATAAACATAAACATAATAAATAGAACAATTAATATTCTTAACACCCTCCCTTAATCTGAGTGTTCTACAGACAATCAGTTTATAGGTAAAACTTCAATTCTTCAAACATCAAGGGCAACAAGCAACATCCTTCAAAGAACTAACTCCCATCAAATTTCTCAATTTCACGAACACAGGCAGCTTGAGTGGCTTGGTAAAAATAGCAGAAACATGCAAAACTGGATTTTTCGAAAGCTCAATAGCAAAAACATTATCATAATAGATTGACGTTGGACCTTGCTGCGCGTAGTGAAGTGCTTCAATTTACCTTTTAAGCCAAATGGCTTGGCATGCACAGGATGCTGCCGCAACAAATTCAGCTTCGGTTGTTGATAAAGTCATAATTGGCTGCTTCTTAGATGACGAGGCAACTGCCCCTGAACCCATCATAAACATATATCCTGAAGTGCTCCTTCGATCATCTTGATCTTCTGCATAGGCACTATCTGTAAAACCAAACCAACCAGACTTTGCTTCCTTCTTATAGAAAACACCAAAATCAACCATACCTTTTAAATAGTGAAAAATTCTTTTTGCTGCTGTAAGATGAAGCTCTGTAGGATTCTCCATAAAACTAATAAGACTCACATCATGCATAATATCCGGCCTGGTTGAAGTCAAATACATAAAGCTTTTCACAATTTGCTTATAAAGATGGGATCAACCTTTCTTCCATCCAAATTCTTCGCAAGCTTCAAATCAGACGATGTTGGAGTTCCAACTGGATTGCAATCCTTCATATGAAACCTATCCAAGACTTCTTGAACATACTTCTTTTGTGAGATAAAAATTCCAGCAGGGTATTGATTCACTTCAATGCCCAAAAAATAATGCATTAACCCAAGGTTTGATATGTCAAACTCAATCATCATAGAATTTTTAAACTCATCAAACATAGCCTTATCACTCCCCATGTAGATCAAATCATCAACATACAATAAGAATTTTTCAATTTTTTCCAACTTTAATATAGAGAGTATGTTCATATGGACACTTGTGAAAGCCTTGGTTAGCAAAGTAAGCGTCTATGCAGCTGTACCAAGCTCTAGGTGCTCGTTTCAGCCCATAGAGTGCTTTGTTTAATCTATATACCTTTTTCTCCTCTCTCTATGCAAAAACGTTGATTTTACATCCAATTGAAAAATTGGCCATGAATTTTGAGTAGCCATGGAAAGAACAAGCCGGATTGTATCCATTCTTGCAACTGGTGCAAACATCTCCTTGTAGTCAACACCAAACTCCTCCTTGTAGCTTTTTGCCACCAAACGAGCCTTGTGCTTATCTATCTTACCCTTCTCATTTAGCTTTGTATTAAAAACTCATTTTAGTTCAATATTTTTCTGTCCATTTGAAAGGTCTGTCAGCACCCATGTGTCATTTTTCTCAATGGCCCTGATTTCTGCATCCATGGATCTTTGCCACTTTGGTTCTTTCACAACTTCTTGAAAACTTATTGGATCACAATATGAAAACAAGGCAAAATGTGCAATTGTGTCATCATCATCATCATCATTAGATTGATAAACACCATTGACCTCATAATCCATCATCCATGTTGGCCTCTTCCTCAAGCGTTGGGACCTTAAGCTAGATTCCTCCCCTTGCTGATTTTCGCTGGAAATAATTGACTGTTGTTGTTGCTGGTCTAGTTGTTGCAACTGCGTGTTTGACTGGTAATGTTGTACGGATAACGAGTCAACCTCTTTTCCTTCTTCTTCATCAAAAATTACAGGAATGAGTTGATGCTTTGAGGCTTTTTCAATCTAGTTCCACGTGTTCTCTGTTGGTGTGACTTGTGGACTATTGACTTACTTTCCTTACACACTAAGAATTCCTATTATAATTGTAATTGATTCCGGTGCAACTGATCATATGACGTTTAATCCTGATGATTTTTTGAATTTTACTAACGCCAATGGAGTTACTTATCCTGTGACAAGGACTGGCACTGTTGCACTCTCATCTTCTCTCTCACTGTCTAATACTTTACTTGTTCCATCTTTATCTAATAAATTGATGTCTGTTAGTTAGCTTACTGAACAATTGAATTGTTGTGTACTTATTTACTCGAGTTTTTGTTTGTTTCAGGATATTCACACTAAGGAGATTCTTGGTCGTGGTACTAAGAGAGGGGGGCTATATTATGTAGATGACTTTAGTCCCGGCATGGCTAATAGTGTGACGCATTCCTCTGATAGCAAACAAAAGCAAATCTGATTGTGGCACCGTCGATTGAGACATCCTTCTTTTAGTTATATGAAGCATCTTATACCAGATTTATTTTTAGGTTTCAAGGACTTTGACTTCACATGTGACACTTGTATTTTGGCCAAGAGTCACTGTGTGCCCTATCCATTGAGTACGACCACGTGTACTACTCCGTTTACATTAATTCAGTCTGATGTCTGGGGACCTTCACCTATCACTGCTCCTTCTGGCGTTCGTTGGTTTGTCACATTCGTAGATGATTGTATGCAAATGACATGACTTTATTTGCTGAAGAATAAAAATGAAGTGTTTTCCCATTTTCAGTTCTTCCACAAACAGATGAAAAGTCAGTTCAATGCTCAAATACAGATTCTTCGCTCAGACAATGGTGGAGAATTTGTCAATCATGACTTTCAGACTTACTTCCAACAACATGGAATTATCCATGAGACGACTTGTCCTCAGACACCACAACAAAATGATGTTGCTGAACGAAAGAATCGACATCTTCTTGAAACCGCCCGAGCACTTCTGATTGGCACTCATGTTCATCGCCATCACTGGGATGATGCTATTGTCACCGCAGTTCACCTGATCAACCACATGCCTTCTAGTGTATTGACCTTTAAAACTCCCTTACAAGTGCATTGACCTCTATTTTGGTACTCACACCCCGAATCTTTGGATGTGTGGCTTTCGTTCATCTCCACAAAAATCAACGTAGCAAACTTGATCCATGTGCGATTCGTTGTGTTTTTGTGGGTTATGCCACTCATCAGAAAGGCTACCGCTATTATCATCCTGCTACCCGACGTCCCTATGTCACTTTGGGATGTGACATTTTTGGAATCTGAGCTATTCTTCCATGACCCATCATCCAATTTTACGCTTCAGGGAGAGATACGAAGTGAAGAGCATAATTGGAGCAACTTGGAAAATGAAGAAATTCTCCTATGTACAGAAATGATTGATCATCCTGAGTCTGGAGCACGAGATTACTTTATGCCGAAAAGCGATCAATTGCCCATTCATAGAGATCAATCGCCTGATCCACCTGATCCCTACGAAGATGTTTCTGATTCGAGTTCTACACCTACAAACAATACAGAATAAGATGAAGACCCCCCTCAAACTCAACAGTACCAATAAACCAATCTCCTGAGAATATCCCTGAGGTAACTACTCCTCCTACACTTGTGAATTTAGAGGAAAAAC
Organism: Prunus campanulata; assembly: GCA_034190965.1. Classification (NCBI taxonomy): domain Eukaryota; kingdom Viridiplantae; phylum Streptophyta; class Magnoliopsida; order Rosales; family Rosaceae; genus Prunus; species Prunus campanulata. The sequence continues at coordinate 10,478,181 of CM067213.1, forward strand.
CTATTAGATACCAATTACCTTTCAGGAAAATCGTGGGAAGCCACCAAACCATTATTCACCTGATATTGACAAGACATTAAAGTATCCAATTGCGAATCATGTATCCACTAAGAAGCTGTCAAAACCACTCAAGGATTTTGTTCATCAGTTGTCTGCTATTCATATCTCAACCAAAGTTGCTAAAGCATTTAAAGATCCTAAGTGGGTTCAAGCTATAAGGGAAGAGATGAAAGCTCTTGAGAAGAATCAAACTTGGACATTGGAAATTTTACCACGAGAAAAAAAGACTGTCGGATGTAGATGGGTGTTTACCATAAAACACAACACTGATGGATCTATCAAGCGATACAAGGCTCTTGTGGCGAAATGGTACAAACAGACTTATGGTGTAGATTATGAAGAAATCTTTGCACTAATTGCAAAATTGAACACAGTCGGAGTCTTACTGTCCCTCGCAGCTAATTTGGACTGGTCACTACACCAGTTTGATGTAAAGAATGCATTCCTACATGGAGAACTCACGGAGGAGGTGTATATGGACATTCCTCCTGGATATAACACTACTCAGACTGCAACAGTATGCAAATTACGAAAGGCGTTGTATGGACTTAAACAGTCACCACGTGCATGGTTTGGACGGTTCACCATGGCAATGAAGAACAATGGTTTCAGATAGAGTAACTCAGATCATACTTTGTCCTTGAAACATCAGAAAGGGAAGGTAACAGCTTTAATAATCTATGTTGACGACATGATTATTACTGAGAATGATAAACATGAAATACCTCAACTACAAGACTATTTGGCTACTGAATTTGAGATGAAGAATCTAGGTGGACTCAAATATTTTTTAGGGATTGAGGTGGCCCGATCACAACAAGGCATATTTCTCTCTCAAAGGAAATATGTCTTAGACTTATTGACAAACACATGAATGCTAGATTGCAAACCTGTAGACACTCCTATTGTTCAGAATCATCATATTGGAGAATACCTGGATCAAGTTCCAACTAACAAAGAAAGATACCAAAGGTTAGTGGGAAGATTGATCTACTTGTCTCATACTAGGCCAGACATTGCTTATGCGGTGAGCATCGTCAGTCAATTTATGCATTCTCTGAGTGAAGACCACATGAATGTAGTTATTCGGATACTTAGATATTTGAAGTTTGCACCCGGAAAAGCACTTATGTTCTCAAAACATGGTCATCTGAATATTGATGGTTACATAGATGCAAATTGGGCAGGAAGTGTAACATATAGGAAATCCACATCCGATTACTTCACATTTGTGGGAGGTAATTTGGTTACATGGAGAAGTAAGAAACAGAAGGTGGTGCCTTATCCAGTGCAGAAGTCGAGTTCAGAGGTATGACCAAAGGAATTTGCGAACTCATTTGGTTAAAGAGGTTGCTTATTGAACTTGGGTATAGACCTACATATGTAATGAATCTCTTTTGTAACAACAAGGCTGCAATGGCTATTGCACATAATCTAGTTCAACATGATCACACCAAACATGTTGAGGTAGATCGACACTATATCAAACAGAAGCTCGAAGCTAAAGTGATTCAGTTTCCTTTCGTAAAGTCAGAGGATCAATTGGCGGATATTTTGACAAAGGAAATTTCCAGTAAAGCGTTCCACAATTCACTGGACCAGTTGTTCATTGGCGACAACTATGCATCAATGTAAGGGGGAGTGTTGGCGTGACTTGTGAACTATTGAATTACTTTCCTTACACACCAAGAATTCCTATTATAATTGTAATAGATTTACTTTAATTCCTGATTTCCTACTGTAAATAAATTCAGAAATTTATTATTTACTTGCCCATTCAGGTTTCGTTGTATTATAAATATGACCTCCTACAAGAAGAACAATACACATAAAATTCCCACAAACAAATATTCTCATATTAGGTTTCATATTTTAGCATTCTCCTCATCAAAAATTACATCTTGGCTGATGATAATCTTCTTGGTGATTGGATTGAATAACCTATAGGCTTTGGAATGGTCACTTACGCCAAGAAAAACACACTTGTCGCCCTTGTCATCCAATTTCTTCCTCTTCTCATCAGGTACATGTGCATATGCAATGCAACCAAAATTTTTGAAGTGATCTACAAACGGTCTTCGTCCATTCCAAGCTTCTTCTGATGTCTTATTTTGAACAGAAAAAATGGGACTTCTGTTCAATACATGAAAAATTTAGCTCACTGCTTCAGGCCAAAAACATTTTGGAACTCTCCGTTTTGCCAACATGCTTCTCCCCAAATTGAGAATGGTTCCGTTTTTTCTCTCTGACACCCCATTTTGTTGGGGTGTATAGGCTGCGGTCAGTTGCCTTCGGATGCCTTGCTCATCATAAAAAACCTCAAACTCTTTTGAACAAAACTCTCTTCCACGATCTGTACGTAGTGTCTTAATGGCTCTCCCAACTTCATTTTCAACATGAGCCTTGAAACTTTTAAATGCTTTAAAAGCCTCATATTTCTCCTACAAAAAATATACCCATGTTTTCTGACTAAAATTATTAATAAAAGAAATAAAATATTTCATTTTTCCATTAGATATTGGGTTAATGGGACCACATAAATCAGAGTGTATCAGCTCCAACGGCTTCTTAGCTCTCCATGCCTTGCCTTTGGGAAATTTATCACGGTGTTGTTTGCCAACAACACACTCTTCACAAACTTTGGAGGGAGGAGTGATCATAGGTAGACCATTCACCATTTGCTTATGATAAAGTGTCTTGAGCCCATTGAAATTTAAATGGCCATAGCGAAAGCGCCAAAGCCATGTCGGATCAGTCACCTTGGCCACCAAACCAGCTTCGATATTCTTGATTTGTAACGGAAACAACCTGTTAGTTGTCATCTCAACCTGTGCAATCACACCTCTTGCGGGATCATAAATCTGACACACACCATCCTTGATAGTAATCACATAACCCTTCTCTTGTAATTGGCCAACACTCAAGAACATAAAAAACTTTATAGATAGTCTCTATGTTACCACCCTTAGTACTGATTTGAATATCACATTTTTCTATGACATTCACTGTGGAATTATCACCAAAAGATATAGTTGTATGAAATACTTTATTTATCTGGGAAAAAGATGACTTACTACCACACATGTGGTTGCTGCAACCCGTGTCTAGATACTAAAGGTTTGATGTTGGCTTCTCCTCTTTCACATGATATGCCATCAAAAGTGCAGCTTCTTCCTTTTTATCAGCAAAATTGGATTGCTCCCCCTTCTCTTTGTCTCTTGGCATTCTTGTATAACATTCTGAAAGGTAGTGACCAAAGTTGTGGCACTGGAAACACTCAACGTTGGCCTTGTCATTTTGTTGTCGGCGTCCTTTTCCTCTACCATGAGAGTTTGAGGATTGTTGATCATCAGACTTCTCAACATACGCTCTATTTTGTTTGTTTCCATCTCGGTTGCCTCAATATCCTCATCCTCTGCCTCTGCCACGACCTCTTCCTCTTGAATCTGCGGTTTCAGTATGATTGGTCATCCCAGTAGCTTGGGTTGACGGCTTCAACGCCTATTCTTCTGTCGTGCTTCTGTTCAATTTCTGTTTATGGACCAGCAAAGAGCTCTGGAGCTCATCAATTGACATAGTATCTATGTCATGTGATTCTTCGATTGAGCAGACAATATAGTCAAATTTTAGTGCCAAAGAACGTAGGATCTTCTCATCAATGACTACATCTTCTATGGCTTCACCATGAATTCCCATCTTATTTGCACTCCCCTTGGTTCTTGCAAAATAATCTATCACAGACTCTCCATTTTTCATTTGAAGGGTCTCAAAATCCCTCCTCAAAGCTTAAAACTATGCACGCTTCACTCTAGCTGAGCCTTGGAACTTCCTCTTCATTGAGTTCAAATTTGCTTTGAAGTATCTTTTTGGAGAATGGTCTCCAAAATTGCTCGATCAATGGCTTGAAACAAGTCATTTTTCAACTTCAAATCATCTATCTTCTTTTTTTGTGCTTGTGTTAGCTCGCCTTCTAGTTCGACAATGCATGTTTCCACAAGATCCCAATATTCCTTGGATCTTAGAGAGCATGCTCCAATGATCGTAATGACCATTGAAACAAGGAATTGTTGGCTGCACGAAATTCTCAGGTGCTCTGTCAGACATCCTTGAGACTTGCTGCTGCAAGAAACGCTGTTGCTACTCTTTGGAGATTTATACGTTAGGCCCAGTGGGGGCTCTAATACCAGATGTTGAAAATAAGGAAACAAGTGAAGAACCAAGAACGTATATTTGTGGAATTCAAACTTCTCTTCTTATTAAACTTGAATACTGAATACAACTTAAATAACAACTAAGCTAAAAAATAGGAACAACTAATGCACGACTAAACCATGACTTCAGCCACTAACCAGGACTCCATGACAACATGGACTCTCCTATTAACTAGCAACTAAACAATCAAGTCACTAAAGAATAGGACTTCCGCACTTAACAAGATAGACATAAACATAATAAATAGAATAATAAATATTCTTAACATACGATGCTGCAACTACAAATCTAAGTGTCCATTGGAGCTACGAAACTGGCTCGAATCCTAAAGAGAACACTAGTCTATATTACCAGATTAACCTAATGAAAGTTCTGCCTCAATGGATCACAATTGGATTTTCCGCTGCTACTGGTCTGGCTACGGAGAGACATACGATCAGTGTTTTCAAAGGCATGCCTTCGCGCGCTTCGGAGCGCGCGTCGGAGCGAGGCGGCAGGAAAACGCCCGAGGCGGTCGGCTGTTTAGCGAGTTGCACGTTTAGCGCAAGGAAGGCGTAAGGAGGCGTTGCAAGGCGTAGCGAGGCGGAGCAAGGCGCGCTTGATCTGAACCGGAAGAAATTTTGAAAGTCTGCAATTTGGCTGCGGCGCTGCGAGGAAGACGGCTTCGCGAGGAAGACGACTCAGCTTTGGTTTTTTTTAGGTTTATTGTAACAAAACGACGTCGTTTCGATTGAATTGTTTTTAAAAAAAAAACTTAAAGTGAAACGACGTCGTTTCACTTGGAGTGTTTTGAAAAAAATGCCAACACGCTGGTTTCTGTTTTTTTTTTCCTTCCCTTTATTGTAACTATCCCTTTATTGTATTAAACTTAAGGCAAGATTAATTCTTGCCTTTTCTATCTCCAGCCGTAGCTTTTCTACTTACCCTTTTTTTTTTTTTATTATTATAAATTTTTTCTCTTAAATTAATATATTAACACATGGAATTATATATATATATATTGTATAATACAACCCTAATTCCTAACATTATCAGATAATCTCTATCAATTTCAAGAATTCTCTTCATCTTTCAACTGCAAGTAAGTTATTTTATTTTTCTCTCTAATTCTTCGCAACTATAATTTGAAGTTTCGTATAATTGTTTTTCAATTTTTTTAAAAAATATATTAGTTATCTTATTCGTTTAATTGTATTGTATTATTCATAAATTTTTCTTATTAAAAAAAATTAATGTTCAAAAGGCTTACGCCTTGCATAGCGCTACTAAAAACGCCTCGCCTATACGCCTCGCCTTTGAAAACATTGCATACGATTATATCATGGGAATTCAATTCAACTTTGAAGATAAAAGAAACTAGTATAAATAATGCAAAGCAGCAAAGATTAATAGTGCGCCTAATCGTTTCAGGGGTTGTGCTGATAGTAGCTTTGGTGATTATACCATTTGTGGTGTTGTGGAGGCAAAAGAAAAAGGAAACAGTGGGCAAAGACAGAAAATTTAACATCAATCAATGAATACCTTGAAAGAGGAGTAGGACCAAGAAGGTTCTCTTATAAAGACCTTGTCACGGCGACAAACAATTGCTCCAGTTAGAGGAAGTTGGGTGACGGAGGGTTTGGTGCTGTTTACAAGGGTTACCTAACAGATTTAGACATAGCAATCTCGGTGAAGAAAATTTCAAGTGAATCTAGGCAGGGAGGAAAGGAGTACATAACAAAGGTGAAGGTCATTTGCAGCTTGGGACACCGAAATTTAGTGCAAGTCATAGGATGGTGCCATGATGAAGGTCAGTTCCTACTTGTCTATGAGTTCATGCCAAATGGTAGCCTTGATTCTCATCGTTTTGGGAAAAAGGCCTGCTGTACTATCCTGGGCCGTGAGATACAAGATATCTCTAGGGTTGGCTTATGCTTTGCTTTATCTTCATAAAGAGTGAGAGCAATGTGTGGTGCACAGGGATGTTAAATCAAGCAATGTCATGCTAGATTCTAGCTTCAATGTCAAGCTAGGTGACTTCGGGTTAGCACGACTAATGGACCATGAGCTAGGTCCTCAAACAATTGGATTGGTTGGAACACTTGGTTACTTGGCTCCAGAGCATATAATCACAGGCAGAGCCAGTAAAGCATTAGATGTTTATAGCTTTGGGGTTGTTGCCTTTGAAATTGCTACTGGAAAAAAGGTAACGGACTTTATTGGAAAGGACTTTGAATTGGGATTGGTAGAATGGGTTTGGGATCTTTATGGGCAATGAATGCTTGTATTGGTTGTGGATAAGAAGCTGGATTTGGAGCATGATGAGAAACAAGTAGAGTGTTTGATGATTGTTGGACTTTGGTGTGCTCACCCGGATCAAAATCAGAGGCCTTCCATAAGAGCAGTTCCATCGGTTGCCTAAGGCCGGGGCTAGGGCTAGGGGGAGCCCAAGAAGAAAATCTCGTTTCCAGCGGGCCGTTTTTGCCCGGGCTGGGTGTGGGCTCCACAAGTCTGGGCTAGCCCCCAGGCAAAACCAGCCCTTGCAATAGCCTGGGCTTGCTGACATAAGCAACCAAAAAAAAAAAAATCTAAAAAAAATTTAAAAAAATACTACAAATATCAGAATTTTTTAAAAATAAATACTTAGTCGTATTGTTCACTTCCCACACCAAAACTCTATACAAATTCCTCTCCTCATATCTCATATGAATAGTGATTGGTGGAAACTCCACAAGCCTTTTGCAAGGGCTGCCACTATTCACATGAATAGTAATAGCCCTTGCCTCCCCTTGCCCTTCGCCATGGCAAATGGGTGGAGTTGCTCTAAGGCAATCAATTCAAACTCTTAACTTTGAGGTAGAATTCCCAAGTCTTTCGCTAAAGATGCCTATTCCGAAGTATCATGTTCCTACACCACCATCAGTCAGCTTCGGCGAAGCGATAAGTACTGAAAATCTGTCCATGTTTTGGGATGTTCGCTGTAAATAACAAAACTCAAATAAGATTCAAAGAATAAATCTTGAAGGACATGGTTTTTTTTTTGTTTTGAGAACGAAGGACATGTTTGGAGAGAAGGGAAAGTTTTAAAAAAATGGACATGTGGTGATCTTTAAGTGGAACGATACACCCGAAGTACATGTTGATGTGGTGAACCCGTAACAAATCCATAACTCAAGTCTTGGAAATGAAAGACTCTAAAGAATATCCTTGACTTGAGCATACCTTTAGCCATTACTAAAGTAAAACCCTTCCGAGAACACAAGGGATAGGTCTCCCAGCAAATTTGCCAAATCTACCCATGCAACCGAAGCCCAAAGCATATAGCCCACCACTTTTCTAGGGTTTTGCTAACAAGCCCACTGTCTGATTGATATAATTTGCACCCCTCCCCCCATGCTCTTTATGTAGATGGCCCAACAAGAATTTACCAAGGCCTCTCCTAAGGTATACTTTTTCTCCCGGACGTTTCCCCCTACTCAAAAGGGATATTCTGAAGAATTGACAATCAAGAAATCTTGGACATTTTGACTGTTTGAGCAGGCTGTTTGAGTATTATTTGACGAGCTTTTATTTTCATTTTTTGGTGAGAGAATTATTTGAGGAGCTATAAATCTTAAAAGGAAAAATATAAAAATCTATAGTGTATTGAAAAATGGAAAATCTGAAAATATGGACACCCTTTGACACACTAAAGACTTTTAACTATAATTAGCTTTTAGTCTTGTTTCCACTGGTTAGAGATGTTTCAATTTCGAGTCACATAAACGGGTGAACCATATGTATTTACAGTGAATTGGATACATAGTTTCAGTGAGTTTGAAACCTAGTTGTGGCTAGCCCATTCCCATTGTAGTGGACATAGCTATGTTTAGTGAATTATCTCGTTGTAAACAAAGTTGTGTAAATATCTTATCATTTGACAAAAAAGAAAGACCATTAATTCTTTTTTATCTTCTTCATAATTTAGAAATAGAACCCCTCGAGTTGCTTCGAAAAATGCGTCGACCCTAAAGTGGTACTCAAACCCTCTCAAGTAGGTGCTCCAATAATGTTCAAAACCCCTCAAGTGTTTAAAAAATCAAATGTTGCTATTTCTTTGTATTTCATCAATACAACACATCTATGAGTATGCCCTCCACGCCACAAGAGTGCCCATGGAAACCGCACCTTTGGTAATGTTATAATTTTCTTTTTCTTTATAGATATGACAAATAGTAAGAGCTTTTGGGCATATTCACAACATTATTGACATGTGTAATCTGTAATCTAGTGAGGAGGAGTCACAATCCAAATTTTATTGAAGTTGTCTATTAAACTATCTGAAATTGGGGTAGGTGAGGATACAATGGGTAGAAAAATATGAATTCATGATGAGTTGGTTTTCTAGGAATCAAAATATCACCTCTCACCAAAGAATCCAATTCCTCCAAAGTGGATTTCATTAAAAGCCCAAAAAATGGCATAACAATACACCCAAAAGTGAGACCCAACTAACGGAGCTCGCTAACAAAGTGAAAATGCCAGAGGCCCAAATAAAATGCAAAAGAACCAACAAGAATTTAAAAACCCATAAGGCATTAAGCCCACACAAGCCCAAACCAAGGCCAAGAAGGCTAACAAACCCTAACCAAAATTCAACAGAGCCGCCGCCGCCACCGCCTGAGATGACATCACCGGGACAAGTTGAGGGGAAGAGCTGCCACACCCAAGGGGCACAAAACGATAAAATCGCATAACCCACAGATCCACCCAAATACCTTAAAATCCCACATATTACAAAGACACAGTCAAGAAAAAAGAAGCCAGCCACAAGATCATGACCTCCCAAATCAAATCTGACAAAGCACCAGAACAAACACAAAAACCAAACAAACATCAACATAGTAGAAGGAGGTGGTGCATGCACCCGAGAAAGAGAAAAAGCTCGACCTCTACACATCTTCAGAGTTGTGCGTGGAAAACCGCATTTTCGGCTAGCCGGAACAGCCACAAGGTGAAGCCATATCAATAAGGAGGAAAGAATTTTGGTGGGAAGGACCAAGACCATAGAGAAGAGATTTGAACGGAGCGTGTGAGGGAGATAAGAGGACATGGATGAAGGAGGAGACAACTGAATACAAGGGACGAGGAATAAAGGGGGATCTGGGTAAATAAAGGAAACTGAAGGCAAATCACCCACAAAAGGGGAGAGCAGAAACACCCACAAAGAAAGGGAGAAAACAGGCCGACAGATCTCTACAAGGAGATCCACAAGCAACAGGGAGCAGGCTAGAGAAGATGGAAACCAGAGGAAATGGGAGGAGGAGAGGACCTCCTTCCCCACCCCTTCTAGGTAGTGCGGCGCAGAGGGTTTTTTCTCACAGAGCGTAGGGTTTTTTTCTCCAATGCGTTCTTTATTTTAGGCTCCAAAATCAAGAGTTGAATTCTTGATTTTGTGTGGACAACCATTTACATCTTCATTCCTTGATGTGAAGTAAACGCATAAGTAATTCGTAATTGGAGTCCAACTCCTTATTTTGATTTCAATCATGCCATATGAGTATTAACTGTAGGTGTAAAAGTTGAAAAATAGTTGGATTCTAAAGTCTATATTATCATTAAGAAAGAATTTGGAACAGCCGTAAAAATTCTCAAGTGTTTTGATATGTACGGCCAAAAGAAATGTGGGAAATATGGCCGCCTTGACCCTTGTTTCTCAAATCATTTCTAATTCGGCAGGCTGGGAAGAAGATGGTTTGGTTTTCTTTGAGAATTTAACCATACAAATTACAATACAGCCTCTTCTAAAATACACATCGAAAAAACACCAAGGCCCAATTTTGTCAATACACTTGCATTACTTTACAAACACTAATGCCAAAACCAAACAATGAAAAGCAAGGAGTGCATTTTCTTCCAACTTTTCGATTGAAACTGAGTAAAAACGGATTTATCAAAGAGGACAGCCTCCTCATAACTTTGGAATTCACTCCTTAATATGCCATACACCAGCTGTAGGAGCCCTTTAGTTCAAGTTCATGCCTCTTTTTAATTCCCCTTCTGTACTTCACCCAGAACTTGGGAGACCCCTAACAGAATAAAAAAGAAAACAAAAATGGAAAAACTTTAAGTACCCCAACCTTTCCCTCTATATGCGCACATCAACTTTGGGGACAAACATCCCATATCACTAGTTACTTTGATATTTTGGTATGGCTCCTAGCAATGATCGTCGGCGTGACACCGTGATTGACATAGGGAAGCCGGCGAATTTCACAGGGGGGCTCGAATTTTCAGCCCTTACGTACACTGTGACAAAGAAAAGCAAGAATGAGGAGGGGAAATGGTTCAAGCAAGAGGTGGACTTATTGCACAAGATCACAGGGTTTGCACCAAAAGGGTGCATCACAGCAGTGATGGGTCCTAGTGGAGCTGGGAAGTCTACCTTCTTGGATGGATTGGCAGGGAGAATAGCAAGTGGGAGTCTACAGGGCAAAGTGTCCATGGATGGCATGGAAATGAGCCCAAGCGTGATTAAAAGGACTTCAGCTTATATTATGCAGGATGATAGGCTGTTTCCAACTCTTACAGTTTATGAGACTTTCATGTTTGCTGCTGATTTGAGGTTGGGTCCAGTTTCAGTTACTGATAAAAAGTAGCGAGTCGAAAAGCTGATTGAATAGCTTGGATTATCTGTAAGTGATTTATATTCTTATATATATTGGTTCTATATATGTGAATATATTTGTACGAACTATGTATTAGTAATGTTTTGTTGCCGGCTTGTTTTGTCAATCTAGATAGCATATTTTAACAAGAATCCGCTTCAATATTCATAGTTCGAATTGGCAATCTAACGGTGTAACATTATGTGAGACTGTTATATATATTTATATATATATGTTACAAAGTAAAGTGTTTTTGCCATACATGCCGCTCAGTGAAGAATCAACATGATTAAGAGTTCAAATTCACAGTCTAACAAGAGAACACTTCCTTAATTCTATATATTATTTTTGCGCATATGTAATTGGAATGTATTTCTTTACCTTCAAATGAAATGACCACTTTCATCTACTAAAGTAATAACTTGAACGCCATTTCTTCAATGAATTTATTCAAGGCACAAAATTTACAAGCAAAATTTAAACAAAGTAATACATATGATATATATTTTTTTCATTCTGTTTTTTGCAGTCTGCTCGAAACACCTTCATAGGAGATGAGGGAACCCGAGGAGTGTCCGGTGGAGAGCATTGCAGAGTTTCAATTGGTGTGGACATCATCCATGGACCATCACTCCTCTTCCTTGACGAACCAACATCCGGCCTAGACTCCACCAGTGCTCATAGTGTCATTGAAAAGGTGCACCACATTGCACGTTCTGGAAGCACTGTGATCCTCACCATTCACCAACCCTCATCCAGAATTCAATTGCTTCTGGACCATCTGATCATCCTAGCTCGAGGGCAGCTCATGTACCAAGGATCACCAAAAGATGTGGCCATCCACCTTGGTCGAATGGGGCGCAAAGTACACAAGGAAGAGAGTCCTATTGAGTACCTCATTGATGTGATTCAGCAATATGATCAGTCTGAACTTGGGGTCGAGGCACTAGCCGAATTTGCATGTACTGGTATAAAACCCCCTCTCTTAGTTGACGGGGAAGTCTCATTTGCGACTATTCTCCCAACCCCCACACCACCGCACCATGGTGGGTATGGGCATCATGATAAAGGCCATGAGGACAAAGGAAGGTCTGGAAAGCGCTTGCCTTTACAAACCAGCACACATATAGCCAATGATTTTGATCACAGTGTGAGAAGTCCTTATAATAATAATTCAAGGTCATGGACTCCTACCCATAGTGGAGTTATGCAAAAAATGCACAGGTTTACCCCTTCAAGGCAACCCGCAGACCAAAAGATGCAAAGCCCCATGAGGTAAATAATAATCATAATCCAATAATTTTTTTATATATTTTTTTTTATTTATTCCTTAAATGATATAAATTGAGTGCCGGGGTCTGATAGTTATCTAACATGGTATCAGAGCTCTTACGATTAAACAAAATGACATGGTACTCTTTTGCAGTGCATCCCCTGGCTACAACTATTCAAGTGAGATTCTTCCAAGCACACCAACACCCCACAGCAGTGACTACACGGTGAATGAAAATGATTATCTGACCCCAGATATTGGTCCAAACACCAAATCATACCACCACCTTGGCCCTAAATTCGCCAACTCCTTCTTCCCCGAGACTTGGATCCTAATGAGGCGAAACTTCATCAACATCAGGCGCACGCCTGAGCTCTTCCTCTCAAGACTAGTGGTCCTCACATTCATGGGCTTCTTGAGGGCCACCATGTTCAAAAACCCACCACAAAGCAGTCAAGGCATCACTAATAGCCTCAGTTTCTTCATCTTCACTGTCTGCCTCTTCTTCTTCTCATCCAATGATGTTGTACCTGCCTTCATCCAAGAGCGCTTCATCTTCGTCTGCGAGACTGCCCACAATGCCTACAGAGCCTCCTCATACACAATTGCAGGCCTAATCACATACCTACCCTTTCTTGCATTGCAAGCAAGTGTCTATGCAGGCATTGTTTGGTTTGCTTTGGGGCTTAGAGGACCCTTCCTGTACTTCTTGGTGGTTCTCTATGTCTCTCTTTTCTCCACCAATTCATTTGTGGTGTTTGTCAGCTCAGTTGTGCCTAATTACATCTTGGGCTACGCCGCAGTCATTGCCTTCACTGCCCTCTTCTTCTTGTTCTGTGGCTACTTCTTGAACAACGATGACATCTGTGGGAGTCAATTTCCTCCCACGGGAATATTCGCCTAAAGATTCCTTCGTCTTCTCCGCCTCTCTTTCTCCCTGCAAAACGAATAGCAATAAGAGGACCACACCCGGGGGGTGTTGGCCAAAGGCCCTCCGATGCCTAAATTAGTTCAATTGATTTAAGGCAAAAAACCAATAGCTAAATAGGGTACGGAGTTTATATGTGTTTTTAGGATGAACCGGGCGGCCGGAGCCTTATGTAAAAGAGGGAGAGAAAGGAGGTGGCTAGGGTTTCTGAGAGATAATTTCTGCAGAGTTTTAGTAGGAGTTTTAGACGTACCTTCACCCTTGTGTGTAGCTAGGTATTTATAGGAGTCTCGGGAGCTAGGGTTTCAGAGGAATAATTCCGTAGATGGAAGGGAATTATTCCTCCCCAATTTGGCGAGATTTGACTAATTAGGGATTTGATTTATTTGATTTAAATCAAATCCCTAATCAGGATAGCAATCAAATCAACACCTAATTTAATTAGGTAACTCCTCCATTAATTGAGAATATTCGTAGGAATCAAATCAATCCTCAACCTAATTAGGTAACATTCTATTTAATTGGGTAACCCCCAATTAAATTGAATAATTCCCAATTAGGTCAAATAATCCCCAAATGGAAGGAATTATTTGACCTAGGGTTATGAATTAATTCGGTTCCCACAACATCCCTCCATGTTGGAAATGGATGAACCATGTCTCCACCATGACATATCCATACGAAGGGCTTATTGTCAACCAATATCAAACCAACGACACGTTCGGAAACAACACCGATGGCACCAACATAACTGGTTTCAACGTCTTGGAAGGTCTTCACATCAATTATGGCAAACCCCACACTCTTTCTGGATCAAAGAAGTGGGAGAAGGTGTTCATAATGTTGGGCATGACTGTTCTATATAGGATTTTGTTTTACTTAGTCATTCATTTCGCGTCCAAGAACCAAAGGACGTTGAGTAAAACTCGCAGAGGGAATTCAAGAGAGTGGGGTCATCATGTTGATCAATTTCCTTTTCAAATTTATAGTTTGTCAAATTGAACTTTTAATTTCTGTTGCTAGCTTCTTTTGTTTTAAATCTTTTAAATCATGTTTATAGCTGCAGGAATTTGATATTGCGTGTAGCATATTTGTTAACAATTAAGAAACCATGTGGATCAGCAACAACTACAAACAGTTGATTTTTGGTTTTTCCTTTTTTCCCTCTCCAAGTCCATTAAGATTAATTGATTTATATACAGTCCCCTTTTATTGAGGGATCTCTACTATGTTTTTTTCAATGATCCAAATCATCTATTTTTCACTTTTTCATTCATAGATCATCCTTGCAAAACATCATGCAAATTGAAAATCACTAAGGCATCTAATTGAGACCAACAAAATCAATGAACACGATGATTCAAGAAAGTACTTAAATTTCGATAATTTAATTGAGTGGTCAAATAATATTGGATTTAAGTGATTTTTGTAGAGGTGATCTTTGAATGAATGTCTACAAAATATATAGGCAAAAGTTGGTCATAGAAAGAAACCTTTCAAATTTTTTAATTTCTGGACCTCCCACGAAGAGTTTGCCCCTTTGGTTGAGCAAGTTTTGAGTTTGGATTAGTGAAATACAACGTAAAATGGGCAGGGTGTCCTTCAAATAAGCTTATTTGAGGGATCCCTCAACGGAAGCTCTCTCTCTCTCTCTCTCTCTCTCTCTCATATATATATATATACAGAAATTCTCCTATGCGGACGTTCGGACATTATTATCATGCAGACGTCATGTATTTTCTAGTACCTCTCCCTGTTTTCATTCTTGTTTACAATGGCATTCACACGATAATAACGTGCAGACATCAAGATGAGAGAATAACTATATATATATATACCCCTTACTCTCTCATGAGTCCTTTACTGATTAAGAATTTATTTTCATTTTTTTCGTTTTCTAAATCAATAGTTTGTTTTATTTTATTGAACACTCAACACTGGTCACTGAAACCTAAGATCTTTCAAAAAAATTATATACTACTGAAAAAGATGTTAAAAAATAACTGCTTTACTATTTGTCTAATAAACCAAGAGAAAGAGGTTATCCTGTCCAGGTTTTGGCCTAATATACATAGAACAACTGACAAGGTTTAATACTTTGAATATGCCAATAATCTGTTGGATGCATCGACCCACACGTTGCTGGGAACAGACTAGACTTAGAACTTAATAGTTTAAGTTTAAGTGGTTTGACCAATTTATATTACATGCCCTTGAGTCATAGTGTGTGGAAGGGATTTTTTATGACTGTCGAATATGAATTCAGCAGTTCAGTTCTATTTTACTTTTCTTTCGTTCCTCGCACTTGTAATAAAACTACTCATTTGAAGGCCAATTATGCTTCAAAGTTTTCTAGTGCATGTGATTTGGACTCTTCGCCTCCGCTTTGGATGCTCCTAACACGTCAGAAGGATGTAAATGGTTAACATCAAGTTATCGTTTCTGGGAAAAAAAAAAACAAAAAAACAAAAAACAAATTCCCTTTGTAAGCCAAGATCATGCTTACTTCCTAGGAATACGATGATGATACTTCCACTCAAAATATGCCATGTGTCATTTTAGAAATAAAATAATTATTATTTTTACAGCTGGACTTTATTTATATCCATTAAAATAAAATTAGAAAAATAAAAAAACTTAAGAAAAAAGAAAAGAAAATGTCCTAGCAACACAACCCAATCCAACGCCTCCCCACACCACCCCTCTTCTTCCTCTGGCTGCTATCAACCGTCTTTAGTCACAAGCATAGGAGGATCTATAGAGACGTAAGGAGGTGCAACTACATCTCCCCTTGTTGGAGAAAGCGTTGCAGGTGCCGGAATGTTGCCCCTTCGTTTAGGCTGCTGCATACGCCACCTGGTCGACAAAAGTCCTCTTTGAACCTTAATCCTTTGCTACATGCTTGTATTTTAAAAATAAAAAAAATGCTGGTCAAAACGTCGTCGTTTTGGACCAGGGGAAAAAAAACCGTACTGTATACGGAAAAGAAGGAGTTCCTTTAGCAATAAGGAGATTTTGCTTCTTCTTTTTTTTAAAGGAAAAGAAAGAGTCCCTTTTTGAGAGATTATTTTCCCCACCACCATGTGTGTTTTTCCTTGTTTTTGGTTTTTGTTTTGAGAGAACTCCAAGTCTTTTCTAAAAACTGATTCATCGATCAAGTCTTGTGCCAATAAAGAAAATTTTGTATCTTCCAGAAAAGTTGATGAATACATGGAGGAGTAGAATATATAACTACATGTATTTACTTCTTACATTGGTTTTGGTTTTACTCGTTGCAACTACTTTGATTGAGAGAACTTTTTTAGCTATGAATATTGTGAAAACACCATTGCATAACAAAATGGGGAATCAATGGTTGAGTGATAGCTTGGTTGTTTACATTGAGAAAGATGTTTTTCCTTGTATTAGTAATGAAAATATAATGTGACGTTTTCATTATATGAAACCTCATCAGCAACAATTATAGGCAAATTGTAATGTTTTTTTTAATGAATTATTAATGACATTGTTATTGTTTAAAATATAAGGATATTTGGTTGTCAATTTTTATTTAAAACCTTTTAGCCTTTCAAAATTGCACATCCGCTAAAAAATTTATGGGCCCACTTGTTCACCCGTTTTGATTTGTCTTCTGAGATGATAGGGCAAAGTTCCCCATTAATTCAAAGACCATGTTTTGGTCAGTAAATTAACTTTCTTTAAGTGTCGAGCGTGCCACTGTTAGCAATTTTTCAACCCTAACAAACTTGAAAGTAAAAATAACTTGCGCTCCAATCTATTGACTTTGAACAAACGATTGTGAATTTGGGTGAGGAATATCTCCCAAGTAAGTTCTTTTCTATGCCTTAGACTGGTAAGGACTTTTACACTTTTTCTCAGTATAAAAACCGGTAGTTCTGGCCAGAATGGATGATGATAGATTGAACTGATTTCAGGCAGAACTCCCTTTTACAAGACTCAAAAAGGGAAAACTGACTATATAAAGACAAAAAGAAGGCAGCGCTTCCATTTCTGTCTGGGTAGTTGCCTCTGTTCTGGGTTGGACTGGACTTTAAACAACTTCAACAGCGAGGTTTCGGCTGCGAATCGATACCAAAGCTTGAGTTTGGCAGAGCTTTAATCTATTTCGAGCCCTGGACGGCTTTTGGATGGGCAGAACTGGGACTTCTCCAATCTAGAAGGAGCAGAAGTGGCTGGACTTGAGCTGGAGGTGTACTGTGGTACCTGTGCTGCTTAGTCAGAGCTCTTCATAAATTTGTTGAGGTTTTCATATTTGAGAAAACTCAAACTCTGCTTGTCTTGGCTTTTGCTGAACCAAATTTGTAACGAGAGAAATCTCGTTATTGTTGACTTATGAACTGGGATTCGAATCAGGAGTAGTGATCTGATTTGTCTTGGCTGGGAGAAAACAAGATGATTCTGCAAGCTTGTTGAAATATTTTTTTTTTGAATTTGAAATGCTTCAGACTCTGGGTCTGTTGGACTTTGTTTAGGATTCTTGTGATCAAGTGATCATCTGAGTGTTTGTCTTTTGACTGAACTTTTGGTTGGGTTGATTGATTGTGTTGGTCTCTATTCATCCTCTCTTGTATATGTAGGAAGTGTTCTTTGAGAGTGGGCGGCAAGTGATCAAAAGTTCTTTTTAATTTTTAATTGAAACAAACAGGGGTTCTATCCATTTTACTCAACGATCAGTTCCTGAGGTGACTGCTTCTGTGTTTTTAATGGGGTGTCATGCTTGTTCTTTCTTTTCACCTGCTTCTGCAAGAGTCTGGATTTTTTGAGATAGCTAATTCTCAGCTTTTGAACAGCTCCCTGCTTCCTGGCTACCTCCTTTTCATAGGGGCAGAGTCTGCTTATCTTTGAAAATGGTGCATTTCTAAAAATATCGGAATATCTTTAGATAGACTAAACGGGATTTGATCTTCTAGCAACTGAGTTTTCCCCAGAGACGCTCTCCTTTCATACCTGACCCTCGAAATCTTTAATTTCAGCCGAGATTATTGACTTTTCCAAGTCAGTGATCACGTGGGACTGTTCTGTTTTGAAGACCAACTTGAGTCTAGTTTGCTTTCGAGCCCATTTTTGATTTTCTTCGAGGCCCAAGCCTTTCCTGATTCCCACTGTCCCCAGGCCTCTTAATGTTTTGGGCCGCATTCATTCGTTTTGATCTGTCTAATTGTTAACGGGCTGGGTGTGATGCTGGGCTAAGAATGTTTTTAGAACAGATGGCCTAAATGATGTGGGCTTTTTGCTTTTGGTTTCGGCGTGCCAGATTTGGGCCCAAACACCACTAGTGGTCACAACTAAGCCAAATCCCCCATAGCTAAATAAATTGTTGCAACTAGGAACTTCATCATCATTATCAATAAATTAAATAATTATCTAATCTTAATATTTTATGGGGCTTATTAGATCCACAATTGAGAACCAACATAATACCCAACACAATCAACCTTTTCAATATCAATATCTGATATGGCTTGTTTGTGATACACCCAACTCCTATCCCATCTGATGGCAATCTGTAATTTAGAAGTCAACAAACCAATGAGACCGTCATCAACCTTCATCAACGAGAAAATATAGATGGTTACACACACACACAATCCCATATGATGGCAATTTGTAATTTAGAAGTCAACAAACCAATGAGACCTTCATCAATGAGAAAATATAGATGGTTACACACACACACACAGAGGGTAGGGAACAGCGTGGGCAGCGCGGGGGTAAGCGACGATTGGGGTCGGCCATTGCTTGTCGCTTTTTTTATTTTCTAATTTTTTTTATTTTCTTTATTTTATTTTAAAAGGTGAAAATTAGGTTCCATTCCAGCCATAAAATAAAGTGTGAGTTTTAAAAAATATGTCACTTGACATATTTTAAATGGAAGTATCGCCAACTGACGTGGTGACCGTACTATTATATAATTTCTCGTAGTAAAGGGGGAAGTAAGGAATTGGTATGGGAAGAAGTCATTCCCATTAAGTTGTTTATTAACCATACGAAATCATCACATAAATGAGAATTGTAAAGTTGTAAGGGTATTTTGGAAGGCAGTAAGGGATAATAGCTCACAAGGCAGAAGATCCTCCTGAAGTCCTAATAGTACTTAGGACTAGGTTATACAAGGCAGAAGATCCAATACTTGTAGCTCACCCATCTCCTTGTAGATGGAATCTTGGTTGGTGATACAGTCTACCAGAAATGAAAGACATGCAAATATAATGGGGTAACGAGGGGTTCTTAAGAGAGAAGTGCCAAATATTTTGAAATTTTAAAGAATTAATATGTGATTAGTTAAATTTGTAATAAATTTCACCAAATAACATAATGAGGGGCATTTTAGGAGGAAATAAATCAGCCCAATAAATTGAGGAAACCAACTCTTTAATTCACCCCACATAACACGGTAAACTGTAATTGGAGGTACTTTTGGAATTTGAAAAGTACAATAAATTATATTTTAAGTTTAATTAGGTAATTTGCTTAGTTAAATCTTAGTAATCGGGTTTTACTTATAAAAGTCGGGTTTTATTTGCAGAAAAATAAGGCAATAAGTTGCAGGTAAGAAAAAATTAATTTGAAGGGTGGAAAAGCCAAATTTACTAATATATATATATATAAAAACATTTGAAAGAATTTTGAAACAGCCAAAAGAGAAGTATTTGATTTGTGGGATAAATGACCACCTTGACCCTTGTTTCTCAAATCTTTTCTTATTCGGCAGGCTGGGGTGGAGATGGTTTTGTTTTCCTTGAGAATTCAACCATCCTATCCAGTCTCTTCGAAAATATACAATTAGGACGGCGACCGGCGTTGTTCTTGAGGTGTGGAAGAAAATATCAAAACACAATTTTGTCCTGTTATTTTTTCACACTCTTACATTACTTTTATTCTCAGCTGTTCTCCAAGGCTGATGTAATGCATAGTTTAAATTAACGTAAGAAAACAGATTATTGTGTTTAATGTTTTGTTGAGTTGGGGTAGACAGAGCAATTGAAAAAGAAAAAAAACAGTCAGAATGAAAGATACAAAGTCATATTATTCCTGGAAACCATAAATAATTTAATCCTGGCCAACAAATGAAAAAAAAGCAAAAAAAAAGCAGCAAGCCGACCAAACATCACAATGGTTAAATTAATTAGTAACATCTGCTTCCACATTCCCCTCCCCCCCCCCGGCAGGTCGTGCGGCGCAGAGGGTTTTTTCTCACAGAGCGTAGGGTTTTTTTCTCCAATGCGTTCTTTATTTTAGGCTCCAAAATCAAGAGTTGAATTCTTGATTTTGTGTGGACAACCATTTACATCTTCATTCCTTGATGTGAAGTAAACGCACAAGTAATTCGTAATTGGAGTCCAACTCCTTATTTTGATTTCAATCATGCCATATGAGTATTAACTGTAGGTGTAAAAGTTGAAAAATAGTTGGATTCTAAAGTCTATATTATCATTAAGAAAGAATTTGGAACAGCCGTAAAAATTCTCAAGTGTTTTGATATGTACGGCCAAAAGATATGTGGGAAATATGGCCACCTTGACCCTTGTTTCTCAAATCATTTTTAATTCGGCAGGCTGGGAAGAAGATGGTTTGGTTTTCTTTGAGAATTTAACCATACAAATTACAATACAGCCTCTTCTAAAATACACATCGAAAAAACACCAAGACCCAATTTTGTCATACACTTGCATTACTTTACAAACACTAATGCCAAAACCAAACGATGAAAAGCAAGGAATGCATTTTCTTCCAACTTTCCAACTTTTCAATTGAAACTGAGTAAAAACGGATTTATCAAAGAGGACAGCCTCCTCATAACTTTGGAATTCACTCCTTAATATGCCATACACCAGCTGTAGGAGCCCTTTATGTTCAAGTTCTTACCTCTTTTTAATTCCCCTTCTGTACTTCACCCTGAACTTGGGAGACCCCTAACAGAATAAAAAAGAAAACAAAAATGGAAAAACTTTAAGTACCCCAACCTTTCCCTCTATATGCGCACATCAACTTTGGGGACAAACATCCCATATCACTAGTTACTTTGATATTTTGGTATGGCTCCCAGCAATGATCATCGGCGTGACACCGTGATTGACATAGGGAAGCCGGCGAATTTCACAGGGGGGCTTGAATTTTCAGCCCTTACGTACACTGTGACAAAGAAAAGCAAGAATGAGGAGGGGAAATGGCTCAAGCAAGAGGTGGACTTATTGCACAAGATCACAGGGTTTGCACCAAAAGGGTGCATCACAGCAGTGATGGGTCCTAGTGGAGCTGGGAAGTCTACCTTCTTGGATGGATTGGCAGGGAGAATAGCAAGTGGGAGTCTACAGGGCAAAGTGTCCATGGATGGCAAGGAAATGAGCCCAAGCGTGATTAAAAGGACTTCAGCTTATATTATGCAGGATGATAGGTTGTTTCCAACTCTTACAGTTTATGAGACTTTCATGTTTGCTGCTGATTTGAGGTTGGGTCCAGTTTCAGTTACTGATAAAAAACAGCGAGTCGAAAGGCTGATTCAACAGCTTGGATTATCTGTAAGTGATTTAGGGCCCGTTCGGTAATGTTTTTAGGGCCTGTTTTCTGTTTTTGTTTCCTGTTTTTCACAAATACACGTTCGGTGCATTGTTTTCGTTTTCCCTCACAAAACGTTTTCTGAAAAAAAATCTAACTTTGTGAACAAAAGTTGAAAATGAAAAAAAGTTTTTTTCAGTAATTTCATTTTCAGTGTTTTCCGAAGACACGAGAATGCATCCCATCAACAACTCTAGCTCCCTCTCTTGACAACCGATAAACCCACCAACATGAACAACACCCATCTTCTCCGACCCAGCAAACTAAGAAAAAAAATACAGATGAAGAAGAAAAGAAAAGAAAAACAGATACAGAGGAAGAGAAAAGAAAAGACCAAAACCCATCTTCTCCGACCCACATACCCAGCTCAGCCACCATCATCACCCAATCAAACCACCACAACCATTAATTAGTGGAGAGAGAGAGAGAGAGAGAGAGAGAGATGGGTGGGTGTATGGGATTCATGCCATGGAAGGAAGGAGGAGTAGATATGGCCTGGGAAGGAAAGGAAGAAGAAAAGAGGAAGAAAAGGAGAAAAAAGATAAACGGCCTTGGGAAGGAGAGGAAGAAGAAAAGGAGAAGAAAGAAGGAAAGAGGATGAAAAAGAGAAAAAAGAAACAGCGTGCGAAGGAAAATAAGAAGAAAAGAGGAGGAAAGAGAGAAAAGGAGAAAAAAAAGAAAGAAAAAAGAAAGGAGATAAGATAGTTTTTGAGCTTTAATTTTTTTCATTGTTTATAATAATTTTAGCCTCTAAAAATATCAGAATTAAAAAAAATTAGAATTGAAATTAGCAAAAATACACCTGAAAAACAACTGTACTACCAGACACGTTTTCATTGTTTTTGTTTTCTAAAGATGTTTTCTAATTAATCTACTAGACGCATTTTCAATTCCTGAAAATGCAAATTCATTTTCTTGTTTTCATTCTCTGAAAATATTCTCAAAAAACACTCTCCGAAAACGTTACCAGACGGGCCCTTATATTCTATCTATGTATATATATTGGTTCTATATATGTGAATATATTTGTACGAACTATGTATTAGTAATGTTTTGTTGCCGGCTTGTTATGTCAATCTAGATAGCATAGTTTAACAAGAATCCGCTTGAATATTAATAGTTCGAATTGGCAATCTAACGGTGTAACATTATGTGAGACTGTTATATATATATATATATATATATATGTTACAAAGTAAAGTGTTTTTGTCATACATGCCTTTCAGTGAAGAATCAACATGATTAAGAGTTCAAATTCACAGTCTAACAAGAGGAACACTTCCTTAATTCTACATATTATTTTTGCGCATATGTAATTTGAATGTATTTCTTTACCTTCAAATGACCACTTTCATCTACTAAAGTAATAACTTGAAGGCCATTTCTTCAATGAATTTATTCAAGGCACAAAATTTACAAGCAAAATCTAAACAAAGTAATACATATGATTTTTTTTTTTTTTCATTCTGTTTTTTACAGTCTGCTCGAAACACCTTCATAGGAGATGAGGGAACCCGAGGAGTGTCCGGTGGAGAGCGTCGCAGAGTTTCGATTGGTGTGGACATCATCCATGGACCATCACTCCTCTTCCTTGACGAACCAACATCCGGCCTAGACTCCACCAGTGCTCATAGTGTCATTGAAAAGGTGCACCACATTGCACGTTCTGGAAGCACTGTGATCCTCACCATTCACCAACCCTCATCCAGAATTCAATTGCTTCTGGACCATCTGATCATCCTAGCTCGAGGGCAGCTCATGTACCAAGGATCACCAAAAGATGTGGCCATCCACCTTGGTCGATTGGGGCGCAAAGTACACAAGGAAGAGAGTCCTATTGAGTACCTCATTGATGTGATTCAGCAATATGATCAGTCTGAACTTGGGGTCGAGGCACTAGCCGAATTTGCACGTACTGGTATAAAACCCCCTCTCTTAGTTGACGGGGAAGTCTCATTTGCGACTATTCTCCCAACCCCCACACCACCGCACCATGGTGGGTATGGGCATCATGATAAAGGCCATGAGGACAAAGGAAGGTCTGGAAAGCGCTTGCCTTTACAAACCAGCACACATATAGCCAATGATTTTGATCACAGTGTGAGAAGTCCTTATAATAATAATTCAAGGTCATGGACTCCTACCCATAGTGGAGTTATGCAAAAAATGCACAGGTTTACCCCTTCAAGGCAACCCGCAGACCAAAAGATGCAAAGCCCCATGAGGTAAATAATAATCATAATCCAATACTTTTTTTATATATTTTTTTTGATTTATTCCTTAACTGATATAAATTGAGTGCCGGGGTCTGATAGTTATCTAACATGGTATCAGAGCTCTTACGATTAAACAAAATGACATGGTACTCTTTTGCAGTGCATCCCCTGGCTACAACTATTCAAGTGAGATTCTTCCAAGCACACCAACACCCCACAGCAGTGACTACACGGTGAATGAAAATGATTATCTGACCCCAGATATTGGTCCAAACACCAAATCATACCACCACCTTGGCCCCAAATTCGCCAACTCCTTCTTCCCCGAGACTTGGATCCTAATGAGGCGAAACTTCATCAACATCAGGCGCACGCCTGAGCTCTTCCTCTCAAGACTAGTGGTCCTCACATTCATGGGCTTCTTGATGGCCACCATGTTCAAAAACCCACCACAAAGCAGTCAAGGCATCACTAATCGCCTCAGTTTCTTCATCTTCACTGTCTGCCTCTTCTTCTTCTCATCCAATGATGCTGTACCTGCCTTCATCCAAGAGCGCTTCATCTTCGTCCGCGAGACTGCCCACAATGCCTACAGAGCCTCCTCATACACAATTGCAGGCCTAATCACATACCTACCCTTTCTTGCATTGCAAGCAAGTGTCTATGCAGGCATTGTTTGGTTTGCTTTGGGGCTTAGAGGACCCTTCCTGTACTTCTTGGTGGTTCTCTATGTCTCTCTTCTCTCCACCAATTCATTTGTGGTGTTTGTCAGTGCAGTTGTGCCTAATTACATCTTGGGCTACGCCGCAGTCATTGCCTTCACTGCCCTCTTCTTCTTGTTCTGTGGCTACTTCTTGAACAGCGATGACATCCCTCCATGTTGGAAATGGATGAACCTTGTCTCCACCATGACATATCCATACGAAGGGCTTATTATCAACCAATATCAAACCAACGACACGTTCGGAAACAACACCGATGGCACCAACATAACTGGTTTCAACGTCTTGGAAGGTCTTCACATCAATTATGGCAAACCCCACACTCTTTCTGGATCAAAGAAGTGGGAGAAGGTGTTCATAATGTTGGGCATGACTGTTCTATATAGGATTTTGTTTTACTTAGTCATTCGTTTCGCGTCCAAGAACCAAAGGACGTAGAGTAAAACTCGCAGAGGGAATTCAAGAGAGTGTGGTCATCATGTTGATCAATTTCCTTCTCAAATTTATAGTTTGTCAAATTGAACTTTTAATTTCTGTTGCTAGCTTCTTTTGTTTTAAATCTTTTAAATCATGTTTATAGCTGCAGGAATTTGATATTGCGTGTAGCATATTTGTTAACAATTAAGAAACCATGTGGATCAGCAACAACTAAAAACAGTTGATTTTTGGTTTTTCCTTTTTTCCCTCTCCAAGTCCATTAAGATTAATTGAATTATATATAGTCCCCTTTTATTGAGGGATCTCTACTATGTTTTTTTCAATGATCCAAATCATCTATTTTTCACTTTTTCATTCATAGATCATTCTTGCAAAACATCATGCAAATTGAAAATCACTAAGGCATCTAATTGAGACCAACAAAATCAATGAACACGATGATTCAAGAAAGTACTTAAATTTCGATAATTTAATTGAGTGATCAAATAATATCGGATTCAAGTGATTTTTGTAGAGGTGATCTTTGAATGAATGTCTATAAAATATATAGGCAAAAGTTGGTCATAGGAAGAAACCTTTCATATTTTTTAATTTCTGGACCTCCCACGAAGAGTTTGCCCCTTTGGTTGAGCAAGTTTTGAGTTTGGATTAGTGAGATACAACGTAAAATGGGCAGGGTGTCCTTCAAATAAGCTTATCTGAGGGATCCCTCAACGGAAGCTCTCTCTCTCTCTCTCTCTCACATATATATTTTACTTTTCTTTCGTTCCTCGCACTTGTAATAAAGCTACTCATTTGAAGGCCAATTATGCTTCTAAGTTTTCTAGTGCATGTGATTTGGACTCTTCGCCTCCGCTTTGGATGCTCCTATCACGTCAGAAGGATGTAAATGGTTAACATCAAGTTATCGTTTCTGGGAAAAAAAAAAACACAAAAAAACAAAAAACAAATTCCCTTTGTAAGCCGAGATCACGCTTACTTCCTAGGAATACGATGATGATACTTCCACTCAAAATATGCCATGTGTCATTTTAGAAATAAAATAATTATTGTTTTTACAGCTGGACTTTATTTATATCCATTAAAATAAAATTAGAAAAATAAAAAAACTTAAGAAAAAAGAAAAGAAAATGTCCTAGCAACCCAACCCAATCCAACGCCTCCCCACACCACCCCTCTTCTTCCTCTGGCTGCTATCAACCGTCATTAGTCACAAGCATAGGAGGATCTATAGAGACGTAAGGAGGTGCAACTACATCTCCCCTTGTTGGAGAAAGCGTTGCAGGTGCCGGAATGTTGCCCCTTCATTTAGGCTGCTGCATACGCCACCTGGTCGACAAAAGTCCTCTTTGAACCTTAATCCTTTGCTACATGCTTGTATTTTAAAAATAAAAAAAATGCTGGTCAAAACGTCGTCGTTTTGGACCAGGGGAAAAAAACCGTACTGTATACGGAAAAGAAGGAGTTCCTTTAGCAATAAGGAGATTTTGCTTCTTCTTCTTTTTAAAGGAAAAGAAAGAGTCCCTTTTTGAGAGATTATTTTCCCCACCACCATGTGTGTTTTTCCATTCCAGCCGTAAAATAAACTGTGAGTTTTAAAAAATATGCCACATGACATATTTTAAATGGAAGTATCGCCAACTGATGTGGTGACCGTACTATTATATAATTTCTCGTAGTAAAGGGTGAAGTAAGGAATTGGTATGGGAAGAAGTCATT